>OY723309.1:1072635-1672635 GCA_963210315.1 Rhynchopus euleeides | reverse complement strand
ACCCCCCTCGAGGGCCCAGGGCCGAGGGGGTGACATTCTTCCCAGCCGCTACACAGGGCAACCATTGAAGAACGTCACCCCCTCTGTACAGGGTGGCCGTTGGAGCCCAAGCGGAGGCCGAGGGGGGGTGACATTCTCTCCGGGTACCCGAGGTACCTGGGACCCCCCGTGTATAAGTCCCCCCCCCTTACCCCCGTGTTTAAGTCCCCCCCTGGGGGTCTGGCAGGGGGGGGACTTAAACACAGGGGGACCTAAACACGGGGGTGGGCTGGTCTGGAGGGTCATCAGGTGGCCCCTAGGCCCTCCAGGTGCTGTCAGAGTCGAAAAGTGGGGTGCCAAAAGTCCATCCGGACCGGAATTACCCCCCTACGACAGCAGAGGAAGAGGTCTTCTTGGTCTCCACTGTGCCACCCCCGTGTTTAAGCCCCCCCTGTGTTTAGGTCCGCCCCCCCCGTGTTTAAGTCCCCCCCGGCCGAAAATCGCCTCCAGGGGGGGGACTTAAACACGGGGGGTCCCAGGTACATCTTATAATATGCGTGTACGGGAGCCATAATTTGCATTTTCAAAAAACATAAAATTTGCCCATATTTGAACATAAGATGTACATCTTATGTTCAAATTTTGCTTTTTTATGGCATTTTCCAGTGCCTAGTGGACACTGTAAACAGAAAAGTCGAATATAAGATGTACCTGGGACCCCCCGTGTTTAAGTCCCCCCCCTGGAGGCGATTTTCGTCCGGGGGGGACTTAAACACGGGGGGGGCGGACCTAAACACAGGGGGGGCTTAAACACGGGGGTGGCACAGTGGAGACCAAGAAGACCTCTTCCTCTGCTGTCGTAGGGGGGTAATTCCGGTCCGGATGGACTTTTGGCACCCCACTTTTCGACTCAGACAGCACCTGGAGGGCCTAGGGGCCACCTGATGACCCTCCAGACCAGCCCACCCCCGTGTTTAGGTCCCCCTGAGTTTATGTCCCCCCCCTGCCAGACCCCCAGGGGGGGACTTAAACACGGGGGTAAGGGGGGGGGGACTTATACACGGGGGGTCCCAGGTACATCTTATATTCGACCCCCCCCAGTAAGTCCCCCCCGGCCGAAAATCGCCTCCAGGGGGGGGACTCAGGCCTCTGGCTAATTCTGGGGCCGGACTTAACGTTGGGCCGGAGGGGGGGGGGGGGGGGCCCTACCCTACCCTACCCTACCCTACAGCACGTCGGGGGTACCCACAACCCGACCCAACCCTACCCTAGGGTGAGGGTTGGGTACCCATAACCCGACCCAACACGACCCTACCCAACCCAGGGGTCAGGGCCAGGGTTGATCCTAGACCCAACCCAACCCAAGGGTTAGGGTCAGGGTTGACCCCAGACCCTACCCAACCCTAGGGTAAGGGTCAGGGTTGACCCTAGACCCTACCCAACCCTAGGGTTAGGGTTAGGGTTAACCCTTGACCCAACCCTAGGGATAGGGTTAGGGTTGACCCTAGACCCTACCCTAACCCTAGGGTTAGGGTCAGGGTTAACCCTAGACCCTACCCTAACCCTAGGGTTAGGGTTAGGGTTAACCCTAGACCCTACCCAACCCTAGGGTTAGGGTCAGGGTTGACCCTAGACCCTACCCTAACCCTAGGGTTAGGGTTAGGGTTAACCCTTGACCCAACCCTAGGGTTAGGGTTAGGGTTGACCCTAGACCCTACCCTAACCCTAGGGTTAGGGTCAGGGTTAACCCTAGACCCTACCCTAACCCTAGGGTTAGGGTTAACCCTTGACCCAACCCTAGGGTTAGGGTCAGGGTTGACCCCAGACCCTACCCAACCCTAGGGTTAGGGTTAGGGTTAACCCTTGACCCAACCCTAGGGTTAGGGTTAGGGTTGACCCTAGACCCTACCCTAACCCTAGGGTTAGGGTCAGGGTTAACCCTAGACCCTACCCTAACCCTAGGGTTAGGGTTAGGGTTAACCCTTGACCCAACCCTAGGGTTAGGGTTAGGGTTAACCCTAGACCCTACCCTAACCCTAGGGTTAGGGTTAGGGTTAACCCTTGACCCAACCCTAGGGTTAGGGTTAGGGTTGACCCTAGACCCTACCCTAACCCTAGGGTTAGGGTCAGGGTTAACCCTAGACCCTACCCAACCCTCGGGTTAGGGTCAGGGTTGACCCTAGACCCTACCCAACCCTCGGGTTAGGGTTAGGGTTAACCCTGGACCCTACCCAACCCTAGGGTTAGGGTCAGGGTTGACCCTAGACCCTACCCTAACCCTAGGGTTAGGGTCAGGGTTAACCCTAGACCCTACCCAACCCTAGGGTTAGGGTTAACCCTTGACCCAACCCTAGGGTTAGGGTCAGGGTTGACCCTAGACCCTACCCTAGGGTTAGGGTAGGGTATAGGGTTAACCCCAACCCTGATCCGAGGGTTGGGTCGGGTCTAGGGTTCACCCTGACCCAAACCCGAACCCTAGGGTAGGGTTGGGTCTAGGGTGAACCCTAACCCTAGGGTCGGGCAGGGTCTTGGGTTAACCCCCAACCCTAACCCTCGGGTTGGGTAGGGTATAGGGTTAACCCTAACCCTAGGGTTGGGTTGTGTATAGGGTTAACCCTAACCCTAACCCTAGGGTAGGGTTGGGTCTTGGGTTAACCCTAACCCTAGGGTTGGGTTGGGTATAGGGTTAACCCTAACCCTAGGGTGAGGGTAGGGTATAGGGTTAACCCCAACCCTAACCCTAGGGTTGGGTAGGGTATAGGGTTAACCCTAACCCTAGGGTAGGGTTGGGTATAGGGTTAACCCTAACCCTAACCCTAGGGTTGGGTTGGGTCTAGGGTTAACCCTGACCCTAACCCTAGGGTTGGGTAGGGTATAGGGTTAACCCCAACCCTAACCCTAGGGTTGGGTTGGGTCTAGGGTTAACCCTGACCCTAACCCTAGGGTTGGGTAGGGTATAGGGTTAACCCCAACCCTAACCCTAGGGTTGGGTTGGGTCTAGGGTTAACCCGAACCCTAACCCTAGGGTTGGGTTGGGTCTAGGGTTAACCCTAACCCTAACCCTAGGGTAGGGTTGGGTTGGGTATAGGGTTAACCCTGACCCTAACCCTAGGGTAGGGTCTAGGGTTAACCCTAACCCTAACCCTAGGGTTGGGTAGGGTGTAGGGTTAACCCTAACCCTAGGGTAGGGTTGGGTCTAGGGTTAACCCTGACCCTAACCCTAGGGTAGGGTCTAGGGTTAACCCTCACCCTAACCCTAGGGTTGGGTAGGGTATAGGGTTAACCCTGACCCTAACCCTAGGGTAGGGTCTAGGGTTAACCCCAACCCCAACCCTAGGGTTGGGTAGGGTGTAGGGTTAACCCTCACCCTAACCCTAGGGTTGGGTACGGTATAGGGTTACTGGGGGGGGTCAAATAATTGTAACCCCTACGATTATTTAGCGACGCGGTCTGTATAAATCGGGTGTCCCAAAATTTACAAATTTTCAACGGTGGTGAATAATCGTAGGGGTTACGATTATTCACTTTTGGCAAAAATTTACCCGTTTTGCTGTTCAGAATGTCAATTGGTGGGGTGGGGGTGGGTGTGGGTCGCATTCTCGGCCTGTCTCACCGGCATTCCGTGCACACAGCAACAGCACCGGTGGAAACTGGCCATAGCACCCCGGTGGGCCACCAGGAGGGGAGGGACCCGGTGTGAGGCGCTTGAGTCATCCAGATGGGCACACGGTGGGGTCCGACACCCGATGTCGGACCCTGTGACCCTTGTCCAGCATCAGTAGAGTGTCCAGTCTGGCGGACGACTGCTACTGTCCGCCCGGGCCCTCACACCGGTGATTCCGGCTCTCCTCGCGAGTGCCGAGTGACCCCCACCTCCAGCTTGTCGACTGCCGCGTTGGCGGCGGCGTCCGCGTCCGCATTCCACTTTCGGCCCACGTGCACGAGAGTGATTCGTGTGCCGGCCGCCCGCAGGGCGGCGATGCGTTCTCTGGCCTTGACGTACAGCGGGCGGAGCTTCTTGCTCCGGCACATGGTGTCGGTGTTGACCTGGTCCGCAACCAGCTGACTATCGCCATACACCACCACCTCGCCCACCGGCGGGTGGTCAATCAGTTCATCTAGGCAGAGCAGTAGACCCGCGTACTCCGCCTCGTTCACAGTGCACCCCTGCGCCAGTCTGCTCTGCGCGGTCCACACCACCACACCACTCGCGGTTTTGCGCACTGCACCCGCACCCGTGCCCGCCCGCTTCTTGGCAGTGCCCTTCCCCCGTCTGAGGGACCCGTCGAAGAAAAGGGTTTCCACCCCACTCCGCGGTTGGGGCTCAGCTCGTGCCACCACATGACCAGCCGCCGCGGCCTCGTACACGGCTCTCCTCTCGTCGCGGCCCGCCTCTTGGACCAGAACCTCCATCGTGGTCCAGCTCGGGCGCGGTGTCAGCGACGCGGCCTCTCGCACTTGCTCCTTCAGCCTAGTGAGCATCGCTTCGACCGCCTGCGTGCACAGCAAGCGAGGACGCCGGTTCAGCCCGCCGCACTGCAGCTGTCCGATGAAGGGCTCCAGAGACTTGCACTTGGACTCCCCGCCCTTCTTCCCCGGGTGGATGTACTCACCGGGTCCCGCAATGGCTTCACATGTGCGCATCCAGGCAGCCATCAGCGTACCCTTGTCCCTCGCAGTCAGGGCCCGCTGCCCCTTCTTCTTGCTCCCCGGCGAGAACACGACGTCGACGCCGGTGAACACCTCGAAGTCCACCGCGAGTTCCAACCAGGATACGTGGTACTTGCGGTTGTTTTCGTCGTCCGGCCACTTCAGCTGCCTCCACCAGTCGCGGACCGCGAAATAGGCCGGCACCCCAGCCACCTTAGACCAGGCTTGCGGCGGCAGGGCATCAGGGAGCTTGTCGTAGGTCTCAAGGGGTTCCTCAGGGTCCCAACCCCAAGGAAAGGGCTCGCGTACCGACACCCCTGTGGCCGGTTCAGCCTCGCGCTGCTTGAGGAGTCGCTCCCTCTGGAGGATAATCTCCGTGTACAGTCCAAGCAGCTGCCGCAGGCACTTCGCATTTCCGTGTCCCTGCCGCATCACAAACCCCAGCGGCAGAATCCCGTTCCGAGCCAAGCAGGGGGGCCAGTTGGTCCTGTCCGCCGCCACCACATCCCGATACGCCGGTAGCCGGCGGTAGTCCGCCGTCGCCTCGCAGCGCCACCACATGTGTTCGTGGTCCTCCTTCTCGAGCCCACACAACTTACACATGCCATTCCCCTGCTTGTAATGGCGGAGGCGGCGGTCTTCGGTGACCTGGTCTCCAGCGATGATCGCCCGCATGATTCCCGCACGGTATGGTTCCGGTTCCCCCGACCACACTCGGGTGACAGCCATGTAGTCGACCCCGTCGCGCATGCCCGTCGTGTCTTCCCGTTTCTTTGCAGCAATCTCCCGCCACCTGGCCGCACGAACCATCTCACGCAGGTCGTGCAACACCGCAGGTCGATCCTCGCACCCGAGATCGATCGCCTTGTCGGAGTCACGTGCCTTGAGGCGCCCCGCATCGGGCCACTTCCAGCGCAGGTCCGAGAGCGCCGTCTGTACCAGGGCCACCGGCCCGGGAGTCGCCGCCTTGATCTCCGCAGCCGTCAGCGCACCGGCCCTGCTCGGCCCCCGTGGACCCCTCGCGGGGGTGCGTAGGCTTCTGATCTCAGTCACCAGCTGCCAGAGATCCGGGCATCTGTGGCGCACGGTGTGCATCGCCACCAGTCGTTGGTACTGGATGTAGGACGTCGGGTCCACGCGGTGAGCCGGGCACAGCAAGTTGCGCACGATCATCGGGCATCGCCGTGCCTTCTGAAACTTCCACAGCACACGCATGACAGCCATGTCAAGGGAGCTCAAGGTGCCCCACAGCGGGTTGGCTGTGTGGATCGCGGCGAAGGCCATCGGCATCACCATCGTCGCGAGAATCTTCGCCTTGGCCGGGAACCCCAGGTTGAGGTATTTCGCTTCCAGGCGGCGGCACACCTCAATTGCCTGTTTGACACGCTTGTCACAGATCCCCGAGATCTTCTCCCGCGACACCAGACAGATCTGCGCCCCAAGGTCCTTTATCTCTCCTCTGGCTTGCACGATGGGCTCCCCTTGGAGAACTAGAGTCAGCGTCTCCCCCGGGTCGGTGGAGAAGCATCTCTCCTTTGTCCCGTACCGCAGGTCCGTCAGCTCCGAGAACTCCTCGGTGAGCCGTAGCCTCCTCCGGATCTTGGCGAGGTCTGTGTCCAGCAACTTCTTGTCGTCAGCGTAGAGGCCGGTTCCACACTGTGCCTCTGCTCGGACCACCCTGTCCCACACCGCCATCACGGGGTTCAGCCACAGTACGGACAGGGGGCACCCCTGGAGGATCCCGTTGAAGGCGGCGAAGGGTTGACCCACCGAACCCTGCACTTTAAACCGCCTCCTGAGGCCATGGTACATCGCCCGGGAGGGCCGCCGCACTCTGTCGTCGAGACCCATCATTTCCAGGAGGCCGAAGATGATATCCCATGGCACCGAGTCAAAGCACTTTTTGACGTCGAGGAGAACCCCACGCAGAGGCACGCCCGTCAGGGATGCTTTCTCAGCTAGCAGCGCAGTCTTCATGTACGCCCCAAAAGCACCCTTGCCCGTACGGAAGCCGTACATGCTGTCAGTCGCCCACTCCTCCTGCCAGACCATCAGTTGGCTTACCCTGGCTTTCGCCCACACCCTGTATATCACCGACATGACCGTAATAGGGCGATGGTCCAGCGGGTCGGGGTCCTCCTCCTTCGGGATCATCGATACAGTCGCCGACAGCAGAGCTTCGGGCCACTCACCCGACAGCTCCACGCCATTCAGAACTTCTGCCAGGGCTGCGTAGAACGCCCGCGGCAACAGCTTCAGCTCCTCAGCGTACCAGCCGTCCGTGCCTGGCGCCTTCCCCGAGCCCATGTCCGCAGCCGCCATGTGCAGTTGCTCCCCACTCAGAGGCTGGAGGGGCAGCGGAACCTCAGGGATGTAGGCGGCGTAACGCTCCTTGAACAGCTCCCACGAGGGGCCTCCATCGCGGTGGCGTTGCATGATGGGGAGCCATGCGTCCAGGAGCCAGCTGTCCATCACCGACCGATCGGTCGTTTCCTCATCCTGGCGACGCATCAGCACCGACGTGCGTGGCGGGCCCCGGAGCCTCCGGTAGATCTTCCCGGGGTTCCGATGCCAGGAGGTGTGGGTCTCCCGCATGTACAGGCGGCGCCGCCGCACCGTCATCAGCTTCCGCTCCTTCTCGAGGGCGCGGTCGCACGCGGCCCGCACCAGCTCCAGATCCCCCCGCGTCGGGGTCACCGGCTCCACGCGGCCTAGGAGCTCGGACGCCGCAGTGCGCACCTTCTCCCATGCCCCCCTGACGGAGACTGGCATCGCACCTCCCACAGCACGGCGCTCCACCTCCCGGATCCTGCCCATCATGTCGAGGAGGCAGATCATCTTGCGGGTCAGGGCCCCGTCGTGACCCCAGCGTTGCCTGCCACATAGCCACTCCTGGCGGACCACCGCGGCGACACCCTTTTTGCGAGCCAGCGCTGCGGTCTTCGCCGACCCCTCGGCGTCCCGCGGCTCGCACGCGTGCACGGCCAGAAAGCTCGACGCAGCGGAGCACCATGTCTGCCAACGCTCTTCAACGTTCCCAGCTGGATCCCATTGGCGGGTCAGGGTGTCACACACCTTTGCCGCCGCCTCCCGCAACGCGGGCTTCTCGTCCCTGCCGACCCGCCTGAGCGGCAGGATGGCCGGTACTGCGAGGCGGTCCACCCTTTGCCGGTACGCGAGCGTCCCGAAGCTCGCGTCCACCTGTCTGTGGGTCGGGATGTTCTTATCGTCCGATACACAGAGCGTCTCCAGGCCGCTGATCGCCACGTGGTTGGCGAGCACCAGGTCAATCCTAGACGCCGAGCGTCCCTCCGGTCCATCAGGGCTCCCGGTGTAGCAGGTAGGGTCCGGAGTTGTACCCTGAGCATCAGCCGCGACTTGTGCACAGTCGAACCATCGGCCCGACGCCAGGTGCGTACTCAGCACTGTACTGGCCGAAGGGTCAGGCGGACAGTTAAAATCACCAGTGATAATCACCGGCACGTCGCCCAGCAACACCGCCTCATCGAACACATCAGCGAAGAAGTCCTCCCGCTCTTCCGCAAGGTCCGGAGTAGCCCCTGTTTTCGCATAGACGACGAAGACGTGCAGGAACAGCTTCCCCGTGCCGTATGCCACTTTGGCGTGGAGGAACCTGCAGGATTCCCGCAACTGCAGGGCCCCGGCAGTGTTCACCCGGACGCACGGAATCCCACGTCGCACCAGGAGTCCGACCCCGAGGACCTGGCCTGACTCACCCCGAGCATCGCCGCGGTATGGCACGTCGTCTCCCCAGAGAGCCTTGTACCCGGCCTTCCATGCCTGAGCCGTCATGGAGTCCCGCGCCCCTTCAGTCAGCCTTGTCTCTTGCAGCGCAACCATATCCACATCCCACCGGAAGACACTCGGACAGTGTTTCTGCAGAGAGGTCACGTTGGCCGACCGGAGGAGTAACCCCCCTCCCCCTCCGGAGGTCGGAGAGAGCACTTCAGTCGTAGTCGCGGCAGGAGCCGGGGTCGCACGCGGAGGTACAGCATCCGCCCGCCGCACCTGGGCAGCAGCCCCAGCACCCAACGGGGAGACCGGCCGCTGCAGCACGCGTACACGGCGCCCACCTCTGGTGCGCCGGGGGCCAGGCGTGTCCGTCTGCCCACGAAGCTCGGGCAGCGGCACCGCGGCCAGTTCGGGATCCTGTCCACGCTGTTCCAGGACCTGGAGGGTCGACAGAGGGAGCCGAAGTTGGTCGTAGTGATGCGGCCTGAACGTTACCACCAGACGCCTGGTCGCGCCCGGACATCTCCCCAGGCGAATCAGCCCCTCCGGGTTCCCCACGTTCAGCGCCCAGATGTCTGCGTTCAGGACCTGCGCCGCCGCCTGCAGGGTCAACTCGTCGCCGTAAGCGCCCGGTACGCGCATACCTTCCACATAGGCGGCGGGGTCCTCATGCGCATCAAGGAGGAGTTGAAGGCCCTCGATGCTCTCCAGCCAGTCGCACACCGCCGTCCGCAACCCGGCATGCTCCCAGTCACCAACTTGCCCCGACAGCGCGTGGAACTGGCAGTTCCCATCTCCTGGCACACGCACGACCTGCCCCAGCAGGCGGGAGCTCTCTTCCGCCAGCCACGCGTCCTGGAGCTCTATACGCTCCAGGGGGTCCACCTCATCGTCATCACCGCCACCAAGGAAAAGGCGGCGCACACGCACACCACGCAAAATCGGGTCCTTATGGCCCCAGTGTCGCATTGCCGGGCGCGTCTGCGCGCTGCCCAGCCCCATTTCGCCGCACGACTGGCGACTCACGCACGACTTACACCACTCCACAAATCCGCACACAGTGTCAGCAGACCCGCTCATCTGCCGCCGTGCCTGCCCGAGGCCCGGCCCCGGCGGTCCTTGTCCTTCCGGGCCGGCGACTCCGACCGCCCCGACCTCGGCCGCTGCGCTTCCAGCAGGTCGAGGATGCGGTCCTGTGATGCCTGCATCCGCTTGCCCTGCTCGATCATCTGACCCTCGAGACGTGATGATTGTGCCGCAAGGTCCTGTTCCAGCTTGGCGCTGCGCGCATCCAACCGTTCCCACCGCACTTGCACTTCTTGCCGGAGGCTCCCCGCATCGCGGCATGCTTCTTCCACAGTCGAGAGGCGTGACAGGGCCACCTCGACCTGGCCAGCGAGAATGGCCAGGGTTTCCGACTGGGAGTCCAGCTTCGCTCTCGCCTGCAGGTCCTGTAGCGGCGGCGGCTGAGGCCGAGCCTGTTGCTGTTGTTGTTGTTGCTGCTGCGGTGGCTGTTGTTGACGCGGCCGCTGCCCCGTTTGCGGCGAGGGTTGCGGCTGTGCCATACTCGCTGCCCCCAGCCAGGCTCCCGAGCGCTGCACCGCAACTGCCGGACCAGTGTGCCCAGCAGACGCTGTGCGTCGCTGCTTCGCCGGAGGTGCAGAGGCTGCGCGCCTTGCGCCCTTCCTCAGACGCTTGGCGCTGGGCGGGGCGACCTGCATCACTGCCAGGTCGCCGGTCGCCCACTGCTGCGGGTCCTGCGCGGCCTCCACCGTCCAGACCCCCCGGAAGAGGTGACACGGGGTCACCTTCCACCCCATCGCGTCGGACAGCTGCTGCTCGAGCTCGGCGCCCCGCATCCCCCGCGCACCCGACACCGCGTAGCGGCGGCCTCGCGCTGCTATCCCAAGGGCCTGCCTGGCAAGCTGGCCCTTTCCCGCCACGACGCGCACACCCTTCTTGTGGCCGACGTGCCACGCAGCCCCCAGCCACCAGTCTGCCCCCCGGTGCGCTTCCAGGGAGGCCTCCTGCTCCTCCGACACCAGCCACACCACCTCAGCGCCCTTGTCCCGGGAGGGGTGGCGGCGGACGTACACCTTCTCAATGCCACTCTGGCGGAGGATATCGTCGACCAGGTTGGGCGGGGCCAGACCCGTCGCCCGGCGCACATCGCCATCCGTGGCGACCCGAACCCGCACCAGCTGCCTCGCTGAGGCCCAGCCCCGAAGCGCATCCTCCGAGCCGTCCTTGGCGGCCATCGCCAGGACCAGCTCTTCCCGTGGCGCCTGGACGGGCGCATTGCCCGCCTGCGACGTGGGCGTCGCGTCCCTGGCGATCCACAGCTCGCGCAGGGTCACACCCTGGGCGCGGCCCTGCCCCAGCAGGCGCACCCGCGCACGCGAAGCCACACTGCCCGGCAGGGGGTCGAGGGAGCAGTAGGTCCTGCCCCTCCGGAGACCCTGCGCTGCCACCGCCTCCTTCCCGTGCGGCACGAGGCACACCCCGCCTTCCGCCTCAGCGTCCCACGCCACCAGCTCCACGTCCCAGTCCTCCTGGCGGAGTGCCCACGGTCCCCATTGCCCAGTCGGGCGGGCCCCGGAGGCAGTACGGGGGAGGGGCACCTTCATCGTGGCCCCCGCATCCGGATCCTGCGGGATGTCCTTCGCATCCTCCTCAGCCACCGAGGACCCGGCACCCGACGCGGACGGTAGCACCGTTGCGTAGTGCGACCCGCAGACGTACGCGATGCGGATGCACGGCCTGCCCTGCGACTCCCCACGGGACTGGACGGTCAGTTTCCCGTCCCGAAGCCGGAAAACTTCGGCATGCCTGCCGATCCGCCTCAGCAGTGCGTCCAGCTGCACCGCGTCCCCCCACGTGCCCGAGCGAGCGACCCGGGCGACGTACTCCTGGTAGTCTCCCTCAACCAGGGGGGCGTACCTGTCCTGCTAGGGTTCACCCTGACCCAAACCCGAACCCTAGGGTAGGGTTGGGTCTAGGGTGAACCCTAACCCTAGGGTCGGGCAGGGTCTTGGGTTAACCCCCAACCCTAACCCTCGGGTTGGGTAGGGTATAGGGTTAACCCTAACCCTAGGGTTGGGTTGTGTATAGGGTTAACCCTAACCCTAACCCTAGGGTAGGGTTGGGTCTTGGGTTAACCCTAACCCTAGGGTTGGGTTGGGTATAGGGTTAACCCTAACCCTAGGGTGAGGGTAGGGTATAGGGTTAACCCCAACCCTAACCCTAGGGTTGGGTAGGGTATAGGGTTAACCCTAACCCTAGGGTAGGGTTGGGTATAGGGTTAACCCTAACCCTAACCCTAGGGTTGGGTTGGGTCTAGGGTTAACCCTGACCCTAACCCTAGGGTTGGGTAGGGTATAGGGTTAACCCCAACCCTAACCCTAGGGTTGGGTTGGGTCTAGGGTTAACCCTGACCCTAACCCTAGGGTTGGGTAGGGTATAGGGTTAACCCCAACCCTAACCCTAGGGTTGGGTTGGGTCTAGGGTTAACCCGAACCCTAACCCTAGGGTTGGGTTGGGTCTAGGGTTAACCCTAACCCTAACCCTAGGGTAGGGTTGGGTTGGGTATAGGGTTAACCCTGACCCTAACCCTAGGGTAGGGTCTAGGGTTAACCCTAACCCTAACCCTAGGGTTGGGTAGGGTGTAGGGTTAACCCTAACCCTAGGGTAGGGTTGGGTCTAGGGTTAACCCTGACCCTAACCCTAGGGTAGGGTCTAGGGTTAACCCTCACCCTAACCCTAGGGTTGGGTAGGGTATAGGGTTAACCCTGACCCTAACCCTAGGGTAGGGTCTAGGGTTAACCCCAACCCCAACCCTAGGGTTGGGTAGGGTGTAGGGTTAACCCTCACCCTAACCCTAGGGTTGGGTACGGTATAGGGTTACTGGGGGGGGTCAAATAATTGTAACCCCTACGATTATTTAGCGACGCGGTCTGTATAAATCGGGTGTCCCAAAATTTACAAATTTTCAACGGTGGTGAATAATCGTAGGGGTTACGATTATTCACTTTTGGCAAAAATTTACCCGTTTTGCTGTTCAGAATGTCAATTGGTGGGGTGGGGGTGGGTGTGGGTCGCATTCTCGGCCTGTCTCACCGGCATTCCGTGCACACAGCAACAGCACCGGTGGAAACTGGCCATAGCACCCCGGTGGGCCACCAGGAGGGGAGGGACCCGGTGTGAGGCGCTTGAGTCATCCAGATGGGCACACGGTGGGGTCCGACACCCGATGTCGGACCCTGTGACCCGTTTTTTAGGTACCCTCCACACCCAGTGCGCGCTCGACCGTCGAATGGTTTTTCTGGTCCCGTGCACTTCCCTGCCTGCCACACCACCCCCTCGACCCCATCCCCAGCACCAGAGCGTCGTTGGCTGGCGTGCGCGGGGCACGCGTCGAATACCGATGACGGGGCCTGTGTTCCTGGGGCGCTGACGAGGTCCGAAGGGATTGACGCCTTGGCTCAGTCCTTACGTTTGGATGAGGGCGTGGTTTTTGACGTAGCGGGAGCCCTCAAGAATACAGCACAGCTGCACCTGCTCTTGCGCCGTCTCCAGTTCGCATAGTCCCTTCGTATGACGGTGACTGGGAGCCCTGGCTGTCCCGATCTATTTCAATGACTGTATCAGTTTCCAGCCTAGTTCCCATGCTTGGGTGCTTGGCTCGGGTGCACCCTTCGAGGTGGTACAGAGAATGCAAAGAGAGCCCACAGGGGGGTCTGGGGGGCGGAGCCCCCCAGCCGCCGGAGGCCACGGTAGTGAACATCTGTTCCTTGTGGGGTACAGTTTCTGGACTGTGTCCATCTTCCTGAGGTTGCGTATGGGCCACCCCAGAATTTTGGTGCCCCCCCCCCCCTAGGGGGGGTCAAATGCCACCCTTTTACGTGGACAAACACGATTTTTCAAAAAACCGGCGCAGAGGCCCCAAAGCCCCCGTAAACCCTCCAAACCCCCCCAGATCGGTCCGGAAACCCATCGAACCCCACTTTTCCACCATTCCGGGCACCTCAGGTGCCCGAATTGGGGTACCTAAATTTTGTGCCACCGTTTGGTACCGGACAGTGCCACTGTGTGGGAGGTTGGAAAAGAAAATGCCCCAACACACCACATCTGAGGGTTGCAATGCATGTTGCTTGCCAACCACGTCATCCGGTGGGTGTCAGGCGCTATGTAGGTGGCATTAGCCAGGTCTTCGATGAGTTCTGGCTTGTAGATGTACCTCCCTGCCACCATGCACCGGGAGGCTGCCTGTAGGTACGGAACAAGTCCAGATGGTCGTGTGATTCCTGTGCAGCAGTGCTCCACAACCGGGATGTGTTGACAACGACTGTTGCAACACGAGCTGTACATTCCGGGAACACACGAAGTGCGCTGTCGTGGTACCCATTGTGCCAGAATTGGTAGTTGCTGCGGTCTACTTTGCCTGGCCCAAGAGCACTGGTACTGAACGGTGCAATATGCGTGGCGAGGTGAATACAACGGAAGCGCGCAAAGTCAATACAGCTCTCGGATGGCGGGTGGTGGTGCCACTAGTGTGTGACGTTCACTCGAGGATACAACGCATCACAATGAATCAGCAACCGTGGACCGAGTACAATACGCTCTCTGTGGCTGGTGTGGGGGACAAAGGCAGTGCCTGTGCCGCAGGCAGGGAGGTACATATACAAGCCAGAACACATCGAAGACCTGGCTCATGCCACCTACAGAGCGCCTGACACCCACCGGATGACGTGGTTGGCAAGCAACATGCATTGCAACCCTCAGATGTGGTGTGTTGGGGCATTTTCTTTTCCAACCTCCCACACAGTGGCACTGTCCGGTACCAAACGGTGGCACAAAATTTAGGTACCCCAATTCGGGCACCTGAGGTGCCCGGAATGGTGGAAAAGTGGGGTTCGATGGGTTTCCGGACCGATCTGGGGGGGTTTGGAGGGTTTACGGGGGCTTTGGGGCCTCTGCGCCGGTTTTTTTGAAAAATCGTGTTTGTCACCCCCATTTGACCCCCCCTACCCCCCCCCCCCCAGGCTCACCTCACTGGCAGGGAACCTGGGGGCGGGGGGGCCTCAAACCATACTCTCTTACACCCATTAAACTCGGGGCATGTGTGCTCCGACATGTGGGGTGACTCAATCACTGGTCTATGACGACCGATTCTCCACTTTGTACAGCCTGAGTGGGATCCCTGCTGTTCCTGTTGCTTGATCTTCTGAGGAAAAGTCAGAAATTTGGCCAAAAGTGAATAATCGTAACCCCTACGATTATTCAAAACAAATTTACGTATAAATGGCCCAGAAAATGTTGTACAATTAATCGCCCCCTTACGATTATTCGACTACTTACGATTAATTGCCCCCCCCAGTAACCCTAACCCCAGGGTAGGGTCTAGGGTTAACCCTAACCCTAGGGTGAGGGTAGGGTCTGGAGTTAACCCCAACCCCAACCCTAGGGTTGGGTAGGGTCTAGGGTCACCCGTAACCCTCGAAATCGGGCCCAAATCGCCAAAATGGGCACCCCTCGAAAAAAAAATTCGAAAAGGTCCCCCTACCCACACCTGGAAATTACCAAAAAATCTGGGACCCCGGCGGCCCCAACCCTAGGGTAGGGTAGGGTAGGGTAGCCCCCCCCCCCCCCCCTCCCCCCCCGGCACGGAGAAACTTAACGTTCGACCCGAATTAGCCAGAGGCCTGGGGGGACTTAAACACGGGGGGTCCCAGGTATATGGAAAATTTCACGGAAGCACCAACAAAGCTCTTTTTCAGCCCACTTCAGGACTGTCTGCGCTGCTGAGACTGCATCCGCCACTGCCTGGCGGGAAGCTGCCAATGCACACCTACAAAGGCAACAGCAACCCCAGGTTGAGGCTGCAAACCTGGTTGCTGAGCTGGTGTTCCAGATAAGAAGGGGGGGAACCGGGAAGGCAGCAACGTCGAATTCTGGGTGAACCAGGTGGTGGGGAGCAAATCAACGGGGCAAATCAACTGCGTGTGTACTGTGACCGAGTCTGACCGAGTTTCGGCCCCAACCCCAAAATCCAAGCTAAGCCCCTGAATTTACCCTTCTCCAAAAAAAAATTCGAAAGGGTCCCCCTACAAATCGCCGGTCTTAGGAGCAAAAAATTTGGGCACCCAGATTTCAAAAATTTTCAAACTATTTTCTGGACCAAAAATCAAACTATTGAGGTCCTGGCCGGACATGTCCGGGGGGGGGGGGGGGGGTCAAAATTGGATTTCCCGAATTTCCGGGTCCGGACATGTCCGCCCGGACATCCGGACACCAGAAAATGTCCGCCCGGACATTTCTGGATGTCCGGATGTCCGGGCGGACATGTCCGGGCGGGAAATTCGGGAAATGTCCGGGGGGGGGGGGGGGGGGGGGGGTCAAAATTGGACCCGGACATCCGGACACCCGGATTTCCGGGTCCGGGCATGTCCGCCCTGTCCGCCCTGAAATCGCCTAAGGGGCCGGGGGAAATCCAGGAAATTCGGGAAATCCAGGAATATGAAGAATCCTCCTTTGGCCAAAAATACTGTTATTTTCCCGGTATCCGACGGGTATTTGGCCTGAAAACCCGGATCCTGGGGCAAATATACCACAAAACCGACCCAGATTAGGTTGGAATCCGACAAAAATATGTACTCTCTGTGCAGAACTTCACCTAGAGCACGCGCAGGCGGTCGAAACACCCATTTTTTGGGATAACAACGCTTGCCTGTTGCGAGCGAAGAACCCAGCAATACAGAGAGGGTCACTACCCACCGACACCCACCGACAGGGAGAAAACCCAGCCTTCTCATGCGCAGCAATGCCGCCCAATGCCACAAAGAAGGCACCCGAGGTCCTTTTCCACCACTCTTCATAGAGATGTTCATACAGAGTCGCGGGCATCGTCGTCGTCTTCATATTCATCCTACCAGCCGCCAAAGCAGGCGTGGGAGGAAGAAGAGTTTAACGTGGTCCAAGGGGGACACGACGGATCAGTGATTTGCATAGTCTTCACTCTGCTTGTCGCCCTCTGGTTCAGGTTCAACAGCTCGAACTCCTCGACTTCCTTGGGTGAGCACTTTATGTGCTATGGGTGGCTGCAGCTGTCCACGATTGTACAAGCCAGAGGCATCTGACACCCTGAATATGAACCCTCAAGGGCCAGTGATCTCCTGCTGGTCGGGCTGCGGGACAGCGAAGCCTTCCTACTTCCAAGCATCGCAAACCCGAGGGAATACAGACTGGACAGATATTCACTACCGTGTCCTCCGGCGGCCCTCAGACCTCCTGTGCCGTGTGCCTGTTTAGTAACGCGATAGTCATTGATTCTTTTTGTATGTCCTAGCTGTAGCGTGTTCACATGTGGGTGGTTAGCGTCAATGTATCATCATGGCAGGTCAGGAAGAAGGGAACACGCTTTTCACCACGGCACCGAGTTGCCGTTGGTTCCTGGAGCGAGGTCTAGACAGGTTCCATCCCCCGTCATCACAAACGTATGCAGACGCACGGGACATGGGGGTCTCTGTGGTACGGGATCATGACAGGCGGGTATTGTCCTTTGGTCAAAGACACTATTTTGGAGAAGTTGGCTGTCGAGTGGCTGAGTCCTCGCACCTACCGTCTACCCCGGCGCCGACCCTCCTGACTGGTTTCTCCACCGATGATAGTGTGGTTCACACTCACAAGGTAGCTACACTGAAGGCATCCCCATCCGGTGTGTGCCATGCATGCCGGAGGAAGGCAGCGTGGAACCCTGCCCTGTATATATTCAGGTTGACGTCTGTTGCAGTTTCTCTCAAATGAGCTTTGGTGCTGGTATAGGGTGTACAGGACGTATGGGATATCCGCACGGGCGGACTGGATGGGCCATCCCACGGCGACCATCTCCCATAGGGGAGACGTACGTGTTCTCACCTACATCTAGGATAGTCTACGTTCTCCTATCGGTTCTCCCCTGGGAGAACCGATAGGAGAATGTAGGTTATCCTAGATGTCCCATAAAGGAGGTGGCACGTCCCCCCTGGGAGGACCGACATTATCCCATCTGTTCTCGGCGTACGTTCTCCCAGGGGGGAACACGTACACCTCCCCTGTGGGATAGCGACCATCTCCCATGTGGGATATCCCACATGGGACATCGCGTCCTGTCCACCGTGTAGCCGTATGTTCTATGAGCCATCGTCACACAGGACCCATAATCAGCGGATACAACTGGTGCGGAAGGAGAGCTTTCGGGTTTGCGCAGTTCTGGGCTCCTGTTCTGAATCTGAGGGGATGAATGCCATAGGTCTGAGCTGACTCAGTGCGAAGCTCGGATGAAGCTTCGGCCCAGTGAGCCCCAAGGACCAATCACCCAAGGTCCTTGTCTGGATGGTTTTCTGCCCATTTTTGCCGAAAAACACCTGTTCAAGGGTGTCTGAAAGAAGGTGTTGGATACCTGAAGATCAGGTCCGCCCAACCACCCGCTTCCAGCACCCCCTCACCAGCGGAAGTCCACTATGTACACATAGGATCACCAGTATGTCACAGATATGCATCTGGTATACCGGGTAGGATACCAGTAATACCGGGTATACCGGGTCGATACCCGGTACATACCGGGGATAACGATTTTTTTTCGGTATACCCGGTATCTACCGGGTATACCCAAAATACCGAAAATACCCGGTACATACCGGGTATACCGCCGAATGTATGAAAAAAAAGGCAAAAACAGCGCTGCCCTTCACGGCGGGTGTGCTCCGTTTGGTTTCGTTTGCGAAGAATATCACGCCAGGATATCACAGGTGAAACATATTTGGGCTGGGATGGCGGGGGGTGGGTGCAGGGGGTAGTGAAATAGAAGTAGAAGGGAGGGGGGTGGGGTGGGGTGGGTGGGTGGGGGGGTGGTGAGAGGGAAAGGCCAGAAGACCCACCAGAGAGCTTGTCGGAGATGCGAATTCAACCCCCCCCCCCCCCCCTGCAGGGGTGGTGGTGAGGTGGTGCGCGCAGAACCAACATATGACGTCACGCGTGGGGGGTGAGGGGGTTTGATGGAAGGGATTTTCTTGAATGCATTGACCCCAGAGGGAAGGGGGGGAGGGGGGGGGAGTGTCGTGGGGTGGTGATTGGGGCGGCAACTCGCAGATCTACCACACGGAGGGCGGCGGGGTGCTGTGGCTTACGGACAGAGACCCAACTTCCGTACGCATTCTCAACTCAGAACTCAGAACACAGCAACACACACACACCACCGGGTAAGGTAAGGCTGCGCTGGGCTAGAGACTGGGAGGGGCACCCACCCCCCCCCCCCGCCCCCCTGTGCTGTCCTCCACACATAAGCTAGGGCCTGCTGGGGTGTGTGTGGCATGAAGACATGCCATCAAATACCCCCCCCCCCCCCCACTGCCCCCTTGCCCCCGCCCCTCCAAACTGCCCGCACAACACACACACACACCCATCCCTCTCCACCCCGTGCAAACCGCAGGTCACTGGGCAGGGTTGGCGCCTGATAAGGAGATGTCGCCGTGCGGCAGGCCGCCACCGCGTTTGAATGTTTTTCGCGACATCCAGTCGACGATCCGCTCGATGTTGGATCCTGTCAGGCCGGAGGCTTCGAGCGATTCGACGTCGTATTCAGAGGGGAGCTCGTGGAGGCCGACTGTCATGGCGAGCAATTCTGCTGACATGCGCGAAGGGGAATCGACCTTTGTGTAGACGACGAGGAAGGGGACATGTGCGGAGCGCAGCTTCGGGTTCTGCAGCATGTTGTACAGCTCGATCACGACGAGCGGGAGCTCGCGCGGCTGGGTTGCGTCGATGGTGAAGATGACCCCGCATACGTCGTTGCTCACGAGATGCCGGTGTGCGTGGGAGATCATGGAGCCACCCACCTCGACCATGCGGATCTGCTGCCCGCACAGACGTGTTGTGCCCGTGTCGACCCCCAGTGTTGGGTACAGCTTGCGCATCTGCCTGCCTGGGAGCAGGACGCCTCTGCCGAAGGCGCGGATCTGTTCAAGCAGCGTGCTCAGCCCAGAGCCCTGCCCGCCCACAGCGAGAAGGTTTGGCAGTGCCATGCCTGCCGGCTCGCAGGGGTGGGTTCACAGGCAGGGGGGACAGAGCCAAGTGCACCACCTCCTCCTCCCCCCCGCGCACTCTCGGTGTAGTGATAGATCCGGTGGTCTTTTTGCAGCGGGGGAAAGGAGGAGGGTGCGTGTAAGGGGGGGGGGGGGGGAGTGAGATGAGAGGGGGCGGTTTGTGTGTGTGCTGTGTGTCTCCTCCCTCCTGGGGGTTGGTGGTGGCCACGGTGCGCTAGTGTTGGCAACCACTAGTGGAGTCGACAACTGAAACCTCGACAACTGACTGGGTTGTTGACGACAAGTGCCAGTTGTCGACTCGACAACTGGCACTTGTCGAGTCGACAACTGGCACTTGTCGACTCGACAACTCTATACACTGTACTGCAGGAAGAACGCCCAAGTATGAAGGGGAAAACGCACAGTTGGGTGTGTGCTTGGGATATGAGGTGTGGTGGCATATCAGCGCTGGACTTTGTTGCGAATTTCCTTGTGCCGTTTCTCCCTCCCACAACCCACATCACCAGGGTCTTGCAAGCCCTGACCAGATTACCTCCATTGTTGAATAGATACACACACGCCAACAGACACACACACACACAGCTATCAATCATGCCTGCCTCTGCCAAAACCACGGCGAAGAGAAGCAGAACGGAGGAAACCGCCCCGAGCTCGGCCCCCCCGACGAAGCAGCCCGCCACTCAGCCGGGCTTTATTCAACTTTTTGTTGAATACTACGTCGAGCCGGAGGAGGGGGGGCGGCTGTCGAACACAGCCCTGAAGGCACTGATCGGGAAGATCACGGGCAAGCCCATAAAGGGCAACGACGGGACCGTGAGCGCGGCGATGGGGGCCAGGTACAAGGAGTACCAGGGGGGGACGGTGTCGGAGAAGTCGGCGAAGGAGGCGCAGCTGGAGAGGTACTCCATCCGCACCAAGGGGGGGACGGATACGGAGTTCATTGGTGTGAGGATCACACCATCTCCATCAGCCTCCGCCAAGTCCAAGGCGAAACTGGAGCAGATGCAGAAGCTGCACCCGCACGCCGCCCTCACCTCGGGCGTAAAGATGTCCCGGCTCTACGCCGCAGAGGTGAAGCTGGCTGCCCCCCAGAAGACGAAGGCATCCTCGAAGGCAGACAAGATCTTTCCTCAATACTCAGGAAGGAAGAGAGACGTGTCGTCGTTGCAGGGAGCAGCCAACACCTTTGCTCCAAGAACCGTCGGGGGATTCTACGAGTTCATCGTGGAATCTGGGCTGTCGACGGTACAGAAGGTGACCCAGAATGGGCACATTCTGCGCCTCACCCTGCGGAGGCTGCGCGCAACGCAGGACTTGGAGGCGAAGGAGTACGAGGTGGACCTGCACATCCCCTCCAAGTACCTGCTGGACCCGGGTCACGCTGCGCAGGTCAAGGACCGTGAGGGGATCGTCGTTGTGAGGCAGCTGCTGGTGGATTCTGGCGGCGAACAGTCGATACAGGCAACGACTGACACCGGCAAGTTTACAGACTTGCTGGATGGCGACGAAGATGAAGAAGAGGAACTGGACGATGAGGCAAGTGAGACTGCCCCCCCACCTAGCCCAAGCCAATCTAACTCAGGCCCAACGCAGGTGGATGTGGATGACATTTGATGATCCAGTGTGAGTGTGGAAGCGTCAACGTATATGAAAGCAAACGGAAGAAAAGGTGCAGAACGATCGCAGTGACACTTTCCCTTTTTTGGTTATCACTCTTGACGTCATCCTCCCCCCGCCGGTTCCTCAGGCATAGCCTTTTTTGTTGGGATGCACACACACACCACAGGAGAGCCGGGTGGGAATGGTTCCGAAGAGACAATGCAAGATGAAATGTCCTTGATGGCTGAGGGTATTCGCAGGTCACGATTTGTGGCAGGGACGTCCATCCGGAAGTGCGGTGAAATCTCGAAATGCATTCGAGAGACGTTTCGGGAGCACGGGAAGGCGCCTGAGAGGCACGGGCTCTCCCCGGCGACGGTGAGGAAGCATGAAGAGCACCTCCAGAGAGTGGTCGAGGCAAGGAGGGGTAGTTTGCTCAAAACTCTCGAGCACATTGTCGAAACACACCTGCATCGCATCGACATGGAACACCCTCGTGTTGTCCTGACTGCTGATGGCTATAACCCGGGCAGCAGGGACCTCACAGCCAGGATCCGCTTAGCTGCAGGTATTGCTCTAAGCTTTGGAAGCTGGCAACGGTCGAAGCAAGATCTACTCAGCCTGTGCCTCGGAAAGGACTATGGAGCGCGACCTCATTCTTTTCGAGATCCAACAACTTCAAAGTTGGGGCGAGAATGGGCTTTGGGGGGGTTCAGGACATACTCCGAAGTTAATGACCGCCGTTGGGGCATTCAATGTGTGTTCATGTGTTGTTGCGGGCAGCTGGGAAAAGGCAACAGGATCTCTCTACCGAAGACTTGAGTCTGCTGGGCTGGCGGACCACGTCAAAGAGAGAGGTCAGAGCGGGTGTGTCTTTTGGATTGATCCGAAAAAACCACCGAAAACCATACTGAACGTGTGTGTGTGTGGCAAGGAACCTTGGGGTGTGCCTCCCACCCCTACTCAAGAAGAAACCCAGTCTCTCCCGGAGGAGGTTCATGAATTTCGATGCATTATTTGTGACTACTCCTCAGCAAAGAAAACGTCTCTGTTTGCACACTACGATGCAAAGCACAGACCAGGGAGCAATGTCCCTTGCTCGTCATGCACAATCGAATGCAAAATATGTCACACAACAATAAGATTGAAGGGACAAAGCCAGCACTACCTGGCCCACCACCCCCGCTCTCTCACAACAAAACGTTGCTTACTTTGCTTTGAGACCTTCCGTAGTGTCCGTGAACGCGATCTCCACATGAAGACTGACCATCCTTGAGAAGGGGACAAGGAAATTCGCAACAAAGTCCAGCGCTGATATGCCACCACACCTCATATCCCAAGCACACACCCAACTGTGCGTTTTTCCCTTCATATTTGGGCGTTCTTCCTGCAGTACAGTGTATAGAGTTGTCGAGTCGACAACTGCCAGTTGTCGACTCGACAAGTGCCAGTTGTCGAGTCGACAACTGGCAGTTGTCGAGTTTGAGGTTGTCGACTCCACTAGTTGAGGTCACTCGTAACTACCAAACTAGTGCACCGTGGCGGGGGGAGTGGGGGGGGGGGGGGGTGGGTAGTGAAATAGAAGCAGAAGGGTGTGTGGAGTGGGGCATCTGAAGAGAGATGCACTATGAAACACAAAGACACATCAACAGGGACAGGGACAGGTGTATCGGGGGTGATCATGTATGTGCGTGATGAGGATGAGGGTTCAATCCAAAAGGATGCCGGGTGACTTTGCGGCGCTTCGTCCTCGTAAATAAAAGGCGGCGACTGTTGACATGTGAATACGCCACGTGGAGTGGGGTGTGGGCGGGGCGGGGGGGGCCTCCGTTTCTCCGGGATATTCATGAATCGATTTGTCGTCCGGCGCGGTATTCTGGCTGGAAAGTCACAACACCGTTCAGCAGCAACCGCCCTCAGTCTGAGCCTGGCTGCCTTCCGCGCCTCGACACACAAGCCCTCGAAATGATCAGCACACCCTTCGGCCTGCCATCTCACGGGGCTGAGGGTCAGTATCTCAAGCGCAAAAAAATTCGGAACAGATGAAATGTTCCAAAACATGGCAAGTCAGAGAAGCAAACACGATACCAGAGGAACACAGTCCCGACACACAGCTCCTTGTGTGGCCGAACACACTTCCGTTATTTTTGCCTTCACTTTGATGCGATCATCACCCTTGTCGAAGGAACACACGGCGCGGAACAGGACTAAAAGTCCTACTCTTGAATGCAATAACCATCACCACAGCCCTACAGGACCCCACCCCGCCACCTTCGATGCGAGAGTCTATACTCTCATCACCCTTACGGGTCGCAAGATCCAGACTGAAGCCAGCACAGATCAAGGTTTATATAACATGCCGACCTTCACCACCCATCCGATTCAAACGAACCAGCCTTTTCGGAAAGCCGCCTGCAGAGTTCATCAGCCGCCGCCCCCGCCCCCTCCGCCATCCCCTTGCACACCGCCGACATCTGCGACATCAGCTGCAGCAGCTGGATGGACCCCTCCACCACGAGGGCCGCCACACCACCCGCCTCCTCCCCCATCGCAGGCCCGCGCAGCTCCCCCCCGTCCTCAAAATCCCCCTCCACGAGGCACACGACCGCGGCACCCCCAAGGCACCGCAGCTGCGCCACAACCTCCACACCTCCACGCCCTCTCTCTGCCCCCTCCTCCTCCTCCTCATCCCCACTCACCAACGCCGCACGACACTCCTGCGAATCCATCACCAGCTGCACCAGGAGGTGCAGCGCAGCCGCCTTCAGCAGCATGGCAGCGCCATGCGCACCCCCCTCTCCTTTAGAAGGGGTTGGATCCGGCAGCAGCAGCAGCCCTTTGAGGAAGCCCACTGCACCGGGGTTCTCCGCAAACACCTGGGTGAAATACGGGAGGGCACCCCCTGGAATCGGCTGCACCCACCCGACGATGCACCACAGGCAGGCTGCGAGGGTGTGCGGGTCGGGGCTCTCCATTGTGGACAGTGCAGACTCTGCGAGCGGAGCGGTGGCGAGCCGGGGGTCAGCGGATGCCGGGCGCCCAGGCGTGGATGCGGCAGCGGAGGCGGCGCGGAGGAGCTGCCAGAGGAGCTCTGCGAGGCGGGGCGAGGGTGCCCCGGGTTGGAGGAGCAGCGCTGCGGCGTCGGGGAGCCCGCAGTCCAGCATGAAGGTGGCAGCTGCCGCGTCGCCCGATGCAGTCTCCGCGAGGAGCCGGAGGATGTCGAGTGTGCGGAGCTCGCAGAGCGAGGCACGCCCCTCAGCCACGGCATGCCGCTCGTCGTCCTCCGGGAGGGATGCGATTTCTGTTGCGCTGAGGGTGGGCTGCTGCTGTTGTTGCTGGCTTGCCTCAGCGGTGTCAGAATGGGGTCCTTCGATCAGCTCGCTTAGAAGAGAACCTATCTGCTGCAGGTCGGCATGGGCCATGTTGTTGTGTTTGTGTCGGGGGGGTGGTGGGGGGTGAGGGGTAGGGTATAGGCAAGATGAATCACAACAACATTCGTTTTGGCGGGGGGAGGGGGGGGCACCTGTTGCTTCAGTACGGTGGTGGGGTGCTGCATTTTGTAGAGGCGATGGGGTGCCAATCCGGGGGATCGGCTCTGGGATTTGGTTGGCCGAGGCTGGGGCGGGGGGAGGGGGGTGGTGTGGGGCGACCAAATTGCGTTTCATTGTTTTTCCCGGTACCGACGACCGGAGGGCTGGCGTGAAACCATGTGGCTAGACACACGCCTGCACTGCCTTTTATCCTGCCTCCCTCGATCTAAGATACACCACGGATGTAGCGTATATCTGCCTGTCTGACAGCCCAACCCCGATCTACAATAGCACCCACCCACCCCGCCCGCCCCACCCAACCGGCATATTGATCCCACACAGAAGGCCTTGCAGGCCTGCGGTGACAACTCCCTGAGAACACACCAACATAACAAACTCCTCGCCCTTCCTTCAGGCAGCGGACACAGGCAAACGTATATCCATACGTGGCTTGCCTTGGTGGCCAACAGATGGCCCCTGTGCGGGCCAGGCCTTCGCAGTGAAACCAACTAATACCACCGGTGCCTCCACCCCTCCCTCGTACATCATACACACGGCAAACAACAGCCTGTGTGTGGTTTGAAGCTGCTCACGTGGGATGACGTCGCGCCAGCTCTGCAACTAAGTCGCGGAGTCGCGAAGCTATGGTGAAATGGGCTATGGGGAGGGGGAGGGGTCATTGTCGGAAGGTCTGCCCTTGGACTGGCGGCGAAACCGCCGTGACAAAACATACAAAACGCCAACCCGACGAAAGGTGGGGCTGTGGGGGTTCAGCAGAACAGCCGCACAGAAACGGGGGGGGGGGGGGGGTGGTGACGCCGCTACCAATCGATGGCTCGGGCATCCGCACAGGCGGACATGTGTGCGAGGGTGGCGCGCTGCCGCACCCAGGGGATGGCGCAGTCGAGAGACACGCAAGTGTCGATGACGGGAGGATCGCTGCAGCCGGTGCAGGCGGCACACTTCATGCGAACACGCGCCACCTCACGCGCCGCCTCCGTCCTCCGCATGGCAAGGATGTGGTGCGTCAGGTGCTTCGCAGCCCTGCAGCTGTCGCACAGCAGCGCCGCCCCCCGCTGCGGCCGCTCCCGGCAGCACACGCAGAGGCTGCTGTCGTAGTAGCGGTGGATGGAGGCGGGTGCCTTCCCCACACCACCCGCCGCGGCACCACCACCCCCGCCACCCCCGACAGCAACGTGCTCACGAACATGCCGCGACGCAATGCCGTGCCGGCGCAGGCGGGGCAGCGTGGCTACCCAGGAGGCGACGTTCGCACCAACCATGTCGAAGAGCCTGCCCAGAGACGGTCCAATCTGCTTCCGCACATAATACTGTGTATCCACCAGCAGGGAGCAGTGCTTGTCCTCCAGCAGCGCATGGGGATGCACCACAGAGTCACGCAGGCGCACCCCGGGCGACGCGCTGACCACGAGGTACGGCACGCGCTCCCTGTAGAGGGGCTCTGCATGGCCCTCCTCCGTGGCGAGGTTCTTCGCAACAGTTGCGGAGGGGGGGAGCTGGTCGGGCCGCTTGTAGCTCCCCAGCTTCACCTCCTGCCGGAGGATCAGGTCGAGGGGGTTGACGTCGCCTGCCAGGACCTTTGCAAGCTGAGCCTGTACGTAGCCGCGCACGCTTTCGAGCGAGGATGTCTCGAACAGCACCCTGATGGCACTCTCCTGGATGAGCTGCGTCGCCTTGCACTGGTCCCTCCTAATGCTCTCAATCCCCTTCGCATCGAACCGCGGCGCCTCCTGGTCAGGGCTCTCAAAGGCATACCCGACATAGCGCTTCTTCGTCACCAGGATGCACCGCGAGTACACCTTCTCCAGCTTGAGCTTGATGGGCGTCGGGTGCCTCTCCGAGACGTGCTGCACGATCTCCTTCCCAACGGCGAAGGCCTGCTGCACGGTGCGCCCGGGGAGGAGCACGAAAAGGGAGTCGGTGTCGCCGTAGACAACACGCGCCTTCCAGGTGGGGTGCGCCTCCACCTCACGTATGGTCTGCTCCAGCACCCTGCGTGCGATGAGGACGATGGCATCGGCGATGTCGCTGCACGGCATTCTCCCGGTGAAGGTTGCAGCCGTATATCCATATGTCACGTTTGCAACCATCTTCATCCCGAGCTGGCGTGCGGCGAGCACGCTTGACATGGCTGTGTCTCCCACCTCCTTCGCCCCCTTCAGGACACGCTGGACTGCGAACCGCGTCGTGAGGATCTCCGCGAGCATCCGAGGCACAACCCCCTGCCGCACCGCGGGCTTCACAAAGCAACAGCTGTTCGGCGCGACGAACACATCCTCCGACCCCCCCGTGTCGCCGCTCCCCTTTGCGTAGAACGACCGCGGGATGCGGTATCCCTTCACGGCACCCACCTTCTTCGCCCTGGATGGGGTCACCTTGCCCAACATCGTGGAATAGCAGAGGTTGTACGCAATCATCACCGAGGGATAGAGAGACCGGAAATCCAACAGCACAACGGGGTCTGTGTAGAACCCGGAGACAGGCTCCAACACCATGGGGACGCCTTGCTGGAGGTTCTGGAGGTTGACCTGCTGGGAGGAGGGGCTGACCATGACAAACCCGAAGGGGAGTGCGATGCGGAGCATCATGTTCTCCACACGGTACTGCGACCCGCGGGAGAAGATGTCGGACATCTGCAGGCCGTAGAGCCCCGAGAGCTCGACAGACCTGTTGAGGAGGTCGAGGTGGTTGCAGATCCGCAGCACAACCGCTGCCTCGCGCGAGATGTGCCTCGCCAGGGCGACACGCTCCCTCCCGCACCCCGCCCATCCCGCGAGGGTTGCCGCGGAGTAGCTCGGGAGGGTGACCCCCAGCACCCCCTGCGCAACGGCGGGCAGCGTGTAGCTCTGCTGCTTCACCTCGTTCTTCAGGACACGCCACATGTTGAGGCACAGCCGCCCCACCGGGGTGAAGGATGATAGCACGGACCCCCCGTCGCCCCCCCTCGCGGAGACGAACTTCCTCTGCTGCATCTCCAGGTTTGCATCGAGGGTCCCACTCCGCGGGGCAGCCGGATTCGCGGCGGAATGGGATGGGTTGCCCACACCCCCCCCACCCCCACCTCCGCCACCCCCGGCCTGGGCTGCCGGGGCGCGCGACAGCGCCGCCGGGACATCCCAGCCAAACGCGGTCGCCCTGACGCAGAGGTATCCAAAGGAGGACCGCTCCATATCCCACCCGATGATGAGATCCGGGTCGTGCTGCTGGAGGAGCGCGATGCAGCGCGACACGGCGGCACCCTCCGACGCCTCCGCAAAGGCGGTGCAGGGGGGCTCCGGGGGGAGCGCCCCGCCGCCGCCACCACCACCACCACCTTCAGCTCCGGGAGCCTCCGGAGGGGGAGGAGGGGGGGGCCGCGTGATGAGGTAGCGAACATCCGCCCCCTCAGCAGCTCCATCGGAGAGGTTGTGCAGAACCAGAGAGATCATGTTGATGGCGTCCGACGCGGGGTCGGGGGTGGAGCCGCCCTGCCCCCCGCAGTCGGAGGTGAGCTCGATGCAGCACACCAAGATGTTCGGCAGGCCGTGGCCCTGCTGGGAGGCAGTGGCTTGAGACAGGCCCCCTCCCCTCCTGCTCCGGCCGCCCCTGCCGAGCATCGCCCTGGCGTGCATCGCCTGTGCAGGCGCTTTCGACAGCACTCCGTGCGTCACCTGGGAGAACAGCGACAGGCGGCGGAACTTCCTCCTCCCAGACCCGGGTGTGGAAGCGGCTCCCCCTGGGTGGGGGGCAGCAGCGGCTGCCGCCGCATCCCCCCACGCCCGAGCCCTCTTCCGCCTGGGGGTGTTGGCGGCGGTGGGGGTGGTGGTGCCGGCAGCGGCGGCTCTGCCGCCACCCCCCGCCACCCACCTCCGGAAGTCCCGCCGCAGCGCGCCCGGGGTGCGCTGCTCGCGGGCTGCCCTGGGGGCGCTGCCCCTGCCGCGGCGTGCCGATGGGGGGTCGGGGTGGTGTTGGTGGAGTTGGCGTGCCTCCTCCACCGCCAGCTCCGCCATGACCTCCGATGCGGCGGGCGGGGCTGCGGCGGACCGGAAGGTGGTGCTGTGGGCACTGCCACCACCACCACCTGCTGCATCTGGGAGGGGCACCGCCGGTGGTGCTGCTGCGGGGGGCGGCCCGCCAAGCCACACGGGTTGATGCTGATGCTGCTGCTGCTGCTGCTGCTTCTCATGGGCTGTGTGCCGGGCATCACGACGCCCCTCCTGCAGGCGCGCCTCTCCAACATCCGCCCCACCCCCACGCATCTCCTGAGCCTGCTCTTCGGCAGTAAGGTGCTGCACGACACCCCTCCCCTGCAGCTGCCTCTCCTGCTGGACCTGATGTGGCTGCTGCTGCTGCTGCCCCCCCTGGCTGCCCCACACCCCACACACCGGCGGCAACCCCCGCGGGGCCTGAGAAGGCTGCGAAGGGGGCTGGCAGGGAGCTGGATCACCACCACCGCCGCCACCGCCACCACCCAGGGACAGATGCGAAGCGAGCAGCGCCTGCCCCCACCCGCTGCCGCCACCCCCAGGGGACGCGGGGCTGCCCGGGCTGGCGCTGCCCGCCCCAAACAGGTCTGTGCAGAGCGGGTCCGCCGCCACACCCTCCGACGCCGGCAGCCCGCCCCTTCTGGGCGGCGGGGGGCTGGGAGGGGGCAGCGGAGGGGTGGCTGCGCCGGCGCCCACGCCATCGTCATCGCCATCGCCCTCCCCCTCCTCACTGGCTGTAAACAGGTGCGTCGGGAACAAATCATCCTGCGGGGGCGACGGCGACGGGGTGGCGCAGCCACCACCCCCTCCTCGCAGCCCCCCATCCACCCTGGGGGAGCCCCCACCGCCTTCTCTGAATCGGGTCCCCAGAGACGGGCTCCGCCCGCTCTGGCTCTGGCAGTGCGGAGAGCGGCCCTCCGGAGTGTGACCCTCACAGCGGGCTGCGGGGTTGTTTCGAGAAGCAGCGACGCGGTGGTCAGCCTCAGAACCCGGGGCGCTGCTCCCACCCGCCGTGCTGCACCATCCGGGGCCTCCTGCGGATGCCTGGGAGCTGGGGCTCGGGCTGCCAGACCCGCGCCGGTGGCTGGGGCTCCGCCCCCCCTGCTGCCGGCGGAGCCGGCGAGGAGCGAACACCCCTGCGCTGGGCCCGCTGGGCAGCACCGGGGTCCCGGCACCGCCGCGCCGGCCCCCCTCCAGCACACCACCGGAGCTGCCGCCGCTGCTGCTGCTGCTGCCGCGGCTGCCGCACCCCGCAACGCTCTGGGTCTCCGGGAAGAGGGCAGCGTCATCATCCCCCCCCTCCTCCTCCTCCTGGTCTTCCTCAGCAGGGCCCAACCCAACCCCTGGCAGCACCGCCTCCACTGCGGGTGTGAAGGAGACGCAGCGGCGCTGTCTGGTGGAAGATGGCGAGGCGCGGAGCAGGTCTGGGCTGCCGCTGCTGCTGCCGATGCTGCAGCTGGGGCTGCTCTCCGGGGGTGGCGGGGTGGGTTCCACAGCAGCAGCAGCAGCAGCAGCAGCGGTGGTGGTGGCGGTGGCGATAGGGCTGAGAGACGCGGGCCGTTCCCCCCGGCAGGACCCGAAGAGGGTTGCAGGGATAGCATCGTCATCATCTTCTTCCTCCCCCTCCTCCTCTTCCTCATCCTCGCCCTCCTCCGCAGACCCCGCCCCGTCGTCCGACCCACCCCACCCGAGGAGCGGCACCACCCCGCCCCGGCACTCCGCATCCCTCCCCATCTGCTGCGCTGTGAGCAGCAGCCTGCTGTGGCAGGGCTCCGACAGCACTTCTTCCTCTTCCTCGCCTTCCTCCTCCTCCTCCACCACCTCCGCATCATCAACGCCACCCTCATCCATCTCCACATCACCACCACTCTGCTGCGCAGAGCGCGTTGGGGGTGACCACGCAGGGGGGTGCTGCTGCTGCTCAGGCGGAGGAGAAGTCGCATGGGGTGTACCGCCTCCCCCCCCCATGCCAGGCAATCCCCCACCCCGCCCGGCAGGGGGTGGGGTGGGGTGGCTGGATGGCAGCGTTTTCCCACCCCCTTTCCGGGGGGTCGCCCCGCCGCCCCTCCGCCTCCCGTGGAGCTCGGCGCACTCCGCGGCAACGCTTCGCCCGGGGGTGAGCGGCTGGAGCAGCCCGGGGTTGCCCCACCCCCCCGCAGAGGGAATCGGGGTGGCGTTGCCGGGGGGCCGATCCCCACCCGCATGCCCCCCGCCGGGAGTGATGGGCGTGAAGGGGGTGTGCAGGGAGGCACCCCCCCGGCGCCCCTCGGAGAGGGACGGGGAGAGCACCGGGGCTTCTTCTGCTGCAGAGGCGGGGGCTTCGCCCCCGCCCCTGCAGCAGAGGGGCAGGGGGCTTGCACGCAGTTCCTGCCAGGAAGACCCTGCCCAGAGGAGAGGGGCTGTACGCAGCCCACCCCCGCCAGCACCCGCCGTGCCTGCGGAGCAGGGGAAGGCAGGGTAGGACTGCGTGGCAGAGGGTGGTGGCGGCGGAGGCGTCGGCAGCCCCGCTGCCGCATCGCGCAGCGCGTCGAGCCGCCTGCGGAACACAGCCTCGACGGGGGTGTCCGGGGGGCGCGCGGTGCGCACCGGGGAGCCGAGGGCACCCCCCGTCAGCTCCACGCCCCGACCCCCCCTCCCCTCAGGGGCAAGCGTGGCATCCCCCAGCACATCCGCGCTGTACCTCGCGAGGCTGGCCCACACGTCCTTCAGGGTATACATAAACTGCTCCGTCACGTCATCTCGGAGTGCCACGAATGGGCAGCGCGCTGGAGGGGCGTCCCCACCACCACCACCACCACCACCCCCTCCATGGGATGGCGGAGGCGGGGGTGGTGGTGGTGGAGGAGGAGGTGGTGGTGCACGACCTTCCCCCCTGGGGTCCTGAGGGTCCACCCCAGCAGAGCCCTGCTGCCTCTGGGGTGGAATGCCGCTATCCGGAGGAGGGAATGCAGAGAGGGGTGCAGCATCAATATCGTAGACCCTCTGTGAGGTGAAGAATGCGTCGTCTCCAGCGGAGGAGGAGGAGGTGGTGGTGGTGGGGGCGCCCCTTTCTCCAGCCCTCCGGACCTTCAGCATGCGGGTCCCGGAGAGGCGCATGTCAAGCATGCACTGCATGATGAAGGGGCAGTGCCTGTGGTAGACCTGGTGTGACCTCCCCATGACACCCCGCGTCTCGGAGAGGACTGCGGCCACCCTGGCGACTGCGGAGGGGTTGTAGAGGAAAATTTTCACAAAATTCCTCGGGGAGTCGTGGTAGCCGTAGAAGGGGATACCCTTCACCAGGTGGCAGGAATGCACCGTCGGGCTGCCCTGCCCATCGGGTGGGGGATGGCGTGGGTGCCCCTTCTCTCTCCCCGCAGCGAACCCCTCCTTCTCGGGGTTCTTCGCAACCAAAGGGTGCTCCTCGATACAGAGTGCAATCCTCAAGAGGTATTGGAGGACCGATATATGCGACGAAACCTCCCAAGACTTCTGCCAGGGGATGTAGAGGTAAGGGAGCCTCCCGTGAATCCGCGCCACCACCGACTTCCCGTCGTTGGAACGCCTCCCCACAACCCGGAGAGTGGGGGCGGAGCGCGCAGGCCGGGATGCCATATGACGCTCCGCAGGGGAGAGGCTGTCCAACACATCGGCGTCATCCGCAGCAACGTTGAAACCGCTCTGCATCGGATCCCCTGTTCCCTCAGTCGGGGGTCCCATCACATAGTCCACTGTGATGATCGATACATTCACCCATGCAGGAGGTGACCCTGCCGTGACCCCTCCGGTCGGCAGATAGAGAGGCTGCGGTGTGCTGTCTGCATCGCTCCGCCCCATAACGCATGCGGTGGCCTGGGTCTCCCTGAGGCACCCCGAGCCCAGGCATTCTGAGAAGGTCGGGAACAGCGGCGTGGCACACCCTGCGGCGCGTGGCGGGTCGGGTGGTGTCGGGGTCGCGTGGGGGGGCGCTTCCATGAGCCCCCCATGCCTACCGGCTGCCGCGCACAGAGGGGCGGGTGGTGGAGGCACACCCACCCCACGCGCCTCGGATGGCATGCGAGGTGTGCATCAGAGGCAGGGATAGGGACAGGTGATGGGTGGGGATTTCCCCACGTTCTCCTGATCCTCCGCACTCTGCTCTCCTGGGGGGGGGGGGGGGGTGGTGTGCGGGTGGCGTTGGGTGGGGGGTGGTTGTGTTGGAACGACGCTTATGCTCTACGTGAGATTTCTGTTCTCACTGAGCTTGCCTTAGGACACCTGCGTTAATGTGTAACAGATGTGCCGCCCCAGGTGTGTGTTTGGAGCAAGAGTAAAGGGGATGGGGAAGAGGAACCCCCGACCCAAAACCAACGGGTAACGGGCGGGGGGGGGGGGGAACCCACCAAATGTGTGGAGCGACGGTGATTTGTTTGAAAGTGGAGGGGGGAGGGGGGGGGGGGGTAGGGGGGGTCAAATGGGGGTGACAAACACGATTTTTCAAAAAACCGGCGCAGAGGCCCCAAAGCCCCCGTAAACCCTCCAAACCCCCCCAGATCGGTCCGGAAACCCATCGAACCCCACTTTTCCACCATTCCGGGCACCTCAGGTGCCCGAATTGGGGTACCTAAATTTTGTGCCACCGTTTGGTACCGGACAGTGCCACTGTGTGGGAGGTTGGAAAAGAAAATGCCCCAACACACCACATCTGAGGGTTGCAATGCATGTTGCTTGCCAACCACGTCATCCGGTGGGTGTCAGGCGCTATGTAGGTGGCATGAGCCAGGTCTTCGATGTGTTCTGGCTTGTATATGTACCTCCCTGCCTGCGGCACAGGCACTGCCTTTGTCCCCCACACCAGCCACAGAGAGCGTATTGTACTCGGTCCACGGTTGCTGATTCATTGTGATGCGTTGTATCCTCGAGTGAACGTCACACACTAGTGGCACCACCACCCGCCATCCGAGAGCTGTATTGACTTTGCGCCCTTCCGTTGCATTCACCTCGCCACGCATATTGCACCGTTCAGTACCAGTGCTCTTGGGCCAGGCAAAGTAGACCGCAGCAACTACCAATTCTGGCACAATGGGTACCACGACAGCGCACTTCGTGTGTTCCCGGAATGTACAGCTCGTGTTGCAACAGTCGTTGTCAACACATCCCGGTTGTGGAGCACTGCTGCACAGGAATCACACGACCATCTGGACTTGTTCCGTACCTACAGGCAGCCTCCCGGTGCATGGTGGCAGGGAGGTACATATACAAGCCAGAACACATCGAAGACCTGGCTAATGCCACCTACATAGCGCCTGACACCCACCGGATGACGTGGTTGGCAAGCAACATGCATTGCAACCCTCAGATGTGGTGTGTTGGGGCATTTTCTTTTCCAACCTCCCACACAGTGGCACTGTCCGGTACCAAACGGTGGCACAAAATTTAGGTACCCCAATTCGGGCACCTGAGGTGCCCGGAATGGTGGAAAAGTGGGGTTCGATGGGTTTCCGGACCGATCTGGGGGGGTTTGGAGGGTTTACGGGGGCTTTGGGGCCTCTGTGCCGGTTTTTTGAAAAATCGTGTTTGTCCACGTAAAAGGGTGGCATTTGACCCCCCCTAGGGGGGGGGGGGATGCGTAGGGGAGGTGCGGGGTGTGGGGTTGGGGTGGCCGCTGCTTTTTTTCTCCGCTGCAAAACCCTGCCCTGTCCTGGGGTTCACACTCAGGCGGCCCTTTCGCACGCCACATCGACGCAGAGAGGGCCAAAAGCTGGGATGCACAGGGGGAGACCACCACCCAGTCACATGGAAGGTAAAGCGACCCCTTTGTTCGTCAACGAGTTGAAGCACCTTTGGTGCGTCTTGGGGTCACGAGGAGGCTAGACCTGAGGAAGTATCGCGGGGTGAGGAGATTGACTTTGGGTGGGCAGGCTGCCCTCTCGTACCCCTTTTGTGTTGTAGCAGAGGTTCCCAGCAAGGTTGGAAGGGACCTCCCAAATCAGGGTAGCGGAGACGGCTGTGCCCACGGACACGCACCGCACCCTGCAGACGGATACACCCCCAACCATGTTCTCCTTTTGTCCTGTTCACGGTTTGACAGAATTCTGACAGAAAAAGATAAGGCGTTGTTTGTGCGCCAAACCCGGGTGAACAAACCTCACGGGGGCCTTCGCTCAGAAATGCAGAGAAGTGAGGAATGGTGAGCCGCCTCACAACACTGGCTGCAAAGTGACACAGTTTGACACACAGTGGCACAGAGCGAAGGCCTCCCATGTTTTGCCTGATGAAGGTTGGTGTGAATGTGCGCACAGTCATAGCAACAAGGCAAGGTAGATTGTGTTTGTCACCCAAAGCGCTGCCAACTATCTTTTTCACTGTGACAAGCTTTCTTCTTGTTGTGTGTGAAAAATGCCCAGAATTTCCAGAATTTTAAATTCTGCAGAATCTGACCTAAAACAAACCGCCTTTTTGGCGTCGCCCAGCACTCGCACCACCCTCGCCCAAGTTGGCTTGTTTTCTGGTGGGGTTTGTACTGTACTTGGGTAATACGCCCTCTTCTGGCATGTTTTGGAAAAGCGAGCGGCGAACCTACCGCGGGGCCCCAGGTGGGGGACAAGAGCCACCACCCGCCCGCCCTCGTGCGGTCACCGTTGGCCGCCCTCGCCCGCGTTCGCCCGCTCTCGCCCAGAGGCGGCTTGTTTTAGGTCAGTGTCTGAAAAATTCCGGAGAATTCTGATTCTGAGAATTGACAGCCTGTTGGACTGCAAGATTGATTTCAGTATCATCCTTCAGGGAGTGGTGGACGTATCGCAAGGCGTCGGCGTCTTGTTGCACAGCCGCGAGATTGATTTCACGGTCGGACTCCAGGGAGTAGTGGACATCGCGCAAGGCCGAGCCGTCCTGTTGCACAGCGGTGAGATTGATTTCACGATCTGCTTTCAGTGAGCGATGCACGTCTCGCAAGGACTTGCCGGACTGCTGCACCATTGCGAGATTGATTTCACGATCGGCTTTCAGGGAGTCGTGGACGTATTGCAAGGCCATGCGGTTCTGCTGCACAGCTGCGAGATTGATTTCACGATCGGCCTTTAGGAAGTGGTGGACGTATTGCATGACCATGCCGTTGTGTTGCACAGCTGCGAGATTGATTTCACGATCAACCTCCAGGGACTCGTGTACCAAGGTCAAGGACTTGCCGCACCGTTGCACAGCTGCGAGATTAGTTTCACGATCGTCTTTCAGGGAGTCGTGGACGTGGTGCAAGGCCATGCCGTCCCGTTGCACAGCTGCGAGATTGATTTCACGATCGGCCTTCAGGGAGTGGTGGACGTCTTGCAAAACCAAGCCACAATGTTGCACAGCTGCGAGACTGATTTCACGGTCGCCCTTCAGGGATTCGTCGACGTATTTCCAAGTCAGCACGCCATACTGTTGCACAGCTGCGAGATTGATTTCATGATCAGCCTTCAGGGAGTGGTGCACGTGTTCCAAGACACGACCGTACTGTTGCACAGCTGTGAGATTGATTTCACGATCAGCCTTCAGGGAGTGGTGCACGTGTTCCAAGACCCCACCGTCCTGTTGCAACGCTGCAAGATTGATCTCACGATTGGTTTTGACCGTGATGTGTGCGTCTAGAAGTCCCTCAGGCATGTCCAGAAGAGCTTCGAGAACGTCCTCGAGAAGATCCATCTTGTTCGACACCCACAGCGGAACCTCCATCACGCCCTTCAGACCGCTGTGCAGGTCATCCAGGTAGTGCTGGCACACCAGGTCAACATCCACTGTGCACTCATCTGCGACAGCTGCACCACTGCTCAGAGGCCCATCGCCACACAAGACCTCGCCCCCCACAGACAGCTGCAGGTCAGCCACCTCCACACCAACAACGTTGGGAAGCACCTGCAGTGCAAGCTCCTTCAACATATCCGGCGTGTCGTCAATCCCGATGTCAGCGGCATGCTGCTCACCGGTCCTCCTGTCAGCCAGGAACACCAACATGCCTCTTCCTCGTGGCCGTGTGCAAAGACAACCGTGTTCACGTCTGTGGTTGGGAGGAATGCAGTGTGCAAGGCTGACATGTGGTGGGACACAACGGCCAACAGGAAGCGCGCTGCAGTGGAGTCACGGAAGCCACGCGAAAAAGCCAGGGCGATTCTCCTTGCACTGCACCGCCTACCAAATGCACACATCATAGGTTCCCGGGGGGTGGGGAATAGCCGAGAAAAAAAAGGAAGGCGTGAAAGGCTAGGCACCTTTTTCTTCACAAAGTCCGATTGCCAGCTTGCTGGGGGGGGGGGGGGGGGCGGGGGTGGCACGGTTCAATTTTTTTGACACAATAGAATGCAGAGAGGGCAGCACACAGCAGCCCCTCCACACCCCACATCCTCTGGAGAGAGGGTTGCAGCTCTGTCGGTATAACAGCTGCAAAGCTGCAAAAGCCCCGCCTCTCTCGTCACCCAATGGCAGCCATACTGAGCGAGCGGAGAGATCAGAGCCCGCCGCAGCGAGTGCTGAAGCTTCAGAGGGCAATCTGCAGGCGTGCAACAGGTTCGTCTGGTGGCGCTGGTGAGGATCGAGCCACATCATTTTGCGGCATCCTCAACGGGCGGTGGTGACCCCTCCCTTCTGGGAATCGCCGGTACAGACCGTCTTCCTTTCCCGGATAGCGGGTGCGCTCCCCAACAGGCTGTGCCCACAGGATCAACCCAGTGGAAGGGGAGACGCTGCCGACAGCCTCCATCACTAAAGCCTTCCGTTCCGCCGGGCTTTCCTTGCGGAGGCTTTACATCCGCCATGCCCTGCTGAGGGTGCTCCTGCTCCTCCCTCTGGCCTAATCTGGTGCGACGGTTGGACAGCCCAGCCCCGCCGCACTCCAGGGCTGGGCGGGGCAGCACAACTGTTGCAGCCCCAGCCTCTGGCTCGATAAACCTTCCCAGAAGGAAGCTGCATCAACCGCCTTCGCCAGGGATGGAAACCTCGATGGTGTTCGGCTTCAAAGTCCCTTCGCGGAGCCCGTTGTAGATATCCTGTAGGTGGGGAGCGAGGGTTGGAGTTGCACAGAGAGTTGCACTACAGACCGCATCAAAAGAGCAGCGTGGGGAGGGTGGCCCAACTCTCCCCTGAACAAGCCTTAAGCAAAATGATGCCACAGCGCGTCCCCTCGGCATACGTTGAACTGGGTGTAGCACTCCCGCGGGGGCGGGCGGAGCTTCGGGTCGTGGTGCAGCATCCTGCAGATCAGGGCGATGAGCTCGGGGGTGTAGTTGCGCAGCTCCAGCCCCATATCCTCCTCCTCGTCATCCGCGGCTGCGGCGGTGGCGGCGGCTCCGCCGTTCCCAGCGGGCTGCGGCGGCGGCTCGGTTTGTGTCAGGTAGGTCCGCTCAGAGAGGTTCACCGTGATGAGTGCAGTGAGCTGGTCGTGGTCGTGGTAGCACTGGCTGTTCAGCATCTTCCCTTCGAGCACAGGGAAATCGGGGAGGCCCGCCAGCAAGAAAAGCACAACACCCAGGCTGAAGACATCGCAGGCTGGCGAGAACTCGCGGGACTCCACCTCTGGGGCACGGTACTCCTCTGTCGTGGCCTGGTTTACCGAAAACCCTGTCTGGTCCAGGCACCGGCTCGCGTCGAAGTCGCACACCTTGAAGTGCGCCCCGTTGTTGAAGACCAGAATGTTCTCCGGCTTCACATCCATATGGAGCCTCGGTGTCTTGTTGGAACACATGTAGAGCAGCGCATCGAGAACCTGAGGCAGGCGCGGTGAGGGGGTGGTGGAGGGGGGGAGTGCGGTTAGATCGAGAAACTCTGGACCTGGCTCAACGAATACGAAAAACAAAACAACGGAAAAGAGGAAGAGATGCCATGATGCAATGCCGTGCGGCCAGAAGAACCCGAAACAGCGGCCCCTCTCGTCGGGGGGGGGGGGGGGGGGGCTGCGAAGAGCACAGCCAAAAGAAACCGCTCAGAATCGTAACAAACGCTGTTCTGCCCAGAACACCCCAAGCATCCCAGAGGGAGAATTCGCACAAGATACACACCTGGATTGCGACCTTCAGGATAAATATCTCAGTCAGCACATCCGAGTCGCGCAGCCGGGTGGCAAGGTCGCCTTCCGGTGAGAAGTCCATCGAGATGGACAGGCGGGACGGGTTGTCGATGCCCTCCGCCGCCGCACGCTCACGGTATGCATTGCTGGGCTCATGCATGTAAACCTCATAGTACCGCACGACGTGGTCGTTGCCGCACATCAGGTCCCTGTGGTCCACCGCACGGTGGTACTGCTCCAGCACAAGGTCATGCGGCCCCTCGATGTCCTTCAGCGCGTAGATGTTTCCATCCTTGTCGTTCACAGCGCGGTACACAATACCCACAGCCCCCTCGCCCAGCCGCTGCAGCCGCTTGTACCGCATCTTGTCGTACTTCTCGTGCAGCATGTCCTTCTGCTTCCGCGTGGGCCACCGCGTCCCCTCATTGGGGTGCCGCGCGCCTTGCCGCCCCTGGAGCACCCCCCGCAGGGGGACGGGCAGGGCCTGCAACCCCATGCAGTGCAGAGGGCGGGCAGCACCTGGTGGGGTGGGGTGGTGGGAGAAAGCACAAAGGGGCAGGCTCTGCATAAGGCATCTGGCTCCGGGACCCCGACGGAGGAGAGGGGGTTTGGAAAAGCTGCACGGGCTCAAATCAGAGTTCCGCGGAAGTGAGGGGCGGTGGGCTGCCCGGTTACACCGCACCGGCCTGCATCGCTCCCAAACGAGGCACAGCCCCACCCTCCCCGCCTTGCGGGTGGGGGTGGTGGGATGTTGCACTGACTCGCCCTCCCACTGGCCTGGCCTACAGACAGATTGTGGGCATCTAGATTCAATGGTGTTGACATCAACCACCACCACCCTGACGCACCGCATGGCAACCAGGCAGTGGCGTGCACAATGTTGCCCGATGGCGTCGTACTCTCGGAGGATAGTCGCGGTCCACAACACCACCCAGCCATTTCTGCTTTATTTTTGTGCCGAAGCAAGCCGGCAACCCGCGCCCTTCAGGCCGAGCTGCAAGACAAGAAGGGCCGCACCATTCTCTATATCTGTTTTTGCTGTAACCCCCAGTGATAGGGTTCCAAACCCGCGGGCAACACAGGGCGCTTAATGCACATGCTGAAATACACGATCCAATTGCCAGGCATTCATGGTGGCGAAGAGCCTCGGACACACCACCTGGCTGGCCTTGCTAGGTGTGACTGACGGTCCTGCCCGAGACAGGAAGGCCAGGTCAGGTCAGGTCAGGCATGTGTGTGTTGGGTCAGGCTCCGAGGAATTCTGGCTCTCACCAGCGCAAGACACAGAACCCAGTTATAGCTGGTGGGGTGTGGGCGCGGGGATGGGGGGTGGGCCAAGACGTAACAAGGCGTAAGACATGAATGGAAAAGAGAAGGCAAACAACAAAAGGAAGGGGGGGGGGGGTGAAAAGGAAGCCAGAAAATAGAACCACCGCACAGTGTAGGTGCTGCAAGGATCGATGCGTTTGTATCAGCAGGCAGGTGGCTAGACGGAGGCCTCTATAGCTGCAGTTGTGTATGCGGTGGTGGGTATTGAAAAGAACCCCTTGCCCACAGTGGCATAGACATGCCAGCAGGGGGGGTCGGTGAGTGGTTCGTTGCCTATAAAACAGGCAGGGTGTGCCATGCATCTCGGATGGGCACAGCGTGAAAGCCGTTAGGAAAGTGTTTTCGGCACTTCGGCAGCAGCATGCGCTCCGCTGCTTCAGAGGACTGTCGCCTTTCAGGCCCGCTGCGGCTGCGGCTGCTGCCGCAACGCGCCATCCACAGGTGACTGCACTGCAGAGAGCTGCGACTTGACACACGAGAGGAAGACAGGGGACCCCTCCATGTGCTGCAGCACCTGCTGGAAGGGCTGTGGGTGTGTCTGGCTGAGCTTCAGCAGGCAGGTGGACAGCACGCGGCAGCGTGACGGCGACTTGGATGCAGCCACACTCAGGGCGGTCGCAGCAGTCATGACGCAGGTCTGGTATGCGCGCTGCTCAGAAGGCTCAGCGTCACCCGAGCAGGCAGACTGCATCATCACGGCAGCGCTGAGAAGCAGCTTCGCACCCGAGATGATGCGCGACGTGTCCTCCTGCGACTCGGGGGCATCGGCGGATGTCACCACCGTGCCACACGCGAGGCAGAGGCGGCTCAGCTCGCGCAGCACGTGCTGCTCTTTCCGCATGTGCTCGTTGACGAACTGCACCCCCGCCACGAGGCCCTGGATGGCCCCCACATCGCCTGCCAACACCCCTGCGCGCACCGCCTCCGCGCAGCGCTGCACATCTGGCGCGAGGCGTTCGTCGCCGGTGCGCAGCGCAGCACACCACGCCTGCATCACCTCGCCCCACAGCCGCACCTCGCCACTCAGCAGCGAGGCCAGCAGCGACTTGATGGGCGGGGCCATGCCCTTCTGCAGCGCTGCACTGGACCCCTCCGCCAGCATGCGCTGCAGACCCGCCTTGGCGGCTGCGACGAGCGGCGGCGTGTCATCTGCTGCCAGGGCACAGAGCAGCGCCTGCAGCACGAACGGGGCGTACACCTCACGATCCACACAGGGGCGCAGTGCCAGGGTGACCAGCTTCGCCAGCACCGCTGCGGCAAGCTCGCGGATCTCGGCTATGTCGGAGAGGGGCTCTGCGTCGGGCAGCAGGGGGGCGAAGCAGGCGTGCGATGCGCCCAGCAGCAGGGAGAAGGACCGCAGCGCCATGTGCAGGGCGCGGGCGAACACAGGGTGGCGTGGCTCGATGTGCGGCAGCAGGCTGGACAGGCACGACCCTGTGAGAAAGGTCTCCTGCACCGAGAGCCTGTCGCCCGTGCAGCCCCTCGGCGATCCAGCCAGCTCCTGGCCCCTGTCATGCAGCGCTGCGGCGAGGCTAGCCGCGTAGGGCGAGAAGTCGTGCCCCGCATCCAGGGCACGCAGCAGCCCTGCCTCCACGTCGGAGAGGACGGCCTGTGTGGGTGCCCCGCCCATGCCGCTCAGGACCACGCCGCAGGCACCGGCGACGAACCCCACAGACTCGGGGTCAGAGCAGACGGCACGGATGAGGGTGCCGCAGGACTCCTGTTGGGGTGGGAGGGGTGGGCACGGTCTACGCAGTCTACGCACACACTGCGACAACTTGGGGGGGTGCATACCTGGCAGTGTGGCAGCAGGGACTTAGCAGTTGCGGCTGGCAGGGAGGGCTGCTTCCCGCGCTCCTGCACCCAACCAGCTGCGAGGCCAGACATGACGCACAGCGAGCGCAGGTGTGCCAGTGCGTACCGTTTGAGCTGTGTTGTTGCGTGGTGTTGTTCGGTGGCAAGCGTTTTCGAGCAGGCATTTTCCACACACATTATGATCCACAACCGCCTCCCCCTTTCGAAGCGAAATACAAAACCCACCCCCCGGTGCCCCACCCCGTATCCACCCCCCAAACTGCATACATCCTCGCCGCCCAGCGCCCCCTCCTCCGCGTCCTCTGCGAACCCAGCGGTGACCCTCTGGAGCACGATGTGCGAGCGCGACTGCCCCGAGGCAACCAGCTCTGCCAGAGCAGCTTCGCTCATCGACCCCACAAGCGCCTCCTGCGACGGGTGGGTGGTGTCGGCAGGTGGGAGGCAAGGGCGTGAATGCCAAGGGCTGATGAGAGGAACACGGTCACGGCGTGAAGCCCACCCCGACCCATCGGCAACATACATGTCGCTGGCGCGCGGTGTCCACAACCTGTGCGACTGCAGACACGACACCCAAGCTGGCCATGCCTTCGCCAGGAACTTCGTTGAAACGCGACACGAGGATGTCAAGCTGCAAGAGGTGAGGTGTTGGGGAAGGACGAAGGAGGAAGAGGAAAGGGGGCAATGGGGTAGAAGGAGGCCGTGATATGCCCCCCCCCCCCCTAGGGAAGTCCACGTGTAGGAAAATCCCTGTTTAGGCCTGTCACAAACACGATTTTTTTTGATTTTCGGTCAAAAACTCCACCAAAATGGGCGTACCTGGCCAAAAATCTCGTGGGGGATCACTGAAAAAATCCGAGAAAATAGCAGACACCCTCGGGAAAGTCGATCCATTCGAATTACTTGGCATTTTTCCTGAAAAAGACTTGGAGTTGCGTTCTTTGTTTGTACGAACGGTGCCTGCTAGTGCATGTGTGCAGGATACCGAACGCTGCCACGAGTCTTTTTAGTGCGAAAAGCTAGCTGTTCTTGCAAAAAAGACTTGGAGTTGCGTTCTTTGTTTGTACGAACGGTCACTTTTTATTTTTCCTCCCCCCTCCTTTTCATCATAAACGCGTATACTGATCAGCAATGTTTTCGCTCGACTTGACGTATTCGGGGTCGACCCTGCATCCGTGAGCTTCCGCAAGCTGGCAGATCCCATCAAGCCAGTGCTGTGCCCCGACGACGTGTGACACTCCCTTCCGGATGGCTCCGATAACCGCCTGGTTGTCGCCAAACAAGATGATACGGTGGTTCTCCCATCGGTGCCTGCTACAGACTAGTTTCACGGCCTTGTAAGCAGCGAAGAGCTCCTTCATGTATATAGTCTCCCCGCGGAGGTCGCCCCAGAACTTACCGTGGTGAGCTTGTAAATCGTCCAGCACCACGGCCCACCCCGACAGGCTGGCATCGCACACGACCTGAACCGTCGGGAGTTCCCGCCTTGACCATGACTGCCATGGGTTCTGTGCCAGAGACTCCGTCTGTTGATGCAGAGCCCGAGACACCTCGTCAGAGAGCGTGTACAGATCGTCCCAGGGAAGGCGGAGTTGGGAGGTAGTCGACATCCACGTGAGGATCTTCAGGGCGCCGTGCAGTGGTAGACGCAGTGCATGAAACCTCCACAGGAAAGCTCCGCTGATCCGCCACCACAAACGTAGGGGGGCCCGGCCCAGCGCCAGCAGGGCACGGGCTGCTGAAAGCGTCTTCGCAACCCACGCAGGATCCATGCGCCATTGGCGCAGCCGCAGGTTAACCTCAATCACCAGGAGTGTAGTGTATGCAGCGGGGGATTCGTATTCTCCGATGACCACCTGATACCTTCTGCACAGCGTTGTGAACGTCTCGTGTACCTGGAACAGCGCGCTGCTGTCGCCACTGAAGATCGCGTTGTCGATCCACGCCAGGCCCTGTGCCTCGACATTGGCACAGCTCTCCTGCACGAGTAGGTTTGTCACCGCCTGGGCCGCCTGGGGCGCCGGTGCGTACCCCATTGGTAGCCGGGTCATGCGGCGATGACGTTGACAGGCCCGAAAACCGAAGAAGTGGCGCACTTCGAGGGGAACATCGAATTGAAAAAAGAAGGATTTGAAGTCAAACTGCATGACCAGGGTTCCACTGAATACGGTAGCCAGAATCTCGTCGTATGAGGGCAACTGGCAGCGGGGGAGGTCAGACATATCCAGGGCGTCGTTGATAGCCCTGCATGACATAATAAACCGCAGGGCACCCGGCACCTTCTTCGGGACACAGAACACCCCCTGATACCACGTGACCCCGGAGGCAGCCTTCGGGGAGGGCTCCGTAATGCCCAGGGAGTCAAGACGCTCCACGTGTGGCACTATCCTGGTGTTCGGGGGGCCTGGCCGTGGCTTCAGGTTGAAATTCACCCGGCGTGTGAGGAATTCGGCATCGCGGAACCACTGGAAGTTCTCACGCAAGGCAGGGAAGGCCCTCAGCATATCCTCGATGTAGATGGTGGTGCGGGTCGCCTCAGAAATGACCCCTTCGTAGGCGGCTCTTGGTGCAGCGGCGAAATGAGCATCAGCCCAGGCCGTTGCATAGTCATATCCTTTTAGAAACAGGCGGAAAGGTGCCGCCCGATACACGCTGCCCACTGAGGCAAGCGAATCCCCCGAGTCACTCACTGTAGAGTCTGTGTCGCTTCCTTCGACTGCACCGTCGTCTGCCAGAGATGGTGAGGGAGGTATCCTTCGGTCGAAGTCGGATTGCGGTGTCGAGCCAGCAGTTGGGCAGAAGCCTGGCCCGCCACCTCTGCCGTCCTCTTCAGGGCGCTCCGTCTGACCCCATGCGACAGAATGTGCAGAGACTGCCGGAGGAAAGTGTTGTACTCTGTGTACTTCAGCCCTTGGAACAGGGCACCCTCCGGGCTCTGAGACTGGCGATGAGCGACCCACCGTCGAAGCAGCCCGATGTACTTGCCCTTCGCGGGGAGCATGAGGGCCTGGCCCCTCCAGTGTAGGTCTGTCTTGCCGCCCAGAAAAGTCACCATGATGTCGCCGGAGGCCAGGAAACGGATATCGCAGCTGCGGAGCCTCTCCAGGTCGCTCCATCTGCATCCCGTGCTCCACTGTAGAGCGAGTGCCACTGCGGCCCGGGACAACGGCGGGGTGTAAACTGCGTTGAAGACCTGCACTTGCGAAATGGTTGTCGGTTCGGCCCTCTTCGGGGGGGGGAATCTGCAGTGTGGCCCGGCGGAACGCCTCCTGGGGGGGAATTTTTGACATCCTGTGATATGTTAAGTACTGCCGGGCACTGGCCGCGCTGATCTGTCCTTGTTGCAGTAGGGTCCTGAGCCACATCAGAAAGGCTCTCTCGGGGTCCACGTGCGGGTCGTGCACCTCGAGCTGTTGTCGGAACTGGCGCGCTCGGGCCTCCACCGATACCATGGCCCGGAGCGAACTGTCCCGGTAGCACGTCGCCAGAAACGTGCTGGTGTCCAGCTCCAGCTCGCTGAACACCTCCTCGGACACCTCTGGGGCCGGTCGGCGGATCTGGTGTCTTTCGAGGAGGGGGCCCCACGGGTCGAGTCACTGTGACGGTCGTGGGCGCTGGGGGTGCTGAAAATCCCCACCCTTCCTCTTGTGGCCGGCGGCGCGTCCGGATCCCTGGTTGTGCTGAGGGTACTGGCGGTTTCCCGGGTTCGGGTTTGCCGGGGGCCTGTGCCGTGCCGCGGTAGCCCTGGCCTCCGACTGGGCCGCAGCAAACTTCTCACGCGTGCATTCGGAGAAGTGGAGGGAAGCGAGCCTGTGCTCGAATTCCCCGGAACCCACAATTGCCTGGTCCTTGTTGAGGGAAGCTGCTTTAATCCAGCCCTCCCGAAGCAGGATGGCCTCCAGCCGAACGACCAGGATGTGCAGCATCTCCGGAAGGGCCCTGGCCACAGGGGAGAAGATGACCATGCGGAGCAGCGAGAGGAGCACCCGACGCTCGTGGTGGTGCCCCGACTCAGTAGCCGTTGTGGGGCACGGGTGTCTCATCATCAGACGAGTCCACAAGTGTTCCACATGATGGGGGTTCCCGAGGGCCTCTCCCCACGTGACAACCCTGGATGGCCCGACCGAATCGAACATCTGCACAGGACGGACATGGTACTGTGGCCAGAGCGCTGCGGCATTGGTAGGAGGGGGGAAGCCTGTGCTTGCAGGAGGTGCTGTTCCTCCAATCCCCCCGAAAACCCCAGTGGGTGCTCCGTACCCAGACCAGCCGCCGGGCGGCTGCATCCCGAACCACTGGCTCTGCTCAGGGCTCGGGCTCATCATGCCCTGGCCCCAGTATGCTGCACCAGGCTGAGCACCTGCAGGCCCTGTGGCCGAGTGAGGTGGGAAAGTGTTCCCTGGCCCTGTGGCCGTGTTCATTGGAAGCGTGGTGATCCATCCTGTGGGGGTGTTCACAGAGGACCCTGTGGCCGTGTGAGTAGGAAGCACGCCACCCTGCCCTGTAGGGGCAGAGCGCGGATCCTGACCAGCCTGTGCTGGGGGCGGTGCCTGTGCACCAGGGGGGGGCGGACCTGTTTGGGAGGGAGGGGGCACGACAGCAGGGGAGGTGGCTTTAGGTTGGAACGGCACTTCGAAGGTCTCCGCATTCGCCGCCGCCGCCTCACTCACCTGCTCTTCAGCCCCTTTCATCTCCGCCAGCTCCCCCTCGAGCTCTTCCCCTGTCGACACCGCGTAGGCGCAGAGGGGGCAACACCAGTCAGGAACATCCGGGTCTTTCTCAAAACGCTCGAGGGCGTTCTCTTCCCCCGCGAGCTCCTTCCACTCCGGGCAGCTGGCGCGGGCACGACACCCACAGCGCCAGCAGGAGACACTCTCCGGAGCCCTGTGGACAATGAGACACGGGGGGAACACACACCTGGGGCGCAGGGGGGCCGCACGCCGTCCCTCAGGAAGGCGGGGAATGGGGATTTTCTTCCAATCCACCTTCCTGAGCTGCGCCATTGTTTAAGGGTGTGTGGTCTAAACGTACGAACAACTTTTTGTTTGTACGAACGGTGCCTGCTAGTGCATGTGTGCAGGATACCGAACGCTGCCACGAGTCTTTTTAGTGCGAAAAGCTAGCTGTTCTTGCAAAAAATGGCCGAAAATGTGTAACAAAAATGTAACACTTTTCGGCCAAATTGTAACACTTATCAAAACCCCATCTGAGCGCCCAGAATACCATCTAAACACCCCAAAACCGCAAAAATACCCCTCCAGTGAGGTATCCGGGTGGGAAAAAATGGGGGTTGCACCTTTTTGAGACCCAACTTTGGGTCCCAGCCGGGATTTCCTGGCCGAACCCCCATAAACCCCCTGGTTTTCCCCTCTTTTTCAGCCTTTTCCAGACCCGCGGACCCAAAATATACCACCCAGAGGGCCACAGAAGTCCCCAAAACCCCCCAGGAGTCACAGATGTGCCCTAAAAGGGGTGGGAAAAACCAGGGGCGACCACTTTGGTGGTCAGTTTTGACCCAGACTCCCGAAATTTCCTGCTGTAACACTTATGTAACACTTAGCGGTACAGAAGTTGATGAAATTACACCACTTTTCGGGGTGGCTCTGGGTGCCCAGAATACCATCTGGACACCCCAAAACCATGATAACCTCATTCCAGTGAGGTATCCGGGTGGGAAAAAATGGGGGTTGCACCTCTTTGAGGGAACCTTTGGGGTTCCGGTGGGTGTTGAGTCGGGAACCCCCCCAAAACCCCCCAAAGTACCCTGCTGGAGGCACTCAAAACCTCCCACACCAACATTGACCCCACGAACCCGAATAGGGGCGGTGGAGTGAAAGCCTTGTGTCGCCAGGAGCTAACAAGGACATTTCCTTTGGAGAGAGTCATGGTAGGTACACAATTGGACATCAGGGGTCTTCTCGGAGCCAAACTGTGTCTGTGTGCTGGAAAGGTGTATGTTCACCTGATATATCGAGGACATCCTCAGAGCCGTGGGGTCTTCTCACCACCAAGTCACTCTGAGTCTGAGACAACCAACTCGGAGCCCGCGACAAGTGTCATTGTTCCCTCCTGGCGACACAAGGCTTTCACTCCGTCGCCCCTATTCGGGTTCGTGGGGTCGATGTTGGTGTGGGAGGTTTTGAGTGCCTCCAGCAGGGTACTTTGGGGTTTGGGGGGTTTTGTGGGGGACTCAACACCCACCGGAACCCCAAAGGTGGCTTCAAAGAGGTGCAGCCCCCATTTTTTCCCACCCGGATACCTCACTGGAATGAGGTTATCATGGTTTTGGGGTGTCCAGATGGTATTCTGGGCACCCAGAGCCACCCCGAAAAGTGGTATAATTTCACCAACTTCTGTACCGCTAAGTGTCACATAAGTGTTACAGCAGGAAATTTCGGGAGTCTGGGTCAAAACTGACCACCAAAGTGGTCGCCCCTGGTTTTTCCCACCCCTTTTAGGGCACATCTGTGACTCCTGGGGGGTTTTTGGGGGCTGCTGTGGCCCTCTGGGTGGTATATTTTGGGTCCGCGGGTCTGGAAAATACTGAAAAAGAGGGGGAAACCGGAGGGTCCATGGGGGTTCAGCCAGGAAATCCCGGCTGGGACCCAAAGTTGGGTCTCAAAAAGGTGCAACCCCCATTTTTTCCCACCCGGATACCTCACTGGAGGGGTATTTTTGCGGTTTTGGGGTGTTTAGGTGGTATCCTGGGCGCTCAGATGGGGTTTTGATAAGTGTTACAATTTGGCCGAAAAGTGTCCATTTTTGGTCCACATTTTCGGCCATTTTTCAGCAAAAAATGCCAAGTAATTCGAATGGATGGACTTTCCCGAGGGTGTCTGCTATTTTCTCGGATTTTTTCAGTGATCCCCCACGAGATTTTTGGCCAGGTACGCCCATTTTGGTGGAGTTTTTGACCGAAAATCAAAAAAATCGTGTTCTGTGACAGGAAAAACGGCCTCGTGGACCTCCCTACCCCCCCCCCCCCGCCCGCCCCACACGATGACACACTGCCAGCGAGGGGGGGGGGTTGGGGAACAGCAGAGACACAGCAGCCCGCCCGAAACAACACGGATACCCCATGCCCTTCACCCATGACACGGACATACCATAAAGGACACGCCACCCGTCGTCAGCAGGCTGCTGTTGATCAGCGTCGCTGCAAGCTTTGCAGCGGCATGCCTAACCAACTCATCCCTCGCAGGCTCCAGGGCCCGCCTCGCCCTGTCCCCGATACGGGTGATGGTGTCCCTCGAGAGCACCTCACCGCCACCGCCCTGCCCCGCTGCACCACTAATCCTGTACAGATCGATCAACGCAGCCACTGCCTGCAGCCCAGCGCACTGCAGGGGCATGGGGTGAGACTCCTCTGCAGCCCGCAGGGCCAGCTCCATCGCGGAAGCGAGCTTGCCTCTGATGCCGCTGACATCGCTCGTCAGCTCCATGGCGATCAGCAGGCGGCACATCATCTCTGCCGACACCTCCTTTGTCCCCATGCGGTGGTCCTCAAGGATGTCGGCGTTCTCATCACACTCTTTGAAAACCTTCTCCGCTGTCTCGAGCCATTCGAGGGAGCGGAGCCCCCCAAGCTCCCTCTCCTTCGCACCGCCGCGGAGGAGGGAGACGCAGTCATCCAGGAGGCAGGTCGCGGTCCCACGGACAGCCTGTGCAGCGGTCGGGTCACCCCTTGCCGCAACGATGTGGAGGAGGTGGTAGAGCTGCTGCGGGCCGAGGGTCTCCGCTGCGCCGTGCGGGTCGCTGCGGCACACCTCCAGCAGCACCTGGCACAGCGCGCTGCAGAGCGGGGCCTTCGCGGGGTCCGACCCGGCGACACGCCGCAGGGTGGCGGGGCTGTCCAGATCGTTCACCTCGCGCACCACCTGGGTGAGGAGGGCCTGGGTCCCGATGCGGAGCCCGTCCGCCATCCCCTGCGACACCAGCACCGCGACGGCGCGGAGAGCCGCTGCCCTGACAGAGGGGTCGGCTGCATCCAAGCCGTGGAGGAGGACCACCCTCGCCGCGGCTGCGGCGGGCGTGCCGAACTCCAGGATGTCCGGGGAGTGCAGCACAGCCTCCACCACCGAGGCGGCCTCTGCACTGCACTGCGCGTCGTATCCCAGGAAGGGGCAGGCCAGGGCTGCAGGGGCAGGGGTGACGAGGTGCTCCGCTGCAAACCCCAGGATGTCATCCAGGTGGGGCGCGGCTCCGCCGCGCGAGGCGCGCACCGTCCGCGCCAGGGCGGCCAGGGCGGCGGGGCGGACCTGGGGAAACCCATCCTCCTCGGGCTTCCCCCCGCGGGGCGCCGAGGTGTCGGCATGGGCAAGCCTCCTCAGGAAGGACAGGGAGAGGCTCAGCACATCGCCCCTCCCCGCCGGGTTGTGTGCGTGCAGCGCCCCGATGCAGTGCGCGATGCCGGTTGCCTCGGCGGGGCCTGCGGCGCCGACCGCGGAGGGGAGGATTTTGTCAATCGTCGCCACCCCGCTGTCCACCGGGCCCTGGAATGACGTGGCAAGCCCGATGGCCTCTGCGGCGGCAGCCCGGGTGACGGGGCATGGCGACGCGAGGAGGGGGCGGCACGACTCACACACCGCCTGCACCACGCTGTGGAGGTCTGCATCGCGTGCCCAGTCAACCTCGCGGCATGCGGAGCTCCCTGATGCGAGGTGCATCGCACAGAGAAACCCTGTTGCAGCGTTGAGCTGTGCGGTGCCACCCTCCTTCCCCCGATCCGCCTCCTTCGCGAGCCCCTCCGCGATGACACGCCGCGCGCACTTCCCCTGCTGGACAAACGCCGCGGCGAGGCACACCGCCGCCGCATCTGACAGCTCCGCCGGCCTGCACAGAAAAACCCCGGAACTCTCCCCAGCCTCCGGCAGCAGCTCCGCTGCTGCCGGGAGCCCGCGGTGCCACTCCCCGAAAAATGGATGCCCCACACCAGCCGCCTCCTTCTCCACCTCGCGCGGGGCAGACCACGCCTCGCGGCACACCACCTGTTGAGGGAGAGCTCCTGCCTCCCGGAGTAGCCGCGTTGCGATGGATGCAGGCCCTGCCTTCTGGCTGCAAAGCGTCGTCCCCGCTGTCTTCGCCGCGAGTTTATAAACCTCCGCGGAACGGGGGAGCTGTGGTGGGAGCAGGATAACCGCTTCATACGCCAGGGCGCGGCACTTCGAGAGGAGGGTGTGGATGTGGTCATCACGCGATGGGAGGTTCGGGCTGTCAAGCAGGGCGAGTGTATCCTCCAGGGATGTCAGCAGGTCAGGCCCCAGCGAGGTGATGAGAAGGGAGGTGTCCCTGCCGGAGGAGCGTGCGAAGCGGAGCACCGACACGAGGCTGAGCAGGGCAGGCCCTGTCGAGGCGAGCGTGGCGGCAGCGTCTCCGGCGGAGCGAGGGAAGGAGATGCCCTTCTCGGCGTGGAGGACGGAGGCGATCTTCTGGGAGAGCCTCGGGAGGGAGTCGTGCAGCCCGCTGAACCCCTCGCAGCAGGCGAGGCAGGTGTCGAGGAGGAACGAAAGCTCCTGGGTGACCTGGGGGGGGACCGGCTCCACGCCAGGCTCTGAGTCGGCCTGCGGTGCAGAGGAGGTTGCCTCCGCACGCGCCACGCGGCAGAGCTCCGTCAGGTGGGGGCGAACCGAGGGCTGCACCACGGCGTCAGATGGGAGGACCGCCACAAGGGCAGCCCCTGCAGTCAACATAAACCTCGCAGCCATGTGATCGCATGCGGTGCCCATCCCGCAGTATGCATTCCCCGCGTTATCTATCAAGATCGAGACGAGGTAGTGGCAGATGACCCCCACCTCGCTGGGGCGGATCTCCGCGAGGGTTTTCACCGCCATCGCGATGTCGACTCTGATGGAGGTGGAGGTGCAGTGTGCCCCGCATTGGAGGAGGTTGGGGAGGACCGACATGGTGTCGAGCCCGGTGAGGCCGTCGGGGCTCATCTGGAGGAAAATCCTCGGCAGCGAGTGGAGGGCGCAGAGGGCGAAGGGGCTGAGCTTTGCGGAGTCGACCTGCAGCTGCGCGAGGAGCTTCTTCGCGACGTGAACCTTGGCCCTCTGGGAGCGGATCGTGGCGCACCAGCTGCAGAGGGCGTCGGAGATGCAGCGTGCGGAGTGGGATGCCTCGCGCTCCGCACTGCCCTTCTTCAGAGGGAGTGCCCATTTGTCGCCGGGGCCTGCCGCAACGGAGGACAGGAAGTTCATCAGCATCTCCGCGACAAACCCGGTGATGGATGGCACCTTCCACGTCCTGCTGCACTTCTGAACGAGGAGCGATGCGGCTGCCGCGGCAGACTCACGGGATGCCGCGTCCTTCGCCTCGACAAACGCTTTCTGCAGAACCTCTAGGGCGTGCCGGATTTTCGACACGAAATCCACAGAGTCGCCCTGGGCATCCGCGGGGCTCAGGCTCTGCTCCAGGGAGACCTGGAGGAGGCGGGCCACCGCCTCGCCGCCTGCCCGGCGCACCTCCGGCGACCTGTCCTCCTGCATGGCACGCAGCGCAGGGCCCAGCAGCAGCGATGTCGCATCCTTTGTGGAGGTGGCTGCAGCGCAGCACGGCGCTGCCGCCTCGGCGCAGCGGAGTGCTGCGCACCGCACTGCAGGGTCTCTGTCGGCGAGGCCTTTGTCGACGTGTTTTACCAACGGCTTGAAGGTCGCCCCGATAGGGGCTAATCCCGTGTCGGAGACTGCGCCTTTCAGGGCAGCCTCCAGGGCATCCAGCGCTGCAACCTTGGAGCGGGTATCGGGGAGCTTCTCGATGGAGCCCACGGCGGAGGACAGCGAGTCGAGGATCTGCCCCCCTATGGTGGGCTGCAGCCCCGCCTCGACGACGGCGTGGGGCACGGCGAGGAGTGCGGTGAACGCCGCGGCGGCGGCGCGGGCCCGGGTTTCCTTGCCCTGAGGGTGGGTTGGGTCTCCGGCGAGGACAGAGAGGAGTTTGGTGTGGGCGTCCTGCAGCGACTGGTGGTCGACCCACCCATACACCCCGGTGATGGCGCGCCGGAGTGCCTCCGCGCTTCCGACAGACGCGCCCTGCCTGAGGAGGTCCAGCCCGACGGAGAGGAGCTGCGAGCTCGCCGTCTTGCAGTCGCTCTGGCTGCCGTGCTCCACCGCCGACTGCGCCACGTCCTCGATTGCGGAGACCCGCCCAGCAAGTGCGGCGATGCTGGCATCCTGCTGGCCCTGCCTCCCTGATGCCTTCTTACGGGCAAGCCGCTCCACCGCCTCACTCACGCTCGACATGGTGGAGAGAGTGTGGGGGGGGGGGGGGTGTAGGGGTGGCGGTGTGGGGGAGGGGGGGAGGGGGGGGGGGGGAGGCTCGTGGCGTCCCCTGTTGTGTGGTGTGGTGGTGTGAGGGAGGGGGTGGGGAAGGGAAGGGGGGCAAAGCTGCACAACCCGTGGTTTCGAGGCAAGGAGGGGGGGAGGGGTGGGGTGGAGAAGACTGCCCAACATGTTTGACGCACGTCACAAGCGGGGTGTGGCTGTGTGGAGCGGGTCCCCCCTCCCGAGGTAGAACATCCCGGCCTGCCTCCCTTTGGAGCACACACCGCTGCGCCTCCGCTGGACCACGCACACACACACAGGGGCCATTTGTTGGTACCCCCGGTTTCGCACAGTGGTCGCGCTAAATATTGGAAAAATCTCCCAAAATTTGGAAATCGGGAGCGAAAAAACGTACCTGAAAAAGGGGCTCGTTTTTGGGCGGGGAAACCGCGTTTCGTTGCATTTCCGAGCCTCGCCCGGATCGTAGTGGGGTCATTTTGAAAAAATGGGCTTGTTTGAAGACACTCAAATTTTCCGTCCTGGTTGTCTCTACATCATGTGATCAGTAACAACCCGGGCTAGGGGTCAGGCACCTGCTCGGAAAGCAGGGACGGGAGTTCCCCACTCAGCTCAACTGCCAACAACGCCACCAAGTAGGCAAACATGTGCCAGCTTGAGTGCCACCCCTGATATGGCGAGGGTGTAGCCTGTTCAAGACACTGATGCCAGCACTGGACGTGGGGACCCCACGAAGCATGTTGTATGTGAAACCTCGTGCACACGCTGTAGTGCTGCACACGCTATACAGGGGGGGTCTGGGGGGTGGAGCCCCCCAGCCGCCGGAGGCCACGGTAGTGAGTATCTGTTCCTTGCGCCGTAGTAGGAGCGCGTGGGAGTTGCGGGCGTACAGATTCTGTGTGAGTTGGATGCGTCCTCCTGAGGCTACTGAGAGTGGTCTGGGTCCCATTCGCTGATGTGAACCCAAAGGACTTGGCTACAAGGCAGGCACACGCTGCAGCCTAGTGGTACAGGGGGGTCTGGGGGGCGGAGCCCCCCAGCCGCCGGAGGCCACGGTAGTGAACATCTGTTCCGAGCTACTCGGTAGGGAAGGCAAAAGGGGTGCTGAGAGTTTCATGCAAAGCGATGCTTGTGGAAGTTTGGGGAACGGCGAACCTCAGGGCGTGAAGAGCAGCAGCCATCAAGGCCACCCACCCACCCCCACCACCCACCCCCGCCCCGCGGGGCCCATTTTTTTCTCTCCCCGTCTCTGCCTTCTTTTGAATATTTGAGATCCGTGCGAAACGCCATGGGGTCACCTCCATTTTTTTGTTGCAATTTTTTCATACTGAATTGGGGTACCAAAACTTTTCGAGTTGTGGATAAATCCCTGTTTGCAAATAAAAAACGTACCTGGGACCCCCCGTGTTTAAGTCCCCCCCCTGGAGGCGATTTTCGGCCGGGGGGGACTTAAACACGGGGGGGGCGGACCTAAACACAGGGGGGGCTTAAACACGGGGGTGGCACAGTGGAGACCAAGAAGACCTCTTCCTCTGCTGTCGTAGGGGGGTAATTCCGGTTCGGATGGACTTTTGGCACCCCACTTTTCGACTCAGACAGCACCTGGAGGGCCTAGGGGCCACCTGATGACCCTCCAGACCAGCCCACCCCCGTGTTTAGGTCCCCCTGTGTTTAAGTCCCCCCCCTGCCAGACCCCCAGGGGGGGACTTAAACACGGGGGTAAGGGGGGGGGACTTATACACGGGGGGTCCCAGGTACCTCAAAAAATCGCCGAAAATGCCGGGAGTAGGGAGTGAAGTTAGCGCGACCACTGGTTTCGCAGAGGTCGGATTTTTTTTGGCGACACTTTGGGGCATCACCGCGGGGAATACACCCCAGAATCATATATATGCGCATTGCAGTTTGGGGTCGCGTGCTGGCATCGCAGAGTGTCCCCGAGAGGACACACCGTGAGAACCGGACCCGTTATCCTCTTCATATGCAGCAGTCAGAACGCAACGAGCGCCCAACCTACTCTACTTGTGATACGATCACCACTACCGATCTCCAACACGCACGTTGCTGAGTGCAGAGGCGCAACCAGCATTCAGGCGTGAATTCCCCTCTCCCCTCCGAGATGCAGTGTATGAAGCAATTCTCTGCCGAAACAGTGCAGAAGACACATGGCACCCCCCCCCTCCACCCCACCACCACTGCAGCGCACGCACAACAGTGTCCATACTACGTAGCCCCAGCACCGCTCCACAGATCCCGCACGCAACACTGTTGCAGGGGAGGCTGTTGCAATCCCCCCCCTGTCACCTGTGGGGTTATCGTATTATAACCTCCACACGCGAGGGGGTGGGCTTGCTACTCTCTGGATCTGGACATCACGCACGCACTGGGGCTGCGACGCGGGAGGGTGTGTGTGGGGGGCTGCTCCACACATTCCGGAAAGCCTGGGCAGCGCGCCCACGGGGCGGACACACGGTGAAAGCAAAAAAAATAGACTACAAAACGCACACACACACACATATGAATCTTTTTAGAAAGCGTCGGTGACACCTGGTAGGGGCAAGCCAGGAACCCGCCCTTCAAGCCCATAGGTAAGCGCACGCCGCTTTACACCCCTTCTGCGGTTTACCTACTATTGTATCGCACTGCGCGCTATCCGACTGTTTACTAAACCCCCCTCACACCTATTGTTTACCTACAGCTATTGTTTACATAAAATTATTTACATGTATTGTTTACATACGATTATTATTTACATGTAATTATTTTTTTTTGGTTTTTCGAAAATTTTTTGAAGGTGTTCTAAAGGGCCAGACTTGGTACCTCGGTCACCAAAGTGACCCCACCACGATCCGCATGGATTCCAAACAATGCAATTGGTGCCCCTGACGACCCCATATTGCGTAGTTTGTGCGTAGTGAAAAGGGGGGGGGGGTCTCATTTTTTGATTTACTCAGCCATTCTCTGTCTCTATGCCGGGACCCCAAACTCAAGGAGTTCTTGCTGTTCCGGGGTCAGTGAGGGTGCAGGCGCTTCAGGTGCTGCAGGTGCTGCAGGTTCTTCAGGTGCTGCAGCGCTGGCAGCCTTCGGTGCGGGTTTCGACGCAGTCTTTGCAGGTCTCTTTGGGGGTGCCCTTTGGCGCGGTGCCTGCTTCAGCTCGTCGGGTGGAAGCATCAACGCATCATTAAGCGGTGCCTGCTTCAGCTCCTCCGGGTGGAAGCGTCAACGCATCATTAAGGAAGAAGGAAGCACAGTTGCTACGCTTTTTTGCAGCTGCAGGAAACGACACCATACCCAACAACAATCCCCAGACCGTCGAGGGAGAGTGGGCGCCTGGATCCCGTGACACAGATCTCTAGTGCCGTTGTGATCCCCTCGGATAACGTCTCCTGGACGTTGTCAGCGGAGGTTGCCTGTGTGGCGGTGACCTCCGTATACCCCGCGGGATCCAGTGCCAGTAGCGCCTTCTTCAGCTTTTCGTCGACCCCTCGGCCGACGCTCTCCTTGATGTCAAGGGCCACCTTCAGGGTGGCACCTCGCAGCGCCCTGAAGGCTGTGATCGTATCATCATTCACAATCTCGAGGGTGTTCTACGCGGCTCCTGGAACTCACTTCCTTCTCAGGTGTTTCTGGGCATGGGGCAACCTTGCCCAGGTGTTTCTGGAGTCCCGCCCCACATGTCGTGCGTTCTTTCGTACGGTGTATAGTGAGTTCTGGCAATAATTTTTTGCTCGGTCAGCGCAGTGCCTCCAGTCCTGTCTCAGTAGCCACACAGAAAGGGGGACCAAAAAAAACTGGGGGGGGACCAAAAAGCGAGACCCCCCCCCCAGATTGCGTAGTTTGTGCGTAGTGAAAAAGGGGTAAATCAGGGGCACCAGCAATGGAGAGTTTTTTTTTGTCGGCAGCCAACTGCCTCCCGGCCCCCCTCGGCCAAGTGGCTTGTTTTCCTTAGAGCATTGTTGCTCAGAGCCCGTAGAACTGCCAACACTATCGACACATGTCACTGAACACGGCGGAATGGGACCTTCGCTGCATGAGGCGCAGGCACTGGAATCCCTCTTCTCAACTGCCTGTCGTGGGAGACGACCAGCCAGTGACGCGTACCTTGACTCCCTATCTCCTGCAAGGGATCAATGGGTTTTCCCTGGGTTGCACTTCGGGCCCACTGGGTTGGGCCCGAAACCTTTGCTTTTGCACGATGTACGACAACCCCCCTCCACATTTTTGCGTGCCGGTCGCCCCCCCCCCCCCCCCTCCCCCGCACCTCTTTACCCCCCTCCCCCGCACCATGCTACCTCCTCCCTAGCAACCTCTCCCCACAACAAAACTGGAATCTCAGGTATATGTCACCCCCCAAAAGGGGTGTGTTTATGTCACCCCCAGGCGGCCCTGGAGGGGTGTGACCTACACTAACTACCACCCCGTGGCTATGTCACCTAAAAAAGGTGTGTTTATGTCACCCCCTCCCGATTTTTGCACCTGTGGGGTGACATTTACACGGGGGGGTGGTAGGTAAAGGTGCAAAAAAAAACGCATAAATACGTAAACAATATGTGTGTAAAAAAATATTTACATGTATTGTTTACATGGAATATTATTTACAGCTATTATTTACATGCACATTTACTATTTACATAAAGCTAGGTAAACAATAGCTGTGACCCCCGTTTATTTATGAGCAAGAGATATGTTTGCGAGGGGGAAGAAAAGGGGTGTGGAGGGGCAGGCAAGGCTGGCAGCCGCGGTGGAGCAAGCTAATCATCCAACGTGACAGATGAGGGCGAGAAGAGATGGCACCTTCTGGACCCGGCATGCTGCTGTTCCACTGAAGAGTGCCCAGACATCACCTGCAGCGAACCGGAGCAGGCCAGAGCGCCCAAAACTTGGAACCACGCCTTTCTCGCTGTCAGATATCACACCCTCCGATGCAGCCGTTATTCTTTGGAGGAAATTTTCCTGCCGGCGGACCACCAGGAGGGGAATCTTTTCAGGAGCATTCTGAGAGGTTCCATAAATTATTATCAGAAGTTCGTTCTATCCCTAAACAGAGCACAGACCCGAGCTGGGGAAGTGGGGGGGGGGGGGGGGGGTGGGAATGACAATAACAAAGAATGGGGGACGAATGGTGGGGTGTGTGTGGGACATTCGCTCGAATCGTCCAGTTTTTGGCAGAATTTTTAGGCGGTTTTTCTCTTGTAAAACCGGAGGAAACGCGCCAGAAAAAGTGTCTCTGCGCTTTGATCTTTGTACTTTTGGCGATGAACCTTTTGCTGATGCTTCCCCACTCACACTCCTGCTGATGATGGTGTCGTGAGTGAGGAGCACAAGGGACATGAACAAAGCACGAGAAACTCTCCCCCCCACATTGAAGTGTACGGAAAAGAAACACACCGTTATTTCAGTGCCGTGGCGAAGGCACCCAATTTGGGGGTGGGGTCATTGACGTGGTGTCTCAGTAGCCTGACACATTTGGAACGTTTGTGTGGTGGTTACTATCGGCCTGTGAAGGGGCTTTGATTGAAACAAAAGGAAAGCCAATGTTTCTGAGGAAGGGGCGTGGGGAATGAGTCACAGGCCAGGGTGGGAGGTGCCGCTTCTTTTTGTCTACAGGCTTCCAACACAACACCCCACCAAGAGAGAACAGCCGTCGAATCCCGATGCGAGAAGGGGGGGGAGGGGGTGTCAATCCCACCAATCCACACCAGGCACCTCAACACCTCACTCCCCCTCTCTCCCCACCCCCCCCCCTCCCGTGTTCACAGTCCACAACAACAACACCTTCGCAATAGGGGGGTCGGATATCGACTACTGAATCCTATAGTTTGCACAGCGCCCGGACTAGATTCCGCCCCGACAGCCTGCTAATTGGTTTCGATTTGCCAGAGGTCCGACTCCCCCATTGAGAAAGTGTTGCACGTGTGGCCGATGCTGGACCCCCTTCACATAATGTCATGCTGTCTCGCTTCAAAGCTTCAAATCTGGTGGGGTGGGGGGTTTTTGAGGGCTGGGAGAATTTCGCTCAGAACAGTGAGCTGTGTGCCACAGCATCGGTTGCAAAAGGTGGCACACAGCGGAGTCACCCCTCGCTACGTCCACCCCCCCCCTCCCCCTCCCCCTTTTCCTTTGAGAAGTATGATCGGGGCCCGTTACGGCGGCGTTTGCTATCTGCGGTGCAGATAGACGCAAAGCCCCCACCTGCGAAAACTATTAAGCTGAGAGAATTGCAAGAGAGAAGAGAGTCGGCGAAGACTGGTGTTCTTCGGACACAGAATCGCGTCGGGAAAATATAGCTGGAGTCGTGCAGGATCATTCGTGAAGAAATACGAAAGGTAAACGAGAAAAAGTTTTTCGTTGATCGCACGACACACACAGAAAATTTTGCCTGCGGAAGTGTTGGTGTGTGATTGGCAGGCGCATAAGACTGTGTGTGACGGCAAGCACCTAGCACTTCCCCTATCGCTGCATTTCCGCCTGACAAGTACCTTGTTGGAAGAAAAAAAAAGAATATGCGAGGGGATTCCGCTCAGAAATGCAAGCAAAGTGAGAAACAGTGAGCTGCGTGCCCTCGCAGCAAACCCCGAACTCCTAAAGTGACAGGGTGCCTTTTGCTCAGAGATGCTGAAAAGTCAATTGCTTTGTTATGCTCATCCACACTCCATCCCTTCGCTCAGAGACGCAGATTCGTGAGCCACCCTCCCAAAGGAGGAGGCAGACTGGCACAGTTTAGACACAGAGCGAAGGGACACAGGGTTTGACACGCGGTGTTGAACACACAGTGCCGGCACAGAGCGGAAGTCCCCCCCCCAGGGCTGTTGTTTGTGCGCCAAAGCCCGTGACAAAAAGAAATAAGTAGAGAATCCGCAGCACCGGGTGGCGGTGGGCAGAGATGGACAACAGCCAACCGCGGCAGGGGAAAGCGGAGGCAATGCCTACACCGGTCAGACCCGGCGATGGCACGCACTCAGAGGGGCAAGGGGGGCCTGGCGATGAAGATCTCTCCTCAGAAAACCCAGAAAACCGGAAATACGACGTGTTGCAGCGAACTGGCATCACGCAGTGCCCCTCAGACGCACATAATGTGAGAACTGAAGGAGGTGCGTGGTGCTGCCCGAGGTGCAGCAGAAGGGGGGGTGTGGTCTGAACCCAAACGCATCCCGCTCAAGCTGGTGAAATTAGCAGACGGTGATGTGAAGGTCGGATGCGCCGCAAGCCTTCAGCATGTTGCATATCGACATGTTGAAGTCAGGCGTCCCGCTGACCACCGCATGGAACCCTTCGAGCTCCGCCGGCATGCGGCTCTTCAGCAGTGCCTCGCCGATGCGCCCCGCAACCAGCGGCTCCCCCACCGCCGCCTCCCTGGTGACGCACAGATCGAGGGACAGCATCACCTGCGGGAAGTCCTGCCGCGCCTGCTCCAGCTCCGAACGCAGCAGGATATCCGCCTCTGTCTTGTTGGAGCACATCAGGCGGACCGTTGTCGCGTTGCCCCCCGAGTCTGAATCCTCGCATGCAACCTTCATGATCTGGAACACAGGCGTGATGCCCGACCCCGCAGCCAGGAGCAGCACTGTTTTATACTCGGCAGGGCGCCACAGGAATGCGCCTGGAGAGGGGCCTCTCAGCTCGACACTGCTCCCGGCAGTCAGCTCCCCCAGGACAGGGGAAACGGCACCCCCATCCACAACCTTGACGAGCAGTGCGACTGTGCCAGAGGTTGGGTCGTAGGCGATTGGGGTGTATGGGCGGACCATGCCTGATGCGATGCGGACCGAGAAGTGGAATGACACATCCGTCACCTGGCGTGCCTTGCCCTGCGCTCGCGCCGTGATGATACGGGTGTCGTGGTTGATGGCCTGCACATCCTGCACGGAAAACTGGTCGAACTCTGCAGAGGCGTCCCTCCCACAGTCGCTCAGGGCACGTGCCCTATGGGAGGGGCTGAGAGCCTTTGGGCTGAAAGCCCTTGGTGACGTGATGCTTAAACTCCCCTCTGCCGGGAGGGCGCGGTGGGAGCCGTCGCAGATCGGGGCAGACCGCGAGGTGCGGCACCCGCAGAAGCTGATGTCCCCATCCGCAGCAGCTTCGTGCATGATGGGGGCGAACGACGTCCCATGCTTTTCGTTGACAGACTGGTGTGTCGCGTCGCAGAACGGCTGGTTTTTCGAACGCCCGCAGGAGCAGTAGTAAAACACATTCCCCTTCTCCGCGGCAACCTTATACGGCCCCTTCTGTGCAACCTTCGGGCGTGTCGATTGGATATCCTCAATGTCCCCAATCTCACCTCTGTTCGGGCATGCCTCGCACTGCGCCTGCGAAGCACGCGAGGCACCCATGTTATACTCCGGGTGATTCACATGCGACCCATCACACACCGCCCCTGACTTAGACGTCCGGCAACCGCAGAAGGAGACGGGCCCAGATTGGGCAGGTCTATATGCCTCGGGTACATAAGGCGCACCGTCCAGATCCTTCACTCCGACGTGGGACCCGTCGCAGAAGGGTTGGTTTTCTGAGAGCCCACAGGTGCAGTAGAAGTAGGTTGTGCCTGCAGTGCATTGCACTACGATGGGCGAGGCGCTGAAACATACAGGCTCCATGCACTCAGGGGGGTTTCCCCGCCCCGACGGGCTCAACGGGCTCTTGGGCTGTGCATCCGCAGCAACCTGGGGTTGGACTGGCTCCCTGCGGGTGTGGGTCACAACCTCCCGGTTGACGGGTGTCACAACAGCACTCGAAAGACACACACCCATGGGGAAACCGGTGGGGGCGCGTCCCCAAGGATGGCCACACCGCAAGTCACCTGAGCCTCTGTTGCCTGTGGCGGATGTCCCCGAGTCTCGGCAGCGGGATGTGTGTGTGTGGGGGGGGGTGGAGCGGGGGGGATGGCGGTTGACGGGTGGGGGGTGGGGGGCTGACACTACCACCAACCACCACCACGACCCACTGTCCCCGCTCCCCTTCCGGGGGGGATATCAGGTGTGCTCCCCTTTCCCTCCTGCCCGGCTTTGTTGGGGGTGGTGGTGGTGGCGGTTTGTTGTATCCGGGGGGTGGTATCGATGCGTTGTCCAGCTTATCAAGTTGAAGGGTGTGTAGCTGGTGGGGGGTGTGGGGGGGAGGCAAGGGGCACAAGCCTCTCAGGGCTGGGGTTACACAAGACAAAGACACGGCGACCCGCGCCTATTTTGTGCAGGCAGACCGAAGCAACAGGCGAAGGAATAAGCCCGCATGGCTTCCCCACGCGTCTCCCTTTTGGCCCTCAGAACCCTGTGGATCAGTATCCCGTTGAATTGAATGCGTGGGCTGGCCACATGTGTGGACCTCCCTCCGCATCACTTCTTCTTTCTACTCTTCGTTCGAGGCGTTTTCGCGAGCTGATTTTTTTTTGGTGCGATTATACCGACCCACCACCGCCACCCACCCACCCACCCACCCCCCACATAATGCCCTTTGAAACACACCCTGAGTGAGAAAGAGAGGGGCAAAGAGAAAAGGGAAAGTGCTGTTTAAGTTCACACATACACAACATACACAGCTGTATCAAGCCCAGGGGCTCAGTCCGAGGCCTCCTGGCTTGGCACTGCATGCAGCATTTTGAGAGGGGGGTTGGGGGTGTGGGCTGTCGTGGAAGTTGTTGGCAACGCCATGGCCGCGGCACTATCAGAGGAAAGCTCGATACACTTACACCGCAAAATACAGGGGGTAGGGCGGGTGGGGGCGGGGGGCGGGATGAAAGGCCTGTCTCGGTTGAGGAGAGAGGTCGGGGGGGGTTTCCCTCCTTTCTTCCCATGCCCCCCCACCCATCCCCATGCCCCTCTCTGGGGTTGTAACTACGAGCTTTGCTGATCTTTTTCGGACCCCGATTACCTCGTGATGAAGGGCGCTGGACACACATTGGCATGGGACAACAACCAAACGACACGCGCCAAAGGAAGACGCAACCCTCTCGGATGACCCACGACTATATCACCCGAAGGGTGCGGGTGAGGGGTGCATTGGACAAGAAAGAATGTACTAAATATGATGATGTCTAGGAGGGACGGATCATGCCTGCCCCGAAAGGGGGGGGGGGGGGTTAGGGGGGGGGTTGTTGGCACGCACATGCAGCCGAGAGAATCACCAGGTCAGGTGGGATGCATGCCATGTGAACCGATAGGAGATGTGAACAGAAGAAATGGGTGGAGGGGGGAAGGGGTGCTCCAAACAGGAGCCGGGTGTACGTAATGTGTGTCTGTTTGTACAACCGGGGGAGGAGAGCGGGGGCGGGGGGTGTGTGTTAATCTGCAGAAGGAAGGTAGCGTGGCATACCGACAGCATAAGGGCAGAACAAAAATCGTACTCCTCACTCCCCTCTCTCTCGCTTTAGATGCAGACACTCTTCGTCCAGCAACTGTGGGAGAACAGCTCTGGACTGCTTTTCTGAAAAACGGCGCAGATAAAACACGCCCTTTTCGCATTGCTTGCCGACGCAGATCGTCCCGTGATTTTTTTTAAAAGCCCCCCACAACAGCACTTCTCGCCCGAGCGGGGGGTGATGTGCGTGTTCTACCGAACACAAAACTCACCTCCCCACCACACCCCCTAACCACAACCCCGGTTTCCAATCACACGGCGAGGGGTAGGGGAGGAGAGGAGGGGCAGCAGGTAGAAAGCTCACTCCCAAACACCTTGCTTGCTGCAGGCGTCTATCCACACTATTTTAAAAACACGGGAATTTTTATTTGGAGATGGGCAGAACTGGCGAAAATTCACCCCACACGGTTTCTATCGGTCTGTCTAGACAGCACCATAGCTCTGCAAGCCAAGCTTCGCAAATGCACGCAGCTCCTTCCGGTCAAAGCTGTGGATGGAAGGTGTGATAGGTGGAGAGGTGGTCTCTCGGCAAGATACCCAGCAAAGCCCCTCCCCCTGTGTGATGTGTTTCGCATACCTCCGTGACACAGCCTCCGGATTCCGGTCGATGCAGAGCACAGTCAGCAGCAGCCCGGCCGCGCTGACAAATGCGCACACGATGCAGATGTACGGGATTGCATCTGCAGGCGGCATGTCCGCCATCATGTTCGAGAAGAGGAAGACGCCCAAAGCACCCCCAAACTTCCCTGCAGCTGCGGAGATGCCGTGACACCGAGCACGGGATGACGTGTCGAACAGCACGGCGGGCAGCACGAAGGTCGTGAAATTCGGGCCAAAATTCGAGAAGAAGAAGGTGAGGCCGTACAGCAGAACAAAGGACGTGCTGGACAGCGTGTCGTACATCGTCCCCAGCGCCAGGAAGATCCCGCTGATAGCGATAAAACCCAACACCTGCATCTGGCGCAGCCCGAGGTATGGAAGGGCCATGATGGCCGCAACATAGCCAGGCAGCCCCATCAGAGCAACCACCGCAAGCTGGTATGCAGCGGATTCTATCTTCTGGTGGGGTGTCTGCTGAGGCTGCGACACAAGGTTCAGCGCGGCAAACGCCTGCGCCGCGAGGATCGAATTCCCATAGAAGGAGATGTCGAAGAGGAACCAGGTCCCCGCGGTCCCAGCCAGGCGCCTCCACGAGGTCCGCCCCAGCAGGGCGGAGAGCGGCTTGTTGTGGCGCTCCCCCTTGGATGCGTTTTCAAAGGCCTTGCTGCTGTGCATGGTGTAGCGGGGGAGCAGCAGCAGCGCCGCTGGGATCGCGGAGAACCCCAGCGCGTAGCGCCATACCCGGGCGAGGTCGCCCGGGGTGTCGTCGGGGTAGGCCCGCAGCAGGAGCAGCACCACGAGGGGGCTCAGGAGGAAGCCCATGCCCTGCATGCAGAAGGTGAGGCCGACAGAGCGGAGGTCTGAGGCGGACTCGCGCGACATGGAGGCGCTGAGGGGGTATTCGCCACCGACCCCGATGCCCAGCACGAGCTGCCAGACGCAGAGTGCCATGTAGATGTCGATGGGGCCGTAGGGTGCGGCAGAGGCGGAGCCTATCGCACCGACAAGAACCAGGAGGAGTGTGAGGAGGCAGGCCACCCTGCGGCCCAGCCTGTCGGCGATCCAGCCGAAGGATAGCTGCCCGACCATGGCGCCCACGAGTTTGATGGCGCGTGCGGCGCTGCCCTCGGCTTTGCTGGGGGCGCCCACGCCAGGGGTGACGGACATGGCGAGGATGACGGTGCCGATGACGAACAGGTTGTATTGATCGACCATGAAGCCACCCCCGCTGATGAAGAACGACTTCCAGTTGATGTCGAGCTTGTCGGGGTAGTCGATGCCTTCGCTGTGGAGGGGGGGGGGGGGGATGGGGGGGTGATGAGGCAGGGGGGAGGTTTTATTCGTCAGGTTTTCTTTGCTTGTGTGTCACAACAAACACAAGGGGGTGGATGCGCTGTTTTCGGGGGGGGTGGGGGGTGGGGGTGTGTCAGGGCATACTCAACGCTGATGTCATCAGATCGGAACGACCGCTCGTCCGCATCGCGTGTGTAAACCTTCGGCATCAGGGGCGGTGTCGCCATCCCGACACCTTGAGGCCAGCAGGCCCTCCCTGGCTGTGGTGGTGCGTGTGTGAGTTGAAGAGCCCTGGCAAGCCTTGGGAGCAATCAGCCCCCCAGACGGTGCTGTCGGAAACCGGGTTACCTTGTCGTCGAAACTTCCATATCATGGCTGTCCAGCTAGCTTTACTTCGCGCTCTGGAAACACTGAAACAGAACTAGAAGAGAAAATTCTTTGGTGACTTCCACCACTCCTCTGCACAAATATCACGACAGGTTTGTGTGCTTGTCTTTGTCAGATGTCGGGAAGGTGCGGTGGAGCACGAAGAAGTAAAATATAATCGAAGTGATGACGCCAGTCCTTACTAGTATCGTATTTCCGACAATACACAAAATTGCGCTGTGTTTTGGATAGTAGGAACCGGCGGCCGTAATGTGTCTGTCATACGTTGACGCTTCCACACACAAAACCTCAACTCCTATGATGGGGAAGGCTAGTGGTGTGCGGAGCACATTTGGCTGTGGTGCCGTGACATTATCTGCTCACAAGTGTGCGTAATAACATAAACTTAGATAGCAGCACGGGTGGGATGCTGCTCCACACATTGGTCTTGATGGTGGCCTCGCAGTGTAAACACTCGCGTGAATCTTATTGAGTGTCACCTGGAAAGGTGGCACGTGGGAGTGACACACCGGAGACATACTCCTTCGGAGTAGTACACCACACCAGAGCACGCCTTGCTCTTGATGCAACCTTGACGTTACACACACACCTTCGCCCCTCTCCCCCCATTGCCTTCGTCGGGTGTGGCCTGCTGTTTCCAGCAGAAACAATGGCTTGGCACACTTCAGGAATCTTGCTTGCACTGCTCGCATCCACAGGCGCTGGACTGCGCTGCATGCCGCCTGCCGATCAGTGGGAAGCACCAAGCAACCTGGCGACAGAGGGGGGCGACACGGTATCAAGACCTACGCATTGAACGGGAACAGGAACAATGGGACCAGGGGGGCCTATCACAGTACACAGACGCCACGATGCGGCACTGGCGGCTTCACTCGTCTGCAAACCTTCCCCTGCTGATGCACCCCAGACACGAACGCTGTTGTCGGCAGCTCTTCGATCCGTCGGGTGAGACAGCCACACATTCCACAGGGCCGGTGTGGCCTTCAAGCTTCTGTAACTCCTCCCCTGTTGATGTGTCCCAGACACGAACGCTGCGGTCACAACCTCCTGTGATGACCTTTGATCCGTCTCGTGTGACAGCCACACCCTTCACAGCCTGGGTGTGGCCCTTAACCCTTTCCCGACTAACCACGCATATATGCGTGGTTAATGCAAAAAAATTGGGGTTGGGAGGTAAGTTCCTTAGAATGTCACCTTTTTGAAGATTTCTTTTTATGGTGAAAAGGGCCGGTGAAAAATATTCCACGAACATGGGTGTTTGGACATGTTGGTTTACAGAATTCATGTTCCCACCGGAGGGGAAAACACGAAAATCCGAGAATTCTGGTTTTTGGCCATTTTTTGGAAAAACGAGAAAAAAATGTCAAGACCAAGTAACATGTTGCGAACTTGAACTTTTTGATCGATTTTTTTTCCTGGAATTGTTCTGGGCTGAATCTGTCCGAAAATCGCCGCTTCGCACGGATTCGTGAGGCTGAAAGTGGCCCGGTGGGGGTGACGACACCCAGACCCCATGACCAGGAATGCTAATTAACCAGGGACTTGGCTTTCGCGTTTGTCAAGGGAGGGAAATATTTTTGTTCAACAACTCTGGCAGTCTCGAACATGGCACGAACAGCGCATTTCACGACAACAAATTTTTTGAAAAAAGACGTTGTTCCGTCCCACTGGACGGCAGAGGTCAAGTTGGCCCCCCCACCCACACCGACCACCCACCTATATAGGCCCCTATATAGCCTGCATATACGTACCTGGGACCCCCCGTGTTTAAGTCCCCCCCCTGGAGGCGATTTTCGGCCGGGGGGGACTTAAACACGGGGGGGGCGGACCTAAACACAGGGGGGGCTTAAACACGGGGGTGGCACAGTGGAGACCAAGAAGACCTCTTCCTCTGCTGTCGTAGGGGGGTAATTCCGGTCCGGAGGGACTTTTGGCACCCCACTTTTCGACTCTGACAGCACCTGGAGGGCCTAGGGGCCACCTGATGACCCTCCAGACCAGCCCACCCCCGTGTTTAGGTCCCCCTGTGTTTAAGTCCCCCCCCTGCCAGACCCCCAGGGGGGGACTTAAACACGGGGGTAAGGGGGGGGGACTTATATACACGGGGGGTCCCAGGTACCCTGGAAAACCCTCGAAAATCTTTGGTTTTTGCGATCAGCAGTAACATGCTTTGAACTCCGCCATTTGGCGATTGTTTGGCCACCGAGAGTAGGGTTTTGACAACTGTGCTCGAGAAAGCAACAGTAGGCCCTGAGTGGGTTCCAGATACCCAATATATTTGGGTTGCCAAGACCACACGCGATTTTTTCAGGATTTCAGGGTGTTTTCACGGTGTGCACTTTGTCACTGCCGGGAAAATGGAAAAAGTAATTTTCCGGGGACTTTGTTTGGTTGTCTTGAATATAATTGCGACAACCGATTTCACCATCAAAAGAAATCTTGAAAAACACCAAAATCCGTCCAACTTACTCACGATCGCGGTGTGAAACCCGAAATCTCGAAAATTAATTAACCCCCCCGTGGTCGGAAAAGGGTTAAGAAAATATAGCACCTTCCATGTTGACGTATCCCAGACTCGAACGCTGCAGTCGTCAGCTCCCGAGATGATTTTCGATCCGTCTGGTGTGACAACGACGAGCTGCACACCATCAGTGTGGCCTGCAAGCTTGCGCAACTGCTCCCCTGTTGATAAATCCCAGACACGAATGCTGGTGTCGCGAGATCCCGAGATGAGTATACTGCCTGCATGTTGTGCATCGCAAGCGAAGCATCCCGACTGCCACGTGTGTGTGTGTGACAGTGGAGGTAGTATCTTACCTCGCTCGGCACCACCTCGGGTGAGACACTCAACCAAAAAGGGCAAGGTGTGTGTGGACAGTGGAGATCAGGGCTCAGTGTACTCTGCACCGCTGCAAACTGATTCACATGTCTGGCACCTACTGCAGAGTTCCATCAAACTGGAAAGGGAGGGGGGTGGTGGGGGTTGGGGTGCCGGGCCTGTGTGTTCTCGTGGTTCTTTATGCGCATTGCCAAGACATGAAGGGCTTCGTGTGGATTGATGGCATAAGGCGTCCTGATGCACACCCACCCCTGCTCCATCGCCCCCTCCCGTTGTCCGCCACACACATCCAGGACTCTTGTCAGTCTTGTCAGTGTCAACAGGTGGCGAGGAGCCAAATACCCAAAAAGAGGTAACGGGACCGATGGGTGGGGGAGCTGGCATACGATGTAGGGAATCACCCAGACGGACCCGAGGTCGCACCCCACCTCAGATCTGTCCCACCCCCCCAAGGCGAACTTAGGTCAAAGAAAAAGCCTGAAGAAAGGCGGGCAATAAAATATATCCGGGCATCAGACAACCACCACCTCCACAACGCCCCCACCCCCACCCTGCATCGCGGAAGACGAACGCAACTGGGGTGGCTCTCGAGACAGAAGGGAGAGGGGAATGGAAGTTCTGGCTGTCACCTCCACTTCTATAATGCCAAACACCCCATACCCCCCCTCCCCCACCCCACGGAGTGCGCTTGATATTTCCACAGGCCTGCGTGAGACACTGTTCTTTTTCGAAAGGACTCCACAGATTCAAGCTCTTGATGTCACGGGAGCCCTGGTCTCAACCCTCTGTGTAAGTGCAGTTTCGGGGAAGCTTCGAACACAGCTGCCCCAAATCCCTCCTGCGCGACTCCCGCCTTTCCAGTGTCTTCCAAGGCTTGTGGTACGATGCCGCATAGCTCCGCACAGAGCTGTTGCTTGTCCGAGAGAACAGCAGCTGCCACAGCAGCCCAAACGCACCCCCCACACGCACTGTCACGGACGCATCATCCAGCCACCCCACCTGCCCTGCGAGCCGCTGGGGCTGTGCAGAGGGAGCGTCTGTCACGTTGCACTGCGATATCCAACGGACCCTCTTGAGGAACACATCCTTCGGGGAGACCGCAACGGCGTGGACCAAGACCGGGGTGATTCCCAGCCTCTCATGCGCCTTCTCCTTGAAATAGTCATGCCCGTGGGCAAACTTACACCTGTCAAACTCCCCGACATGATCCCAGGTGGAGTTGTCCATCCGCAGCACCCAGTTGAGGCCATACTGCTCGTGGAGGTATGCTGCTTGGAAGCCTCCGAAACGGAACATCGATTTTATCGCCCTCCGCAGCACAAAGCCGTCAGCTCTATCCAGAACAGACTTGCTCAGCTCGGTGGGCCGGGCGGCATACACCCCCATGCACTGCAGGCCTGCAGCACCACGCTTCTCCGCAGACACGCTCTGGGGGTTTTCTGCCGTGCACACCCCTGATAGGCTGGGCAGGAAGGGCGCCTCCGCTTGAAACGCCATGTCAACCCCAGGGCTGTTGAGGACACGCAGCACCTCCGGCAGGGGGTTGGTGAGATAAGCTATGTCAGCCTCCGCGCAGAGCACGGTGAAGCCCCAGTGGAGCAGGAGGACCACCCCGCGGAGCTTGAAGAGGGTGAGCGCGATGCGGCGCGAGTCGCGCTGCCGCGCAACCCCGGAAGACCCCATCCCCGCAGGCGCGGGGAAGGCGGGGTATCCACCCTCCGTGAGGGATTGAAAGCTCGCAAGGTCCAGAGACATGAGGGCTATCCCCCCTGCATCCTCTCCGCCCCGGGAAACAGCATCGCGCAGCATGCAGTATGAAGCAACAGCAAGGCTGAGATGGGCGAGGTTTGCCGGGATCACCGTCAGAATTCTCTCCCTCTGGGGTGTGGAGGTGGAGGTGGAGGTGGGGGAGGCATCCTTCTCCACCCCCAGCCCCACCCCCACCCTGAGTGCCAGGGCACGGCAGATGCTGACCTGCACCCCCGGGCTCAGGGTGGGTGCCGAGACACGGCGAGGGGCACCTCTCTGCTTCCGATAGAGATCCCATCCGGTGGTGCAGAGGGGGGTGTCGGTGGGGGTGGTGCCAGCCGCAGCGTCAGATCCACCACTCTCGAGGTGGGATGGGTGGGCCCCAGCAGCAGCGCCACCCTGTGGTGTATCAACCCCAGCGCCGTGTCTGCCTGAGATGCCAATCCCTTGCGGAACAGGCGGCTGGGAGGTTGAGGTTGGGGGGGTGCCGGCGGTGGCGGTGGCAGCGTTGCCCTGGGCCTCCTCATCACTCCCTGTGGAGGAGGAGGAGGAGGAGGGCGGCAGTGAGGGTGAGGGGAACTGCGAGGAGAGGCTATCCGTGGCATCAGAGGGGTGTGAACGGGATGCGGTGCGTGCGGGCGGCAAGTGGGCTCTCAGAAGCGGGGGGAGGAGAAGGAGGAGGTGGTGGTGGCGACCCGCCTGCCTCCCGCTGGGCGGGGGCGGGAGGAGCGGGGGTTGGTCGGCGTAGAGCCCGGTGTAGCCCAGGAAAGCAGCCCATGCCAGCAGCACGGCGAAGAGAAGCCAGTTGTGGCGGGACAGAAGCTTCGCCCACATGGCGGCGGTGGCGGGGAGGGGTGGGGGGTGGGGCGGTGGATGAGGGGGGGGTAAGCCCACCCGGGTGTTATGTGTAAATAAAGATGCGGGGATGTGGCTGGTGCCTCCACATAGCTGCAGTGCCCTGCCGACAGGTGGTGGGGGTGTGGTGTGTGGGGTGGGTGTGGGGAGGACCCTTGCGCAAAGAACCTGCAAAAACAACAGCTTCGCACATCATGTGTGGTGTGGGCACGTGGAATGATTTGAACAGAGCGAGGGCAGCGAGTGTCCCTTCGGCCGATGGGATAGGGGTAGGGGTCGGGGTGGGGGTGGGGGTGGGGGGTGGGGAGGAAGCGGTCAGCTGCCTGCTTACCTCTCACATTCTGATTCGTGGGTTCTACTTTTGTTCGAGCTTGACGGCCTGCCCAGACTGACTTCAGTTCGAGGCGACCAGTCGACACACACAAGGCGTTGCATATCCTTTGGACGAAACATGGGTGTGTGACACAGCTGTGTTGTTCACGCCGACGACATGCCCCATGTCCCTCGTCTTTTTAGTTGGAAAAACGCGTTGTTCTGACAAAAAATCAGCCAAAATGGCCCAAAATAGCCTTGGGATTTAAAGGGTTAACTGCAGCAAGAACGATCTCACGATCACCCTTCAGGCTGTCGTGTGCGTACTTGAGTGAGAACCCATTTTGTTTAACTGCAGCAAGAACGATTATGTTTTGTTTTGAGACTGACTCATCCAGAGGATCCAGGGAGCCCGGCGCAATTGCCAGACCCCCCAGACGGCCAGAAGACGCCGGTCTTCGCCGGGGCGGACCCAGCTAAAAGCAAACAGCAAGAACAGCAATAAAAAGGGAGAGCGTGCTCCTATCTCTGTGGGCTGGCGGGAAAAGGCTAAAAGGTAGAAAGGAAGGAAGCAATGTGCAACAAAATACGATTAATGCACTCGTTTGTTTCCACCGCGCCGGTCGCATAAAGCTGCGGTCGGATGAACGATTGCGCGGTTCAACTCCAACCCAGTGGGCGTAAAAAGGAGAAGGCGTAGCAACGGCTGGTTGAACAGGCCAACGGACACTCACCACCACAGTGATTGCAGAGGCGTTCCTGGTCGCGGTCGGCTTGCCGACAACAGGTACGGACAGAAGATCGTGTTAAAAAGAACTAAAAGTAGAGAGGCGAAAGGAAGACAAAGCCGGGGGAGCCACGTGTGCGTTAAACTTGTCCCACGTGCGCGTGTGCGGTAAACTTGTCCCACGCGCCCCGGTGAAAAACACGTAACACGGTTGCCGCCCACAGTTACTTCTGGCCACGCGGCGCGCTTCATTAAGCGCCGTGTGCAGCCTGGCTGGTCTTAGCGGCCTAAGCGAAACACCGGTTCTCCAGAGGGATACGTCCGGCCCCCGACCACGCAATGCGCTACTGCGCTACCTTAAGCAAAGCGTGCGACATATGTGACGCATCATTACCTCAACGGTCTGTTCGCAAAGGCCCCCAGGGTTCACCACGTGGAGGTGCCAGCCGTAGTCGCCAGGTCCGCTACCCTGACGACCCATCACCCCTTAACTGCAGCAAGAACGAACTCACGATCACCCTTCAGGCTGTCGTGTGCGTACTTGAGTGAGCCCGCATCTTCTTGAACCGCAGCAAGAACGAACTCACGATCACCCCTCAGGCTATCGTGTGCGTACACGAATGACAACCCATCTTGTTTAACTGCAGCAAGAACGATCTCACGATCACCCTTCAGGCTGTCGTGTGCGTACTTGAATGAGTCCACATCTTCTTGAACTGCAGCAAGAACGAACTCACGATCACCCTTCAGGCTGTCGTGTGCGTACTTGAATGACAACCCATTTTGTTTAACTGCAGCAAGAACGATCTCACGCTCACCCCTCAGGCTGTCGTGTGCGTACTTAAATGAGCCCGCATCTTCTTGAACTGCAGCAAGAACGAACTCACGATCGCCCTTCAGGCTGTCGTGTGCGCACTTGAATGACAACCCATTTTGTTGAACTGCAGCAAGAACGAACTCACGATCACCCTTCAGGCTGTCGTGTGCGTACTTGAGTGAGTCCGCATTTTCTTGAACTGCAGCAAGAACAATCTCACGATCACCCTTCAGGCTGTCGTGTGCGTACTCCAGATTATTGCCGCTCTGTTGAACTGCTGCATGAACAAGTTCACGATCTCCATTCACGGTGGTGTGTGCATCTTCTAACCAGGGTTGCGTTCGCCCCCAATAGTTCTTGAGTCCGTACGTTGCCTGAAGGATCTCATCACGTGTCGTCACCCACAGTGGGACCTGCCACAGCCGCTTCTCCTTCCGGTGAAGCGCATCGAGGTGACGGTCGGGACAGAGGGTCACGTCAACCACACACCCGGCTTCGATACCTGCATGGCGGCACAGAGGCTCGTCGTCACACACCGCTTTGCCCCCCACCGACAGATGCACGTCCTCTTCCTCCACACCATCAGGGTAGCGGAAGGTCTCGCATGCTTCGAGCTTCAGCCTGTCGGGCTTCTCGTCTATCCCAATGTCTACAGCATGCGTCACGCCTGTCGCCGCATCCGTCAGGAACACCTCCATGACCATGCCTGTGAAAAGTTAGCAGCGCCCTGCAGGGCGGTGTGGCTCTGTGTGTGTGTTGCAATCAATCAGGAGGCTTGCACCCCCTCAGTGTGGTGCATGGTTGATAGCACACCCCTCCTCCTTCCGCTGTTGCAACCTCCTCGTCGCTGCTGGAGCTGTCTGCCACCCAGCCCGTGTGTGTGCGTGCGCATGTGTCTCCTCCCTGGCACAGCGCCGGCAGCAGTGCATCCAGTGCAGCCCGCCGACCATCCGCAGCGCACACAGCAGACTGCCTCGGCTTCTCCACCACAGCGGCATCGGTGTCGGTGTTCGCGCTGCTGAGATTGCCACTTTGCAACCGCAGGGAAAAGAACAGGGGTTTGAAAAAGCCAAGGAGGGGGTCCCACGAGGTGGGTGGGTGGGTGGGTGGGTCGGTCGGTCGGTGGGGGTGGCTATGCCGGCGGACTCTCGGCCTCAAGCACGCTGCTGCTGTGCTGGCCCCTTCCCCCTTGAGCCACCCTCTCACCCTCTTCCCAGCGCCGGCCCCCAGAACCACTTGCACCACCATGTGTGTACAGCACAGAAGGCGCACATTTCTGCAACGCCATTGGCAGGAAGAAGAGCCGAAGTCTTGGAGGGGAGGAGGGAAACGTCCGCTGCGGTGTCGAAAACGGCGTGGAATATTGTTTCCTCTGGCATCATTCTCCTCCTTGTGAGAAAAACGCCAAAAAATTGCCGAAAACTTGCCGATATAGCAGACATCGCCCCCTCCCCCCCCTCCCCCACCCTTTAGAGAGAATGCCTTGAAAGGAGATTGATCTGTGATTGGGGCAGGCACATTTTCCATACACACAGCACCGCCTGAGGGCATGTGCAACATCACCTAGGCGTGAGCTGTGGGCAGGCATCCTGGAGATCGCAAACGGAACGCCACGGCCAGCAAAGTGTCTGCGCTGTCTGAAACAGACCTCCCCACGGGAGAGGAGGCAGATGCAACGAATATCACAAGAAACGGTGCCCTTCTGGGGAACAGGCGGCCCGCCTGCCTCCCGCTGGGCGGGGGCGGGAGGGGTGGGGGTTGGTCGGCGTAGAGCCCGGTGTAGCCCAGGAAAGCAGCCCATGCCAGCAGCACGGTGAAGAGAAGCCAGTTGTGGCGGGACAGAAGCTTCGCCCACATGGCGGTGGTGGAGGGGTGGGGCGGTGGATGAGGGGGGGTAAGCCCACCCGGGTGTTATGTGTAAATAAAGATGCGGGGATGCGGCTGGTGCCTCCACATAGCTGCAGTGCCCTGCCGACAGGTGGTGGGGGTGTGGTGTGTGGGGTGGGTGTGGGGGAGGACCCTTGCGCAAAGAACCTGCAAAAACAACAGCTTCGCACATCATGTGTGGTGTGGGCACGTGGAATGATTTGAACAGAGCGAGGGCAGCGAGTGTCCCTTCGGCCGATGGGATAGGGGTAGGGGTGGGGGTGGGGGGTGGGGAGGAAGCGGTCAGCTGCATGCTTACCTCTCACATTCTGATTCGTGGGTTCTACTTTTGTTCGAGCTTGACGGCCTGCCCAGACTGACTTCAGTTCGAGGCGACCAGTCGACACACACAAGGCGTTGCATATCCTTTGGACGAAACATGGGTGTGTGACACAGCTGTGTTGTTCACGCCGACGACATGCCCCATGTCCCAATGGGAAAAATTTGAGTTTTGCAACACAGCCCCTTTCCGGTGGCCCCCAGGTGTCACCACCGGCCCAGAACACCCCAAAAACCTGGTATCAAATATGGGGTCATGAGCAGTGCTGGCGCGCTCGACCGGTGCCCGGTCGAATGGATTTTTTCTCCAAATATTTTTTTTGGGGGTAAATTTGCTGGCCTGGCGCGCTTCGCGCGCCAAGCCCTCCCGCCATCTCGTCGCCGAAAACCGATGACTGGGCTTGTGTTGCTGGGGCGCTGACGAGGGCCAAAGGGGTTGACGCTTTGATTCAGTTCTTGCATTTTTGATGAGGGTGGTTCTTGACGTAGCACCAACTCAAGATTGTAACACAGTTGCACCTGCTCTTGTGCCGTCTCCAGCCCCCAGTTCGCGTAGTCCCTCCGCATTACGGGGGGCCTGGGCGCCGTGGCCTGTCCCCACATCTCGAGGCTCTAATTTCAGCGACTGAATCAGTTTCCAGCCCAGTTCCCATGCTTGAGCGCTTGTCTCGTGGTGCACCCTCACCCTTCGAGGTCCAGAGAATGCAGAGAGAGTCCACAGGGGCCTGGGGGGCGGAGCCCCCCAGCCGCCGGAGGCCACGGTAGTGAACATCTGTTCCTTGTGGGGACAGTTTCTGGACTGTGTTCATCTTCCTGAGGTTGAGTACGGGCCCACCCCAGAATTTTGGTACCTCCCCAGATATTTTTTGCCCCGGTCGAATGGGGTCGGTCGAATGGTCGAATGGTGGCCCCCAATTTTTTTTCCGGTCGAATCGACGAGGTGGGAGGAGGGAACGTCTGCCCCGCTTTGTTCAGCAACTCCGTCTCTCTCACTCCCTCTCTCACTCTCGCACCCCCGGTCCGATTTTGTTTTTCCATCGACCTGGAGTCCTGCCACAAGCAGGAGTACACAGGGGTGGATGCCCCACCGTCCACAGCATCGGTATTTTTTTGACAGTTCGGTAGCCAGCTCGGGAAAAAAAAGGGGGGGGGGGGGAGAGAAGGGGCAACGAATGGTACCCTCCCCCCCTGATCATCGGAACCACGTAAGAACTACGTAAAACCGGCATTGCCAGGTGCACCACCACGGCATAGCCCCCCCTCTCCCACCTTCCCCCCCCCTTCCCAGGCGTGGCTGACGCGAAAGAGCCCGTATGCTAACAAGCAAAAGGGGGGGGGGGGGGCCTCTGTGATGTGCTCGCCAAACCGAACAACTGCGGTCTGGATACTACATCGAGGCCCAAACCGGGAGGGAGGGAGGGAGGGGGGGTAGTGAAATCGCATTTGAAGGGAGCACAAGAATGATCACCCTTCACTCGTTATGCAGGTTGTGTCTGAAATCCAGTGTTAGCGTAACTGGTGTCATCATTGTAGCCAGGTTTATGTAGCCCATGTGACCGCAGTGATGTCTTCAGTCATTCCATTTGCATGTCAGCTTGTTCGTTAAAGGAGGAACGTTCATAGGAACGTTCAGGGGGGGGGGGGCGCAAAAAATTGCTTATGGCAGCAGTTTCGGCTGCCAACCCACGACCGTACCATAAGGACGCGGAACACATGCCGGGGCAGCCCGGTACGAGATGTACCTTTCATCAGGTGGGTATCGGCAAGAAAAGTGATGATTACTGGGGGGGGGCAAATACAAGCATACATGCTAATACAAGCATACATGCGAATACAAGCATATTTTGAAAATCCGGATTTATATAAAATTTTCAGGCTAATAGAAGCATATATGCTTCTATTAGCCTGGTAGAAAATAATGGGTATTTTTGGGGTTTTTGGGGGTTTTCCACCACAAAATTTCAATTTTTTCTACCAGGCTAATACAAGCATATATGCTTGTATTAGCCTGGTCAACAAAAATTGGGTTTTTAGTATGCTTGTATTCGCAGTATAGCCATTTATAATTTTTCCAGAAAGCCCCGCATTATGCGAGCTGGCACGCTTAATACAAGCATATATGCTTGTATTTGCCCCCCCCAGTAAAAGGAGGAGAAAGTAATAAAAAAATAAAAAAAAGAAAGACAGGCTGTGACATCCGACAGGCGTTGTGGCTCGTGACAAGCTCCGCCATGCATGCGTGTGTTGACGGGGCTGTGGGTGGTGGTGTTCGAAAGGGCAAGCCAGGGTATCCCAATTTGGCAGGACGCTGGGTTCACATCAACGGGAGGGATGGACAGGGGCTGTGTCAACATGGAGAGATGGGGGACGTTGCAGCGGTTTCAAGCCTGAAAGCTACTGGATGCCACAAGGTCGGGAATCCCAAATCACTGCCATGCACAGCCCCTGGTGGGAGTGGGGTGGTCAAATCGAGCAGTGAAAGCGATGAAGTAGTGTGGGAGTGGGAAAGATGCATGGTGCCCGGACTAGGCTGGTTTCGAGAAGTTCTTCTGAAAGGGGTTCAGAGGGGCACCACTGTTGTCGTGTCAGGGAAAGGGTCTCGCGATGTGACAAGAGATCACAATTCACACGAAGGGTTCGGGATTGCACACAGAAGCCAGCCCTGGTTTTTCCTTTGCGAGGTTGTCTCGCGACAAATAACCAACAAGGCGGCGGATAGCGCTGCCGCACAAGTGACGGCCACTGGTGCAATTCAAGAACCCACTGTCACACACGAGGTGGTTGTTGAGCGGGCTATTGGCCCGCCTTCGTCACGCCACATAGGGTGTCAGGCGTCTTCCCTAAAAACGCCAAATTTCCGGCAAAATCTGGCGTTTTTCTCCTGTAAAAAAATGGAGGAAATCCACCAAAACGCACCGTTTTCGGCACCGCAGAGAAGACCCCCACAGAGTCACATAGGGGACATAGGGGCACATGTCAATATTCTGGTTGCAGCATGGAACACACTGAGCTCCTCTCGCCAGTGGTTACTCAGTGGGGTGGCAGGCCACCAGGAGGCACACTCAGTGATTGCCCATGTACTGCTCCAGCTGAGCATCACTCACGTAGTGCCCACCAGCGGAGCAGCGGTACCCGCCCCCGACCTTGCGCCAGGTGTACCCTGCCGGGCACCTGCCAACCATTTTCAGTGCCTCCTGCACCTTTGCGGGAGGCACTGCTGGGGGCTCGAAGCTCACCACAACATCGCGCAGGATCTTCTCTGCGGTGGCCTTGTCGTCGCTGAAGGTGGGAGGGAGGGGGGGGGGGGGCACGAGGGCGAGCGAACGGACGAACACTGGTGGGAGGGGTGTGGTTCAAAGGGAGTGGGGGTGTGAGAAGAGATGTGATGAGTGACGACACGAGGATGCAATTTATAAGAAAATGTGAGTACGGTTTTTTTGGAATTTTTTTGGAGGGGGAGGGGTGATTCCCAACGGGTCTCACAAAGCCCCATGGCATGCCTCCAGGCAGGGGAGGTGATGCGGCACGTTGCTCCCCCCTCCCCTCCGATGTCGCGATGTCGCTATGTCTCTCCGACATATATTTGTTTTCCTTTTGCTCGTGGAAAAAAATCCTGTGGGGTTGAACGTGCAGGCGCATTGAACGTTCTGCCCGTTCGGAATTCCCACGGAGGGATATCTACAAAGAGAAATTGGGGGAGGGGGGGGTAGGGGGGGTCATATGTGCGAGTAAAATAGAAAATTTTGAGATGCCCCAATCGGACCCCCCAGCATGGTATCGAGGCTAAAAAGTCACCCATATCGCCCCAGAAACACCCCCCAGGGCATCCCACAGCCTGGACGACCCTCTCTGGGTCGCTCAGATGTGATCCGGAAAAATGTGCCCCTGAGTGGTACCTGGGCCCCATTCTGGGGTGGCTCGGGGTCTGATAACAATGTCCCCCTCGTCCTGAGACAGGAAGAGATGGATGTGTGTTCCCAAGAGGATACAGGCAGCCGAAGATGCTGCGTGCAAGGCACATGGTTCTCCAGCTGCAGCAATAAGGTCGAGCGATGAAGGAGAACCTCTCACGAGCCTCAAATCAGTAGCCAGGAGGGAGTGCCCATTACAGCAGGTGAGGAGGGCTGGCGTTATTCAGGAGCTCGGAGAATCGCGCGATTGACCCCCCTTTCACCATCCACACCTCCCAGTCAGTCCCCTCCATCACAGAGGCATGCAGCAAGCGTGTTCTCACCAGGAAAAATATGACGGTACGTGTTGCAGATAATTTCGGGATACTTTTTTTCTTTGGATCCATCACGACGCCCCTATACTACGACGTCACCCCCTCTCTCACTAGGACTCATTTATTTCTTCTTCTTTTCTTTTTTGCTTTTTTTTTGTCTGCGAAATATGTCCAGGGTATAAGATAGACTTTTTTTCTGGCGCCGTTTTCCGGTTTTTCTGGGCGTCACCTCGTTGCCTCGGGCACTTGCAGTAGGAGGGCGTCACCTCCGTGCCTCGGGAATTATGATATGTGAGGGCGTCACCTCGTTAGCTCGGGCACTTGCACGTTAGGAGGGCGTCACCTCCGTGCCTCGGGAATTATAATGTGAGAGGGCGTCACCTCATTGCCTCGGGCACTTGAGCAGTAGGAGGGCGTCACCTCCGTGCCTCGGGAATTATGATATGTGAGGGCGTCACCTCATTAGCTCGGGCACTTGCGCCTCAGGAGGGCGTCACCTCCGTGCCTCGGGAATTACGATGTCTGAGGGCGGAGCCTCGTGCAACATACCTTGCGTGCAGAAGAATGGGGGGGGAGGGGGGGGGGGGGGTAGGGACCGTCTTAAGGTACCGAAATCCGTCAACTTTACGACATTTTTCGACATAGGCAATTTTCGCCCAGAAACCCCCCAAAAATGCTGAAAAAGTGGCCAGACCACCCCAAAAACCGCCCCTGGGTGTGGGACACCCACTTTGGTGCCCCGGAACGCGGCTGAAACGCTGTGTTGAAAAAAGTGTCATGGTTTGGTACCGAACCCCTCCCCGGGTGAGTCTCCCGAGCACCCTGTCACCTGCGGCATCAACATCCCCCGTCATGTACCACGTTCTGCCGCCTCTGATGAGACATCTGAGTACTATCGGGCCAAAAAAAATGGTATTTCAGCGAGTGTTCTGTCAGGTTTCTGCCGACATCCTCAACAAAGACCGGGTGTGTCTGCGAATGCAAGGGCGTCGCTCGGGAGGCGTTATTACGTGCCCTCCCTGAGGTGTCGGATGCATCGGGGACTTCATCAGGGGTAACGGCAACAGCGAAGTGGGTGTGGTGTATAACCTGTGTCACCCCGGCTCCACGGCACTGCAGTGGCACTTCTCAGTGGCGATGATCCTCGTCATCTGCACCATCACCCCCACTCACGAGCTCTTCATTGCAGCACTGCAGAGCTAAAAGAGATGCCGGACGACGGTCAGAATGCTGGGGAACTCAGCCGCAGATGGAAAGGAGAGGCTGGATTTTGGGGCTGGCGTCTTTGGAAAATATGCCGGTGTGGGTTCCAAAGCCTTATTCGGTGTGCAAACCGGCAGTCGCAGTGGTCGGTGTACGCTGCAGCAAGTGTTATCAGGAAATGCCGGCGAGAAGACGCTCCTTCCCAAGCTTGTCACACGCATTTGCTCCCAAATTGAACCGAAGGCATCAGTGCCCACTCAAGACAAGAAAAGGCGGAATGTTGCGGGCAAGTTGGGCGGGACGGGCTCGGAAGGGTGGTTCAAATGAGGGGGCCGGAACCAAACCATGACACTTTTTTGAGCATGGTCACGGATTGGCTCAGAAGTGGCCAAATACCCCCAAAAACCACCCAGACCGCCCCCAAATACTCCCAGGGGCCGGGGTTTCAGGTTTACTGCCATTTTGTGCGTGTTCCTCGCCTATGTGAAAAATCCCGTAAAGTTCCCCCCTTAAGGTTTTCCCTAGGGGGGGGGGGGAAGGGGAGGGGGTAGTGAAATAGATGGGGGTGGGGTGGAAAAGAAGCGGAGTTGACAGTTGCGGGATGGGGGGGGGGGGGGGGGGCAGCACCAGCAGGGCATCCACTCCGTGCTTTGGCTATTCCCACAATGGGATCCATGCCTTGCGCAACAGCACTAAAGGAGGGCGTCACCTCCGTGCTCTGGGCATTGTGAAGTGATCCATGCCTTGTACTTAGGCACCAAAAGGAGGGCGTCACCTCCGTGCTCTCGGCATCCATACCAAGGGATCCATGCCCTGCGCATCTGCACCTAGGGAGGGAGTCGTCTGTGCTTTAGGTATCACAATAAAGGGGGGGTAGTTGGGGGGTAACGAGAACGTGGCTAGCCCCCAAAACCGTCCATGGAGAAAAACTATTTGGTTCTGTACCGAGGTACGTTGATCGAACCAAATGCGGGTTCTCCAACCCGGTTGTGGAGGTTGACTAGCCGATAATAAAAGAACCTTCAATTCCGGCTTTCCCTCAAAATGTGGGTGCCTGCATTGAAAGTTACCTTTTTTTTGTCTGCGAAATATGTCCAGGGTATAAGATAGACTTTTTTTCTGGCGCCGTTTTCCGGTTTTTCTGGTTTTGAAAATTTTTCGCGCGCGCCTTCGGCGCGCGCGACCCGCGCAAACCCTCCCAGAATCTGAGAGGGCCCAGTGCCTGCGCGCGTCCTGTCGTACTGAGGCTGCTTGGTGGGGCAGGCGCAGCAGCTGCTTTGAAAGTTTGGACTCTCGGCCAAAAAACCGGTCTGGTGCAATGTTTTTACGCAGGGGGGTCTGGGGGGCGGAGCCCCCCAGCCGCCGGAGGCCACGGTAGCGAACATCTGTTCCCTACAGTCTGGATTCGCTTGTAAGTAGGAAGGCTTCGCTGTATAGCCCGGCCAGCAGGAGATCACTGGTCCATGAGGGTTCAACCTTCAGGGTGGAGGAGGACGGGGGAGCGACCACTCGTGGCAGGTGTGCGTTGTGGGTGGAGTGAGTGCACGGCAGACCTTGTCATGACCAAAGGGTCCACGAGATCTCCGCCACGTAGAGCCCAGACGAGAGTTTTCGAGGAGATGGGCACCTAGCTGTGACGACAGGCAACAAACAAATCTCATCTGTTAGTTGCCCCCAATAGGCTTGGCGACCTTCAAGACGGCTTGAAAGTCGTTCGTGTTCTCGTCTCAGCCCTCCAGACAAGCAGATCTGTCTCGAGTTGGTGGGCTGTCGCCATGTATTCGATGGCACCGAGTGACGCTGCACAGAGGCAGACGACACGGTGAACTCCAGCGGAGGTTACCCTACCTCCGCCGGAGTACACCGTGTCTCCCATGAGTCTCAACTAGCGGGAGTCTTAGCGTAAATTAGCTGGAAAATAGACTCCCGTCTCCAGTACAGACTGCAGTCTTAGACTCCCTCTTAGACATGGTGGCTGGAGTCCACCATGTGTGCACCTTCAAAACAGAAGAGACCTGCATGACGAGGGCATCACCACCCGCCGGGCCACCCGCTGGGTCCATTTTTTCTTCTCCGCTTCTCTGCCTTCTTTGGACTATTTGAGCTCTGTGTGGATCACGATGGGGTCACTTTCTATTTTTTTATGGCGTTTTTTCTGACTGTTTTACTGTCCCAAAGTCACAAAAAAACTGCCAAAAATGAGACCGACCTTTTTTTTTCCCCCAGAAAACCGGGAACCGGGAAACCCTGGTTTTGAAAACCGGAAAACCAGACCTATCTTATCCCCTGAATATGTCCGCAACAATAAAAGAACCACCAGTGCGACTCTTGGGGGTCTTCTCCCTGTTGTTCTTCTTCGCAGCATGCTCCCTCACGCTCAGTGCCGTGAGGCCCATCCGCTTTGCCTCCCAGCGGTTGACGTCCTCTTCGATCATCTCTCGGGTATCCTCACTCTCAGAGTAAGACCCGGTCCACGGATCAACTCACCTGATTTGACCTGAGATGGGCCGTGTCGCGGCCGCAAAAAAAACCCCAGATTTGCTGGCAAATACAGGTGGAAAGGAGAAGAGCAAAAAGCAAAAGAACGAAACTTAGGGGGGGGGGAAATCAAATACACGAGCTGGGGGGGGGGTAGGGGGGGGGGGGGGTCAAACCCTTAGTAAAAGGTGTCAATGTGACCCCATTTTTCAACTTCTGCGCTAAGTGCATTTTTCGGGCAAAAAATCATGTTCTCGACCCCAAACCGGTCGGGAAATGCCGCAAACTGTGGTTTTCAGCACCAGGGGGCCAAAGAGAGCACTTTTTTTGCGGTACTTTTTTTCTGACCCACATGTGGTACCAAAGGGGAGTTCCACATGGTGTGTGTGCAACGGTGGTGGCAGACCTGCCACTACCGGCCATCGTGACACACCAATAGAGACCACACAGTCTCGGCGGACGACAAACACTAGAACTCGAATGACAGCTGCACTTGGCAAGCAACAACGGCCAGGCGCCACTCGGGTTCCGTTTGGGGGAGGCTATCTGGGACAAAGTACGGCTGGCTAGCTGAATCTTGTGCACGCGTCTTACACAACCGAGACGTGCTCAGGACTTCTCAAACGAAAAAATATGCACATTCCTGGTCTGGCTGCTCTCGAGGTGCTGCTGGGTGACGAGCTGCTACTCAGCTTGTGATGGCGACTGTTTCCTACTGCTGGTTCAAGGCTGTGTTGGTGCTGTTGAAGACGGACGCAGCTGATGAAGGGGGGCCGTCTGTAGTTGGCGCGAAAGCTGTTTCCAGTCATTCGAAAGTGGCGTGTTGCTCTCCCGGATCCGCTCAAAGTTTCCAGAACGGTTACCTGAATTATGTGGAAACAGAAAAGTCGGGATTGAAATGGTACAGAATCACTAAGACAGCACCCGTACTACTCTCGTCAGGGAGGGGTCTGCAGTGTCGATGTTGACACGACTGCTGACGGAAAGATGCTGCCAAAGCCATATCTGATCGAGGTCTGTGATAGACACTGCACATGAGGCACATCACAGACCTGAAAACATGTAGTTCTGGTTTAGTTTTGGCCCTTTTTCAAGCGACAGCCCCAATCAAACCCCCTTTGGTACCACATGTGGGCCAGAAAAAAAGTACCGCAAAAAAAAGTATTTTCTTTGGCCCCCTGGTGCTGAAAACCATAGTTTGCGGCATTTCCCGACCGGTTTGGGGTCGAGAACATGATTTTTTGCCCGAAAAATGCACTTAGCGCGGAAGTTGAAAAATGGGTCACATTGACAGCATTTGACCCCCCCTAGGGCAGTGGTGGCTGCGTACGCGTACGCAGCGTGATTTTCAAAAAGTGCGTACGGCGTACGCGTACGCGTACGCGTACGGCGCTGCGTACGGCAGTCTATGGAGCACAGGAGACGGCCATGGCCGCACACCAAATCCGACAGTCGAACTCAGGTGTACCAGGGGCAGCCTTCGAGCCTTCCAGTCGGAAGTGGTGCCTTTTGCAGTGTGATTGCGGGTGTACTTGCAGGTGTTGCGAGTTATTCGCCACGTGCGCGGCAAGGAACCATCTGTGAAAGGCAAGATCAAAGGCCAGGGCCCAGCCACCCGCTGGGTGGCCTACTGTGTGCTGAGAGACCTGGAATACCAGCCGTACGCAAAATCTGCGTACGCGTACGCAGCGCGATTTTCAGAAAGTGCGTACGGCGTACGCGTACGCGTACCGTACGGCCGTACGCTGCCACCACTGCCCTAGGGGGGGGGGGGGGAGCTCCTCCTCCTCCTCCCCTCCCCACCCTAGCGTTTCAGAAGAGATTAAAATAGATCAGTACAGGTGGCATGAAGACGGACTGCCCGGTATACACGGTTTCGAACGAAGTGGGGGTATATATGTAATGGGGGGTGGGAGGGAACAAAAGGGGGCGAGTAATCCAAAGTCCTTCAACCGTTCCGCGCCGGTGCCCGGGCAAGCTTCCCTCCCCCAGAGGGGCACCAGGCTCCACACCGACGCGAACTGAACAGCAGAACGAAACCTCGCAAAAAAAAACACGCGGATGCACTCTTTGTCTTTTGCAGCAGTGCAGAGCACACCGACACGGGAGGGGGTGTGGGGTGGTGGGTGAGTGCCACTAGGTAGTATAGGGTCGGGGGCACTGGTCATGAGGGGGGAGGCCCGGATGAGGGGTGTGTGTGCCTGCAGGAACACTCCCCCTGAGCCAACCCCGTCCCCAAAAAGGATATGATGATGAGAAGGCAGACACACTCCCAGGCATGTGTGGCGAGGAGAATGTTCCTTCGTTCCATCGTTTGGATTGCAAAACGGCTAACCTCGCTAGCTAATACTTCTGGTGATTTGGTGATCCGCAACAACAACTGTTCTGGCACTTCGAGTATTTTTTTTGCCACAGAGCCTGAACTGTTGCCTTGAGGGGGATTGCACCACAACATCACCAGAAAGTTGATTCGCAGCCCCGTTTGTATCGATACCGTGGGCACACCATTACTGATCCTCACTTGCAGCAGCAAGTATCTCGCGGTCTCCTTTCAGGCTGTCGTGTGCGTACTCGAATGAGAACCCATTTTGTTTAACTGCAGCAAGAACGAACTCACGATCACCCTTCAGGCTATCGTGTGCGTACTCGAATGACAACCCATTTTGTTTAACTGCAGCAAGAACGATCTCACGATCACCCTTCAGGCTGTCGTGTGCGTAACCGAATGACGACCCATTTTGTTGAACTGCAGCAAGAACGATCTCACGATCACCCTTCAGGCTGTCGTGTACGTAATCGAGTGAGAACCCATTTTGTTGAACTGCAGCAAGAACGAACTCACGATCACCCTTCAGGCTGTCGTGTGCGTAACCGAATGACAATCCATCTTGTTTAACTGCAGCAAGAACGATCTCACGATCACCCTTCAGGCTATCGTGTGCGTACTTGAGTGAGAGCCCATCTTGTTTAACTGCAGCAAGAACGATCTCACGATCACCCTTCAGGCTGTCGTGTGCGTACTTGAGTGACAACCCATTTTGTTGAACTGCAGCAAGAACGAACTCACGATCACCCTTCAGGCTGTCGTGTGCGTACTTGAATGAGTCCGCATTTTCTTGAACTGCAGCAAGAACAATCTCACGATCACCCTTCAGGCTGTCGTGTGCGTACTCCAGATTATTGCCGCTCTGTTGAACTGCTGCATGAACAAGTTCACGATCTCCATTCACGGTGGTGTGTGCATCTTCTAACCAGGGTTGCGGCCCATAACAGTTCTTGAGTTCGTACGTTGCTTGAAGGATCTCATCACGTGTCGTCACCCACAGTGGGACCTCCCACAGCTGCTTCTCCTTCCGGTGAACCGCATCGAGGTGACGGTCGGGACAGAGGGTCACGTCAACCACACACCCGGCTTCGACACCTGCATGGCTGCACAGAGGCTCGTCGTCACACACCGCTTTGCCCCCCACCGACAGATGCACGTCCTCTTTCTCCACGCCATCAGGGTAGCGGAAGGTCTCGCATGCTTCGAGCTTCAGCCTGTCGGGCTTCTCGTCTATCCCAATGTCTACAGCATGCGTCACGCCTGTCGCCGCATCCGTCAGGAACACCTCCATGACCATGCCTGTGTGGAAAAGTTAGCAGCGCCCTGCAGGGTGGTGTGGCTCTGTGTGTGTGTTGCAATCAATCAGGAGGCTTGCACCCCCTCAGTGTGGTGCATGTTCATAACACACCCCTGCTCCTTCCGCTGCTGCAACCTCCTCGTCGCTGCTGGAGCTGTCTGCCACCCAGCCCGTGTGTGTGCGTGCGCATGTATCTCCTCCCTGGCACAGCGCCGGCAGCAGTGCATCCAGTGCAGCCCGCCGACCATCCGCAGCGCACACAGCAGACTGCCTCGGCTTCTCCACCACAGCGGCATCGGTGTCGGTGTTCGCGCTGCTGAGATTGCCACTTTGCAGCCGCAGGGAAAAGAACAGGGGTTTGAAAAAGCCAAGGAGGGGGTCCCACGAGGTGGGTGGGTGGGTGGGTGGGTCGGTCGGTGGGGGTGGCTATGCCGGCGGACTCTCGGCCTCAAGCACGCTGCTGCTGTGCTGCCCCCTTCCCCCTTGAGCCACCCTCTCACCCTCTTCCCAGCGCCGGCCCCCAGAACCACTTGCACCACCATGTGTGTACAGCACAGAAGGCGCACATTTCTGCAACGCCATTGGCAGGAAGAAGAGCCCCGAGGGGAAAGGGCTGGGAGAGGACGGGGGACCACAGAGGGGCGCACTTGACACAGCGCACTTGACCTCCAGCCCCCCCCGCCGAAAACCACGGCATTTCATCTCCCCCACACCCAGCACCTCCCACCCAACCACCCGCTGTGACCACAATATATATATGGGAGGGAATGGCAAAGGAAAAATGAACTAAAAAAATCTGCGAGGGACATTCCTGTGTCGAGCAGCGTGAGTGGCACCCTATTTTTTACCGGATGTTCCCCGTTTTGCTGCAGTTTTGGTTGGTGAGGGGAGGAGGGAAACGTCCGCTGCGGTGTCGAAAACGGCGTGGAATATTGTTTCCTCTGGCATCATTCTCCTCCTTGTGAGAAAAACGCCAAAAAATTGCCGAAAACTTGCCGACATAGCAGACATCGCCCCCTCCCCCCCCCTCCCCCACCCTTTAGAGAGAATGCCTTGAAAGGAGATTGATCTGTGATTGGGGCAGGCACATTTTCCATACACACAGCACCGCCTGAGGGCATGTGCAACATCACCTAGGCGTGAGCTGTGGGCAGGCATCCTGGAGATCGCAAACGGAACGCCACGGCCAGCAAAGTGTCTGCGCTGTCTGAAACAGACCTCCCCACGGGAGAGGAGGCAGATGCAACGAATATCACAAGAAACGGTGCCCTTCTGGGGAACAGGCGGCCCGCTGTGTTGGCGTGGCGTGCCCCGATGATTACACAAACAAAGGTCGAGATAATGAGCCCAGGCCCTGATTCCAACACCTGTTCGTTCAACCAAGATCTATGAGGGACACACACCCCCCTGTCTGTGCCTGTGTCCTCCGTGTGTTGCCTCCTCTCCCTCCCTCTTCAATGCACTTCATGGCCTCGTCCGCTTCCACGGAGGCAGAGCGTGTCGTCACACAACAGGCCGTCCACGAGGCTAAGTTCTTTGAAGCATGCATCATGACTTGTCCCGACTCGAACCAAGCTGATGATTTATCAGAGGGACCAGTAGCCAGGCAAGATGACAAGAAGCAGGCGCAACTCGTGCATATTGAGGGCCTGGTCGAATCCACGTTTTGCTGGGACTTCTCTGGATTGCATCATATCGTAAGGGGTCGCTCAAATACCTTGCCGCACCAGCCCGGATCTTAGCTGCAGGTCCTGTACAGAGTGCCAGGTGCTCTTGTCAAGGGTGTCGCCAGAGAGGCTTCACATGGGAATGGGCGTCTTGTTGTGGAGCGTATCACAGAGAATTTCTCAAAATGGAAACGTGTCGACACCACAACTCCAGAACCAGCTCTTCCCGTCCACCTGCCCAAACCAGCCGTTGTCTGGGAGTCGTCAGGCCACCACGTGGGTCGACTGCAGGCTGGTTAGCTTCCGCTCATCATACACGGGGCGGATACTCAGCGTCCCGAAGGCAGGTGCGATTATCCACCTTGGCCCGAGGGCAGTCCAGTGGCGAGCCCGTGTTGAAGCCACCCCAGCAAATATAGCAAGTCCGCTCACCGTACTGTGACCTGTTGTGGTAGGAACCACAAGCCCGGCCACGCCAAGAAGCATCTCTCGGTACCATAATGCTCGTTGGCTGCTCGCAGGTATGTGTTGCGACAAGCACCCAGCCAGCAGAGCGATGTGACCGAATAACGGAGCTGGCGTGACCACTCGAGCCTGGGGTAAGAGAAGATGGCTTCCCTGCACGAAGGATCGATCATTGAAAACGAGGAGCCCTTCGCTCTGTGCCACTTTGCAACCATTTGGTGACGCACCGTTTCTGCATTTCTGAGCCAAGGTCCTTAAATGATGGAAGCTACGGGAACAGTGCCCTCTCTGTGATGGAACCTTCATTGGTTCAGAATGTGCCTGCCCCAAGACCCTGTTGGCCCAGGCAGTCACTGCCCCCCAATGGAATGGGGCTCGCAGACTTTGGGAGAGGAAGGTGGTCCTATGATCACGCCTGTCTCATTACGCGTGTGATCGACTGCCTGATCTGACGACACCGCCGGCTCTGGAAGGGCTCAGGTGGTGTGTGGGCACCGTGCAGTAGTCAGCATTGCTGCGAAACTCGAAAAGTCTGCAGTGAGCCACACAAACCAGACGTGAACTGCGGAACCCGGCTTTCGATCACCCCATGCGCCATAGAATCCAATGTCGACCACAACACACTGCTAAGGGGAAGGGAATCAACCCAAAAACAAAGGAAAATTCCCATGGAAAATCCCCGGTAGCGCTACCGGGCTATAACCGGGTATTACCGGGCAAACGGGTATTACCGGACCCGGTAATACCCGTTTTTCGACCCGGTAATACCCGGTAGCCGTTAACGGGGCAGATTCATGTTACGTAAAATCGGCCATTTGTTCAAGGGGTACCAAAGAAAGCGAGTTTGCACGTGCCTTTGGCATGTCACACCCAATGCGGTGTGTGTCAGATCCCCCGTGGCAAGGCATCGGCCTGGCACAGACAGGCAGCACCTGCAGGACGCGCAACGAGAGGGGAACGGGAGAATCGATTTGAAGAAATAATGCAATAGCGGAAAGAGAAAAGACATGGGGAGAGGGGTAGAGCCGTCAAAATTCCGCCGGGGCGAAAAGCCGAGTTCGGGGGGGTGCAGAGCGGGAGCAGATACTCGCAGCACAGCAGGAGCGGTGGGGGCGGACCCCCGGTCTGCATGTGCTTCGTCATGCTGGCCCTGCAGCACCCTGGTCCAGCTGCCTCGTGTATTCCGACAGTGGGTTGTGAAGGTATAGCGAAAGGAAGCCACGCAGGGTAGATATGACAGCATGCTGCCCCTGCGGTGGCGGGAAAGGGCTGCCTAGTAGGACAGGGCGTAGTCCTGGCCGAACTTGTTGTCCCAGTAGGTCTGCCCATTCACTGTGTAGCTCACGGCGAAGCGCACAGTGTTCGGGGCGTGCTGCAGCATGTCGTCATGGATGCTGGCGTACCAGTACTCCGCGCCGTTGCTGTTGGGGTACTGGGTGTAGCTGTACCCCTCCAGCTTGCCGTACTGGAACCCCAGGGAGGCCTCCTTGTAGGAGGCCCAGTTGTCCGCAGAGTAGCGCACCGTCACCTGCTTGTGGTAGCCCAGGTTCTGCACGAAGACACCCACCTCCATCGTGCGCGGGGAGTCGCCGTACTTCCGTGCGACGAAGTGGTCGACGTACACATTGTTGGTGATGCGCTCGCCACTGAGTGCCTCGACGTGGTAGTTGCCCGTCTCGCTGTCAGTGTTGTTTGCCCAGTAGGTCTCCCCATCCACGGTGTAGCGCAGCTTGAAGTTCAGGTCCACGTGGGACTGCAGCTCCGCAGGCAGGCCGGAGCCAGGCCTCTTGCCAATGTACCACTGCTGGGACATGCGCCACAGCTCCTTGTTGTTGTTGGCGTACGACTCGATGTACGACGCATGCAGCTCCTGCGTCTCGCCGTCCGGCCCCTCCGCCACAACAACCACATCCTTCTCATAGGCCGTGTTCTCCACCACGATGTCAGCACTCACCGTCTGCCACTTGTACCCATAGCGCCCGTGCACACGGCTCTCAGCCTTCAGGAGCGACACCTCGTCGGCATGCACGGCAGCTGCCGCCAGCACCAGCGCAACGCACTTCGACACCATGGTGTTGTTATGTGGCTATATTCTGACAGGGTGTGTGTGTGCGGCAGCATACCCGACCATTCCCGACAGTAACGGGTCTCTGAGCAAGGCGGGGCGGGGGGTTGGGCGGCAGGGGGGTGGGGGAGGACAGTTCAGGGTTAAGGGCCAGCCCTGTTCGACACGGCACACTCGGTGCAGGGAAGCCAAGCTCGAAAGGGCAACCCCCCCCGTCATATGAATTGAGCAATCGCCTGCAGGCTGGGGAGGGAAGGGGGGAGGGCTTCAAGGCAAAAGAAGCTCACGCGGCTGTGACCTGTGGCAGGTTGGGGATTCACACGCCGGTGAGCTGGGCCCAGAACCAGCCATGGCATTATTGCAAAACGTTGGTTGTCGCAAGGGAAAAAAAAAGGAAACTATCGCGCGGCAACAAGATCCGGCGTGCGCCCCAAACGGGAGCGGGGCAGGAAGGAGAGGCGATGGAGTATGTAGCGTATACACGCGACCACCACCACCACCCCTGCCCCCAAGCACACAGGCATCATTTTGCCACACCAGTGTAAAATTCGTACTCCTTTCGCTTTATTATAGACACCCTGTCCAGCAGCTGTGGGAGAACAGCTCCGGACTACTTTTTTGTTGAGTGCACACAAGGATAAGCCGGGAGATGCGACTCGCGCAAAAAAAAAACCCCCCCCGGCAATAATGAGCAGTCGAGTGTACAAGCGGCAGAGAGGGGAAGGGGGAGGGGGGATAGAGTTAACCACGGAGCCTACGCTATACCGCGGTGGAGGTGGGGTGGGGTGGGGTTCGGTTGTCGAGAGTGAAAGCAAATAAAAAGCAAGTCTCCCATCACCTTCCCGCAATGCTAGCCCTTTGTTGTAGCAGCCCGGGGTGGGTTGGGGACAGAGTTGGTGTAGAGAGAAGCAAGGCATGGGTGCAGGAAATATATACACACCCCTCCTGTCACCTCCCCTTCGCACATGCAATACAGGGCAGTGTCTGACAGCACTAGGGATAAGTGCCGCACCCCCCTGCCAGGGGGTGGGGCACCACTCTCTCTCTCTGGTGGCAATCAATGGCGCTGGGGAGAGGAGGGGTTCGTGCTGCAGGGGGCATCCGCTCTGTGTCAGTGTGAGTCAAACTGTGCCACGCTGCGGTCAGTTTTGTGAGGCGGTTCAAACTTCCTCACTTCTCTGCATTTCTGAGCAAAGGCCCCCCAAAGGCGGTGTTGTGTGCCCATGGAGTGAACAGAAGAGGAGAGAATAGAGAGGGGGCCTTTACTTCGGTTCCCTGTGCAGGGTCCCCGAGTAAAAGGTAAAGGGGCGGGAGGGGGATGCACAGAACCCCAAACCCCCTTTAGTAAAGGAACATGATCTCAGACACCGCCACGCGCACCTCATTGGGGTTGTTTGTCCCGCAGTCCTGATGGAACGTGACACGCCACTGGCGGGAAACGAAGTTAATCTTATGCGGGTGCATGAAGTGGCGGGTCTTCCCCGGGCGCCCATACCACGTCCCCGAGGGGTAGACCTGCCAGTCGTACCGCGTGGTGTGGAAGCGGTAAACCTGGAACCACCCGCTGATGCCCTGGTTGTCGAACCACGCATCCAGCGACAGCACGCACGGCGCAGCGTCGTCATCCCCATCCGGGATGTGCACCAACACGCCCCTCTGGATCATATCCCTGTTGTAGTTCCAGCCGAGCCCAGGCGCACTGCCTGCTGTGTAGTACACTGTAGGGATCTTGCGATCCCACACATAGCCATGCTTGGAGGGGGCCAAAGCCGCCCCCGCCCTGAGGGAGTGTTGCCCGTGGAGACCGTAGTAGGTGTCACCCACAAGCTGCCCAGAGACAGGCGCGACCGCCGCTGCAAGGAGGAGGAGGCACACGGCACGCATCTTTGTTTTAGATATTGGGGAGTCTGCAGCAGAACTGTGCGCTGCGTATGCTGAGTGAGGTGTGTATGTCACAGTTGTGTGAGCACGGCACAGGCCCTGTGTGATGTGGTGGTTGGGTGTCGAAGAGGTGGCAGGGCGAACAGCACATCTGGGGGATGCACAGCTCTGCGGTGGCAGACAAACGGGAGGTGGCGGTGTGCGGGGGGGAGGGATCGGGCGGGCAGAGATGTGGGTTCAGCATTTTTGTTGGCAGTGTCGACGGCCTGTTGTCTTATTGACGCGTATAGAGACGGAGGGGGGTGGAGGAGGGGTGGTGGGGGGGGGATCCACACTCGGGTGAATAGTTTCCTTTCGGGGCAGTCGACGGGGCATTTATGAAGCAGAAAAAGGCACTTCCTCAAGGGTTTGCATGCGTCAGATGGACACACACACACACACACACCCTCCTGTTCAGTGCCTCAGGCCAGGCCAGGCACACACCTGCAAAGTGCCTCGTGTTGTCCAGAACCCCAACATCTTCACTTGTCTTCAAACTGCAACCTCGGTGTTGAAGCACGAGAGAGAAAAGTTAGGAGGCTGGTCAGAGGAGCCGGTTCCCTGGTGGACGCAGGTACGCTGCCAGTTTCCCTCATCCAAAAAAAACCCAAAACGAACGACTGGAGAGAGAGAAAAAAATGAGGCCGTAAAAAAATTGAAGCAGATAGCGTGGACGGCTGGGGGGGGGGGGGGGTGGGGTGGGGTGGTTTTCCGGAGGGGACAGTTCTGGAGTGGAAACCACCATCGATCTTCAGGACAACAGGGGGGGCGGGGGCGGGTGCGCCAAGGGGCTGCGTGACTATTTTTCGCGAAGTGGGGTGGGGGGGAAACAGCACATACAGCGAGCCCCAGTGGCACAGGGGAGAGAGGGGGCCATTTCCTTTTGTATTGCCTCCCTCACCCCCTCACCCTCACCCCCACCCACCCACCCCATCTACTTATAAGGTGACCAGGGCATATGTCTCTCCTTCGTAGGCACAGCCCAGTGCAAGTGTATGCACTGTTCGAGGAGGGGATGCTGTAAAGATAACGCAGGCATCACACGCCTCTGCTTCTATTGTTGTTGGTTCGCTTCTTGGCAACGTGTGTGCGGCATGCCGGTGCGAACACCACATGGGGCCACTGTTGAGACTCGTTTGTTTCGACAGTCAAGAAAACAAAGGTAGGGCATGTGGGGTGGCCAGCCTTGTTAGGGGGGATTTGTTGCCAAAAAGAGCAATTCTCACACGGATCACGGGCGAAGGGAAAACTGTTTCGGCGATTTTGTGTGTGAGAATCTCTAAGAGAGAGAGAGAGAGAGAGGGAAACTAAAGAGGCAACGGACGGGTTGTGTTCTGTGAGCGGAACACATATACACACCCCTTCGCACAACGTGGCGTTTTGGGCGTGAGGTGTTCGCCAGGAGCAGTCTTTGGCGGCGGATAGGCTCCCGTGTTCGCAACGAACTGATTTCCCTGAGTTTCTTGAGTTCCCTGAGTGCAGCTCCGGTGACTCCCGGACGACTGGACGTGACCCGATGGCAGACACACAGCAGAGCAGGCCAGTCTGGAGCAGTGTAGAACGCACCCTAGCAACAACCGTTGTCATATCCAATCACATACATCCATCTCGCGACCCCCGATCCCCTCCCCAACCAATTGCCGAAGGTTCTTGCCGAACCAAGGGCATGCGGGTCCATTCAGACCTCTGATGATACGCACCTCTCATGGCATGGTGGCTTCCGTGGACAGCACAGGCACGCACAGCGACGGTTGTGTGTGTCACACTGCTGGCTTGCCCTCTTTAGAAGAGTTGTTGTCATTTCTCGGCGGCCGTTGCTGGCACCTACAGAAACCCGAGGGTGGCCAGGCCCGGCAAGCCCGATATTTACTTTGACACCTGGTGCCAATGCGAACACATAATCGCACTAGTTTGAGCACTGCACCCGGTCCTCCGTTCAGGATTGCGTCAAACAAAACTGACAAACGTCCGCTTGTGCGCCCTTGCCGGCCTTTCAAAACGCGGTCACCACACACACGTGATTATCTTTGGATAGTGTCCTGCGTGAATCTTTTTGGAAAGATTTTCGATGGCACTTCGGCAGGGGCAGGCCAGCAACCCGCCAGGGTTGAGACCCATAGTAAGCACGCCACTCTACACACATACACTTGATTCTTTGTTGCTTAGCGCAGGGTTGCACCGAGCGAGCTCTGGTGCTCCCTCCAGACCACACACACTTTAGGTTGGGGCAGGGCAGGTCACACCGAGTCGGCTCTGATACGACCACCACTGCCCACACATACACTGCAATGTAAAAATGCATCGGTCGGTTATACACACGGGACGTGGGGCATCGCCTGTGCTCTGCGGACAGTGGGGCATGCCAGGGCATGCCTGCAGGCGCCTGGGACAAAGGTGGCGGCCGGGGCAAACGTTTGACCCTCAGAAGGACTTTCGACCAGGGGTGGCAACAGCACGCTCAACAGCGGTGCTGAGGGAGGGCCAGGGGGCGAGAGATGGGCGCGTGATCGCCTGCGCAGGGCCCTGCCCTTTCATGCTTGCAGGCTCACACACCACCACCCCACCACCCCCGGCACAGCAACGCACAACACACAGCTTCAATGGGACACCCATTGACACAACCTGTCCACCGACACGTTGCGGACTGCAGGACAGCCGACAGCTGCCCACTCCCACACACGCGTCCATCGACAGCGTGTCGCCGGATGATACCTTGAGATGAAAGCAATAGAATGCTGGAAGGTGGCAGACGTGGAGGGAGTTGTCTTCGCTACAGGGTACCACGACGAGGGGATGCATTTTTGGGTGCATTCTCTTCTTATTATGTTTGTGCGCACCTGCATGGGTGTCCATACGTGCGCTGACAGCAGTCTTGCTTTTACCGTAACCTGGGGGGGGGGCAAGGTATAGCTAAAGAAAAACGCTGTCTAAACTGTTGTCGGAACCTACCGTCGTAGCGAAAGACACCCAGAGGGGGCCTTCACTCTGTGTCAAAGTGTAACAGGTTGCAGCCTATACTGTTAGGCGGCTTGCTTGTGTGCACTTTAGAGCGAAGACCCCCAAAGTTCAAACACATAAGGCGTGGTGAGGGGTGTTGAGCATATGCGAGCAGAGTGTTTTCGCATTCAGCCGAATTGGGGGGATGGAGAGGGGATCAGTGAGTACAACACACGACGCGGCAGCCAGGGTCTCGGAAGACCACACTTTCGAACTGCCCGAGCCTACCCGGTACCGCGTCGTGTGTGTGTGTGTGCGTGGGGACCCCAGTGGTTCCATTTGGGGCACCTTTGAAGGCACCCAAGATCAGGCAGCACAGCATTGGCACCATCCTGGCAAGGGCTCTCCACAAAGGGGAGGTGCTGCTGATGGAGTCTGGTGTGGTGTGTGCTCTGTCTGAAGAGGTCTTCCGACGGGCATGTGGACATGGGGCGTGTGTGGTGGGGGGGCGGGGGTGGGGAAGCTAACTCGTCAGAACGCAGCCTGAAAAAAATATGTATCCGGAACAGAATTGAAAAGAATGGATGAAGGGGGAAGGGGGGCAAGGGGGGTGGTAGATGTGTGTTTTGCTGGTGTGCGCCTGTGTATGCGTGTCCATACGTGCGCTGCCAACAGTCTTTTTTGAAACCAGATTTGCGTGTACTGCTTGCGAGAGTCGTAACCACACCGGTGCTATACCTGAGTCACAGCACCGGTGCTGTGACTCAGGTAAAGCACCGGCCGCCGGACTGTCTGCCCCGGGTGGTGTTTGCGGCAGCAAGTGTATATGTGGAGGGGGTTTGATTGTCGGGAGTGAATGGAAAAACATGTCACCCAGCACCTTCTTGCAATGTTAGTCCTTTTTGTAGTCACCACACCACATGCCGTGCAAGGCGGATGAAGTGTGTCGTGGAGGGAGGGGGGGGATCAATGCACTCTCCGTGGAAAAAAAAAGACACGCACAACAAACCGTACCCGGGGGGTTCAAGGAGTGCTGGAACCCACCCAGTGGCACAGGCCGTTGCCTCTCCCAGTCTTGTTCAGCCACGTCCTTCGGGCCGTCATCGGGACACCCCCAAGCGATGTCCGCATGACGATATCCCAGGCTGTGGTGGGATGAACACACCGAGCACCGTCTCTTGGTGCCAGTTCCGCACGCAACTATCATTGCTGCAACGCAAATGGCCACCAACGGAGAGGTCGCACCCTTCGGTGTGAACAACAACACCACCACCACCTCCCTCCCGCACACAGGCCAGTGATATCGCCACACAATGCGAGCCTCTTGCATCAGTGCGCTGCTGCGCACCCCCGACCCCCCCAACCGTCACTTATGACCACCCCCAACCTTCTCCCCGCTTTTCTTTGTTTAGTGCAGGGGGGGGCGGGGGTCGTGTCGCGCCAAGCAAACACTCCGGTACCCACCACCACCACCACCACCCCCCCACACCCCCCGTCCCTCTATCTCTCTTGATAGAACTCTTCAGTATGAACATCCCCGTAAGGGGAACACACCGGACCTCCCCCCCCCCCCACCCACCCCTGCTGAGCGCTCATCCCTCAGGGCTTGCCTGTGGGGAGGGTGCGGCCTCACTTTCCTTCGGGGAGGAGGCGGTGCTTGAAGGGGGCGGGGCGGCTGCGCCGAGGAGGAAGTCGGGGCGTACATTCCCAATCTGGAAGCCCTGGAGGATGAACCGCGCGCTCTCCGGATGGCTCGCTTCGAACACCTCTGTGACATCCGAACCCGCGTGCTGCAGGAGAATCGTCTCCCCTCCAGGGTGCTTGTGTGAATACTTCGACACGTCATACACCTGCGAGTTCACCACCACCCAGCAGTTCCCACGCTTGTTGTGCATGCTCACCTCCGGGAGTGTGAAGGTGGGGGTCATCACGAAGAGCCCGCCGCCTTCCTTCTTCATGTGTGTGATGGCCTCGAGGAGGGAGTCCTGCCCCTGAATGGGGAAACCGCATATCGAGAGCACCTGCCACCCAGGCTGCATCCCCGCGAGATATCCAGGGAGGCCCGCCTTCACATGGGTGGCGATGACGCATGCGCCGTGCCCTGCCCACTGCACGCCAATCTTCTGCTCTCCACGGAGGACGACGTTGACACGTTTCCGAACCTCGAGCTCGCCGAAGCTGTTTTTCCTCCGACGCGCCCCACGCGTGCTGTTCTCAAGCGCTTTGGTGCTGCTGTCCAGACCAGAGGAACCGCTTCCTGCCCTGTCAACCGCAAGCTGCTTTGGAGATAAAGCAGCAGCTCCCCCTGCCCCTGCCTTCTTTCCCGAGCCGGATGTTGGAGATGGAGAGGTTTCATACTTCACAGGCCGCTTCCGTGCTGCCTCATTGGAGGATCGGTTATTCGCCTTGGCTGCTGGCGGCTTCTCCCCGCTGCAGCAGGCCCCCATCGCAGCCCGGGGGGGTGGCGGGAACGAGGGGGGAAGAGAAGGGGATAGGGGCGGGGATGGGGAGACGCAACACCAACGCCTCGACCACACCACCTTGACACAACCCCCCCCCCCCCTTCCCTCCCTTCCGGGTGAAGGGAGAAGGCTTGTGCGGAAGGGGAGGGGGTGGGGGGGGTGCGAGTGGGGGAGGGTGTGGGTGGTGAGCAGGAAAAAAAATCACCCACCCCCCCCGTGCACACCCCTTTTCGGCGCGGTTTTAATCAAGGGGGGCTCTCTGATGCCTGCCTCTTTTTTCTTCTGTTTGAGTTAGGGGTCCCCAGGCGGGGGGGTTCAAGAGAGGTGCGGTGTGTTGCTTCTGGATGGGCGGGGGGGCGGGGGGGCGGGGTGGGTGTGTGGTGTGGTATGGTATCATCTGGCGTGCACAGGGCATGCTGTGGGGCTCTGGCTCTGGAGAATCTCGCTGCGGAGAAGAGAGGGCGAGGGGGGGGGGGGGGGGGGTTTGATCGTCGAGAGTGAATGGAAAAGCAAGTCTCCCAGCACCTTCTCGCAATGTTAGGGGGTCTTCGCTGGTCGTTATTCTTCGTCAATCTTCGTCAGTTTTCAGCTAATTCAACAGGAAATGCACCAAAATGCACTGACGATCACCCCGTAGCGAAGACCCCCTTAGTCCTTTTTATAGTCACTACACCAGATATGTTGTACAAGGCAGATCAATGCACAATGGGAGGGTGTGTAGCACTTGTCTATCAGTGGCGAGAGAGGGCGAGGGGGGGGGAGGAGGATGGGGTGAGGGCTCTGGGTACATCAGCTCAACCAGGGGGGCTGGGAAATCTTTTGAGATCCGTTCCACAAATTTCCAGGGATTGGAGGCGGCAGGGTGCCTTCTTTTTGGCGAACGCGGGGGTGTGGGGGGGGGGGGTGGGGGGGTGTGGGGCAAGATCACCTCTCCACCAAAGCACACCCACACATCACAACAAACCGGTGAGATCAGCAGCCCGAGGTGAAGCTGCTTTATCTAGACAAAAACCCCCCCCCCCGCAACAACGGGCAAAACCCCTCCGACTCCACACCCCACCCCCCCCCCCATGACTCTCTCTCTACACAACACAACCACAGCCCCCCTAGCACCCATCAGAGGTAGGGGGGTGAGTCGAGAGAGACCTCGAAGTTGTTGAGGGAGGCACAGAGGTGATCCTGATCCTTGTGGAGGCCGAGGAGCCTTTGGGTGAATGCCGCGTGGGTGCTCTGCGCCTGGAGGCGGTTGGAGTGGGCCATGCCTGACGTGACCCCGGTGAGGGCCGCCGCCGCGACGAACGGGGCGACGAACCGCGAGAGGAGGGAGTTCCCCACCCCCCGCAGAGCAGGGGTGTTGGCAGCACCGCCCGCCTTCCGCCCTGTGAACCGGCGGAACCACGGGTGGGCGGAGACGGCATTCTCCGGCAGAAGCGCATCAGGCTTAGAGGCGTTCCACGCCGCCATCCCAAGGCACATCAGCGACATGGCAGCCTGCACCGACACCATGGTGCCCAACCGGTTCTCCGCTTTGCGTATCCGCTCCTTCTCCCTCTCCGCCTCGTCGATCATCTCCCTGTAGGCCACCACGGCACCCGAGATGTCGTCGCGCAGCGCCTCCACCTCTGCCTTTGTCAGCAAGCGGGGGGCGCTCCCTGGTGAGGAGACCGTCACCCCTTTGTCGGAGCGTGTGTAACTGAGTGCCCCATCCTCGGGGGCTGGGTGCTCGTCGTTGCTGCTGTTCATCGGGCAGCAGCAAGGGGCTGCGGCAGCGGGGTGGGGCTCACCTGGGATGGGGGGCGGGGGGGTTGGGCAGGGTTTGGGAGGGGAAAGGGAAAAGGGAAAAGGGATGAGGGAAAAAATGAGAAATTCCCTGAAAAGTGGGTCATCCCCTCCCCCTCTTCAACCTCCCCATGGGTTGGGTGCGATCTGCACAGAAAAGCTCGGGTGGGGGAGGCGGGAGTGGGGTGGGGGAGTGAAGTGGGATGGGGCGGGGGGGGGGGGGGGTGCGATCCCCTCACAAAACTGCCGCACACACCTCTTTTCAAATTCTATGCCTCGCGACGTATCGCATCAAAGTGGGTCATCTCCTCCCCCCCCCCCCCCCCCAGACGATAATGCGTGTCAGATGTCACATCACGACCACCCCCCATCCCGCGCATACAACACGGGGGAACCTCTGCGTGCAGGGTCTACCCCTGACGTCCCTCGGTAGTGAGCACACCTGTGGGGCCACGCCCGGACCAGCCGTCCCCTCCCACCCCCCCCCCCCTGTCGCAAAAGCGGAGCCAGGTTGCTGGGGGGTGGGGGGGGGCGAGGGAGGGTTTGGTCTGCATGGTCACAACCACCACCACCACCGCCTACGTTCTCTTGCGGAAGTGCCTGAGAGGGGGGGGGCGGCGGCGCTGATGCGATCTAAGAATGAAGAAACTGTTGTGAAGAAGGTGTGGGTCAGCAATGTATCGGCAGAATAGCCTCAGGAATCGGTCCGATTGCGCTTCTGTTGCGGCTGGCCAGACGAGCCTGTGCGTGTGATGGGGGGGGGGGTGGGTGTTGGGGTTTCGGGGAAGTGATGTATGCCAATGTGGCTTTCTTCGCGCAACGCGTGAGGGATTTGTGCAAATAAAAAGGGGGCAGGGGCACCCACGCACACATGGCTTCGAGAACATTTCATCGGATTCGTTGTAGCCCACACCGGTCACCCCCCCCCCCCCGCTGCTCTTGACGAGACATCACAACCCCCTCCCTCCCTGGCACCCACACCATCCCCGGAGGACTACCCACTAGGCACACCCTGCAGGCTTCGGGCCGCATCCGGGCGTCACAGGCCTACAAAGCGGGCAAAGGGTGTCAGGGAGGGAAGTGGAGAAGAGGGGGTGGTGAAGTGAGCGGGGGGCCAACCATTCCCTTTTTCCTTTGGTGATGGCGACAACCAAAAAAACAACCTACGCGGGCTGTAAAGAGCAGCGCAAATATAAAAGCGGGGGAGAGAATTCTGAGAATTCTCAGAAATATCTTCTGTTTTGCGTAGTGCTGCCAAGCCTTCCTCGGGTGAAGGCATCACCCGAGAAAAACCCGACGGGACCTCCGTTACCCGGCTATCACACCACATCGTGCAACAGATGCATACCTCCGCCGTCAACATCAACCGCGTTGCGCTTCCCGGCTGCCGCTGCTGATGCATCGGCAGCAGAGGCCTTCGCCTTGCGGGGGTGGAACACGACCACGCCGTCGTCGTCCCCATCCTCCTCCACTGGCGCTGCTGCGCCCCCCGCACCGCCAGCCCCTGCCGCGCCTGCGGCAGGCTTCTTCTCCTCCGGCCTGCTTCCGCTGAGCGTGTAGTCCGCAGGGTCGAGCGTCGGGTCATGTGTGAGCACCACCTCCGCGCTCAGCTCCTGCACCATGTCCTCCAGGGCGAGCGACCACCCCACCCTCCCGCCTTCGGACACATCCGCTGCGAGATCCACAAAATCCGAGAGGGGCCGCGACTCGTTTTGGGTCATCTCCTCGTCCTCATAGACAAGCTTCTCCTCCTCGCCCTTGACGAGGGAAACCATGGGGTGCGGCATGGCAAGCTCGTGCCCGCAGATGTTCTGCACCACAAACCGGATCGGGGTCTTCTGCAGGTTGAGCCTCAGCGACAGCAAGTTTGTCCCCGCCTGGCAGACGTAGCAGTTGGGGTTCAGGGCTGGGGGTGCCTCCGGCACGATGTAGCAGTCCTTCCGCTTGATCCTCGCCGGGAAGCGGCGGAGCGACTGCAGGCGCACCTTGCTGTGCTGCTTCGTCAGCACCTTGATCGCCTCCAAGACAATCCCACCAGAGATGACTGCGTTGCTGGTGGCGATGGCGGGGATAATGTTCCCTGCGATGGATTTGATGGAGAACTCGCTGTCCCGCTTGATCCTGAAGTTGTACGCACGGAGGTTGGCGGTGGCGACGACAAGCTTCATCCCGAGGTCGTCGTCTTTATCCCACGCCTTCTTGCCGCTAGCACGCACCCTCTCCAGGAGCTGCCCGAACACGCTGACGAACATCTCAGCGAGCTGCTTCAGGCTCAGCACCCGCTGGGATTCGAACTTCTGCTGAGATTCCATCACTTCCTCCGCCGTGTCCTCTGCCTCCACACACGCCGCAAAGGACAGCGGGCGGGGCCTGTTGCTGTCGGTGTACCCAGAGCCTGCGGCGTCCCCTCCCGCGCTCTTCAGCTGGATCAGCTCTTCGATCTTGCCGTGGAAGATGGCATCGAAGATCCCCTTCACGTGGTCAGGCGTGGCCTGCCCAGCGGCACCCTCCCCGCTGGGGAGGAGCTGCGACAGGTGGGCCAGCTCGGGGTCGGCATCAACAGCCTCCCCGAAGAAGCGTTTGTAGAACTCCTTCGCGTAGTGCGTGCAGTGCACCATGGAGGAGGGCTTCTGGTGGATCGTGCACACCGCAAAGGAGATCTGCCCGGTCTGCTTCGGGTTGCAGTCGTAACACTGTGTGGTGTCCTTGATGATCGGCTGGACCTGCCCGTTGTACCCCATGGTGCCGCTCTCGATCAGCGGGACACCCGCCTTCATCGCCATCCGGTTGACGTGGGAGCGGGCGGATCGGTTGTCCAGCCCGTTAACGATGATGTTAAACTTTGAGAAGAAGTCGACGTCGTACGCTGCGTCCTTCACATTCCCATAGAGGGAGTTGATTTTGACATCAGGATGATAGCGTGCCGCAGTGTCCCGCGCAACATACGACTTCGGCTTGTCGACATGTTCCGCACGGAACAGGAACTGCCTGTTGAGGTTGCTGCTGTCCACCGTGTCCATGTCGATGATGTCGATGTTGCGGAAGCCCGCGAGGATGAGGCACTTCAGCAGCTCACACCCGATGCCCCCTGCACCGCACATGAACACCTTTGCGTTCTTCACGACATCGAGGGTGCTGCCCCCCAGCACCCGGCGTGCGTCTGCCTCCCGCTCTGCCATGCCAGGCAACGAGGGCACACCACAGGCCTGCAGGAGAAGATGGGGGTGGTATGCAGCAGAGGAAAAGTGAAAGTGCCGCCTTGATATCCTGGTTGGATGGAACCCTCATATCACACCCTCAATCAGCTGACGGAAAAGGGAGAAAAGGAGAACCGCCTCACAAACGCTGCAAAGTGGCACAGAGCGAAGGCCCCAAAATCATGAGATGGTCACCAAGGGCAGGGGGTGCGGCAGGGGTGTGGCGGGGGGAGGAGGAGGAGGGGCGTGGGGTTCTCTGAAACTGGGCTGCGCCCCTGTATCTATGTCATACTCCACTCTCCTTCCCCCCATTGCGTTCACTCTAAACCCATGCCTTAGCAGATCCGCAGATTACTGCAGACCCGGTGGGAAGGGGCAGAGAATGAGATATCACCCCCCAGACTGTGTCACCACAGCATCACAGCATCAGAGCCCGATGGGTGTGTCGAAGACAAGAAACGTCGCCAGCAGACATGCAACAGAATCCATGTGCTGCACGGGGTGGGTGCACAGAGCTGAGAGTGACCTCCCTGTGGGATGGTGCACCACCCTGCAGTAATATAGCCCACGCTTCCGCCGCACCACAGTGTAGGACAGCCCGGCCCCAACCGCGGAACACCCCTTGGGAACTGGGGGGGCGCCCTCCTCCTCCGCCTGCACACCCACACCGCCCCTCCCGCCCTCCGCACCACGCCACAGCACGCAGTTCCACCCCTCGACAAGGCACACCTCGGGGGACGATGCTGATCTCTGCTGCTGCGCAGCAGCCCCTCCGCCACCCCGACCCCCACCCAGGCCTGCGGGGGAGTCACCCAGGAACCGCAGCGCCCCGTCTTTGCTGATGGCTGCGGTGCGTGTGGTGGGTGCCCCACCCCCCCCTGGCGGGGTCCAGGTCAGCGACAGCGTCACGGCGTGGAACCACCCTGACAGATCCGGGGAGTCCCCACCTCCTGCATGCTGCCACAGGGCCCACGCGGCAGCACTCGGGGATGCCCCGATTGGGAGGGTGATGTGACTGTTGGCACCGCCACCTCCACCTCCACCACCACCCCCACCTCCGCCGATGAAAACTGACACCACATCAGTCCGCCTCCTCCTCCCTGAGGTGAGCGTACTCCGGAGCAACCCTCCGGCATACTCAGCCCCGCCACCACCACCACCCTTCAGAACCCGCCCCTCCTGAGGGGCAGATGGGCTTGGGTTGGGTGTGCCCCAGCCGCCACCTCCACCCCCACCTCCATCACCCCAAGCCACCCCACTGCGGATCCCCTGCGGATCCCGCCCAGGAGGCTCCCTGAGGGGAGGGTTGCCAAGGGCACTCCCGGAAGGGGGAGGTGGGGGTGTTTCGGTGATTGCGAGGGTGCCCAGCCCTGCCATTTGGTATGCCTTTTTAAGGGCTTCCATGAAGGAGGCGGGGGAGATGGAGGAGGTGGTGGAGGAGGTGGGTCCCCCGCCACCCCACCCCGCGGTGGCATCGCGGCGGAGCTCGCGGGAGACGAAGAGGCGGAGCGGGGAGGCGGGGTGGGCCTTCTGAGCACCGCCCGCCGCTCCGCCCCCCAGGGTGGGGAGCCCGCACCGCTCTGCGGGGACCCCGCAGAGCCCTCTCAGGAGGAGGGTGTCGAGGAAGAGCTCGTCACACCCGCTTGCAACGACACACCTCTGGCAGGGCGTGGGGGGTGCAGGTGGCGTGCCGGCGGAGGGTGCGGCGCGGTGAGACTCGCAGAGGTCGAAGGGGGAGCGGCCTGCCCCACCCGCGGCAGGCAGCGCGGCTGGGGGCAGCGGGGCGGGGTGGCGTGGCAGGGCGGAGGGGTGTGGATCTGCGGCGTGGCATCTGATTTGGGTTTCGGGGTTTGCGGCACGTATGCCACCCCCACCTCCTCCACCACCACCACCACGACCCACCCACACGCCACCCCCGCAGGGGGGTGCGGAGGAGGGGCGGTGTTGTGGCACCGCCATAGCGCAGGGCTCTGCGATCTGGCATCTGATTTTGTTTTCATTGTCGCCGCCCCCACCCCAACCCCCACCTCCACCGGTGGCGTTGTCGGTGGGAGTCAGGCGAACCGCCCCAGGCACCCCCCGACCCTTCTTCCCTCCGATATGGATCTCCCGTTCTGCATCGCAGGCGTGTGGGAGCAGGGTTCGCTGCCTCTTCCGCGCTGGGGAGGAGGGGTGAAGAGCTGGGGTGGCAGCGGCGGCGGCAGCGTTGGTGGTGTTGGGGCGGTTCAGGCAGGAACCCCCGCGCCCCGGCATGCTGCCCTTCTCCACCCCAGGGGTGCGGATGGGGTCATCCGCTTCCTCGCAGAGAAGGGCCGCCTCCGGGCACCGATCTACCAGAGAGCAGACCGGATCCCGGAGTCTGCGGTGAACGCCACCACCACCACCACCACCACCCTCCCCCACTGCGATTTTCCGACTCGGCATGGGGCCCACCCCCTCCCCCGCAGAAACAGGCGGTGGCGTTGGGGGGTTGCCACCACCACCACCACCACCACCCTCAGGAGATGCCTCCAACACCTCCTCCACTCTACTCTCGCCGCCCTGGTGCTTGGACACCGCCGCCACCACCCCAAGCGGGGTGGGGTTGGGGGGATGGTGGAGGCGCGGCACCCCACACCCCAACAGGCCGAGGTGCAGCGGTTCACGCCGGGCCAGGAGGGATGTGAGGAGGGGGGTGGTGTGCGGGCCCCCCCCTCGCACCGCGGCACACCGGGCGGACATCACCCACAGCCCTGTCGAGGCTGCGCGGAATCCGGAGGCAATCTCGCATGGCGTGACACCCCCCGCGTGGAACTCCGCCAGGCTGCTGAGAAGCGACGCGACCCCACGCGATGCCACAGCGTTCACCGCGGCGAGGTGGGCTTCGGGTGTGCCATCCCCTCCACGCTTCCTCCAGCCTGCCCTCCTCGTTGAAGGAGCACCCCTCCCATGGTAGGGCCGGGCCTCACGTGGAGTGGGGCCTCCGGCCCCATCAGACCTGTGGTGATGGCGGTGGGTGTGGTGCTCGCCCCACAAAGCCAGCCTCCACCGGACACCGGATGACTCGTCCACCGCGAAGAATGTCAGCGCCGGGGAGGTGTCGGGGTGGCTGCAGCATGCGGCGGCATGCCTCTCAGAGGTCAGGTGAGCAAGACGTGCCGCCTCCGCCTTCAGATGCGCTGTGTCAAGCAGCAGGAATCCCCGGTTTGGAGGAGGTATTGCATCAGCCACCCCGCTGCCCTCCTGGGGGGACCCCCCACCCTCCAACACAAAGCAGCAGGGGGGAGATGGCGGAGGCGAAGGCGAAGGTGAGGACAGCCCCGACGACGTGCCAGATGGGTGGTTGGAATGGCTGTGGAGGTGGAGGAGGTCAGGATGGTGCTGCTGCTGCTGCTGTTGCGGCCGCTGCTGGGTATCGGGCTGCCTCAACACCGGGTCCCATTGGAAACTGCAGCCGAATACTGCCCAGGACATGGGGGGGGGGGGGGGGAGGGGAGGATGGTGAGGATGAGGGCAGGTGAGGGGGTATGGTGTTCCCCTGGCCCCCCACCCCTACCCCTACCCCTACACCACCTCCGCCCCACTGGCGAAAAAAATAGGGCGGAATGAAAGCAGCGCGATAGGGAAGGAGAGGGGGGGGGGGCGTGATGTCCGGAACAAAGATACGAGCGTCAGGAGGGGGTGGGGGTGGGGGTGGAGGGGGGCATTGCCTTTGGAATCTGTTAAAATGCAGCTGGAGAGAGGGGGGGGGGTGGTGTGTGTGGGGGGTCGTGGCAGCCCGCGAACGACTGGCAGGTTTTTCTTTTTTTTGCTAAGTGCCTGGCGTCATCTCTTCCTCTCCCCCATTTCCCCGGGTTAGGGTCAGAGTTCTGCCTTCTGTGGTGGGGGGGAGGCAATAGCAAAAGCGGTGCGGTTTGATATATTCCCTGGTCTTGACGGAGATGAAACCAGAAGCCATTTCCACAAGATGAAAACAGGGGGGGGGGGTTCTTTCAAATATGATTTATTTTCTTGCCCTGTAATGCAAGAAAAACAAACGAGATAACACTGCAGAGGCAGGCAGTGGGTGGGGGTAGGTGTCGGGAAGGCACGCGCAAAGACTGGCCCACCCTACGCCACTCGACACCGCACACACACATGCATGGACTATCTGTACCCTCCCGCCGGATTGCAAAGTGGCAGCACAGCGAGACGGCAAAACACTTTTCTGCCAAGTATTGCCTTGGTGGACCGCAAGACCCCCACTTGTTGTTCACCACACAGCCATCCTGATGGAGTTGTGTGAGTGGGAGGAGGGGGGATCGCAAGATCCGGGCTGAGTATTGACACAGAACGCTCCCTCCCACCCACCCACCCCGTTGCTTGACTCGGGAGCAGCATTCGGACATCACCCGTTCACCACACCACGTGATATATGGCGGTCGCAGCGCAGCACGCACCGATCACCGTAATTCACCCAGCTCTTCCTGATGTGATAAGTTTCTCCGGTGCAATACCCATACAGCACAAACCCCGGTGGTCATGTCGGGCCACTGCTCCACCCTCGAGTGACCTGCTTCTGAGAAACTTCAGACACAAAAGGTACGGCTAGCCTGGCATCGATCCGAGCGATGAGCCCCTTCTACCGAAGGGAGGATGCGGGGGCGGGTGGGTGCCCCGTCTCTGGTGGAAGCCGTCGCCGCATCAAGGGAGGGACTAAGCAAAAGTGAAATACAACAAGATTTTTGGCGTGCCCGGCAGCCGCGGGGGAGAGCGATTCATAATAACATGGAGTCGGGGCCTTCACTCATGAAGTGCAGAAGGGCAGTGGGCTCACTGAGCACACCGACACAGCTTTTCACAGAGTCAAGGCCCCACTATGATTTGGTACCGACGACCACCAGCCACTTCTCATGAGACGACTAAGCAGTGTCGTGTACGATGCTGCCAAAAGGCGTTGCACTCACTCCGGAAATGATGTTTCAGCACACACGCTTCTATTTTGGCGAACCGAAGCTGCCATGCGCAGAACATCCGTTAAAGCACCGTGCCCCCTCACGCACAGCAGCAGTCCTCCAGCTCGTGTCGTGTGGGCGATCCCACAGAGCCACGCACAAAGCTGTAAAGATACTGGAGTATACTTTCGCCTTCTGCCGTGATTCGCCTCGACATCCCGACAGGGTAGTTCGTGGGAGGCAAACACACCACCCACCTACCCTTTCGGCAATGGGGCGAGGCGGAGATGACACCAACAAGGGCTGGACAGAACACCCTTGCATGAGAAAGAAGCACGACCACTCCCGACTCCGACCCACATGTGTTGTTTTTCCGTGGAGCGCAGTGGCAAAAAAAAGGCAGAAAAAAAAGAGTGACACGCCGTTCAGCAGCAACCGCTCGTTCTTCAGAATTTTCGTTTTTTTATGTATTTTGTGTGTGGAGGGGGGGGGGGGGGCATTTTCGGCGTCTGCAGAATCACGTTTTTTGTTGTTGCTTTGACTGGTGGTGACGTGCCCACCCTGCCCCCCCCCCCCCTCCCCCCCCACCCGCTCGCACACAAGCGTGCGAAAAGGAAAGAACCCTGCGGAAACACACACCCCCCCCCCTGCTCCCCCCACCGCCACCCCCCAGAACCTAGGGATCCCTACACGGCACGCTCGACTGTGGGTTGGAAGCCGAAGGCTCAGTGTCAGGTCTGATGCCTTCGGAAGGAATAGTCGAGCGGCGGGGGAGGAAGGGATCGGCAGCGGTGTCCACCATCATCCCAAACGACTCATCGATGTCCCGCCACGTGTCCCCCGGCATCGACGGCTGTGGCGAAGCCGCAGATCTGGCCCTGCAAAAGGACGACTTCGCAGAGTGCAGCGAGGCAACCGTCGCCTCCCTCACCAGGGCCATAGACGTGTCGGCGAAACGCGGATCCGGCTCCACATTCTCCGCCCCGACGATGGCGCCGACCTGTTTGTCCACCTCCTGCACAATCTTCTCCTCCCCCTCCTTCTTTTTCAGATTCGCCTCCACATTCGCCTTCGCGACATTCCCAAGCCACCACGGGGACACCTTATCTATCACAGGTATGAAGCAGAAGTAGCACAGAAGGAACACAACCACGCCCGACCCAAAGGCCCATCCCATCACCGCGTTGACGCTGTGGAACACAGCACCGCCAATAAAGGTGATAAGAGACGTCAGGGGACCCCATATGCGTGTGAAACGGAAGGCTTTCCAGGAAAGCCCGGCATACTCCGCTTGGAACAGCACCGTTTGGAGGAAGACCATCAAGAAGCAGACGACGTTGTTGAAATAGACAACCATCATGAAGCGATCAGCCCAGGTCAGCGTGGTGTGCTCCGGGGTCGAGGAGAGGAGAGACGCGTGGTACATCACTGCGGAGACAAGGCTGCTGCCGCAGACTCCCAGGCGGGTCTCGTAGACTTTAGGGTAGAGGAACCAGACGCCTTGGTTCACCGTCGTGATGAAGATCGGGGGGCAGAAGATCTTGAGAAAGGAGGGCAGGCTGGGGCGGACGAACTGGAGGGCAAACGCGTAGCGCGAGGCACGCCTCCCGCCCTTCTGGCAGGTGCACGTCATCTCCTCCCTGGTGTTCTCCGAGGCCTCCTCCGCCTGGCACTGCCCCTCGGTGTAGCGCGAGGGGGTGCGCATGTTGGGCCAGCAGTTCACGCTCACCTCTGAAACCCAGGGGCTGTCGCCCACCGCGCTCAGCTCCATCCCGGGGATGAACCTCGCGTTGGAGGCGACCCCCGAGTAGCTCTCCATGTGGCAGAACTGCACCTGGGTGCTGCTGAGCGTGCTGGCGTTGTACATCTCGAACATCACGAGCAGGCTCTGCACATCCAAAGGCCAGTCCTTCACATCCGGGGAGAAGTGGTGGTTTGCCTGAAACCGCGTGAAATCGACAAACGGACCCCCACCGCCCTCCCCAGCGTTCATCACTGGGCGGATCGCCTTCAGCCGGTCGCTGTTCACAGGGTTGAGGGCTTGGACGGCCTCGTCCTCACTGTATATATAGGGCCCCCAGCTATCACTGCCAGGGGGGCATGCGCAGAAGCGGCCTGTCGCCCCTGTGCCCAGGGAGCACTGTCCAGACGCTTCCAATGCACCTTCAGCTTGCAGTGTGCTGCTGTAGACCACAGGGCTCTTGCGGAGGTATACGTTGAAGTCGGCATAGAATGTGCCGGCCTGCATGTCGACATGTCCGACGTTGTTGAAGTAGATCCCGACTCCGACGAGGGCAACGTCGTCAGTGTCGTGTGGGGTTGCGGCGTGTGTGGGGCATGTCCATAGTAGTAGCAGCGATAGCAAGGACAGGGGGGCCAGCCGGGGCTGTCCCATTGTGTCCCCCTGCTGAGCCTGTGGGAAGGAGGGGGTGGAACAGCGCAGTGGCCCTGTGAAGGGATGCGAAGGTTCTTCAAAGAGGGGGGGGGGGGTAGGGGGGGTCATAAGCCCCCCTAAAAACGTACGAAAACCAAAATTTTCAACATACCATCAGAACCGCCCTAATACCTGATCTGACCCGAAAATCCGACCCATACCCCCCCGGAAACTGTCTGGGGCCCACTTGTGACACCTGATACGCACTTTTGTGATGATTTTTTGGGGTCCTAAAAAATGTACCTCAGTTTCGTACCTTGCCTTTGTACCTGAACCACTCCCGACCGCATTATTTCGTTCTTTGCCTTTTCTGCGGTGGTTCTGGCTCAGGTGGCACGCATGTTGCCTTCCCCAGTGCCTCGGCAAGGTCTTTCTTGACCTGATTAGTGGGAATGTTGTGTTGTTGCGTCAGCAGAATGAGTTCAGCCACCTTCTGGGTGTAGTACTTCGATCGCATATGGGTCATTGTGAGTACTTCGTACGCCTGGGAGGCTGCATCGGCATTAGTAGGCAGCGTTGTAGATGCTTTTGCTTCGTCGATCTTAGCCTGTGAAGGCACGATTGGGATATTGTACGCCCTGAGAGCCGAAGTGGTTATGATTGTGCTGTGTAATTTGCGCCCCGCAGGATATGCACACCACGCAGTCTCGACAACACGTATGAGAGTGTACCATGTGGGGACTCAACAAGGTCATTGGATCGGCATCTGCCTGCCGACTCAGCCCCCACACAGTGCGACCGCAAGGTCGCCAGGGATGTCTCAACGCCAGGGGAATACCCTCCCCTGGCGTTGTACAACCCTACTCTCAACCCTCGGGTCCTCTCCTGGAGGCGGTGGTGGCGGGCCCGCAACGCTTCGTACTTCCGGTACAGACTGGGGTAGTCTGCCCGGCTGACCCGCTCATTGCTTCCTAGATCATCTGCTGCTCTGGAGCTGCCATCACTCTCACTGCCCACATCAGTTGGTGTGGGGGTAGGAGCAGGACGAGTGGGAGGAGTAGGAGTGCAGGTGACATCTTTCTTGGCTAGCAAGGAACGCCGCTTTCCCGCACGTGCGTGCAGTTGATGCACCACTGCATATATCTGTCGTCACCACGTCCCACTCGCTCTCCTATGTACCCAGCCCGACGGAGCGCCCGAAATAATGTCGCCTCACCGATGTCGTGTGCCGTTTTCTTTTTACGCAGGTCTGCCACAACGCTCTCTGCCGAGACCCCGCACATCTCCCGTTTGGCGAGCGTCTTTCGAGCAAGGTACTCCTCTGCAGCAGCATCTGACACCTCTGCGAGGCCCTGGGCACGCGGCATGTGTTGCTCGGCGTGCTGAGTGAGCGTAGTGACACCCTTCCCTTGCAAAGAACGAAATAATGCGGTCGGGAGTGGTTCAGGTACAAAGGCAAGGTACGAAACTGAGGTACATTTTTTAGGACCCCAAAAAATCATCACAAAAGTGCGTATCAGGTGTCACAAGTGGGCCCCAGACAGTTTCCGGGGGGGTATGGGTCGGATTTTCGGGTCAGATCAGGTATTAGGGCGGCTCTGATGGTATGTCGAAAATTTTGGTTTTGTACGGGCTTATGACCCCCCCTAGGGGGGGGGGGGGGGTGCGTGCGCCAGCCGCGAGTGCGTTCAATATTTGCAAAACCGTTTTGCAGAAGTATCGCCACAGTAGCAAGGGTGGGTCGGTTTCCCCGCGCGGTGCAGGGGAGGGCCGTACACCACTCTGCAGACGGAAGGCGTCTGTCCGTTCCGGACACCCCGGCCGGCGCACGGCACTGCGGGTGTCAGTTGCACCGTCCTGAGCCTGGGGAGCCTTCCTGGAGGACATAGGCGGCTATGTGGCACACCCTGAGGGCGGGTGGGCACATCGAGGTGGGCCACCGTCCGCAAAGGAAGGTGGGTACAGCTGCAGAGCGGCAAGTAAACAGGGACAAGCAAGACATCAAGAGGAACAAGAGGGTGGCACCAATGCACGCCCTGCAGCGGACTTCTCGCTGCGGCTGTGTTCTCTGCATTTTTGCGTTGGCCGGGTTCTGGCTTGCCGCTGCAGGTGGGCACGGTGCGTCTGTTCAAATGCACAGGCTGGTTCGAGTGCCGTGCGTGATAATGTGTTTGCTGTGGTGTGCGGCAGTGGTATACAGCCCCAAGGCCACACAGAAGGAGGGAATCCCTCAACTAGGCGAAGAAACAAGTTGTGTGAAGCAAAGAAAAGCAAGGAATACACCGCAGGTACGGAAACCTGACGGGATATAAAACGGGATCCTCACCTGGAGGCCCCGTGGTGAAATACAGAGATGCAAGTCACAGACCCAAGTCTGGCAAGAGGAGGAAGAAGTCCAACTCCAACTCTCATGAGCTGGAGCTGTCAATGCGCAGCACTAGCAGCACGCATGGCGCTGGTTCTATAGGTGATGTGGATCCACAAAATCAATATGAAGCTGTGGCGGAAGAGGAAGAGGAGGAAGGTGGCAGGAGGGGGAGGGGAGGGGGAGCACAATGGGCAGGCACAGGCCAGCTCACCACCCTGCCACCTCACAACCCGTTCTCCTGGATCTGGTTCCAGGCCGCAGAGAAGTACCTCGCAAACAGGGCCTTGTCCGATGCAAACCGGTGCACGATGTAGCGCATGCGCCTGTCGTAGCGCATCACCAGGTCGATCGGCAGCATCACGAACTGGCCGCCAGGCCCGCCACGGTACTGCAGGTCTGTCTCGCCGCTCTCGGCCGCCCACGGGCCCCACTGCGGGTGGGCAAGGTTGACGAAGAACTCGTTCCCGAACACGTTGTTGTTCCGCGTCCAGTTGCCCTGGTTCCCGCTGATCTCCTTGTGCAGCGCCCCCATGTTATGTCCACCCATCAGCGAGACAGCCTTCCACAGAGCCGCACGGTCCGTGTTCAGCGAGATCCCCAGCTCCGCGAACTTGTCAAGGAAGTACTGCAGGGTGCTGCGGTGCGGGAAAGCGTCGTGCCCGAAGTGCTTGATGGGCAGCCGGTCGTGCTCCTTCACACACTTCTCCGCCATCTCCGCCTCGCTGAAATCGCGCCGCCCGGGGCGGAAGTGCAGCGTCGGGCTCCCCATGTACTCGAGGGCCACGTTCCCAGCCAGCTGGTACAGGTCTGCGTACGTGATGAAGGGGTGCGCCTCCTTCACCTGCTCCAGCACCATCCCCACGATCTCCAGCCCCTGGTTGTCGCGCAGGTCCAGCTCCGGCCCCCCGGGGCGCGTGCACCCGCCCGTGCTGCCGCCGACCGGCCGCAGCGCAGGGTTATACTGCGCCATCGAGTGCCACGCCATGCGCACCAGCAGCGGCCGCAGCGGCTCCGGCTCCTCCTCAAGCAGCTTCGAGAGGGACGCCACCACAGGCATGTACTGCGCCACCGCCCACGGCGCGATCCCCATCCCCGGGGGTGTCAGCGGGCGGGGGCTCTCGACCCCGCCTGAGGGACGTGGCGGCACACCTGCGCACCCACCTGCACACAGCAGCACGGCTGCAGCCACAGACAGCATCAGGCAAGACATCGCTGGGCTGCGCGGACCGAAGAGCAAGCGGCTGGGCGGGCGTTGCGTGTGTGGATGTGTGTGGTTTGAACTGTTAGGCGAGTGGGGTGTGTCATGACTTGAGTAGGGTGTCCACGTCGCGAATCAAACACCCACCCGTGTCGCAACATGCTGTGTGGGCAAGGGCGGGGGCTGGGGTCCAAGCAATTCGTATGCTGGGCAAGACAGGGGCACGAGACTAGACCGGGGCACTGATCAGCCCCCACCCCCACACCACCCTTACAGCTGGCCCCACCCGCCTCCGCCGTTGCATCGTTTTTGCAGCGTGCTTGCCCGGGTTACAGCGACACGATACCACAGAGATCTCCCGAGACCCCCGCAAAAACAAAAAAAAAAAAAAAAAAAGGTCCTGGGTAAGACGTTAAACTGCCTGGGGGGGCCGTCCCCGGACCATGACGGGTGCCTGCACCAGGAGTCTAGCACGGCCGTGGTCCAGGGCATGACCGAAAACTGCTTGGGTACCGAGGCTCCCCAGACCAGGAAGGGTGGAGACACCTGGAGTCTAAATAGTCACACCACGTCAGGCCAGACCTTCGCATTGCACTCCGCGAAGACTGCCACACAGCCGCGGGGCAGGTGTGCAGCCTGTGGAAAACCTCGTACAGAAAAGGGTCGGCGACCGCCCGCCCCCAGTCTGAGAGGCATCAGCCGAATCTCGGTGGAGGCGGGCACAAAACAAAAGGGAGAGTCGTCACTGTGCATATCAGCACGGTCCCGCCCTCTGTGCCAGACCAACACACCACCAAAGGAAAAGAGGAAGAGGCGACGTAAGGCAATGCCTCCGTGCGGCCAGGAGAACACGAAATAGCGACCCCCTCAACGGGGAATGCTACGAGCACGGCCAAAAATCGTTCAAAAATCGTTCAAAACCACAACGCCATCAGGCGTAGCCACCCAGAACAACAACGACACATGTGACACATTGGAAGGCATCACTGCGTTGGTTGCTGCGGCAATCAGGCCAGCCCACACATGCGGGGGGCCACTCGCTACAGGGGGGGGGGGGGGCTAGCTGCAGTGAGAAAGGGGTACGGAACACATCACATCACCCACCCACCCCCCCTCCTCTACCGCAATAAGAAAGGGGCTCGCTCGCTTGGGGCAACACCCCAGCATGGCTTCCCTGTGGGGGATATCAGGGCCAGGGCAAAGGTGCGGGTATTGGGACCACCGCCACCGCGTTGGGCTAGGAGGGGGACAGGAGGCGGCAGGCAGGGCGCCGAGTGACACATGCAGAGGGCGGGGCGGGGCTGGGTATCAAATGCAGATGATGCATGCGGTGTGCATCCGAGAATGTTCTATTGTGCTGGAGCCTGCGGACCGCCAAAAAGACAGACACACACAAAACACAGCGCGCAGAATCGACCCACCCTATTTAGATACACCGGAGGCGTGCCTCCCCACCGGCTTCTTACTGAGGTTCCGCCCGCCGTGGATATTACGGGTGTACTGCCCGCGGTAGCTGCGGTTCTCGAAGTGATCCCCCCCACGCACCTTCGCAAGGGTGTAGGAGTTGTCCTGGTTCTGCAGCAGGGAGGGGTCCGTGCCGAAGTCGCTGTTGTACCAGCCCCAGGCACCGTAGGACCCGGGGTCCACGAGGCCTGGGCTTGAGAACCCGGGGTGGTGGTTCACGGAGGCTGCCTTCGACAGGCGGTAGCACCCCGGCAGGGCGTAGACGCGGCTGCCATTTGCCTCCGTCGTCAAATGCCCCTGGAGGTTTCGGCGGGCGACGTGTTGGCGCATGCCCTCCTGCGCAGCGACGCATCTGCAGAACAGCTCCAGATGGCGGAAAACCTCGCCGTGCTTATCGAGGAGCGCCCCCGTGGCCTTCCCCTGTGTGTCCAGCTCGAGCAGCTGCAGGATGTCGCGAATCGTTGGGTACCTTCGTGCGATTTTTGATATGGCATCCGCCACTTCCTTCTCTGAGATAAACCGCATCCGCGTTGCAATGATCGGGGTGGTGTCGGGGAGCGGTGTCCTCGACCCCATCCGGTAGTCAAATGCGACGGAATACGGGTTCTCATCCATTAGCGGCGTGTCGGTGCGTTTTCGGTGCATTTTGTTCCGCTCGTCAATCTCGGCATCCGCCACCTCTGACATTAATATACGCTCAAAGTCGGTAACCTTTGCTTCGACACGCTTGTGGATCATGTCCATCCGGGACTCGAGGGAAAAATACCCCATCCTGTGCATCTGCTTATGTCTGTCGATAAACCGGATAAGACCTTTGGCCTTCAAAGGGGACCTCCCGTCTGTCCGGGAAGCCAGCCCTTCGGCAAGGCGGGTCTTGTTGTTCATGAAAGATGACCGGTCGAAATTCAGCGCCTCCGTATTCCACGAGCGATGCACGGGCATCAGGCGGTTCCCCGGTTTGAACCATTTCAGCATACGTATCTGCGACATTTTGACTGCTCAATAATACTGGCCGCTATGCCGTGTGCCAAAAAATAACTCGATGCACTGCGCCTCCAGACGCACCTGCTAAAGGGAGGTTGTAGTGCCGCATGCGTCGCTGCTCCGGAAGACAGTTGCCTTCGAGGGAGACCCGGCACAGACGAGGAGGGTGTGGGTGGGAGTGGGGATGATGGGGATGGGTGGGTGAGGGGCTGCGACCTGTTGCTGACTAAGTTCAACTTTGCGGCTAGCTCGGCCGACACCTCGGAAGGACGCATTCCAGGGGTGGGGTGGGCGGGGTGTCAGCTGACAAGCGACTCGCCACCCCCCACCCCCTCCGCCCACCCGCTGCCTCACTCCGCCACAGCAGTGCACAACGGGGGCGAAAATCACTGGTGCTGTGCAGCCGGTCCCCCGTCAGAGGTACAGCCACAGAACGGGGGTTCAACGCGTTGAAGGAACAAACGACAACGGGGCGGAGGGGTGTGATTGAAATCGAAGCAGAAGGAAGCACAAGGATGATCTCCCTTCCTTTGTTTGTGCGCACGAGCGGCAGTGTGTTGTGGCCCCTGTGAAGGGCGTTGCTGTGATAAAAGTGGTTTTGTGTTGCTCACTCAAAACACACTGCGCGCGGGTACGCTCCCACTGACTCTTTCGCTGTGACAAGCAAGCTTGTTTGGGCAAAAAAATGGCCCGCCTCTCATAGTCAGTGAGACATCATCAACAGCGGGAGCCGCAGACCGAACTCGCTTTCTGCATCTGATCTGATATATTCGAGAGGAAATGTGACCTCCGGGCACTCCTTTTGCGGCTGCGAGGGCGTGACTGCGGTATGGGGCTGAAATTGAAAACCCCCTCCTCTTCCTCCCGCAGCACGACGCGAACCGGGGTTTCCGCATCCGTGGTGGGCGAAGCGGCCTCCGTCGATACCGAAGCCCCTTCCCCCCGTCTGTCAACCTCAACCGCCGCAGTGCACGGGGCTGAAATACACCACATAAACACGCCCTGGTTATACTTGCCGTAGAGCCCAGGCTTCCGGCACCGACCCTTCGAACCCTGCCTCAGATCCCGAACCGCCTCCTGTGTCCTCATGATGTCTCCCAAGCTCTCCTTCCTCTCTAAGAGAGGGGACATGGGTGGCGACACGCCGACGCAGGTCGTGCGGCATGGCTTGAGCACCCTCCTCTTCCTGAACACCGCGTTCCGCTGCAGCTCCGAGTGACGTGGGGGTGTGAAGAGCCCGTCCGGCAGCCGGGTTTCCGGAAGCACCGCCTCCAGAAACTTTGCGAGATTCCGCCTCTGCATCTCGACCTCGGTGCAGACGGGCTCGCCCCCCCTGCGCGGCCCCCCGTCCGACTCAGACCCACTCTCATCGAACTCGACGTCGACGTCAGGCACGATGGTGTTCCTCGGCGAGATGCGGATCCCGAGAATCCTCCTAGGATCCGGTTTATACACCGGAGCAGACGAGGCGATCGCACACTGAACCTCCACGGGCTGCTGCTCCACAGGGGCTTCCAGGCTTCTGGTGGCCAGGGTGGCCCGTTTGCCCAACTCGCTCAGGCGGTCCTCCAGCATCTGCGCCGTTTTGTACACCCGGGGAGGGGGTGCGGGCGGGGCAGCCTCCGGCACGGCCTCGTCGGAGGGAACCGCCGAGGCGCATTCCTGCCGGTCTTTCTGGAAGAGGGGAGCGCGGGAGGAGAGGAGCCGGTCTTTGAAATCGGACAGGTCGGGCGTCGGGTGGAGCACCACGTTGTCGCCGCGGGGCTGTGGGGTGTGGAGGATGGTGTCCATCCAGGCGAGCGTGCTGCGGAGGACGTGGTGGTCACGGAGGATTCGGACGGCTGCGCATCGGCTCAGCTCCCACACCTCGCAGGAGGCGATCGCGACGATGGGGTGCACCCACCGGTGCTGGGCAAAGCAGGTGTACCCAAAGACATCGAAGTAGCGGCATGGGACGCGTCTCCCATCCATTCGGCATGCGGCAGGCCCGTGGATCAGCACCATCCGATCACACATTGAAACAGCAGACAGGATGGTGGCCCCACCAGGCACCATGCGGAGTTTCATGGCGCGCAGCATTTCCACAGCGCACTGCTCCCCGATGACGTCTACGAAAGGGAGCACATCCAGCCATTTCTTTTCATATTGTCCCCCTTTGAGGTTCCGGAGGTGTATTCTTGCCGCCCGGCGTTGGTGCAGCGAGTTGCGTTTAACCTCTGCGATACTGTCGATGTCGAGGCTTTTGAAAAAGTCCTCCCGCGAGATGGCGAACACAACGCACTGCGGGCTGCTGACGACGAGTGTCTGAGGGCTCCGCTCGCTGAAAACAAACTCTGCCTCCAACACGGAGGGCGCCGTTTCATCCTCCTGCAACTGCTGCCCGATAGCCTGCGGGTGGATGTCGGTCACCGACATGGACCCCGTCCTGACAATGATCAGATGCGACACGACCTCACCAGCCTTGAAAGCGACGTCTCCCTTATTCAAGGTGACGCTGTGCATCACCTCCTTCAAATTGACAAAGCACTCGGGTCTCACATCCGAGAGCAGGGGTAGGCAGCGGAGCAGCCTGTCCTCGGTAGTCAGGTCGCAGACATCCTCGAAGATATTCCGCCCGATGTGCAGCGCCTTGGGGAGTGACATCATCAGGCTGCGGGCCTGCGCAAACCGGATGTCGACGACCTGCGCGGTGGGGCTGAGGCACACCACCGACACGCGGCATGGGGATTTGGACAGCGCTTGGTGGGAAGGCACAGCCAGGCAGGGGGCCTCCCGAACCACCTCGGGGAGTACAGCCGGGGGGTCCTCGGCATATTCGGTGACGCCGACAGACCCCTCTGTCACGACACCGAAGAAGTTATTCTCCCCCCGGTCGTAAAGCGTGTCGCCCTGCTTGAGCTTGACGAGGAGGCCGTCCCTTATTAACTCATCGAGGGCTTCTCGAGGCCATTGGGCAAGGTTGTGGCAGGTAGCAATCCCTTCGTGCGCTTTTAAGCACAGCTTCACCTGGAGGTGGCGAGGGAGAGTTTTGATTGTATCACAGCGCCTGGCGCGGAATGCGTGTGACAGCGTTTTCCCCACGCAGGCCACCGCGACGTCGCGGAGGGATTCCCAAATGCATGCCGGGATCAGGTGCAGCTGTTCCGACTGCAGTCTGGAGAAGCCGACATCTGAAAGCTTCTGGACCTGGGAGCGCTGCAGGTGCGACAGCTGCTTCCACGCAGGCGACTCCGGTTCGGATCGCAGCAGCACAGAAAACTCGTCCGCATTTTGAAAGTCTGACATGATTCCATAGAGCGGGAGAGAAGGCGCGATAGAGGCGTGCAACACCAGCCAGCCCCCCCTTTGTCGCCCTGGCGACTGGTTTTGCCGGTCTCCGTTGTCTTCAGTGTGTGCTCTGATATGCTAACCCGAGATATCTGCCACCTGTTGTGATTACCTCCGGCGAGGTGCTGGGCTGCGAGCTGGCATGGCGGTTGAAGTGTTGTGGGAATATGAGCTCGCCTTCCGAGCGTGGCTTCCCTGGCATGGGTCGTGGTGTGGTATGGTGTGTGGGGTGTTGTGTGAAGTGAGAGAGAGCAGGGGGTGTGGGGGCGGCGGGGACGATAACAGAAGAAACGATCTGTGCCCCCGCTGGATCGTAAAGTGACAGCAAAACGAGACAACAAACCAATGACTGCCGAAAGTTCTCTTTGTGTACACCACTCCCCGGCCTGATGAAGTGGTGTGAGCGGGGATGCACGATCCAGCTAAAGGCACAGAAAGTTTCCCCAGTTGGCTACGCCGAACTAACAACGCAGTGCAAATCAAAGGGCGGGGGGATATGGGGGTGCGGGGGGAATTCCAATTCTGCACCCTCACAAAACCATGATTAACCAACAGAGGTTGTTGTGCAATGGACAAACCAACGGCAAAGGTTATCACCCCGTCTCCCCCCCCGCCCCCACCCCGCTGATCTTCTGTTGAAGGAAGAGAGGTTCGCCGCACGTCTTGTCGCTTCGTGGGGCTCACGCAACAGCTGCTACGTTGGACGCCTGCCAGCTGCTATGGGGACACGGCATCCGCCTGGGAACAGAGATGCTTTCCAGAAAAAGAGAGGCGGAAGCCTTTTTCTTTGCTGGCAATCCCTGACTACACACAGGCGGAGGGGTGGGTTGGGGTTTGGCCTTCTCGCAAAGAGCTGAGGGATGGAAATAAAATAAACCTGGCTGATGTGATATCGTAGTGTTATTTCAAAAAGGCTGCGCGGCACGACAATGCCTTGTGAATGGGAGAGCAGAGCAGAGCAGAGATAAGGATATGTTAGGCAAGCTTCGCTGCACTGCACTACAGCTGTATGCAGAGCAGAGGGGTGTAGGGGTGATCGAAGGCTTTCTGCTGGAAAACGTATCACGGCGGGGAACATCACCATGCCACCACCTCCCTTTCACCGCCTGATTCTCGTAAACGAGGGTCCGCCCCGGCGAGAGGGTATTTTCGCATCCACACTCCAAGACTCAGGCAGCCCTGCCCCAGCCACGGAGGACACCATCTTCGTGCAGAACTTCACCCCGCCACCCCGCACCGCCGCACACCTCGTCCGCGGCATGGCAGGCGGCTGGGGCTGCGAGTGGGTTGCTGTGCGGGTGTCCAACACCTCGTCGCCACCTCCACCTCCACCTCCGTCACACCGCGATCTCCTCCCACGCGATTTCCCCTGAGGTTTTGCAGCGGGGGCCGCGCCTCCGGCGAGCGAAGGGGTGTCATCACCGGACGTGCTGGGCAGCATGTCCGTCAGCCAGGAATCAGAGAACATCGACTCCCCCCCTGAAAGAGCTGAGAGGCCTAGCGAGGACTTCGCCTGGGACCTCCCACGCTGCTGGGGTGCGGCGCCGCCGGGCGGAGGGGGCAGCAGCAGCTGCACACAGGGCGGGCCCCCGTGCTGCTGCTGCTGATGCTGATGCTGCGATACAGGGCCCCCCTTTGGGGCTACCTGGCTTCCCAGACCCACAGGGGGGCCACCGAAGACCCTCCGCAACTCGCTGGCGGTCGAGCTGAGCGGCGGATGCTGCTGCAACGCCTGCTGCTGCTGCGGGAAAACCGGCTGCCCCTTCTGCCACCCCGGCGGGGCACCCCCGCCGCCGAGCCCACCCACCGGCCCCTGCTTCGCAGCGCTCGCCGCCCCCACCGCCGACGCCGCCACCCCGCCTCCTCCCAACAGTACCCCGATGTCACGCTCCACACGAGGATCCGCCGGAGCAGGCTTTGGGACATGCCTCCCGCGGTGATACTGCTGCTGCCCGCCCCAGCCAAACACCCCACCCACCCCCCCGCAGGGGCTGCCTGCGGAGAAGGGCGAAAGGAGAACCGCACCCACAGGGGATGTTGAAGTGAGTAGGTGGTGGCGGTGGCGGTGGCGGTGGTGGTGGTGCAACTCAGAGAGTCCCGCCTGCCCCTCCCTCCACAGCAGACCTGCCCCAGGTGGGGAGGAGGCGGGCCGCACGGCAGCTCCGGCAATCCCGGCGCTCTGCGGGCGGCGGCGGCGGTGGGGATGCCGAGTTGCGTCTCCAACACCCCCACCACCACCCTCCGGCAGTGCAAACAGCGCATCAGCCATCGTCTCCCCCTGGGACAGCACCGCAGCCTCCGCCACCGTAAGGAGGAGTGGCGACGGAGGCCCCTTCCCCCTCCGATGCCCAACGGAAGCACGTTTCCAGACCCGGCGCTGGCTGCTCCTCCGGGAGGTTGGGCTTCCCTTCTCCCCCCTCCCCGCAGAGGAGCCGCGCGCCCCCTTCTGGCACTGTGGGTTGGACTGCCCCTCGTCGAGAGGGGATGAACGCCCCCTGCCTCTGCCGTCATCTTCCCTGTGTGGGGGGTTTGGAGACAGGGGTGGCGAAGCGGCGTCTGCCCGGGATCCGCGCCTCGGGGACCCCACCCCACCTGCCCTGGGGGAGGGTGCCGGGGAGACCCCTGCTGAGCTCGGGGAGAACGCGACCCCCCCACCCCGGAGGTCGCCGATGGGGGAGCGGGGTGATGCACCCGCCTCGTCGGTAAACCCGGTGAGCGCCTCCTGGCTGTTTGCAAACTTCGTCACCCTCGCGATCATCCTCACGGCGAGAGGTGTCGCAGGGCCTGGGGAAGGAGTAGGCCTCTCCCGAGAAGCGCTGTCGAAAGACCCACTGCCACCACCCCACCTCCACTCCGGCGACCCGGCGCCACCCTCCGCCGCCACAACCGGCGGTGGCAGCGGAATCAGCGGAGGCGACAACGGGGTAGTCTCGCTGTCTTTAAGGGAGGACCCCCTCCCTCCGAACAACCCCCCATCGGCTGAGCTCCGAGGGGTTCCGAGGAGGAGCGGGGGTTCGTCGCGTTGGTAGGCTTCACCAGCCCCGCCGAGCTCGACCCGGTCTTCGCCGAGGTCGGCGGTGTCGGGCTCGGGGCCCAGCTCTTCGCGGAAAACGAGAGAAACACGCCTGGCGCCGGGCGGAGCCACCCCCGCAGCGCCGAGCTCCCCCGGGGAGAGCACCCCACCCTCCGTCACATCCTTGCTGCTCGGGCTGCTGACGAGGAAGACGGGGAGGGTCCGGCTGCCCCCACCCCCGCCTCCACCCCCACCGTTCCCCCGACCCGACCCTTCATTCTCAGGGATCTCCTGGCTCGGATCGATAGGCGAAAAAGATACCTTCTCCTCCGGCGTTGCGAGTAGAGCCTGCTTCAAAGGGGTGCCCGGGCCCCTCCTCGGCGAGACCCCTTCAAATGAACCCGAGCCAGACCCGCCGGGCAACCCGTTGGGGCTTGTGGCGGGGCTGGCCCTCCGGGAGGATGCGGAGGAGCTCCGCGGAGAGGCACCGCCCCATATGCTCCCTTGGGAGGAGGTGCTGCCCCGGGTTGCGGTTGGGATGGGCATTTGGGGGTCGCCTGTGGCGGAGGAGGAGGTATCCAATGTGTCGATTGAGAGGTCCCTGGAGCGGAGCCCCTCCCCGGTGAGGGAGCTCGCGCGCCGCTGGCGGAGGCGCATTCTCCCTTCAGCTGTGCCTGCCCCAAAAGGCTCTGACACTGTCGAGTCGTGCCGCACAGCGTTGCTCCCCTCAATCCCCCCCGGGGTGGTCGGGGGGTCTATCCAGGTGACAGACCTTGGCCCCTGCTGAGCTCCGCCAGGCATCCCTTCAAACTGATCTCCCTCCTTCGGCTGATCCGACTGGGAGAACGCGGAGAACGACTCCCTCTCTGCGGTATCCTCGGCGTCAAAAGGGGTCGCCGCCTCTGCAACCGCCGGCGGGGGTTTTGGGAGACCCAAAAACATGACACGGCGCGGGGGGGAGGCGGACCTCCTCACGCAGGAGATCAGGAGAGCCTCCCCTGAAGGGGGTTTGTATTGATGAACCGTTGCGCCGGGGTCGTCATCACACGCCATGTGGTCGAAACGGTATGAAACTGCAGGGGGTGCTGCAGAGGGCACCCCCTGCCCCCCTTCGGGTGTAGCTATTGACATTGAAAAACCACGCGATTTCCCCGCGGAGGAAGCGGCACTCCCACGGTGCCCCTGAGACCCCACCTCATTGTGCCACCCGATCTGAAGGGTCCGGACCCCTCCCTCCATCGGACTCGCACTGCAGCGGCGGCGGACACCGCCCCTCCTCCTCTGCACCGTGTGGGGATGCCTCCCTGAATCGCCTTCGTCCTCCTCCTCCTGAGCCTTCTTCCTTGCCCCGCCCCCTCCGAGGAGCACTGATTCAGGCAGGGTGAAGCAGCAGCCCGACTGGATCCGGTGGAAATCGGAATAGCTCCCGCCCTTCACCTGGAGGGCATCCATGCAGTCGTGGAGGTGGAAGGGTGTGGGCCCCGGCGGGGGCGCTGCGTCGGTCTTCCTCGGATAGGGGAATACCCAATAACCCTCCTGCTCCTGCGACCTGCTCTCCGTGTCGTTGTCAAAGGGTGACAGGGATCCCAGGAGAGCGGACATCATCCCACCGTCATCCGCAGACACCGACACGGCCTGTGGTGGAGGCGGAGGAGGCGGTGGCGGAAGCGCCGCCGCCGCCGCCTCCCGCACCTGGAGCTGTCCCGCAGAACTCGTCTCCCTGTCACTCTCAGGTGCGGTACGACCCTTCCCCCTTGATGTCTCTCGGGATGCGCGGCAATTGGATGACCCCTGTTTCTGGGAGAATCCCGCTGCAGAACGCGCGGCGGTGGCACCCCCGACGCTCCCAGCCTCCGGCGGTTCTGGCAGAGGTGAGGGTGGTGGCTGCTGCTGCAGCAGCAGCAGGGTGTCACCACCTCCCTCCTCTGATGCAGCTGCTGCAGCGGAGGCGTGGCTGGATTCAGAGAAAACGTTGGTTCCGTTGCAACCAAAGACCTGCGGGGCGGAGACTGGCTCGGTGAACCGGACAGCTGTGGTGAACCTCACGCTGTGGCTGATGCGCCCCCCCCCAAATGTGCTCTCTGCCCGGACAGCAGCGACATATCCGGTGCGCACCGTGAGGTTGACCAACGTGTGGGTGAGGGACTGCGTAGTGGCGACCCGGCTCCACTTTGTGTCGATAGAGGCCCGCTTGAGCAGCACCTGGAATTGGAGCTGGTTGTGCAGTGTCCAGTTGTGAGGCGGCTGCCATGACAGCACCACGGTGTGGGGCAGCACCTCCGCCACCGCAAGCCCCTCACACCGCGACGGGGCAGGGGGTGCCACCCAGGAGACGCACGGGCTGGGTTTCGACCACAGATTTTCAAACGGCGTGCTCCGGAACTGCCGGAGAAACGAATCCGCCTCTACAGACCTTGCAGACACCCGGAATGCAAAGTCTGACACACAGCTGCCTGGGGGCAGCACAACCCTCGCCAGCCCGGAGGACTCCACCAGACCCACCGTATGCCAGCTGTGCGGATCCCCCTGCTCCAACCCGCTGACAAGCGCTGCATCCACCCTATATCCAAACACATCTGTCTGGGCCCGATTCGGCGTGTCTACGACATACGAGGTTGAAACCCTCCCCACACCACCGTCACTCTTCCCCCCTGCGGGAACCAGCGCGCCCGCCCCCAGGCCACGCATCAGCTCTGACATGGAATGCGCCTTTGATAGGTCAGCGTATTGGCAATACTTCAGCGGCACAAGATCATCCTCATCCGGACCAGAGGTCTGTCTCTTGGCAACGGCAACCTGCTGGACGTTGCCCTGCGCGCCCCTCCGCCGCAAAGGTGCTTCAACCTCCTCATGCGCCTCCTTGCAGAAATGCCCGAAGCTCCCGCGGCGCTGCGGCTGGCTGAGCGCGGGGGACATCGGGAGTGGAGCCCGCACCTCCCCCGCCCCGCCACCGCCCTGGGCTGTCTCGGGCGGCTCGCAGATATCGTCGCAGAAGCCGGAGAATCCGATGTACCTCCGTGTCGACAGGAGGCTGTAGAACACGGTTGAGGGCTTTGCGCTCGACTTGGGGTGGGCCTCCCTTGGGGACGGCACCCCGGCAGGCAAGGGGGGGCACCCAGGCTCGCGGAGATGCGGCGGCTGCCCGGAAACAAGGAGGGTGTCTCCGTCGTCGGAAGCGGGAGACACATTCCGCCGATCCGCATCGTCCCCCAGGCCCGGCCTGCCGTCCGCCTCGCTGCCTGATGCCTCCATGGCAACGGCCTTCCACGACCCGGTGTACTTCGTGAAATCCATCAGAGAGTAGTGCCCCGACTGGCTGTTGTGGACAACATCCGCGATGCGGGTTGCCATATCCCTGTGCGACAGCCCAAACCCCTCCTGGCCCCACGCGTATTGCGAGGCCTGCTCCCCTTCCATCCGAGGGGAGGGCGGAGACGCGGGTGAGGTGGGGGGTGCTGCGGCTTCAGACTTCTTCGAGGAGAGGAGCCCCGCCATAATAATCTCCAGCTCGTGGATGTGGAATTCAGAGAGCCTGGCAACAAGGCTTGCGACGTCCGGCGGGGTGCACTCCACGAGGGCTGCGAGCTGCGGCGGGTAGGGCACGGGGATGTCCGTCAGCATCATCACCAGACGCCCCTTGCCCTTCATCGGCCTCCCATTGTTGCGCTTCATCCCCGGCGAAGCGTCGGGTGTGGGGGCCGTCGGCAGGAAGGCCTTCTCTTCAGGCGGGGTTTTGGGCAGCGCCGCCTCCGGCTCCGGTTCCTGCTCAGGCTGCGACTCCTGCACCACCAAGAGATGCGAAAGCCTCTCCTGCAGCTCGCCCCAAGCCAGCTCGGCATACTTCCCATCGGGGTACACCTGCTGGAATCGCGGCAGCGCCAGCTTGTCACGGAATGAAGCTTGGGTCCAATAGAAGCCTAATACAGTTGCTCCATCGGGGCCAGGGTCTGACGCGCGCTTCGCGCGGTGTTCATAAAGAATCGGGAGTGTTGGAGGCACTGGGTGTGTCCTGAAGGAGAAGGCGTAGGACCAGTCGTCATATGCATCGACGTCGAATGTGGTCATTCCGAGGCAGATCCGGTTCCGCATGAACACGACGTAGTGTGTGTCGATGGAGAGGTTGCAGATTCGGAAGGTGCATTGCTTCGACACTGTCCAATCCCCTGCGACAGAGCTTGAGTTCACCGCAAACTGATATGACGACGATGTGTGGGAGCAGGCATAGCTCGGGTCGACAGGCTTGCTGATTGTGATGTCAATCGAATCCTCACCCAGGCTGTGCAGTGCGATGCTCAGTTTGGGGAGGGTGCGGAACGAGGATGGGGCACCCCAGCAGCTCCATGTGGGGGTGTGGAAGACGTCCTCCGTGGCACGCCACTCATGGTAACCGCGGGCCATGCAGCAATACGTCCTCCCCGGGACCAGGTTGAGCAGCACCTTCACATCCTTCGAAGAGGTGGACGCCACGAGAACCGATTTGTCGACAACGATCGCATCCTCATCGATGAAGTCAGCCGCAAAGCCCTGCCCAGACCCCACGACTGTCGGGGTGACGTCAAAATCCCTGTCAATCCCATCCTCGATGCTGAAATGCGCCTGCTCCTCTTCATACTTCGCCTCTTCCCTCCGCAGGGGGTCCAATCCAAGGCCGAGGCTCTTAGTCAGCATGCGTTGCGAGAGCATATCCGCGATATCCAACAGCTTCAGCGTCTCTTCATTCCGTTCCTGTCGGGAGAGCGACACGACAGCGTGCCTCTCACTCAGCGAGAGAACGCGGTAGGACATCTCAGGCTTCGTCACGATATACAGCGCAGGGGAAGCCGGAGAGGTCAGTCCTACACTATCGACAGATCGGACCGACACCCGGTAGATTGCGTCGGGCCTCAACCGCACAAGCTCCGTGACAGACTGCTCGGCAGGCTGTGTCAAGGTGTACCGGGTCTTCACCCAATCCTGCACCTCCGTGTTGTATTGATACCCATCGCATTGGAACTTCCACAGAGACACGGTGTTGGCAACGCTCTGCTCGACATAGGTTTGCTGATACTCCCCATTCGCCGAGATGCTGAGCTGCGGCTGTGCTGGGCGTGCCGCCCCCACCAGAGGCCTCTCCCACGACACGAGGAACGAATGCTCCGATACATGCGACACCGCCACGGCGATCGGCTTTGCGGTGTTGAATGTGACCACCTCACTCCAGTGCCCCCAGAACTCCCCTGCAACCTGCACCCTCACGCAGACTGTGTAGGGGCAATCGCTGTGGAGCCCTCTGACGAGAAGCTTGTCGTGGATGTTTTCACCGCGGATCTCATGCATCTCGCCGCTGCCTGCCACGGAGCTGCCGTGTCTGGAGCGACCCCCCTTGATATTGTCACCCAGAGTCCCGGGGAGGGTCTTCACCTGGTATGCGGTGATAGTGGTCCCCTTCGATTTGAGCACGACGACCCGCGCCTCCTCCGCCTCCTCGTCATTTTCAAAATCCGTGGTGGCGCGGCTGCAGGACAGCGTGACGTATTCCTCCCCCACCTCATGCACCCTCACCCTGATGTCCGTCAGCGTCTGCACGGAGATGTGGTTGCTCCAGGCCGTCCAATGCCTCAGCAACGTCATCTGCCTCGCCTTCACCACATGCCTCACACCCGGCGTCAGCCCCTCCACAAGATACTGGTCATCCCCGAGGGGCACGCTGTGCACCTCTGGCTGCCTCTTCCCTTCCGCACGCACCTGCAGCATGGTCACTGCAGGGGTCTCATAGACATATCGGAGGTAGGGGTGGTATTGATCATCTTCCGACGAGTCGGACGACACAGCACATTCCTCCTCGATATCCGCCTCCTCTGCAGGTGTGAGCGGGATGTCTCCCAGCTGCACGTCCTCTGAGACACGTATCCCCTGTTCGATGGCCCTCTGGAGGTATTCCTGCCGCTTCTGCATCAGCATCTGTGCGGTGAGCTCCTCCCTGCGGAACGCCACCTGCATGCGGAGCTCCTTGCTCTTCTTGATGCGCTCCCCCCTCCGGGCGATCCACTCGCGCGCGTCGCGGTCCTCCCCCATGAAGGTCTTCCAGTCGACGAAGTCCCCCTCGCGCAGCAGGACTTGCCCTTTCGGCTGCCCGGGTGGAGGGGCTGGCGCATCGTCTAGCAAAGTGGGAATACCTCTCGGCGCGACGTCGGTCAGAAAGGTGTTCTCCACGGGAGGTGGAGACATAGAGACGTTCGGATCAGAATCATATGCTTCCTCGTCAGACACCTCCTGTGGAGGCGGGGGCGGGGGCGGGAGCGCTGCCGCCAAGGTGGCCTTGTCCCTCCGCCGCTTCCGGCGGGCTGCGACCCGCTGCATGTAAGCCTCGTGCCGCTTCACGGCACCCGATTTCTCCTTCTCAAAGGCCTTCTCCGCCTCCTCCTCCGACAGCACTGTGGCGGATCCGAACAGATCGTTGCGAATTTTGTCCATGTAGTCCTGCTCCTTCCTCTCGTAGAGCGCCTTGAAAGGGAGCTGCCGCCTGCAGCTGACCCTCACAAAGTCCTCACCTATGATGTCGGCATCCAAGGTCACCTTGCTGGTGGTGGTGAAGCGGCACTCTGTACTCCAGTTCCCCCAATACCGGAGTTCGCCGCACGTCAGCTCGGGTCGGATTTTGAGTGTATACTTGGTGTTTGGGGTGAGTCCGGTGACAAGGCATGCGAGATGTGGCCCGGGTTTGATCAAGACTTGGTGGGTTTTCATGACAGGCATCTTGTTGGCCACCGACGCCCGCTTGCTGGAGGCTGCAGTGGTGAAGGCGGCCTCGATGCACGACACATCGCCATCCATGGCGCCGGTCGAGAGATCCACCAGCTTCATCGCAAGGTTTTTGAAAAGCTTCTCCTGCGCCACATCAAAACACTGCGGGCTCAGCTCATAGGGCCTCGGGAGCTGAATCGCACGGCGTTCCCCATCCGCCGTGTCCACTACTGAGGAAGAAAGGGCATAACCATGGAAGCATATGTGGTCATCACCAATGCGGGTGAACAGGATCTCCAGCTGTTGTGTCAGGGCAATTGTCGCGTACATGTCACTCCAGAAGTGCTTTTTCATTGAAATCCACGGTGCTTCGTCGACATAGACACAGCAGTGCAGGAAACGGACGCGGTATCTATCAGGGGGGAGCTCAGTGAATCTGTGCCGTCTGTCCTCTGGAAGGTCTTGCAGCTCCTGGATTTCCAGAAACTTCGAATGCAGCCCTGATAAAATGATGTAGAATTTGCACAGCACGCCGACTGTGACACAGGTTATGTTCTTCGCATCCCAGGTCACGCTGAAGCTGGTGTCGGACTCGGGAATCAGATCGATAGGAACCAGGCGGAGGCCGACAAACACCGAGTCCGACCAGCTGTAACCATCCTGGGCAAACCCTCCGGTCTTCAACATGGCGGCTGCGGTGGGGCTCTGGCTTGGAACCACCTTCTTTTCGGAACCTGCCCCACCCGTCTTCCTCCCTTTGTAGCAGTACAGCGCGTTGCCCACCAACCCTTCGAGGGTGAACTCGGAGGTGCCCGGGAAGGACAATACCTGCTCCTCCTTGGCGCCCGATGCGGCATGGAGAACGGCTGACTTCACCTCAATCGGGGAGGTTTGCAGCCCGTCACCCAGGCGCATCGTGATGGTCGAATGGGTCATGGAGCAGACCTCGAGAACCGCAACCTTGGCTGTCCGCATGATCACCGGAGGGGTCCAGGGAAGCCACTCGCCGGTTTCCTGATCCAGCGCGCACATCTTCACTCCATACCCCGTGTCGCTGTGCAGCCCCGGAAGGTGGTGAGATTTACTCGTCGGGTTGATCAGCATCGCCTCAAAGGTCCGCCGCGTGTCATCCACATCTTGATTTGGAGCAGGCGGTGGAAACTTCTGCCTGTCCTTCACGGTATACCGCTTCGTCTGCGTCTCGGTGGAAAAACCGAACGGCAGAAATGTCTTCCCCGGAGCGAGGGAGAAAACCTTCGCCCTGAGCCGCAGCTCCTTCTCCGGATCCGGCGGGTCCCCCTCCCACCCGATGGTGAGGTCGCACTCTGTGGCGGCGATGCAGAAGACAGACTTCGAGGGGTTGGGCACGTTATCTGTCTCCTCCTCTTCCTCCTCCGCCTCCTCGTCTCCCTCCTCCCCCAGCACCATCGGCGGTGTGCCGAGCTCCAGGCTCTTCTGCAGCGCGGTGGTCGGTGTCTCCGTGTCCGCCATGCCGGCCTCTCTGATGACACTCCGTGCGCTCCCCCCAACAGTGATACCCATCTGTCCGCTCATGCGTGACTTACGCTGCTGCCCGGGTTCCACAATCGACACCAACCCGAAGTGAATTGCCGAATCCTCCCCTAGGTGGTCACCCACACCCAGAAAGCCGCCGGACGACACCGAGGGGGGGAACAGCGGCATCTCTTTCAACCCGGAAGGCTCTTCGATTTCCACCTTCATCATCTGGACGGACTTCTTGGGTCGGGGTATATCCTTGGTCCTGACAACCAATTTGATTCTGCGCCTTCCGTATTCAGGGTGTGACGGGCTGTGCGTCTGAAAGGCCGCAGAGTATACAACGTTTGGGTTCAGCCCAGTGAATTTGTGGACCCCTCCAGAGCGGTCCTCCGTGCATTCGATGAATACCGATTGTGGCTCCGATGCTGTTTCAAATGTCACACGCCTCTCATCCCTAACCTGCTCCAGAGACAGCTGCATCTGAAGCGCAACACTCGACTCGGCAATCGCCCCGTCGAAACAGCTGAGCTTGGAGATCTCGGGGAAAACCGAAGGAATCGACTTCTGGTGAGGAGGTATCCACGCCACGGAGACGCTTGTCGGGGTGATCTCCACCGGGGAGAGAGAAGCAGGGTACACCGTCGAGAAATACTTCGTGTTAGACCACGGGCCAAAGGAGAGGGTCGCCGCATCTTGGCACTGCACTTTCACCCCGTACACCGTGCCGGGCTTCAGCTGGGAGACATCGCAGCTCATCTTGGAGGTGGTCACCTCGACGGGCCTGTGGCACAATCCGGCACCCAGATCATCCGACGCAGGCTCGGCAGGGGGGTCCGATTCGAAGACTGCCGAGTGCATTTCGAACTGAACGTGGAACAGGTCATAGGCAAATGCCCTCGGGGAGGCAATCACCACTGCCGGGCCGCGTGAATCCCTCCCCCCCGTCCCCCCCAGGAGGGGAGCTCCCGGTGGGGTGGGCCGCGCCCCACCACCCCACCCCAGCCTCGTGTCGCGCAGGATGCGGGCCGCCCTCTGCCTGTCACTCAGCCCGGAGTAGCGCTCGGACTGCTCCTCCAGCATGTGGGTCCAGCTCACCTTCGCAAGCGTCTCCCCGACGCACAGCAGCCTATGCAGCTCTATGGGCCGCGCGGTCCGCACCAGCCTCTCCCAGGCGAGCGGGGCTGGGCTGGGCCCCCCAGCGCCGGGCCCCACCCCACCGGCAAACGCGACGCGGTACAGCGTGTCCCCGGTGAGGGTGTCCACCACCCCCTCCGCTGGCAACGACTCCTCGGTGAACTCCCTGGAGAAGAGGCAGGTGGCACCCTCCCCTGGGTGCCTCTTCGCCGCAAGCGGCGCGCCAGCGGTGCTGCTGAGGGACAGCGTGGCATGCCACACAGGAGGCGTAGATCCGGGGGGGCTGGACGTGCCTTCTGCTGGGTCTGCCCAGGCGATCCGATAGGCGATGTGGGTCTCCTTCACGCAGAGAGATATTGCGACGCGGGGGTTGCGTGGGGGGTGGTAGGCAGTGGCGGTGGCGGTGGTGGCGGTGGCGGCGCCACCCCCGCAGACAAACTCATGGGTGTATCGTTGGAGCTCGTTGCCCCGTGTGACGGAACCCTGCCGCTTCTTCACATGCCCCCTCTTCAAGGGGAGGGGTACGGGACGCTTCTTCTGGCGTGGCTGTGTGTCCATCACGGGGGTGCCTCGTGCAGCTCGCCGCTATGCTGCTGTTGTTTTGCAGGGTGGGACTCAGGCCCGCGCTGTGGGCCGTCTCAGCCGCAGGTGCCAAGCAAAGGTGGTCATGTCACACCGTCAATCGTGTGAGTCGTGTGAGTGTGGGGGTGAGGGGTGGATCCGGTGCTCACTTCGCCCTGTTTCAGGATGTGTGTGTAGGGTGTGTAGAAGGCAGCAACTTCTCTTGCGCTGTGACAAGCAATCCTGTTTGGACAAAACACGAAAGGGTTACGGGCGGAGGGGGGCTGTAGGGGGAGAGTGGATGGGGGGGGGGGTTCTTTCTTGCAAAGGGTTGTTTCATTTCTGCACCCACCCCCCCCCCCCCACACCCACCGCGGTTAAGATGGCGAAGGGATGTGCATGCGTTGCCGGAAGGCACTGGTTCTCACAGAAATGGAACCCATCAGCACACGCGCCACTCGAGACGGGGGCAGGGGTGGATGAGAAGACCGCTGGTGATAATGGGATCCATCAATCACACCCACGGCCCTCCCCTCCGATGGTTCCGGAAGAGGATCCGGTGCACGAAATGTTTTACACGGCACACGTTTCTACATCAGGAGTTCTGCTTTGAATGAGTGAAGTGACTGACCCGTCATATTCCGAGTTAGTTTACACACTAGCGAGTCATCCTATCGCTCAATACTACTCGTTAGGAACGAGTGGCACCCATGAGCCCACTCAGCAACAGCTGGGCATCTCTTGGATGGGACTAGTGTGCCATGTAGTTCGTGTGAACAACAGCCGGGGTGGTAGCCTGCAGAAGGAAAGGAAGGCGGGGCGGTGCACTGGCAAGGCAGAGAAGAAGCAAATCAATACAACAGAGACAGTGCTGACATATCCCCCCCCCCTTTTTTAAGGTCTAACCAATCCAGCCAGCACTGACAAATGCTTACACTTAAGACTTAGAAACACAGCATGGGTGTGAGAGGACCGAGCACACACTACCAACACACTACCCCCACCCCCCCCCCCCCAACACCCCAAAAGGCACAGAAATCTCCAACCCACCTACTGCGCCGCCACACCAGCTGCCCCCAGCCCCTCCCTGTGCCTGCGGAGGATGCAATCGAGCGCCTCGGCAGCACAGGCATTCCTCTCTACCTCAACGTCTGCGGCGTTGTCACGGAACAGGGCCACATCGCGATCCCGCCGCTTCGTCAGATAGTGCCTCCCAGGCAAGGCATCCGCTGTAATCTTGGGGGTCACCTCCCGCCTCTGCCTCCGGAAGGTCTTGACGAGACGAGCCGTGTTCGGGCGAACCGGGGCTGGTATCGCACTGTAGGGGTATTGGTCAAACGCGGTGTTCCCCAGAGCGGACCTCCCCAGCTCGTGCTCGACAGGCGACACCTTCCCCCGCGGCTTCACAACCCGCTTCTGCTTCAGGGCACCCTGCCTGCACTGAAACTCATAGAACCACCGCATGGCTCGCTCCCTCTGCAAACACTTTGCATTCTTCCTGATGCGGTACAGCTTCAGAGGATCCCCTGTGTGAGCGGCCTGCCCCTCTGTCCGCAACGCTTCAGGCGCCAGGGGAACCGGTGCAGGGAAACCGTCTGTCGTCTCAGGCGTGGGGCACGCGCGCCGCATGGCTTCAGAGCTCATAAGTGAGGGCTTTGAAGAGCGGCACGACGCGTGTGAGGCACGCGGGGGGAGGCTGGGGCGCTGCGAAGAGGTGCCACGTGAGGAGGAGCCGGCAGGAGGCCCGTGCGGTGGATGCGGCTGGGAGGGAGCGGTGTCGCCGTGTGGCGGTGGCGCGGCCCGGGCCGCGTCAGCCGCTTCCACCATGTTGATGAGGCGGGAGTGGATGCCGGCGATGCTCTGTTTGAACTCGCGCCACCCGTCGCCGTGCTGCCGGCGGCGCGGGGCATGACCCGACACATCGGAAGGGAGCTGCGGTGTCAGCGCCTCCACCGTCGAGCAAGGCACCGGGTACAGCACAGAGGCCATGCCCCCCCCTCCCTATTTCGGATTTTGCACAACACTGTCTTGTTGCGGGGGGGGAATCACGCCATACAGAGTGTTGGAGGGTGGTTCCCAAGGCAGCAGGGGGTGAGGCGGTGGGCGGGTGGGTGATGGCGTGCCTCCTGCGGTGGTGTGGTGTGGCGGGGGGTTGGGGGATATCGTTTTTTTGCAACAAGCCCCCCACTCATCAGAACCCAAAATCACCAGGTCTGCAGAGATAGGCGTGTTTCAGGGGTGGGGATGGGGGGGGAATGGGGAGGGGGGCGAAGAAAAATCAAAAAAAATACCGCCGGCGTCCCCTTCTTTCGATGGGCAGGCCGTTTCTGGTGGACACAGCAGTCTTGCCAGAAGGCACGGCATATCCCCTCTCCAGTCTCTTTGTTGCGGCAAGCCAAAGCGGCGACTTCTTCCATCAGAGCTGCATGGGGGGGAGGGGGGGGGGGGCGTGTGTGTGCTCCGTCTTGTTCGCTCCGAACAACACCTCACAATGCGAGCTTCCTCTGTGCCCAACCACAGTGTCAGTTTTTGCCCCCTGTTTTTTTTTGTGAGGCGCGGCTCACAAAAAAACTCTGCACTGCTGAGTGAAAGGCCCAAATGTGTTGGATTGGCGGAGCCGTGTCATACAGAACCCGACGAGAGAACAACTGGCGCGCTCAAAAAGGCTTGTGATACCCTTTGGAACGACGCCAGCTGCATTGGCCCTGCCAGGCTTGGGTGGTTTCGTGTCGCGTGCCTTTCCGCGGGGGTACGCAGGTTACCCCTTTAACCCTTTAGAGACCAGGGGGGTACGATTTAGAAGGCCCGAAAAACCGGGACTTTGGCCACTTTGCCCAGTAAGCAATTTTCTACTCCACCAAAATCGGAATTTTTTTTCATGGTGAAACGCGTTGTTTCAGAACGATCCGAGAATCAACTTTTTTTTGTGAAAAAAATATTTTTTTTCACACGGCAGGCGACTCCCAATGACCACCCAAAATAGTTTTGGCTGATTTTCGGGCCCAGCCACATGGCCAAACCAGACCCCCAGATTTGGATATAAAATCCGAAAAATGCGTTTTTCGGGCAGAACGAGGACAGCGCATTCCACGATGCCGAGACTTGGTGAAAAAGTCAAAAAATCTCGATTTTTGCCTGCTGACCCAATTATTGGGGTGAAAAAGGTGAAAATACAGGGTTAGTGGGGTCAGGTCACCAGACTCAGACGCAACTTTCGGGCAGTTTTGGGACACATCTTTCCAGAAATACATTTTTATTCGCGTATCCGTCAGGTGGACCACCGGGTGGGGAGAGATCCGGTGTGAGGCACTTGGGTCCGTCCAGGTGGGCAGGGGGAACCTGGGGGCGGGGGGCCTCAAAACCCGTCTACCAGTGCCGCTTCTAATCTCGTCGGTCTTGTCCCAACCACCACCAGCCAGCCCAGAACGCCCTGACGCTGCGACCTCGGGGGGTTATGTTTTTTTTAGGGGGCTTGGGGGTGTTTTGGGGCTGTTTCTGTGACCAGAGGCGCAGGACCCCCGGGTGCCCAAAAACCACCAAAAACCGGAAAATAGGTGGACTAAAAATCTGGTCTGGGCAGGAATTTTCTCCAATTTTGGACTTTTTTCAGATTTTTTTCTGTCGTGAAATGCGCTGTTCTCGCCGTTTCCGAGAACATAATTTTCCCGAAAAAAAACTTTTTTTCCGGGCCACCGCAATTTGAAGTGCTGGACAGGCCTCGCCGACAATTTTCTTTCGCCGGCAACTGCATTTTTTTCTGGATAAATGTGTGTTCTTTGCGAGAATACGACACGTTGAGTTCGGAACAGTTCACCATAAAAAAAAATCTTGAAAAAGTCGTAGTAGAAGGCACTTTGCCCAGGTAAGCACCCAAAGTGCCCAGATCCCCAAAAAATCCCGATTTCTGGAAATTTCCGTTTTTCCCCAATTTTCGCACTCGCAACAAACATGTGCACTGTGGCGTGCCCATTTTTGACTCAGTTGTTCGTGGAAAGAACTGCGACATCCGAGTTCACCACAAAAAAAATCGGTCAAAAATTCCGAGTAGAAAGTACCTGAGTGCCAGTGGCCAAAAAAGTCTGAGTTACCTGCACATATATGTGCAGATAACTCCTAAAGGGTTAAGCTCGCGAAGCCCGAAATAAACGAGAAACCAAAAAGAAAGAAAGGGGGGGATACGCCGGGCTGTCAAATAAAATGGTTTGGCAGGCGGGTTGCATGGGGGCGGTGGGTGGGATGAGTGTAGGAGTGGTGAGGGGGAGGGGGGGGGAGTAGGCCACACCCACCCCCCCTTTCGATATTCCGTGCCAAACAAAATATCATCTGTGTCCAGTGATCTCTCTCTCTCTCTCTCTCTCGCAGCACACATCCACAACTGCCGCACTCAGAAAGGGGGCGGGGGAGGAGTGTTAAGGTCGCGAGGTAGGGGTAGGGGGGGTGGGAGAGGTGGGGTTGCAGAGTGAGACCAGGTGTATACTGTGCATGGGGGCGGCTGTCTGTTTGCGGCGAGAAACCCCTTTATCCCTTTACACCGTTGCGAAGGGGGCCGATGCGTGCCGGTTCTTTTTCGGGATGCCATTTTTTTTTGCCAGCCTGGCCCCCCCCCCCCCCGGTCCGAACACCGCATGTCTTCCGACCACTGCAGTGTTTTGTTTTACGTATCTGTTGGAACAGCACAGCCACAGCTCAACAGAACTGCAAGATAGACTATTTGTCGTCTTGCTCTGGCCAGAATGTGTGGATAGGGGGGGAGGGGGGGGGGGAGTCACCAAAGATCGCCCGCAGAAACGGGCCTCTCCGAGATGAAAAGGGCACACTGTCATCTGTCAAAACCCACTCCCTCGCCCTGCAGGTTGTGCTTCTGGAATCGGGATGAATGCCGAGATGAACAGTGCTTGAGGGAAAGGGGGGCAAAGAGACGGGCATGGTTTCCTTTCTCCCATTCTGCATCGACGTAGTGTATATGGTATGTCTGGACACTGGACACCTTGCCATCTATTTTGTTCGGGGGGTGGGGGGGGTGGGATTGGTGGAATGGAGAGTGAGTGGGTGGCGTGCACAATGTTGCCAGAAGGCTTTGTACTCACTCACGGAGTGTAGTGTAGATGCAGCCTGCCCCTCAGTGGCCTATTTTTTCTCGCAGATGTATCGATTCACAGGGGAGGGAGGGAGAGGGTGCCCGGGATGACCCAGCCAAACGGGGCCCGAAGGGAGTCATTCCCCTGCCGGTGTCCGAAGCGGAAGCCGCAGCAGGACCCAGCCGCCGTCATCAGCGCTGTGCGATGCTGAGGATGAGGCAGCAGAACTCCTCAAAGTCGACCTTCCCGTCGCTGTACAGAAGGATGTGGGTGGAGTATGACAGCAAATGCAAGGAAATGATGCCTTCGAGACAAAGCCTCCCGCTGTGAAGCTATGAGACAGGTTCTCAATCATATTCCAGGGGGGGATAAAGAGTAGAATGCAGAAGCAATTGTCCCAAAAAAATCCCAGGGGGGAAGGGGGGCACATACTCCTTCACAGCGTATTTCGAAATCTGCGCATCCACCTCACGGTCACTGTACTCAACACCGTAGTTGTCGAACTCCTTGTACAGCCGCTTCACCTCCTCCTTGTCCAGGAAGCCGGATCCGTCCTTGTCGAATGTGTTGAACAGATCGCGCAGCCGAGTCTCGGTAATAGGGAGACCGCCGATGTTGTTCTCCATCTCCTCCGGGCTGAGGTGGCGGTTGTTGTTGTGCCCCTTGACAAAGGGGTTCGAGCGGTTCACACCGACGAGAGTCATGTTGTGTGTTTTTTGTTTTGGGGGTGTTCGAGAGAGGAAAAAAGCACCTGCATGCGGGAATACCGTGTGTGGGTGTGGGTGTGTGCGAAAAAGCAGAGTATCAGTTGGGAATACACACCAGTCGTGGGGGGGAGTAACGTCGGGCACCCAAGGGCCAACCTTCACACATTTTTTTGGCATCGGCACATCACGAGCTCGGCTCGATCCGCCCCACTCCACTGCTTTGCTTTTTGTTGCTGCTGCACCGATACTTCCTTTTTATAGCAGGTCAAAAGATAATACGAAGACAAACCGCACCCAAAAGACACACCCGACCCCACCCACCCCCACACCATCGACACAGACAAAAAAAACGACACCACCCCACCCCACTCCCCCACACCCCTCGCCATGCCCCTTACGGACCCTTCAGCACACCCGCTGTGACAAGAGACAAACCAACCCTTCAAACCTTTTCAGGCGGACGCTGCCCCGGCCCTGTAACACTGCGACATGTACGGCATGTTTCCATGTTACCAGATTCCAGATGAAATTTTGTTCAGCGACCTTGCAGAGGAGAGGCGACCAACCCGCATCAATAATTTTGGTTCGGAGAAACTGATTCTGACCGCAGTGGCATTCCCTCCTCTTTAATGCCGCCTCTTGCCTTGTGTTAGTTTGTGTGATTGTTGCCTTTGCGTGGCCTGCCGGCCCGGAGGCCGTGTTGGCAGCACGCGGTGCCGATACCTACCCTTTTTATTCGTTGAGCCGGACGCGGATCAAAAAAAATAACATAGCGACATGCACCGCGGTTTCCGCGGCCCACTCCACCCACCACACAGTTCCGCCAACAGGTGGCGGATGGGAAACGATCGTGGCAAAAAATAATAAAAAATGAAAAAAATAACCAATCGGGTAAGCCTCTTGCTCCTCCGTCCAGCGACTGATCCCTGCCTTGCAGTGCGTGATTTGCTGTGTCTGGCCCCAGCTGTACGCAGCATGGCGAGGCACGGTGTGGCAACGTTTCACATGCAACATACAGCCACACTGCAAACAGAAGGACATAACATCGCATCTGTTCATCAGATCCCGATGGCTAACCGCCTTCCTCTTCTTTTCCACCCCTCTCCAGCCTCACGTCGTGGTTGTTACTATGCCGAGTTCTTTTTTGCAGTCTTGTTGGGAGTGGGATGTGGTGAGGGGTTCAGGTGTAGCTCTAGTGGCTTGCGTGAACCCCCCACCACCACCACCACCACCACCTGACCCGTTTTGCGAGGTATTTTTTTTGGGGGGGGTGGGGAACCGGCACAGCTTTGTCAAAAAAAAAGGTACAAAAAATTCGGGAAACCACAAGAGGGGGGGAAATAGACGAGAACATAGCGGAGAGTGTGGAGGAACCGTTGCCCCACCCCACCCCCTGGTCTTGCCCCTCTGTCTCTCTCGCTCACCTTGTGTGTTGTGTTGAGGAACAGAGAATGGGTGTCGGAAGGGGGGCGGGAAGCCCGAGGAAGGGTTACTTGGTTTTGCTGGAGAATGGGGGGGGGGGGGGGTGGGGGTGGGAGGAGTGGGGACTGATTTTAACAGAAAATGCAACGGTCGTAAGCCCCTCCCCCCACCCCCTCTCCCCCCCCCCCCCGCCCCGCCCCGCCCACACCCTCTCCTCAGATACGGCGAGCACCGAAGCGTAGCCACTCGTACCATGCCATGTTCGCTTCTTTGATTTTTGCCAGATACATCCGCACACGAGATAGGGTGGGGGTGGTGTGTTGGAACAGCAGTGGTCCATAAAGTAAGGTGATTCTCACTCGAAAGCCATTCTTCCCTCAGAAGTGCACAAAAAGCAGGGCGATGAAACGTGTGTGGGGTGGTAGGGGGGGGGGGGGGCTAATTTTGTGTGGCACCAATGCGATTCCTGAGTGTTTTTTTTGAATGTGTCGAACGATATTTTTTTGCAGCACGGCGGCCCTGGCTACACAGCCACAACATAGCATGTTCCAAATGGCGAGACCAAACGCGGTGACATGATTTGGACTAAAGGCAGAACCTGCAATGCGGCAGGCCCAGACCTCTCGACATAGTGGTATGTTCAGCATGAAACTGACGACAGGGCAACAAGGCTGCCGTGCTGAAACGGGGGGTAGGTGTCAGGTTGGGGGAGTGGGCAAGCAGGCAGCACCGGCCCAACGCAGTGCTTCACCACCCGCCACCCCCTCCCACTCCAGGGACTCGGCCCTCCGGAAAGGGGTGTGAGGGGCGTCCCACGACCCCTCCTGCTGGCGCTCACCCGAGCCGTGTTGCAGGAACACCCAGCACATGCGGGGCAAATGAGTACCAAAGGGGCCACTATTCACGTGACGAACACCCGCTCACGCCATCGTCCCGCCGGATGCACCAAGCGAGTCTTTCTGTAAGTGTGGGGCGAAGTGCATGAGTTTCGTGCTCAGACCGTGGCACATTGTATGGCACTGTGCCTTTGAGAACTACCGAACAAAATATCGGCGGCGATCTCCTGATTTGCTGGTCTGCCTGAAACGTCTGTTCCAGACGGCTCCACATGAATCAGGGATGGTTTACATTTGAGCCATCTCCCTCATTCATGGTTCAGGAAAAACATCTCTCCCGAATAAAGAAACATTGGATGCAACCAGTCCCATTGCATCAAATCAAGATGAGAGCTCTCTGACACAGCTCCTGCAGCAGACGCATTATATCTTACAGTGCGGTGACATACGTAGACGAGCGGCCTGTACGTGTAATAAGGGTTGGTCCTTCTGGTCATCGGCGCACTCACGTACGGGTGCAGCCACTGGTCAATCGCCGCATCCTCTTCTGAGATGTCGTCGAAACCGTTGAGCTCACGGACAAAGTCGTCCATGGTAACGTGAGACAAGTGACCAGTGTCGTCGTCGTGGTACATGCTCGTCATAAGGAACACCCAGAAAAAGATTGCAGCGCCACGCCCCTGCGCGATGTTCATCCAGTGGACACGCGGGATGTAGACGCCGTACTTGACAGCAAGCTGCTCAGGTGTCAGGTTCTTCATCTCCCACCGATCCCGGGCCCACCTCTCATCGTCGTTAGGTCCCGGATACGCGATCCACGAGTGGGTGAAACGGTCGCCGTGACCACCGGGCACCGGGTGCATGAGCCTCACAGCCTGCTCTTCGGGGTAGACGTTGTCCTTAAAGAACTGCCTCTGGGAAGGACCCATGATCGCGGTGTACCACCTCCGCCACCAGTACTTCTTCCGGGGATCTTGGTAGCCCGGGGGCGCGACGTGGGTCAGGTTGTGGTCATCCAAATAGACGTGACAGCGGGCGTAGTGAAACCGGTCAGCCTCCGCCTGCGAATACAACCCTTGCACAGCTGTTGTCGGGCGGATCGCGCCGCGGGCCACCTTCGTTGGCCCCAGCATGGCGCTTGCATAGCCTGTCGCCTTCATTGCACCGCCTCCCCCTCGCGCACACCGCTGTCCTCTCCGAGATCACTCGTGTGTGATGGCACAGGCTGCTGTGGCAGCACGCCCCTCCTGTCCCGCGGTGGCAGGGGTGGGGAGAAGCAAAAAAAGAGACAGTGGATGGGGTGAAGGTTTGGCTGCGAAGAAGCACAGCTGTCCACCAGAGCAACAGGGTATACACGTGACGGTATTTCCCTCCGGATGGGGCGCGGGGGTCTTTTACCGAAAGAGAGCTGTGCTCTGGGAGGGGGAGGCCCGGAGAGGGGTGCAGGGGTACAAACAAAGGGCGCGTGCGTGGGGAGGAGGGAGGAGGGGGGGGTGGGGTGGGGTGGGGAGCGGGGAGTGGGGAGGCAGCATTATTCTCCTTCCTGGGAAGAGGTGGGGATGCCGGCATCCAAATCTAGGGACAGGCCCACACAACCCCACTTTTTTTAACCCAAAGGCGCCTTCCGTACCTCGGGCGAAGGCTAGGTGGAGGTGGTGGTGGGGGTGGTAGGGGGTAGGGGTGCGGGTGTCTGGCAGGTGGGTTTGCACAAGGCATCCACGACATCCACACTAGACAGACCAATAAAATCGGGTTAGGGCACACGGTTCCACGAAGATAGAAGGAGTGACACATACCCCTCCCCCCCTCCCACGTTTCTTCTCGGGGGTAACGGGGAGGGGAGGGGGGGGGGGTGGGGGGCAAAGGGCAGACAGCTCGGGTATAATATAAGAAGGTGGCAGTGATCCACACCTTTTCGGGGGGAGGGGGGGGGGGGGAATAAAGGGAAGAATGCAGGTTCCAGACCCCGACAGAACAAGGGGGGCTCCAAACTGCGGCTCCCGGGCTCCCCTCCCCACCACCCACGTTGGGAGGGGGGAGGAGGGGGTATTGAAATAGAAGTGCACGGCGCGGTCTTCACCTCCCCCGGGTTCCCGCCTCACTATTCCCAATCCGGGTTCCCGGCGGGAGGTGAAGACCGCGTCGTGCAGAAGGAAGCACAAGCATGATCTCCCTTCACTCGTTATGCAGGTTGGTGTCTGAGATCCAGTGTTTTATCCGACCTGTGTTGCGGCACCACGTTGGGGGGGAGGGGGTGCTTCACTCAATCTTGCGCCCCTTGTCCCGAGGCGGGACTGTTTTCGTCCCCTCGTTAAAGAGCTGTCCGAGAACGATGACCTGTGTGAGCAAGAGGGGTGTGTGGTGACGGAGGGAGGGGTGGGGGGGGATGGAAGAACAAACCGCGATGCTGAAGAGAGGTGAAGAGAGATGGCTTTCACGAATGTGCCTTGCTCACCCCACCTTTCCTTCACACCCTCCCCCCCCCCATGTCGGTCTAGCCTGTGCATGCGTGTGTGACATACGAAGAGAAGGATGTGCGCTCCGGCAAGCACACCCACTGCCAGCCAGATCGACTCTGGTGAGGACATGAAGCTCTCCATCACGCCGTGGTCAGCGGTTTCGCCCATTTTTTGGCACGCAGATACCCTGCACAGTGGGCCCTGGGTTGGTGAGGAGGTGTGATGCTGTGTGACAAGAGAGAAAACTGCAAGACACACACTAAATTCTTGATCGGATTGGGGCCTTATGTGATGTGGTGTGTTTGCTGCGTGTGGAGATATGGCAATCCATAACACCACAGCCCCTCCCGCAGCGCTGTGGCTGGAGGGTGATAAGGTGACAACACAGGAGCACGGCGGTGCAGTGAGCCCACGGAAGGGGCTTTGACAATGCAGAGGAGGGGGGGTTGGGTGGGTGGGTGAGGGTGCCTTGCTCCATTTGTGCGTCCAACACTTTATATCCCGTCAATGAGCCATGCGTCCCACCCCCCGCCGTCAGCCCTGCTGCAGGCTGCTTCAGAGGCTCATCTCTGCCTCGTCTGCTGATGCCTGGGCTGCCGGTCCTAAGGTGCCATCACCATCGGAGAGCACCGGCACGATGTTTATCTGGTTGCTGCGGCGAGACAATGGGCCAGCCCCGTTGCTGGGATTCGGTTAAAAAGACATGATATTCTTCTGCGTTAAGCAGTTCAGCTGAACTTCCTCCACCCCAGCATCTCAGCGTTCTCGCGGAACGACTGACGGTCGATGTTCAGACCGTACTTGCGGATCAGGGCGTGGTGGTTGCCGGAGATGCGGCACCTGTGGTGATGTGTGGTGTTGCGATGCAGAATGCCACCCCCCCTGAAAAGTGTCAAAGAGCAACCAAAATGGAGCAACGATGGGTGCGGTGAAAGAAATGGGAAGCTTTCCCCGCCCCCTTTCAATCTCAACGCAGTCCGGGCCTGAGAATCCGGTGCGAGGGCATCAGGCACAACGGTGCAGGGGGTGTGCCACCACAGGAGATGCAGCAACACAGGCGTGATAACATACTTGCGGCCACCCTGCTCGGTCTTCGGGTGCGAGTTCCACAGGTCACGGTGCCCCATTTTGAGTTTTTGGTGTGAGTGAGAGGGTTGGACTGCGGCGTTGGGGGTGTGGATGTGGTTGAGGTGCTGTGGCAATAATGCTGCGGCAAATCACATGCCACACACAACCCGCTGCACTTTGAAAAACTGCAAATTCTTTTTGAACCGTCCGACTTTGTCTACGCTCCGTTTGACGCGTCGGACGCTCCCACAACAATGCAAACTGCAAAATGAACACACAGGGAGGAGGGGTAGCTGAAGGGACGGGGGCGGGGCGGGGCAGGGGGGGGAGGGGTCCACAGCAACACCCCCACACGGGCATTTTTTTCTACCACATCCGTCCCCCCTGCGGACCACTCGGCACCAAGGGCCGACCGATCGGATGGGGCTTGGGGGGGGTGTGGTGATGACGAGGGACGATTTGTCGACACTGGAATGGGCGCACCATGTTCACATGCCAGCCGTCCCCCGCCCCTCCCCCCCCCTTCCAGGGTATTAATGTCGATTTCTTCGTTGATGATGTTCTCTGTCGTAGCCCCCCCCCCTATCCCCCCCGTAACCCCCACGCCGCCCTTCTCCCGGCTACACTACACTCCTTCAAGCCCACTCCTTACTGGGGGCGTTTCGTGATGGCCCGACAGGTTGGTCGGGCATATGTGCGCACATCATCACGGTTGTGGCACCGACCCTCACACCTGAGTGTGTGGGCCGGCGGAGGAGAGGCGAACGCAGCAAGCTTGCTGCTGCGGCCGGTAGGTCAAAAGAGTGGAGGAATGGAGGGGGGAAGGGTCTTTCCTGCCCTGGTACAAACAGCTAAGCAGTTCAGCTGAACTTCCTCCACCCCAGCATCTCAGCGTTCTCGCGGAACGACTGACGGTCGATGTTCAGACCGTACTTGCGGATCAGGGCGTGGTGGTTGCCGGAGATGCGGCACCTGTGGTGATGTGTGGTGTTGCGATGCAGAATGCCACCCCCCACCCCTCTTTCGGCACCCCGCCTCCCGAAAAAGGGGGTTGAAACCCCGCATGCTGTATGTGAATTTGCACCATCACCCCCTCCTCCTGCCCCACCCCACCGCTGGGCCCAGCTGCCACGACCCCAAATCTGGATGCGAACAGCAGAGGGGCAAAGAGCAGAGCAACGCACGGCACAGGAGAAACATTGACATACTTGCGGCCACCCTGCTCGGTCTTCGGGTGCGAGTTCCAAAGGTCACGGTGCCCCATGTTGTTAGTTGAAAACCGAAGGAAGTGATGACCCTGGCGGTGTGTGTGGTGTGTGTGGTGTGCGTGATGTGCGTGGCTTGTTGACAGGGGGGGGGGGGGTGAATCATAAGAGAGAGGTCTCAGCGCAAATCATTGCATCAGCATCTGTGTGGAGACAGCGAAGATCACACCGAAGGGATTCGGTGCGATCTGCACTGCGGCAAGATTCACGTGTGGCGATCACAGTTGAGGTGGGGTGTGTGGGGGGATAGTGAAATAGAAGTAGAAGGGAACACAAGAATGATCACCCTTCACTCGTTATGCAGGTTGTGTGTTGGGGGGAGGGGGGCAGACACGCAAACACCCCGTGGAGGGGAGAAGGGTAGGAGGGGCGGGGGGGGCTCAGGGGATCGTCGGCTATATTTGGGCATCGCTCGGAAAGGACCCAGAAGTGACCAAAAGCTGGCAGAACAGACCGCCCCCTCCCCCCCCCACGCTACACCATGGTCCGATTCTGCGGGGGCTAGTGCAGCTTGTGTTGTTGTCTGACTGATTCGTTCCCTCCCTCCCTCCCTCCCTCCCTCCCCGAGCTTAAGCCGCCTCACGCCCGATGGGGCGTAAGGCGTGGGCTTCGCACAGAGATGCATAAAAGTGAGAAAATGTGGGCTGCGTGTGCCTCACAACACTGCCCGTGCTACAGTTCGTTAGTTGCAAGGTGACACGGTTTGACACACAAAGTGTGGGGGGATCGGTGGCACGGAGAACAGAAGCTCACACACCCCATGCTTCTTCGTATCAGGGCAGAACAGCTCATTTTATTCCTCGCTCAAAAGACAAAGTCCGGTTGCAGCGTTCGGCATCTCCTGCACACACAATGCACTAGCAGGCACTGTTCGTACAATACAAAAATGAACGCAAAATCCAAAGCCATGTTCTTGCCACCACCCGCCAGCAAGACAGACGAGGAACCTGTCTCTCTGCGACGTACACACCGTCGCCAGAAGGCCTCGCCCCCGGCTGTCGACTCTCCTTATGCCGACAGACACAGGGAGGGAGAGCGGGGGGAGGGGAGGGGAGGGGAGGGGAGGGGAGAGGAGGCCCTGAGAGGGGCACCACAAAGGGCCAGGTGTTGGCGGGGACACACATCATCAGTTCCCAAAAAGAATCACAACTCCTCTGTGTGCGGCCATTCCGTCGCCACGCCAGGCCCCCTCAGAGCCCGCTTGCAGAGACTGCGGTCCGCTGCATTTCCTCGGGTGACAAGTCGTCACTCTCGTCAGGATGGATCATGCTGCCCGGTCTGAAAGTCGCCATCTGCCACGTCTTCGGGATGCCACCCAGTGTCGGTGCCATGAAGACCTCCCGCATCAGAGACGCCCTGCCAGGGTGTGGGTGGGGGTGATAAAAAGGGGCGCAAAGAGAAAAAGAAAGGGCTTGGCGGGGAATTCAGGAATTCTGGGGGGGGCAGGGGGGAAATCACCCCCCCTCACTCCACCCCCTCCCTCCCGTGCGAAATAGTGAAGCAGTAGTTTCTTGCTGTTGACGATTGACGTGGCTCTCGTCTCCACCACCACGAGTTAGCTTGCTACCGAGCAATCCCTTTGATACCACTCGCGAGCAACGAGCTGGCACACTCGCCATTCCGTTGACTCGCGCCGTGTGGTGGAGGGGAGGGGAAGGGTGGGGTGGGTGCCATACATGTTAGAAGTGGTCGGGAGATCCGCAGTGACAGCAACCCTATTCCCGGGCGAAGTGAGGGGTGCCTGCAGAGGCGTGTCTCCGAGGTTGCCCAGAGTGGCCATAAAATTATGCGTTTCCTCTGCCCCTGGACGGACCGGCACGTCCTCAGTGGGGATGAACTTCCAGTGAAGCTTTGCGGGCCGCACGATGATATGCCGGTACTGCTCCAAATGCATCGAATCGGGGAACAGCTCACACCAGTCCTGATACAACTCCTGGTTCGCATTCATCTGCAGGGTGCGGGGGGCGGTGTTTTGAGGCGCAGCAACACGTGGGGGTGGGGCTCATTTGCCAGGACCACAACCACACATCCGGCAGTGATGATGCCCACTTCTGCAGAGAGAAGTGTGCAGGAAACCAGCCACGAGAGGGGACACCTCCTTGAAAGCCATTCAAGGGAAGGGCAGCAATGAAGTGACGCTGAGACCCCGACAGCTGGGTCATCATCAGGGGAACCAGGCACGAAACACGAGACACCCCCCCAGCCCTCGCACTGATGGAATATGGAGGAGGCACTGCAATGCGCAACACAGGGGGGGGAGGACCACAGCTTTGCAGACAAGTGGTGGGGCTGGGTGGGACGGCAAGCACACCTCTGAAAGGCTCACGCCGAAATCGGAGAGGACTTCCTCGACAAGGCCTTCGCTGACAAGGTGCTGGGGGAACATGACCACCTTGTGGCTGTAGGGGAGTGTCACCACAGGCAGCACCACATCGTAGATGCTGAAGCGGCTGACATCCTCCGCAGCGACATAGCGCACAGCCCCGCCCACATCGCGCACGAGATCCCCTTCCACGACATTCAGCCCATACACAGCGAGCCGAATGGAAGTCATATAATTGAAGATATGCTCGCGGATCGACAGCATCGGCTGCAGCCTGTCCGCATTGGGGACCATGTGGTACACCTGCCTCCAGGAAGTCTCCCTATTGAGGATCGCACTGTACAGCCGCCTCAGCCTGGGGAAGTCGATCCCATTCCCTCTCTCCAGGACCGTAGAGTAATCAACCTCGTCTCTCGAGCCGTGCTTATAGAGGAGATAGGCCTGCTTCGACACCTGCCCATGGGTGCAGGTCCGCAGGAGGTAGTTCTCAACCGCAACCTTATACGCCCCTGCCAGGGCAGACCCGACGAGCATCGCAGGGGCGATCTCCCGCCTGTCATGCGGCACGGGGTAGTAGTTCAGGAAGCCGTGCCGCCGCACCCGCGCCAGCCCCGCTTTGATAGACTCTTCCACCGGCACCGCCTTTGCTGCTTTGCTGCCCTTGCGCTTCTCCCCGCTGTGGCGGCGGCGGCGGCGGCGGAGGAAGCGTTTCCAGGGCTGCAGAGGGGGGCGGACGATGGTGACGATGTTCTGGTGCCGCATCAAAGTGGAGCACCATCCGCCGTGTTTCTCGAGGTTGTCAACCCCGTACAGCATCCTGAAGGGGGTTGCATCGGAGGAGATGCTCAAGGCAGCACGCGACGCAGCAGGGCCCAGCTTCTGGGCGTCGAACCGGAAGATCACGCTTTTGCGCCGGTTGAGCCCCGTCACCGGGAGGGGCTGGGTGTCGAATTCCGGGTGTGGCATGTTGCCAGGCGCCAGATTTCTCTTGAGGTGTGTCACGCGGTTGAGGGATTCTGTGACCTCCTCGAGGCTGGCGGTGGTGTCGGCTGACACGTAGTGGTATCGCTGCCTCAGCATCCCGACGGGCAGTGCAGCGTATTTCTCAACAACATCCCCGCGGACAAGGGCAAGGGATGAGTCGAAACGACCTGCATGATACGGCGCAGCGAGGACACGCGGATGCCGCGACATCAGCCTGTGTCGTATCGCATGGTCCATCTCCGCAGTGCACTGCTCCAACGCAGAGCTGCGTGCCGCAGCGGTCCGCGGCATCATCGGCTTCCGCGCCAGATGGGTGTACTGCGCAAGGGTCAGCCCCTGCGCAACGCGGCGCCGCCCCATTGTGTACGGTAAGGATAGGGAAGGGGGGATGCACCACACCCACCTGCCTCCGTGTGTCGGGCCTCAGCCCTGCAGGGAGGTCGGGGGGAGGGGTGTGGGGGGGGCGGGGCGGCCCTGTGGGTGGTGGTGGTGGAGAAGGGGCGTGTCTTGTCACCGCTGCCGCTGTGGCGGCGCGGGAGGGGGGGGGGTAAAGAGTAGAATGTAGAATTGATCGCGGGAGGGGGGGGGGGGACCTGTGTGCGGTGGCGCAACCTGCACTCCACAGGATTCACAGGGGGGGGGTGGGGAGGGGGGGTTGGGCCTGCAATTTCTCAGCACCCCCAAGCTGTATGCAGGCTCTCAGATCCAGCAGCTGCGGCCTGTTTGGGCCTTGGTGAGCACAAATCACAAAAAAAATGGATTCGCTCTGTGTAAAAACGGTGCTGGTGTGGCACGCCAAACTGTTTGGAGACTCGCTCTTCTGCCACCCCCAAACGAAAACCCCTCAGGCACCCCCAGCAAGTGTGAACTGAGGGGAACCACGAGAAGGGTGAACAAACGCGTGTGGGAACCCTATCTGCACCCACTCGCTGGAATCGAAGAAGCGGCAGAAACATCAAAACGTGTCGCGCTCTTTGCTTCCGATGCGTGTGTGCTGTCGATTCTACGCACAACCCCTTGAGACGCACCCTCGCTGAGGCTGGGGGTTGGCATGCAACATGAAGGCTTGCACTCTGTGCGACGTGCCGCAGAAGGGAAGGAATGACGATGGTGAGATGCGAGATACGAGAAGAATGCGCTGTGTGGATACTTGGGGTGCCTGGGATGATGAGAACAGACCCACACAAGCCAGGGGACACACAAGTTGTATACAGCAAGAGACTTGCCACCAGGGGGTCTGACACCAGGAGAGATCCCATACATTTTTTTGCTGTGCAACTGCCTCCAGCTCGAGACGTGCGACGAATACACTGCGCCATACACAATATTGCGCCAGAATGCGACATGCCCACAGAATCAGGGGAGCAGAGACTTGCAACAGCCCAAGTGACACCGGGGAGAGAGACACCAAACGATTCCAACGGTTTCGAGTTCCGTTGTTCTTCCGGCAACCCACCACCTTCATACAAAACGATTCAAATCTGAGGTGAAAAGAAGGGAGGTGGGCCGCAAGCGAGACCCGGATGGGTTTAGTCAAGCTGCCGCCCGTCCCCCCCCTCCTCCTCCTCCTCCTGCACCCCCGGGTAGTAGGAATACCCCGTGAGATGCGACGTCCCAAACGACATGAACCCACGGCTCGGCCCTGCCAGCGACCCGAACGTCAGCTGCCCCACAGAGGCAAACCCAGCCTCTCCTGTCGAGACGGGCGCCTCAGCCGCTGCCGCCACCACCACCGCTTCCTCCCCCCTCCCCGGGGCGACCCCTCCGGGGGTTGGGGGTCGGGATGGCCAACAGTCCACCGCTGAGTCACCACCACCACCACCACTAGCGGAAGGAGCATCAGGATTACCTTTCGCATAGCACACACTCCTCCTCGACAGCAGCTTGAGGAGTGCGGCACGGCGGGTCTGCCCGGTGTTGCTGTCAAAGCTGCGAGACGCCCACTCCTCCGCCTGGTGGCGCCACCCCTCCTCCTCCTCCTCCAACACCCCCTCCGGGGTAGCCCCACCACCACCAACACCACCAGCAAGATATTCAGGAGGAGGAAGGCAGAAGCGAGCCGCCTCGCCCACCTCCACAGCGCCCCCACTCCCACCACAGGCTCCCTCCGCAATGCTGAGGCGCAACCCCGCAGCTTCAGCCCTGCTTTGCAGCTCCGCCTCCGTAAGGAGTCTCGAGTGAAGGGTGAGAGCCGCTTCGAGGTGGAGGTAAACCGGCTGCCAGGCGAAGATCTCCTCCAATGGATCAGGGCCCGTGTCACTCCCCACGCTGCAGAGCCGCAGGATCAGACTGTGCGCCTTTGAAGAGGAGGCCTCGCCAGAGCAGCAGAAATCTCTCTCCGGTGGACAGGACTGCGGTGCCCAACACCCCCTCCTGTCAGGGCCATCCCCGGGTGGGGTTGGCGGTGAGGTGGGTGGGGAGCGGGGCGGGGGCGTCTGGGGGGCGGAAGCGTCCCCTCCGGAGGAGGGGAGGATTTCCGACTCCGCTGGGGTGCGGTGCAGCGCGGCGTGGAGGAGGCAGCCGAGCTGCCAGCAGTCGCGCGCAGGGGAGGGGGGGGACGATGCGGCGCGCCGCATCGCGGCGGTGAGGATATTGCACCCCTTCCATCCCTCTGCGGCGGGGTGCCCTGCAACCTCTGGAGGGGCGACGCAGGACAGGAGGGTTTGCCACACACATCTCCCGTGGGCCTCGACCCTCTGGAGGATGAGGTTGTCAGAAAGGACCGAGCCGTGGGAGATCCCCTGCAGGTGGAGCCCTCGTAGCGCACGCATCACCTCGATCCCCCTGAGGAATGCAGCGGTATCGCCCAGCGAGGCAGGGAAAGGGGACACCGCACAAGGGGCGCACCGCACCACCCCAACAAGCCACCCTCCCTCCGTGGCGAACGCCTCGCACAGCTCCGCGGTGTTGCTGCGGGAGAGGGTGCCACGGGAGCCGGCGCGGCTGCGACAGGCGGCCCCCCTCGGTTGCGCTGCAGGCGGTGTGCCGTGAGGAGGCTGATGCCTCTGTGGGGTGGGGGCTGCTGCGGTGAAACTGCTCTGCTGTTCAGCACCGTGGGGTTGTGGAGGAGGAGGAGAAGAAGAAGAAGGGCAAGGCAAGGCACGGTGCTGCAGACCCGCCATATCTCCCTTTTGAGAGGAGGAGGCGGAGTCGGCGCAGCGCTGCCGCAGCTGCTGGAGAACCCCCTCGTCTCCGCTCTGCACAGCGGCTGCAGCGAGACGCTCCGCATGCCGGGTGGCCCGGACGACGCGGCAGATGAATTGCGGGGCTGTGTCGCCCTCTCTGATCAGGCCCATATACCCGGGGGGCAGCGCGGGGTGTGAGTGGGTGGTGACATGGGTGTGGGTCTGTGCCACCACTGTGTAGCCACGCACCCGAAGGGCTTCCTCCACCTCCGCAACAACTCCGGGATGTTCCAGCATGTGGGAGATGGGGTGGGTTCTGCCCTGCCCTGCAAGGAGGAGGTGGAAGGGCTGTCGCATTGGAAACGAAAGGCCAAAACGGGGAAGCCAACCTACAACGGGGGGCGAGGCAATAAGAGAAAATCCCACCCCCACCCCCTGCCATGATGCGATGGCTTGTTTGTCCTGGGATTAAAAATGTTGGTTGAGGGGGAGGAGGGGGTGGGGTGTTCCACTTCTGCTATTCTAAACGCGACTCTACCTGTTGCGGTGTGTTCTAAATATCATCGTCATCCCCCCTGCCCCATGCAGGATACGCTATCTCCCCGCCCCCTCCCCCCCAACCCTTCTTCACATGGCATACAACATTCGTTGTGACGCGACATTTTGAAGGCGCGGCAAGCATAATGTTGCCTTGTGCGCAAACTGTGCGTGCATAATAGGGATGTGCGCAAGGAGCCTGCCTCCGTTTTCTACACTCCCGCACTGCATCCCTGCCCCCGAGCAAATTTTTGGGACATCCTACAGAGAAGAAGGGCCGTGCCCCCTCCCCCGCTGCAGCTGCATCAGGGAGCATTTGCGGTGCGTGACTCCAGCTTATCAAGCACAGCGAGCAGCGTGTCCATCTCTTCGAATAAGGCTGTTGCCTGAGAGGCGAGGGCGGAGGCTGCACGTGCAGGGGTGTCTGTGGTGAGCGACTTGCGGTTGTCCTGCAGGAACCGCATTGCGGCAGCGGTGGGTTCGGTGCCGTGAGCGAGGAGGCGCACCATGTCGTGTGCGAGGGTGACGGCGTGGCGGCGCTGGCAGAACTCCACGGGCGCGCGTGATGAGGCTGCCTCAGCCGCCTGCTTCTGCAGCTCGGCCTGCAGCGCTGGGAGCTGTGTATCCGCCACCTGCAGCATGCGCTGCAGGTACCGCACACGCTCGATCTGCTCATCGACACGTCGCGCATCCATCACGCAGGCCAGGTCCTCACTCAGCGTAGTCTTTGCCAGCACATGCTTTGCTTTGATGATCTCACGCTGCATCTCGTGGCCCTCCCGGATGAGCAGCGCCTCCTGCAGCACACCGTGGGAGTAGTCCGACCCAGAGGTCATGAAGTCCGGCACGGCAGGGGCGTGCTGTGTGATCCTCGCAAGCACCTGGCTGCCCTCCATATGATGGCCGTATTGACAAGGCACGGCAAAGGAGGTAGCCGGGCCGAGCAGAGGGACAGGGAGTGGGGGATACGCTGAGCGTATAGAAGCTGGACACTCGGGTGGTGCAGCAGGGTGCTGGAGGCTGTGTAATCAGATGGGGTTCCAGGCACTGCGGGTGGGAGGGTGTGGTTGGGTGACGGAGGGGGGTCGTAGGGGTCATGTGTGTTTGTGGCAGTGGTGTCTCCCCAGCTTTTCCTAATAAGTCACACGATCAAGAAGTGCGCTCTTGTCTCCGCTGGGTGTGGCTGTGAACTGAAGGCATTTCCCCCACAAACAACGTGATTCAGGGTTGAGTGATGTCTCCCCAGCAATTCCTAATAAGTCACACTACAAGGAAGTGCGCTCTTGTCTCCGCTGGGTGTGTATCGTGATATGGTTGTGGCAGTGAAGGCGGTATCCCCAGACACAGAACAGCATGCTTCAGGGTCGAAGGCCGTGACGGCGCTGCAGCATTCGAGCAGAGCCCGCTATGCACCACTACTCTTATTCAATAGTAATCATCAGCACGCTGTGGTGGCAGGTGTGCAGCATCCAAGTCAGACTGCGTTCGCTACGCAACAGTGGTCTCCCAAGCCCTGGGGCTTCGATTCAATGAAATACCTAATTTGTTGTGTGTCATCATGTGGATATGAGCCCATGTCACGTCCCAACAGCACTCAGGCGCCTTGTGTTTGCGAATAGTAGGCAGAAGGTTGTCTGATCAACGATTTTCTGAGAGAACATTGATGTGAAGTTCATCACGTGCTGCCAGTTCCCTCTTCCCGACATCCCATCTGAACTTGTCTCCCCAGCTTTTCCTAATAAGTCACACGATTAAGAAGTGCGCTCTTGTCTCCGCTGGGTGTGGATAAGCTGACAACTGTGGCTGTGACGCCGGCTTCACAACATAATTCAGGCTCGAGTGATATCTCCTCAGCAATTCCTAATAAGTCACACTACAAGGAAGTGCGCTCTTGTCTCCGCTGGGTGATGCAAGTATCGTGCGAACAAGCACCGCTCGTCACAAGCTGTATTGTGAAGTAATATATCCCCAGCTTTTCCTAATAAGACACACGATCAAGAAGTGCGCTCTTGTCTCCGCTGGGTGATGTAAGTTTCGTGCGGACGAACATCACTCGTCACAAGCTGTCTTGTGAGGTGATGTCTCCCCAGCAATTCCTAATAAGTCACACTACAAGGAAGTGCGCTCTTGTCTCCGCTGGGTGTGTATCGTGATATGGTTGTGGCAGTGAAGGCGGTATCCCCAGACACAGAACAGCATGCTTCAGGGTCGAAGGCCGTGACGGCGCTGCAGCATTCGAGCAGAGCCCGCTATGCACCACTACTCTTATTCAATAGTAATCATCAGCACGCTGTGGTGGCAAGTGTGCAGCATCCAAGTCAGACTGCGTTCGCTACGCAACAGTGGTCTCCCAAGCCCTGGGGCTTCGATTCAATGAAATACCTAATTTGTTGTGTGTCATCATGTGGATATTAGCTCGAGTGTGTGGAACACCGTCTCCCCAGCTTTTCCTAATAAGTCACACGAATAAGAAGTGCGCTCTTGTCTCCGCTGGGTGATGCAAGTATCGTGCGCACCGAACAGACACCCCCACAAGAACCGCTCGTCACAAGCTGTTTTGTGATGTGGTGTCTCCCCAGCAATTCCTAATAAGTCACACTACAAGGAAGTGCGCTCTTGTCTCCGCTGGGTGTGCCCTTGAATTGCCAACACACCCTACCCGCCCCAACAGCAAACGTCGCACCACACAAAATCAGAGTATCGGGGGGGATGGGGTCGTCCTTCAGGTCTGAGCAGCACTTCTCACCACCCCATGCTGTTGCAACAACAATCCACACCACAGAGGCGGTGTGTCTGAGAATCACACTTCAGGGAGGGCACGGGTTAGGCTATAGAGTAGACTACACACGTCCAGCCCAATCATACACACACAACACGCGTCAAGGCTGCCGAAGCTGTGTGGGATAGAATCACAGGGAGCCTCCGGACAGAACAAACCCCCAAGATGCGACAAAAAGACACCAAAACATTTTTTTTGCGAGCAGCACCTCCACCTCCCCACCGCATCAAACCCCCGCCCCGGGAGACGCACAGCTGCTCAGGGCACGCCAGGCGGCAGCTTCGAATGTCTCCGCCGCACCATCGGCACTGCCTGCACGCTTGCTCTCCCGCAGCGCCGCCTGCCTCAGCACCGCGAGGTGCTGTGCCAATGCCTTCTTCGCCTCCGGGGAAATCCCCCCCGCGGCCCCCATGACCCGCGCCACACACAGCCGCAGCGCCTTGTCTGTGCTGTGCGCCTGGCTCCCAGCGGTTGCCTCACGCGCCGCCGCCACACCCTCCTCTCTGGCAGACGCGACCTGCGCCGCATCGGGTGGCGGGTCGCTCTGCAGCGCAGCAACACACGCCTCCGCAACCAACGCAGCCACCGCCTCCGCCGACACACCCTCCCCGCTGTCTATAGATCCGAGGTCCGGGTCGGGGCCCCCTGCCGCTGACACCGCTTCATGCATCCTCCTCAGAGTCCCTTCCGGGACTACCGAGGCTGGGGGGCGCTGTGCATTCCTTTCGAGACATGTCGTGAGGGGGCAGCACAGCTGCAGCGCGGCGAAGCTGCAACGCAGCTCCCCGCAGAGCCGGGTGTAGGGGCGGCGCATGCTGCGGAAGTAGAAGTTATCCTCGACGAACACCACCGGGGGGCCTGGGTGTGCCCCCTGGTGCTGCGGCAAACACTCCCTGATGTAGAGCTCCGCGAGAAGGGCAGCCTCTGCATCGGTGGCCCCCTCCAGAGCACCGCAGCGCTGCTGCGAGGTGTTGGAGGAGGCCTCCAGAGGAGAGATCTCCCTCCGGAGCAGCAGCGCCGCGGCGTGGAGGAGGGCGCGTTGCGAGGTGTGCCACAGCTCGGGGGAGAAGCTGTTGGCGGCGGTGCCCGGGTGGCGTGACCTGGCGAAGTCGTGGAGATCGTCGAAGAGCAGCACCGCAGCGGTGTGGAAGGGCTGCTGCTGGGGTGGCTGGCTGGAGGAGGCGGAAGAGAGCAGGCGGAGGACTGTGCTCTTCCCAGCGCCGGGCAGCCCGCAGATTAGGCACAGGAGGGGCATCGCAGCGGGGAGGGGGGAGAGGGGGGGGGGGTTGTGAAATCGAAATTGAAGGGAACACAAGAATGATCACCCTTCACTCGTTATGCAGGGGAGGGGGGGGGGAAAGGAGTGACTTTGGAGAGACACAGAAGAGAGAGAAACGATTACTTTGGTTGGAGCTTCAGGGGGGGGGGGGGGAGGGAGAAGAAGAAGAAGAATGGGGGGATGAGTCAATCAGGTGGGAGGGGGAGGGGGGAGGAGAGGGGGGCAAATCCCCTCTCAATCCTTCGATGCAAAATGCAAAAAAAACCCTTGGTGGCGAGGGGGGGGGTGGGTTGGGGAGTGTGTGTGTGTGTGTGTGTGGGGGAGGAGCCCTCTCGCTTCCGCTTTCGTGGTTTCCTTCTCTCCTCGAAGAAAAATACCCACTCCCTCCCCCCCCCCCCCCCCCCTGACAAAACGTGGGGTGGCAGGCAAAACAAAAAAAAACATGACTCGGATAAAAAAATGGCCCCCTTCCCTCCCCCACACCCTTCCCTGCTCTCTCGGGAGGGTTTGGGATGGGGGGTGTGCGGGGGAAATTCTGTCCGCTCCACAACCGAAAAGCTAGAGTGGCGAAGGGGGGCTGGTTGCGGGGTACAGCAGCAGGGGGGGGGGCAAGGAGGGGAGGTTAGGATGAAAGAAAGGGGGGGTTTGATCGTCGAGAGGGAATGGAAAAGTAAATCTCCCAGCACCTTCTCGCAATGTTAGTCCTTTTTGTAGTCAATACACCAGATCAGCAGGGGGGGGCAGGGCGGGGAGGTTAGGATGAAAGAAAGGGGGGGGGGGGGGCTGTGCAGGTAAGTAACACACCCCAGGGGAAGGCTTCTCAAGAGGTCTTCGCGACGGTGCCAAAAACGGCGTGTTTTGGGGATCGACGACTTCCGGCCTGACGTAGACAAGCATGTTTTTTTTTGGCAAATTTCTCCTCCTATTTGCAGGGGATAATCCAGAGCCGAAAAGTTTGCCGAGATAGTTGCCGGATCGCGAAGACCTCCCTAGAAATCGTACTCCTTTCGCTTTATTATTGACACCCTGTCCAGCAACTGTGGGGAAACAGTTCCGGGCTACTTTTTGTTGAGCGCACCTGGAAAGAAAAAAGAAGACCCGAATGAGAAAGAAGAGAAGGGTGCAAACCTCCTCTGGCCAAGACAGGCAGGGGACGGTTCAACCCTGACACGATAGGCACGCTGAGCAACACACAATGCAGATACGAGATGGGGGCACGCGCAGACACAACCGTGACCCATCATCACTCCCTGTTGAACCAGGTGCTGAAACAGAACCAAGGCCTCTCCAGCTGGACGAGCTTAGGGTTGGTGCGGATGCGTTGCGGGACATAGGCAAACGCGGCGCGGTTCTGCTGGACTGCGGCACATGCAATCTCCAGGTCACCCTGCAACGCCTCCGATGCGTACGCTAGAGCGAGGCCCGAGGAGCGCACGGCGGACAGAACAAAATCATGGTCGTGGCGCAGGCAGTGGCTGGCACTGGCCAGGGCATCTCCCTGTTTGGAGACCACCGAGCGCATGAAGGCACGGTTGACACGGAGGGGGTGATCGCTTGCGCTCTTCAACGCAAGCGGATTTTTCAGCAGCAACCTCCGTGTGAACGCCTCGTCGCGCTGCAGCTCCTCCGATGCAAGGGCGATGGCCGTCGGCCCCCTCTCGGTGGAGGCGACGCTGGCCTCCACCACCTTCAGGGTGCCCCGCAGGCGCGGGCTGGCATGCCGCAGCTCGTAGCCCGAATTCTTCACAGCCACCAGCACCACATCCTCGTCGTCGCACAGCCTTGGCGAAGCTTCGCTCAACCCGAGGAACCCCTTCCGGAGGGCCGCGATGACAAACACCTTGTTGTCCAGGAGGGCCTTGGGGACTGCATTGAAGAGTGCCTCGCTGAGGCCCAGCTCCGAGGTTCTCACGTTGGGCGGGAAGGTGCGGAAGGCGCTCGGGTCTTTCTTCAGCATGGTCAGGGCAACCTCCTCATCCCCCTGCAGGCTTGGGGCGCAGGAGAGGTAGCCAAATCCTTTGGCGCGGATGACGCGCAGCATGAACTTCTTGTCTGCCAGCAGTGCCCTGTCGGCGTAGCTCAGGGCCAGCACCTGAACCTTCACAGCGGCGAAGACAACCTCTCTGTCGGCACGCAGGTCAGCGCTTGCGTATCTCAATACTGTGTAGTGGGGCAGCATCTTGAGGATGAAGCTGCGGTCTGCCTTCAGCGTCTCATGGGCATGGGCAAAATCCCCACCGTTCTGCATTGCTGTCGTGACGATCTGCTTGTCCATCCGAAGCGTGTCGCTAGCAGCCCCCAAGGAGCACCCAGCAATGCCTACAGCTGCGAGGACAATCTCTCTGTCGTCGCGCAGCTCTTCACTCGTGCTGGACAGCAAGCATGTCGTGCTGTACGCCTGTGCCGTGCAATACTCTTCCTGCACCACGGGGTTGAGGACGCCTGTGATTTTCTTCAATAGCAGCGCCATGAAGCTGCGGTCGCCGCGCAGCCTGCTGCTCGCCTGCGGGAACGCGCCGGGGCACCGTACCGCAGCACACATCACAACCTCGCTGTCGTCGTGCAGGGCGGGGCTGAACAGCTCGAGACCCTCCCCCATGGTCAGCACAAGGGCACGCAGGGCGAAATCCCTGTCCCCGAGAAGCTGAGGGGCTGCCGACCGCAGCACCTGCCGCATGTCATGCGGCGCACGCTGGCGCCGTTGCTCCAGGAGTGACACGGCCAGATCGGGGTCGGACCTGAGGCGCAGGCTTGCATACTGCAGGGCAGCGCATGAAGTGCGCAGAGCAGTCTGAACCACATCGGTGTCATCCTGGAGGGCCTCCGAGGCATGCTTCAGGTTCGCATGGTAGCGCATCACCGCGTCGGTCGTGATGTCTTTGTTGCTGTGGTGGCACACCATCTCCTTATAGGCGCAGGGGTCAACCTGGAGCGCGGCATGCGCGCAAGACGCATCGACCTGCAGCCACGGAGGCAGGTCAGCCCAGGCCAGCTTGCCGTTCCTCACATCCTCAAGGAAGTGCTGTACCCCGCCCTGCAGCACCAGGCTGCATCCCGCCTCCAGCCCGGGGATATCGGACAGCGGTGCTCCCAGCGCGTGGTGATCCTGCAGGCTGATGCCGTCTGAGAGGAGAACCCCACCGGCTAAACACCCTAGCCCGGCAGAGGCGTCGTGGATCAAGTCACCCAACGTCGCATCGCATGCAACACACAGGGTCAGCGACTCCCCTGAATGCCCATGGACAACAGTCACCTCCATCCTGCAGGCCAGGCAAGGTGGGGTGAAGGTGTCGTGGAGATATGCGCTGTGCCCTCCCCTGCAAGAGGAGTGTGGAGTGTTTGTGTAGGTTTTTCCAGCTGCAGTGCTATCGGCATCCCGCGATGTGGCGTGAGAGAGGGTGGCGGTGGGGGGGTGGAGGAGGAGGGGGTGTGCGATGAGGCCACATGGCGCCGTCTGCCCTGGACCCAATAGTGTACACTCCTCCAAAGCCAAGCCGGAGGGGGCATGCACGACATGGTCACACCGGCCTCTCCCCCCCTCTCTCTCTCTCTCGCATGCCTTTCACGCGCGTATCCGTCAGGTGGATCACCCGGTGGGGAGAGATCCGGTGTGGGGCACTTGGGTGCGGGGGGCCTCAAATCCCTCTCTCTCTCTCTCTCTCACTTCTCGCTGCTGCTCATGCTTTCAGTGTGAGTATCCCCGGAAACTTTGCGTCTGCAAATCAGAAAGGGGAGAGAAGAACAAACGGGTATCCGTCGATCGCGAGAACACCCCCACACGCCTGCTGCGCTGCGGGTGTGGTGTGTCCTGCATGATCTGCATAGCAAAGTTTCCTGGTTTGTTTCTGGTTAGCACAAGTCCAAAAGGAGAATACCGACACCCCTCTCTCTTGGACGCAATAGCGTAGCGTTGCGAAGAGAACTTGTTTTGTGCGTCACATATATCACACACTGCGTATGCATGAGGTGCCGGGGAGCTACACGCGGAGACTCACGCAACAAACACAAAACAAGGTGTCTCCCTCTCTCTCGCACACCTCTCTGCCAGAGTGCATCATCACCGTCTCCCTCACTCCGGATTGCACACCACAACATGTGCACACATCAGCCCTGCGTAAACTCCTCAAACACGCTGCGCACCGCTGCCTTCTTGGGCCCCCTTGCAAACGAATGGCAGGTGCGCCCCTTGTAATCCTCAGGGGAGAGCGACGCACCTGCCTGCAGCATCACACGCACAGCATCAACTGAGCCACATGCCGAGGCCTTCATCAACGCAGTGCTTCCATCGAGGGCAGTGGCATCAACGCCAGCACCGTGCTGCAGCAGGAGGCGGATGGTGCCCGCATTCCCTGCACCGCACGCAAGCTGCAGTGGTGTCTCCCCAGCCTTGTTAGTGGTGTTCGGGGAGGCGCCGTGGCGCAGCGCAACGGCTGCGACCTCTGTGCCCTGCTGTGTATGGGACTGGGCTGCACGCAGCAGCAGAGTGGCGCCTCTGCTGTCCGCTGCGGTGGCATCGGCGCCGGCAGACAGCAACGCCTCCACGACACCCTGATTCATGGGGGCTGTATGCATCACTGTCCTCCCTGACACATCCTTTGCGCGCACATCGCCCCCAAGGCTGATGAGCCGTGCGACAAGCTCAGGGGTTGCCTTGGCCCCAACCAGGATCATCACCGTTTCCCGCCTCCCGTTCACCCTGCTGTGATCCGCACCGCGATCCAGGAGGAATGTCACGGCACCCATGTGGCCCGCCTTCGCCGCGACATGCAGCGCCGTGTTACCCTTCTCATCCGCTGTGTCCAGACCTGCCCCGAGATAAACCAGACGCTGCATCACCTCCAGAGACCCCGACTCTGCCGCACACATCAGAGCCGTGACACCCTCCACGTCGCTGTGGTGCACATCCACCCCACACCCCTCTGCCAGGAGGGCCAGGGCCAGGGCTTTGGCCTTTCCCTTCCCCTTCCGCGTGGCGTGCATCAGCGCGGAGCTCCTATTGTCATCCAGGGCGTTTGGCTGGGCGCCCCGCCTCAACAGATCCAGCGACGTGCCCCACAGCCCGGCAGAGGCGGCGAGGGAGATGGGGGCCTGCCTCGCGAGGGCATAGGGCACATCGCCTGTCCCGCTCGGGTCTGCGCCGTGCTCCAGCAGCGCTGCCACCACATCCACCACCGTATCGTGGGCGACCTGCAGAGCCCTCTGCAGCGGCCTGACCACGCCACGGTTGGGGTCCCCCCCTGCAGCCAGGATGGCGCGGAGAGCAGGGGTGCGGGCGCCCCTCTCCACCGCCTCGCGCAGCACGGTGTGCCCCAGAGGGTCTGTCTGGTTGGGGTCTGCCCCGCGGGACAGCAGGGCCTGCAGAGTGGAATCGCTGAAACCGCCGCCGTGCCGCATGCCGAAGAAGGCGTGCATCAGGCAACCGCTGCCTGCGGCGCATACGGCGTGGGGGTCGGCGCCTTCATCAAGGAGGACCATTGCGACATCATCTGCACCCGAATAGGCTGCGTGCAGCAGAGGTGTGAACCCGCGGAGGTTGCGGGCCTCGATGTCAGAGCCGTGCCGCAGCAGGCGCCGGGCGAGGCGTGCGGCGGGGGATGGCGTGGTGTCAGATTCGCGCTGTATGGCGGAGCTCCCAGCGCAGTTGAGGAGAGCCGTGTCGCCCTCCCTGGCGTCTGCGAGGAGGCAGTCCGCGCCGTGGCGGAGAAGGAGCTCTGCAGCGTCGTCATGCCCGTTGCCTGCGGCGTACATCAGGGCAGTGGTACCCTCATGGGGGCTGTGGAATTGATCCACAGGGACACCCGCAGCCAGGAGGAGCTCAGCGGTGTGAAGCTCCCCATGCGCCGCGGCAAGCTGCAGGCTGTGGGCGCAGATCTCCACACCAAGGCCATCCAGCTCCAGCTCCGCCACCAGGCGCGGCGCCGGGGCGGTCTCGACAGAATCGCCGCAGCTGAGGTGCGCGACATCCCCGTCCCCCTCCAACACGCCCCCCCCTGGGAAGCGGAGGGCAAACTCGCAGGGAAGGCCGAGCCCCGAGGACGCATCCTCTACAGCCTGACGGAGGGGGGCGAGGCGGGCCTCCTCAATGCAGACCTCCTGAGAGCCCAGGGGATACACTATTGTCAGCTGCATTGTGTGGGGAGCCTATATTGCCGGGAGACAGTGGTGGTGGGGGAATGGGGGGATATGGTTTGCCGAGAGAGAGAGAGAGAGAGAGAGATGAAATGCAAGGCAATGCCACGCAATGCGATGTGTCGGTGTTGGAAGTAGCTAGGGAGGCGGGAGATGTGTGGGCACCCCCCCCCTCGAGGGTCCTGGCAAGTTTTGCAAGTGGGTGGGGGGGTGGAGATGGAGGGGGGGGGGTGGATCCTCCCGTGGAGAGCGAAGACTGGCGTGCTACTATCTCGACATACGCAACCTGCCCGCTGCAGCCCTGTGTGGCAGTCTTGTTGACTGGTGCTGCAGTACGCGGGTCGGCGGGCCGTGGCCCGGCGGTGGCGGGAGGCCTGCGGAGAGGAGGGGCGCGAATCCCCTGCCCCCACCCCCCCCACCTCGTCTTCCCCCCCCCCCTCCCCCCTTCTCGCCATTTGACGGGCAGCCAGTGCCTGTCACTGACACACATACACGCATGAACTGTCCTTTCCTCTATCCAAATACGCAACTGCACGACCTAACACACGCCACCGCCACCCCCCGTTATATTACTGCTGCACGTTTAACTCCATTAGGGGTGTGTGTGTGTGGGTAGGGTGTGGGGGAGGGGGGGGGGGGGGGGGAAATCCGCAGAAAGAATAACGCAAGCGCTGTTGTCTAAAAAGGATATCAAAAATATGCTGGGGAAGAGGGGAGAGAGAGAGAGAGTAATGGTGAAGGGGTTAGCGGATTGGGGGGTGGGGGGGGGATAGACAAAAAATACCTTAGCCCCCCACCCCCCTCCCCGACCCCTCCCTGCCCTCTTGACATGCATGGAGAGGAAGGGGGGGGGGGGGGAGGGGTAGTGAACACGGTGGGATCTTGTAAATTTTACATGTAAAAATACCGATTTTTAGATGTATTATACATGTATAATACTTGCATGTCAACTATTATACATGTATAATACATGTATATGCCTGAAATATACATGTAAAATACATGTATATCAAGTAAAAATACATGTATAATACTTGCATGTCAACTATTATACATGTATATTTCATGCATTTACATGTATTTTACATGTATAATACTTGTCATGCAAGTATTATACATGTAAAATACTTGCATGACAAGTAAAATACTTGCATGCAAGTAAAATACATGTATTTTACTTGCATGCAAGTATTTTACTTGTCATGCAAGTATTATACATGTATTTTACTTGTCGTGCAAGTATTTTACATGTATAATACTTGCATGACAAGTATTATACATGTAAAATACATGTAAATGCATGAAATATACATGTAAAATACATGTATATCAAGTAAAAATACATGTATAATAGTTGACATGCAAGTATTATACATGTATTTTTACTTGATATACATGTATTTTACATGTATATTTCAGGCATATACATGTATTATACATGTATAATAGTTGACATGCAAGTATTATACATGTATAATACATCTAAAAATCGGTATTTTTACATGTAAAATTTACAAGATCCCACCGTGAAGCAGAGGAAGGCAAGACACAGAGAGTCGCCATTGTTCCCTCCCTCTTCACTCGTTATGCAGGGGGGGGGGGGGTTGCTGCCTGAGATCTAATGATATGCTCGGCATGTGTTTGCCTGGGGAGGGGGAGGGGTTTTTTTCTTTGTTTGGGGGGGAGGGGGTGAATGAAGTGACAGCGAGCCGAGTGTGACGAATCGGGGGGTGGTGTGGGGAACGGGTTTGGTGATTTAGGGTGTGTGCGGGAGGGGGGGGGGGGGGGCGCCAGAAAGCCCACCTTCATTGGACACACGCTGTGGATATTCCTGGAGGCAACCGTGATGTCCAACCGGCTTGACTGCGCAGACCTGAAAAACCGTTACACATTGTCGCAGATGCATCATACAGAAGAATACCCCGCTCTCTGTATTCTGTGCCACCTGTGTGTGTGTGTGTGTTAAAGCTGTGCCGCTTTGCAACCAGGCTTGTGAGGCACACATATACACACGTGAATCTTTTGCAGCAGTGCAGACACACACCGAGCACTTGCTCTTGGTGTGATCCCCACTGAGACTCAGTGGGGACACACATGTGGAATCTTCGTACTCTTCTGCATTTCTTTGCGGTGTTGGCTTCTTCTCCTCTGCCACACAGCCTTGCGTGTGCGAGAAGGGGGGGCTCATTGGGGACAAGGGGAGGCGCGCGTGTGTTGGATGAGGAACGGACAGTTGAGGGTAATAAAATAAACGACGATCTATATAGTTTCTGAGAGGCTTGTAGACATTTCCTGCGGGAGGGGATGGGGGAATGGAGGGGTGGGGAGGGGCCATCAAACAACGGAACGGGGGGGGTGGGGGAAGACAGAAATCGGAAGAGGGTTCGGATGAAACCTCTGCTTCCTTCTGCCAGGGTGCCGGTATATCTTTTTGGCTGGGTTGGGGGGGGGGGGGAGGGGGGGCGACAGGGGTGACAGGGGGAGAGTGAAAGTAATGAACTGGCCACGTCATCATCTCAGGACGGGCCTTGTGAGGGAGGGGGGGGGGGGGTAGGGGGGGGTCACTGGGTCAAACATAGGCCAAATTTTGGGAATCGAGTTTTTGACCCTAAAAAGGTGATTCTGGTGGCAGAAAGTGCCCAATATGCTCCGGAAACTCATTTCCGCCCACTCCCAGGGGGTGGTATGCCCCCGACGATGCCGTTTTTGTCGATGAAATTTTTTGTGACACAACTTGTACCTGGACTGCACCCCACAGGGCACGTCAACCAGAGCAAACACACCTCAACCTGCCAGAGGCACAGAAGAGCTGGTGTTGTTGGTTTTCCGGAACCCGAATAGGTTCTCGGTGCCCTCCAGAGGTCAAAAGTCAAGCCAAAATGAGGTGCGAGCACAAGAATTGTTGTGGGAGAACCATGGTACAGATCGTGTCACATTTTGAGGGTGTTCCAGGGGAGCTCTCAGCAGCTGGGTCTGCGGCACGGCGCATCCGTTGCCAGGGAGCGCGTCCTCGGGTGTGGTGCCATGCCTGTGATCATGTGGCACAGGGGCGCGACGCGAGTGTCCCTACACTGCCTCCTCTGACGGGGAGGCAGCTGACTGGAACAGGCACCTGGTCCAGCAGACACGAGTACAAACGGGCCAGAGGTACGCACAGCAGAATCAGCAGAAGCGCAAGATTGCCCGTCTCCGCCTCCAGCCCCGACTTCAGATCGACGGCATGACGAGAGTCCTCTGAGGACGCGCTCCCTGGCAACGGATGCGCCGTGTCGCAGCTCAGTTGCTGAGAGCTCCCCTGGAACACCCTCAAAATGTGACACGATATGTACCATGGTTCTCCCACAACAATTCTTGTGCTCGCACCTCATTTTGGCTTGACTTTTGACCTCTGGAGGGCACCGAGAACCTATTCGGGTTCCGGAAAACCAACAACACCAGCTCTTCTGCGCCTCTGGCAGGTTGAGGTGTGTTTGCTCTGGTTGACGTGCCCTGTGGGGTGCAGTCCAGGTACAAGTTGTGTCACAAAAAAATTCATCGACAAAAACGGCATTGTCGGGGGCATACCACCCCCTGGGAGTGGGCGGAAATGAGTTTCCGGAGCATATTGGGCACCTTCTGCCACCAGAATCACCTTTTTAGGGTCAAAAACTCGATTCTCAAAATTTGGCCTATGTACAGGCTTTTTTGGGTGCAGTGACCCCCCCTAGGGCAGTGGTGGCAGCGTACGGCCGTACGGTACGCGTACGCGTACGCCGTACGCACTTTCTGAAAATCGCGCTGCGTACGCGTACGCAGATTTTGCGTACGGCTGGTATTCCAGGTCTCTCAGCACACAGTAGGCCACCCAGCGGGTGGCTGGGCCCTGGCCTTTGATCTTGCCTTTCACAGATGGTTCCTTGCCGCGCACGTGGCGAATAACTCGCAACACCTGCAAGTACACCCGCAATCATACTGCAAAAGGTACCACTTCCGACTGGAAGGCTCGAAGGCTGCCCCTGGTACACCTGAGTTCGACTGTCGGATTTGGTGTGCGGCCATGGCCGTCTCCTGTGCTCCATAGACTGCCGTACGCAGCGCCGTACGCGTACGCGTACGCGTACGCCGTACGCACTTTTTGAAAATCACGCTGCGTACGCGTACGCAGCCACCACTGCCCTAGGCATACAGTGCAAACGATAATTATTATCGCATATATACCAGATACGATAATTTTCGGAAAATTGTCGCATACGATAATTCATTATCGCATACGATAATCCATTATCGTATGATGCGATAATGGATTATCGTATACGACCAGATACGATAATTATTATCGTATGCGATAACATACGATAATCCCATTATCGTATGCGATACCCACCTGATTTTGCCCGAAACCAATCACCGAAATCTCCAGTTTACCACCGCCAAATGCCACCAAACCCCGCCAAGGGCCACAATCAGCCACAAAATAGAGATCACTACTATTCTCCCAGCCCCAGGAAGGGTAAGATGAGCCTGTGGGGTCCGGTGCTGCAGGCAGGGTACGCGTACTGGTCTGTGTCCGGGCTGCTGTGGTCATCGACAAGGCTGTGTGGTCTGTCCGAAGGAGGTGGATGGTGGTCTCCCTCAGGTGGATCGCGTCTCTCCGATCCTGCATGGGCTCAGGTGTCTCCAGATGATCATCACCCCTTGCCTTGCTGTCGGTGAGGATGGCGCCCGAGCTCCGCCTTGTAGCGCAGCGGAGTCGTGCAGGTCAGGCAGGCTCCTTGAGGCCTCCGAGGTGATGTGCGCGCGCCACCCCGTGGTTCCTTGTAGAGTTGCAGACAGGTCCGTGCGCACGGTGGGAGCGTTCGTATCGCCCGTTCCGTGCCAGGTCCTGAAGAATACCTTTGGTTGAGTATTGCCTCTCTCGGGTTCAAACCCCATTCAAGGTCCTTCGCTATGTCATCACTGGTCGTCAGTCAGAGGGGAAGAACGGTGTTCCTCACTTTTTCACTGCTCACGGGAGCGAAGGCCAAGTCCAACATAAGTGGTAGCCTTGAAGAGAAATCTCCTGATCTCTCCAAACATTGCACCGAAGACCACACCTGCCTATCAGGTTCTTCCCCATCAGTCGAACAGTCTTTCTTGTTCATGTTCTGGGCAGGGTGCTCTGTCTCGGTCACCCCGACACCTGCTTCAACTAGGCTAGCCCAACGTCTTCCCTCAGTGTTCTCACAGGGGTGTCCTCAGTATCTGGGTCCCGACGGCAAGGCAGCGTACCAGTCGGCTTTGCGAACCCGCAACAGGCTGTACTGGTGGTTGCATACCGCCGCAAGTATGACCCTGTTGCTGCGTAGTCATGTTTTCCATGAAGTGGGGTGGCGACAGGGTGTAAGTCACGAGGGGAAGGGCATGTGGAACGGCCACTGCCCAATCTCCAGAGTCCTCTCCGCCCCACTGTGCCTGAAACTTCTTCAGACAGACATAGTGATGTGCATGTCATGGCACTATGTGTGTTGTGTCTCTGCCACCCATTTGTGAGGGACATTCTACACTTCTGAGTGAAGCCCCCCGTCACCAACAATTCAAAGAAGCAAGAATGGCAGCTTCCGGCTCCACTTTTACCACTTTTTCAATGTGTTCTGGGCTGATTTCTGGTTTTCCGAAAATCTCAAAAAATTATCGCACCATTATCGTATATTATCGTATACGATAATATACGATAATGGGAATACGATAATAATTATCGTTTGCACTGTATGCCTAGGGGGGGGGGGGTGCATGTGTGAGCGGGCGAGCGTGCTAGGGCACTCGACCCGTCCACACATTTGCATGTTTTGACGTAGCACCTACCACGTCACCAATCCTGTGATATGTTAAAGGCTCGGCATCAGCAAGGTGTGCAGCCCAATGTATCTACACACTGGTTCCGGATTCTCGGGTATGAACACAAGTGAAAGCGGGTCATAAGGGGGGTCTTGTTGTGAACCTAAGCGAACAAACCTCACCAGCTTTCTTTTGCTCGATGATCAGAAGGCTTGTGCGGTTGTGCGCACGCCACCATCGCAACAAGGCAAATGGCAGGTGGGAGAGAAAAGGTGGGAAAAGACGATCGGGAGGGTTTGTTAATGTACACCACACAGCCATCTCCAGCTTTGACTCTGGCCGGTTTGCTGGGGATCCCCCCCCATGACTTGCTTTGAGCCAGGGGAAAGTCAGGGCACAAACACCTGAGCCAGGCTGCTCCAGATGCATGGATGCATGCACAACCACACAAAAAACCCCCCTCCCTGCTGGGATACCAGGATCGGATGAGGGAACTCAGGTGGGTTTCCAGAGCTGCCAAGAGGGAACGGTCTCTTCCATCAAACCCGCCACAGCAGGGTGGCTGATTGGGATGGCTTCTTAGGCGAGCTGTGACATCGGCAAACAAAACAAATCGCCGGCGTGCAAGATCCACCCGTTGTGTATTCACAGGTGTGAGGGCTACACCGCTCCCTGAAGCTCCAAAGGTCACCAGCCAAAGCAAATGGCGCTCCCCCCTCTCTCCTTTCCCTCCCATGCCTGCCTACTATATGTCCGGCCGATCGTATCTATTGACGTTGGTACACTGCAGGGGTCGGCAGCCAAAGAGGCTGAACGTGCGGAAGAACTCTGTCCGGGCTCGTTTTTTTTCATTTTTTTGCAGTAGCAGTGTGGGAACGCACCGATCTCCTCCCCCTCCCTTACCCTTGATGCGATCTCCAGTCTGCACACACACAGGTGTGAATATTTTTATTATATCAGTGCCGAACACACCGAACAGCTGCTCTTGGTGTGATCTGCACTGTCACACACACACATGTGAGTATTTTTTTGGGAAGTATCGGTGCCACTTAGATAGGGGAAGAGCCACCGGTGAAAATGTGATGTGGATTTAGAGGGAAATATCAGATCGGGGGGGGGGGGGTGAGAGAGCGGGTGTTTGCATCTAGACAAAATTAGGAAATAGAGGGGTGGCTGGCTGGTGGTGAGGAGTGGGGCAGAGGGGGATGTCCGCTATTCGGCAGAAGGTGTTTTCGGCGGTTACGCATTTTTTTTCGTATTTCCCATAAAAAAACATGGGAGCAGAAGAAATATGCGCCGGAAAAAAATCGCACCTCAGCTCAGGGACGGCATAAAATGAAGAGGATCAGACATAACAGGACCTGTCAGACCCCCGCCTCCCCCTGCTCCCTCCATCCCCCCCCCCCTGCCCCACCCCCCGAACACAACAAAAATCATTCAACATTTGTCAATCTCTGCAACAGTTGTGTGGCCATCGGAGCCGAACTCTCCAGCAAAAATATGACCAACACCCAAGTGAATCATCTCAAGACAACAGAGACAGAGTTATTGGAGAGGGCTGAGGGGCGCGGGGGGGGGGGGGGGGGGGAGGAGTGTTGCACGTGTGGCAACAACTCTCCCCCCCCCCTCCCCTCCTCTTCCGCCTCCCAGGCATGTCGCTAAGCGTCGACCGTCGACCCAGTGATTTTGGGTTTCCCCCCCCATAAAAAAGCGTCGACCCAGCGTCGACCCAGTGGACTGGGTTGACGCTTGGTCGAGGCTTGGAGCGTCGACCCAGTGGAACTGGGTTGCCATTCAAGCCTGGACCAAGCGTCAACCCATTTATTACACTGGGTCGACGCTCACCAAGCGTCGACCAAGCGTCAACCCACTTTCACTAGGTCGACGTCGAAGAGAGTATGGTGTTGCAGGAACAGATGCTCACTACCGTGCCTCCGGCGGCTGGGGGGCTCCGCCCCCCAGACCCCCCTGTGGCGTATGTCTCGTACTCAAGTCATTTGATTCCCACCGGGTCAGGGAATCCAACCACTCCAGTCGCCTCAGGGGGACGCAGCCAACTCACACAGAATCTGTACGCCCACAATGAACAGATGTTCACTACCGTGGCCTCCGGCGGCTGGGGGGCTCCGCCCCCCAGACCCCCCATCTCGCGTGCCCGTCTAGTAACCAAGTCCTCGCGCTTTGACGGCCGTGGCATATCAGGGGGCAGCGTCGAAATCATGGTCCCGAAAGCCATTTTTTGGTTTCCTCCGGCACCCGACGGCGCGAGCGGGAGAGGAACCACGGAAGGAACCCAGCGCCTCACACCGTGCCCGCCTAGTGGTCCACCGATGGGAAAATTCGGCAACAACACGAGCGCGCGCGAAGCGCGCGCGAGAAAAATTGACCCCTAGTGTTTTCCCCCCTGATCCCCCCCCCAAAACAGGAGCGTCAACCCACCAAATCTCCAAAATCGAAAAGTTAGCGACAGGCCTGTCCGCCTCCTCGTTTACTGGGGCTGCTGCCTCGAGGCTCGGACTCGCTCCATCCGCTCCCGGAGGGAAGGGAGGGAACCCGATCCCGAGAGATTTGCAGAGTTCATAGAAGACGCAGACGACGCGAGGCTGCTGGCCTCCGGGCGGTCCGCACTGGCAAGCGCAGCCAGCTGGCGCTGCAGGAAGCCCTGGAAAGGCGCAGAGCACTCGCTGAGCCACGGGGTGATGTCGAGCGTCGGGTTCGACTGCATCAGCAGGTAGAGCTCCTTGACGCCCTCGCGAGACGTGTCGGTCTTCCGGACCCGCAGGAAGATCTCGTCCATCTTGGCGCACAGCTCGGTCTGCATGCCTGCCCTGCCTCCCGCAGGTGGGCCGGGGGGTGCTGCGTGCATCCCGGCAGTGGGGTCTTTGTGCACAGCAGGCGGGCCCACTGCCCCAACAGAGGGCAGGCGTGTGAAGGTGGCGTTGGGCGCTGTGCCTGTCTCATCCTGTGTGTGGCGGGGGTATGTTTGTATCGATCGGCAGGTGTTTTGCAGGAAAAAGAATCACAAGCAGATACTATTCGGAGCGAGCCGCCAACTCGATTCACAAGGGTACACTGCCCGTCGCATACCTGGGATTTGTTGAGGCACATCGTGATGAACTCCGCGATGAGCGAGGTGCTGCTGATGTTGAGCTCGTCCAGGCAGAGCCGGATGGACTCCCCGCGGATCTTCACCAGCTCGTTGAGGAGTGTCTTCACGGTGCGGAGGGGCAGCTCCATCCTGCCTTTGAAGTTGGTGGGCGGGTTCTTGTTCAGGAACTTGTGCACCGCATCCCTGTGGTGGGTGTGGTGGGGGAAGCATCGTAAGGTAAGCCTTGCAGAAGACGCAGCACCTGCCAGCAGTGATGACACACTCCAACCCAACGGTTGTTTGATGGCTTTGGTGATCATGTCAAGAGGGCCACGCCTCTTGGCGATGATGCAAGCAGGCGGGTGAGGGTGAGGGGGTAGGGATGACAAAGCAGAGGCATACAGCAGCTCCGTGAAGTCCACACGGGATCCGTTTTCGTTTGCGATGAAGCGGATCAGCTTCAGCAGGCACTTGGCGACCAGCTCAACAAACTTGATGTACCGCGAGCTCTCCGCGTAGATCAGGTTGTTGTATCTGTCCAGGCGACGCAGCAGGGCAGTGAAGGTTTCGGTCCTCCCGCTGCGCTCCAGCAGCTTCAGCATAAGCGAGTTGAGAGAGCGCAGGATGTCGTCGCTGTTCTGGCGCACCCCGCCTGACTGCGTGCGGTACGACTGGTGCAGCTTGTCGGTCAGCAGGTTGTCCAGCAGCGACCCGATCAGATAGTAGAGCGTGTCTGTCTTGCACCTCAGCGAGAGCGGCGGTTGGAAGATGTTCTGTGGTGGAGAATAAAACACGATAAGAAAGGGCGAAGGGAAGGGAAGGACAGGTCTGCATTGCAAACAGACGCTCCTGGCATCCTGTTCTAGACACGTCACCACCCACAATGAGTGGCTCTCGTCACAACACAACACAACTCAGCGTTGACCTGCTGTGAGCCATACCGTCATGAAGGAGACCAGCTCCTTGGACCCCTTGACATCCAGCGGCACGTTGTCATCGGTGCAGATGGTGGTCAGCCTCCCCATGGCCTTCAGCATGATGTTGTCGATCGGCACGCTCGCACCCTGCCTGTGCTCCTGCTGGATGAACTCCGCAGCCATGAGGCAGGTGCTCATGTTGGCCGACGCCAGCAGGTCCACAGCCTGAGAAGAGATAGAGGGGTGGGTGAGATGCTGCTATTGCCACACACACACACAGCACGCAACACTGCAACAATTCAAAGCCCCGCCCCCCAACACAGCTGAGGTAACGAACTCTGCGTGAATTGCATACCTGGGAGAGGGACGTGATCTCCACATGCTGCTGCTGGCGCGGCATCATTGGCGTCTCCATCGGCAGATCCGGCTGCATCTGGTTGAGCGATGCGTCACGCGTCATCGCTTTAAACCCGAGCTTCGGGCGGTACGTCGTCAGGTCATCCACCTGCATCATCGACGCATCATCCGCCGCAGGCGCCATCTCGACATCCGCATCAACAGGCTTCGGGCCCGGCAGACGGGGCCTCTTCGCGGGCTTCTGCTGCTCACGGCTGAACTGCTTGTTCTTCTCCAGAATCGGCTGCAGGGCACGCTGGTTCGCCGCGTTGAGGTCCCCAACGTGCTTCGCAAGCAGGTCATACCCCACGCTCTCCACCACAGGCTTGAGCAGCTCCTCCGCATGCTTGCGTGTCGTCGGATGCTTGTCCTGCACCAGGGAGACCAGCGGCTGCACCACAGGCTGCAGCGACGCAGGCGCCAGCTTCCCCGCATCCCTATCAAACACATCCACGAGGAACTCGCTCAACTCCTGCCGGGCGATCGGCACATCCGTTGACATCGCCTTCGGGAGGTAGGGCAGAAGCCCCTCCAGACCACAGATCCCATCAAACGTCGTCAGCACCTTGCGAGCCCCTGCTCTCACGGGGGGCTTCTGGTCACCCAGCAGAGCGAGGATGACGGGGATCAGCCTGCAGCAGTGGTTGCGGCATGCGCCACCCAACCCCTGGAAGAGCGACGCCACCACGTTGCACGCCTGCGGCACGAGGTTCCGGTTGGTGTCGGCGAGCCTCTGCTTCAGAGCGGGGATCAGGTCGGGCCCAATCTCCGGCTTCAGCTTCTGGCTGACTATCTTGTGGAGCTCCTCCAGAGCCTCGCCTCTGTCACTCCAGTTCGACTGGCTCAGCCTCCCGAGCAGCCCCGCGTCGATGAGGGGGCGGATGTCACGGGGCTCGTCGAGCCCACCACCCCCGCCACCCCCCGCCCTTCCAGCAGGGTTCTGCTGCGCAGCCTTCTTCGGCACAACCGACCCTGCCTGGCGCGACTTCTCGCATTCATCCTCCACCTGCTTGAGGAGTGCCGGCCGGAGCTGGCTGTCGCGGGCGAGCCGGAGGACGGAGTCCGCCCCACAACACCTTGCGAGGGCTCCGATCGCCTTCAGAGCTGCGGTTTTCATCGCAGGGGTCTGTGCCCCGGAGCTCGCCCCGGTGTCGAGGCATTTGAGGGCGAAGGAGAGGACGCCCTTCTCGTCGGTGGTGCCCGAGCCAAACTCGAGGAGAACCTCGGAGACCCAGTCGAGGCCCTCCTGGATAGCCTTGGGGCTCTTCGTCGCGGAGAGCGTTGCCACAACCTCGGCGACGACGGGGCGAGGGGACGTGCCCTCGCAGAGCCGGGTGAGGAGCTCGCGGATCACGCCCTTCACCTTCATGTCCTGGAGCTTCTCCACCGCAGGAGAGGTGGCGCGGATGACCCGGAGACGGACAGGGCCTGTGGCACGGTTGAGGCAGGCCAGCACGACCTTGGTCATCTCCAGCACGACCTGGAAGGTGGGGTCCTTCCAGCCAGGGGTTGCAGAGTGGAACAGCGACGCGACGAGCTCCGCCGCCTCGCTCCCCTCCATCCCGGCGAGCGACTCCCCCGCGAGGGACGCAGCCTCGAGCCTTTCTTTGAAAACCTTCGACGCAAGCCCCTTCGTCACCTTCTCCGCAGAGGATGGTGCGGCAGACTCCAGCATGCCCTCCGCGTCGGACCGGGAGAAGGGAGGTGGCAGCGCTTCAGACGACGCGGATGAGCCTTTATCCCCCGCGGATTCCTTCGGCCTCCCCGACACGCTGGAGGAAAGGCCTCCTGTGCGGGGTGCCTTCATTGTCCTGGAGAGGGCTCGCGGGGCGGGCTTGGCGTCGTCATCGCCTGGGCCTGAGGAGGTGGAGGCACCGAGGGATTTCCCTGGAGGCGCCCGGGTGCTTGCGGAGCGGCGGAGGGCGCCCCCAGGCATGGAGTTGACGGTGCTGGTGACGGCTGAGGTGCCTCCGCCAGCTGCTGCTTTGAGGATTTTGTCACGCGCCTTCGCGTTGACCCCGTTGATGAACCCACACTGGCTCTCCCCGAGCACCTTGTAGAGGGAGACGCAGAGCTTTGAGGCGGCTTCCTTCACCCCAGAGTCGGGGTCTGTTTCGAGGATTTTAACAGCGACGGTTGAGAAGAGCTTGCATGCCCTCTGGGCACGCTCTGCAGAGCTTGAGGTAACGCACCTCTCCATCCACTGCAGCACCCCGAGCCGGACGAGGAGGACCTTGTCGGCGGATGATTTGAGAACGTCCTCCGCAATCTCGTTGATCTGCACGATCCCAAAGTCGTACATCACAAACAGCATGTCCCTCAGAGGGTCTGCAACGACAGTCTTCTTCTCCTTCAGGAGGTCCAACAGATGCGGGAAGAGGAGCCGGCTCTCCCGAGCAAAGTGGGTGCGGAGCCCTTTGCAGAGGAGGAGCAGGCCTTTGCAGGCGAGGCCCACCATAGCCAGGTTGGAGTCGGAGAGGGCGCGTTTGAGCCCCTTAGCGAGCTCGCCGTAGTCATCCTGCTGGAGGCGGACCTTGGAGGCGTGGGGGAAGAAGTGTGAATCCATCATCTCCTTCTTCGCAGACCACTTCGCCTTGGGGTCTGTGATGACGGAGATGAAGTCCTTCGGGAGGTGCTTGAGAACCGGCTCCGGCACAGACTCCTCAAAAATCATGTTCTCCACCGCGGCGGACCCGGCTGCACCTCCGGCAGCACCCCCCGTTGGCTGCGCCGCCACCGCACCCTTCACACTCCGCGGGGGTGGAGGGAGAGACCCAGACGCAGCCTCCTTCGTGATCTCCTGGATAGTCGACGACTTCACACCCTTGTTCTCCAGCAGAGATAGGATGGCAGGCCCGGAGGCGCCGTGGAGGTGAACTGCGATTGTCCGGGCCGCCTTCCGGATTTTGTCGTCAGCCTCCCCCAGGAATTTGACGAGCACGGGGAGGCACTGCCCCATGTTGAAGGGCGACCCGCCAAACTCCTCAAACAGGCGCAGCAGGGAGGCGGACAGCGCCTGCTTATGCTTCACAGCCCTCACCTTAGGCAGCATCGCGGAGAGGGCTTCCAGGATTTCGGAGCTCTTCCCCTCCTCCGTGGCAATGAGAAGGATGTCCTGGCTGAGAGCAATCGTCTTGGGGCGCCCCAGCAGGCCTTTGTCCAGAGTGCCCGGGAGGACAGCGTCAATCTCTGAAGGGGTTGTCTTGATGAAGGCGATGGTGCATTCCAACCCGGAGTCGAGGGCAGATGCGTTGGTGTCCTTCACCATCTTCCTCAGGAAGGAGCTGTGCTGCGCCGCGGCGCCCGGGTCAGTCTGGGCGAGTCCGGCGAGCTCTTCATAAGCCAGTTTGCGGGCCTTCCAGTTGCGGTGCCCCAGCCGCGACTCGAGTGGCCCGGTGAAGGTCTCCTCGGCGGACCCCTGCGCGCCCGGCGGGAGTGCCGAGGTCATGTCCGGCACAAAGCCTGGAGGGAATTCATCGATGCCTGGCATGCCGTTGCCCCCCCCCGTGGAGATGGGGACGTCCTCCATGGCTGCCGGGGGGTGGGGGGCGGGCCCGGCGGCTGTGCCTGTGGGTGGGGTGGGGTGGGAGAGGGGTGAGGTTGTGTGGATTGGTGCGGGGTGGTGGTGGTGGTGTCTCCCCAGCTTTTCCTAATAAGTCACACGATCAAGAAGTGCGCTCTTGTCTCCGCTGGATGTGGAAAAAATGATGGGTGTGGCTGTGTGAAGGCGGTTTCCCCACACACAACGTGATTCAGGGTTGAGTGATGTCTCCCCAGCAATTCCTAATAAGTCACACTACAAGGAAGTGCGCTCTTGTCTCCGCTGGGTGTGTATCGTGATATGGTTGTGGCAGTGAAGGCGGTATCCCCAGACACAGAACAGCATGCTTCAGGGTCGAAGGCCGTGACGGCGCTGCAGCATTCGAGCAGAGCCCGCTATGCACCACTACTCTTATTCAATAGTAATCATCAGCACGCTGTGGTGGCAAGTGTGCAGCATCCAAGTCAGACTGCGTTCGCTACGCAACAGTGGTCTCCCAAGCCCTGGGGCTTCGATTCAATGAAATACCTAATTTGTTGTGTGTCATCATGTGGATATGAGCTCATGTCACGTCCCAACAGCACTCAGGCGCCTTGTGTTTGCGAATAGTAGGCAGAAGGTTGTCTGATCAACGGTTTTCTGAGAGAACATTGATGTGAAGTTCATCACGTGCTGCCAGTTCCCTCCTCCCGACATCCCATCTGAACTTGTCTCCCCAGCTTTTCCTAATAAGTCACACGATTAAGAAGTGCGCTCTTGTCTCCGCTGGGTGCGGATTGTGACTGTGAAGGTGGCTCCCCGACACACAGGACAGCGTGATTTAGGGCTGAGTGGTGTCTCCCCAGCAATTCCTAATAAGTCACACTACAAGGAAGTGCGCTCTTGTCTCCGCTGGGTGTGGATTGTGGCTGTGGAGGTGGCTTCCCAGCACTTCGGCAGACGCTGCACCGACGGCCTGTGGGCAAGGCAGCGTATAGGGAGCAAAGTGGAGGTGGCAGAGCACCGGGGGTCTGGGTTGGTGGGCTCGGCGCTGGAGTCTGGCGACGGGCTTGGCAAGGCGGATGGGTGGGGGTGGGGGTGGGGGGCTGCGCTGCGTTTGGTATTGTTCACGCATTCCGTACGGTGCGTTCGTAAGCGGCCCTGAGGAAAACTTCCTGGAGGACACGTGTGGCCATGTGGCAGGTAGGCACATCGAGGTGGGCCACCATCCGCAAAGGAAGGTGGGTACAGCTGCAGAGCGGCAAGTAAACAGGGACAAGTAAGACATCAAGAGGAACAAGAGGGTGGCACCAATGCACGCCCTGCAGCGGACTTCTCGCTGCGACTGTGTTCTCTGCATTTTTGCGTTGGCCGGGTTCTGGCTTGCCGCTGCAGGTGGGCACGGTGCGTCTGTTCAAATGCACAGGCTGGTTCGAGTGCCGTGCGTGATAATGTGTTTGTTGTGGTGTGCGGCAGTGGTGTACAGCCCCAATGGGCACACAGAAGGGAATCCCTCAACTAGGCGAAGAAACAAGTTGTGTGAAGCAAAGAAAAGCAAGGAATACACCGCAGGTACGGAAACCTGACGGGATACAAAACGGGATCCTCACCTGGAGGCCCCGTGGTGAAATACAGAGATGCAAGTCACAGACCCAAGTCTGGCAAGAGGAGGAAGAAGTCCAACTCCGACTCTCATGAGCTGGAGCTGTCAATGCGCAGCACTAGCAGCACGCATGGCGCTGGTTCTATAGGTGATGTGGATCCACAAAATCAATATGAAGCTGTGGCGGAAGAGGAAGAGGAGGAAGGTGGCAGGAGGGGGAGGGGAGGGGGAGCACAATGGGCAGGCACAGGCCAGCTCACCACCCTGCCACCTCACAACCCGTTCTCCTGGATCTGGTTCCAGGCCGCAGAGAAGTACCTCGCAAACAGGGCCTTGTCCGATGCAAACCGGTGCACGATGTAGCGCATGCGCCTGTCGTAGCGCATCACCAGGTCGATCGGCAGCATCACGAACTGGCCGCCAGGCCCGCCACGGTACTGCAGGTCTGTCTCGCCGCTCTCGGCCGCCCACGGGCCCCACTGCGGGTGGGCAAGGTTGACGAAGAACTCGTTCCCGAACACGTTGTTGTTCCGCGTCCAGTTGCCCTGGTTCCCGCTGATCTCCTTGTGCATCGCCCCCATGTTATGTCCACCCATCAGCGAGACAGCCTTCCACAGAGCCGCACGGTCCGTGTTCAGCGAGATCCCCAGCTCCGCGAACTTGTCAAGGAAGTACTGCAGGGTGCTGCGGTGCGGGAAAGCGTCGTGCCCGAAGTGCTTGATGGGCAGCCGGTCGTGCTCCTTCACACACTTCTCCGCCATCTCCGCCTCGCTGAAGTCGCGCCGCCCGGGGCGGAAGTGCAGCGTCGGGCTCCCCATGTATTCGAGCGCCACGTTCCCAGCCAGCTGGTACAGGTCTGCGTACGTGATGAAGGGGTGCGCCTCCTTCACCTGCTCCAGCACCATCCCCACGATCTCCAGCCCCTGGTTGTCGCGCAGGTCCAGCTCCGGCCCCCCGGGGCGCGTGCACCCACCCGTGCTGCCGCCGACCGGCCGCAGCGCAGGGTTGTACTGCGCCATCGAGTGCCACGCCATGCGCACCAGCAGCGGCCGCAGCGGCTCCGGCTCCTCCTCAAGCAGCTTCGAGAGGGACGCCACCACAGGCATGTACTGCGCCACCGCCCACGGCGCGATCCCCATCCCCGGGGGTGTCAGCGGGCCGGGGCTCTCGACCCCGCCTGAGGGACGTGGCGGCACACCTGCGCACCCACCTGCACACAGCAGCACGGCTGCAGCCACAGACAGCACCCGGCAAGACATCGTTGGGCTGCGCGGACCGAAGAGCAAGCGGCTGGGCGGGCGTTGCGTGTGTGGATGTGTGGTTTGAATGTGCGGTGTGCGCAGTGGTGGCCGCTCGTCACAGGCTGTCTTGTGAGGTGATGTCTCCTCAGCAATTCCTAATAAGTCACACTACAAGGAAGTGCGCTCTTGTCTCCGCTGGGTGATGCAAGTATCGTGCGAACAAGCACCGCTCGTCACAAGCTGTATTGTGAAGTAATATATCCCCAGCTTTTCCTAATAAGACACACGATTAAGAAGTGCGCTCTTGTCTCCGCTGGGTGATGTAAGTTTCGTGCGGACGAACATCACTCGTCACAAGCTGTCTTGTGAGGTGATGTCTCCCCAGCAATTCCTAATAAGTCACACTACAAGGAAGTGCGCTCTTGTCTCCGCTGGGTGTGTATCGTGATATGGTTGTGGCAGTGAAGGCGGTATCCCCAGACACAGAACAGCATGCTTCAGGGTCGAAGGCCGTGACGGCGCTGCAGCATTCGAGCAGAGCCCGCTATGCACCACTACTCTTATTCAATAGTAATCATCAGCACGCTGTCATGGCAAGTGTACAGCATCCGCAAGAGTGGCCTCCTCACCAATGCCACCCCCAAACCCAATTCAACAACACTTGGCGGATCAACAGGCCCAGTCGGGCAGGCGGGAAGAGGCGGGCGGAGGGTGGGACGACTGCTACCAATCCAACTTGCATCTGTCGTGCTGGAGAGGGGAGGGTACAGTAGCGAAAAGCAAGGTACATAGCCAACCTCCCTCCAGCCTTCATGTGAATCTTCGTCGCGCTCGGCAGGAGGGCAGGTGGAAGATTAAATGCAATGCGGAGTGGCACCGGTTGCATCATCACAACAGTTTTCGCGGGGTGGGGAACGGGTGGGGATAGCACAACAGAAACAAATCTACACGGTGTACAGTACACTGGGCATCAACATCCCGAAGCAGGACAACGAAACCGTCGCCTGAACCATCTGAAAGACCAAGCCGGGTCACGAAAGAGAACAAGGCTTACGTCAGGTGAAAGCAACACTAAGAAAAGCACAGCACCCACCCCCGCTCACTGCAGGCAGTGGCAGAAGCCACTGCAAACCGAGCCGTGTTGGAGCGGCGTGGTGCCGAGCCGTGTTAGACCGGCATACTGACGTCCGCACCCCCCCCCCCACCATGCCACTCCGTCAGAGGTATATGTTGATGGCGTGTTCACTCATGCGTGTGTGAATGGACAGCAGGTCAGCGTAGGCGTGGGACATGCCGTCACCGTGGGGCATCCGGATCCCTTGAGGCAGCAGATCCGTGCCGATTGTCTCGAGATCACCCACAGGGCATGTCCAGAGGTTCGGCGTGCCCGACCCACCCACGGCATGCCTGAACCTGGCCCCGCTGCTGATCGGCTGGAGAGGGCTGCCCCCAGGTCCAGCCAGCAAGCTCCCGGCATCGGAAACCGGGATCCGCACGCCGTGCATCCCCTGCGTGTCGAACCCCCTGTGGGATGCGCTGCTCGGCTGCCCCAGTGGGGTGTCCAGGTCAAACGTGCTGATAGCCCCATACCTCCTGGGCTGAAGGATCATGTCATCCCGCCGGGGGTGCCTGTGGTCGCTCATCCCTGCCTTGAGGGGTGGAGGGGGGTGGGGTTTAACTGTCGAGAGGGAAAGCAAAAGCAAGTCTCCCAGCGCCTTCTCATCCCTGCCTTGGGGGGAGGGGTGTGGTGGGGAGGGGGTTGCTTGCGTCTCTGGCACCACTGGGGGTGTCGGCGGGGGCATCTTTTTGGCGCATTTCCAGCAGAGGCAAGGGGTGAGAATGCGGACGGGAGGGGGGAGGGGGTAAACGGGAGAAAGTCTGAACGGGGGAGCGGATACTCACGGCATAGACGCAGCTCTCCGGGTTGAGGTTAATTTGCTTGCCAAAAGAAGATCTTGTGGCAGTGTAGCCACAGCCCATCAGGCAGGCTTCGTGAGGGAGGGGAGGAGAGCTTAGACACGCCCCGCTTCGCCGCTCGCAACGAGGAAAATTATGTGTATGCAAATGAGAAAGAGTGGCGATCACACCCCACACGCCTGCTGCGGGTGTGTGTGTCCTGTATGATAGGCATCGCACAGTTCCTCCTTTCGCTGGAATGTAGAAAAACACCGTGCCCAGCCGCAAAAAGGCAGCTCCGGGCAAGTAAAGGCAGGGAACAGGGTTTACGAGGCACTGCACTCAGACAGCGCCCACACTAACAGAAGTGGGGTTCATTGATGCGAAGAACCATCTCCCGCAGGGGCTGAACGCAACACCATAACCCCGTAAACACAGACTCCTAATACGGTCACCTGTGCTGAGGCGGTACAGCGTGGTCGCGGTGCAAGGATGGACCACTGCAACCACAACCACATCACCTGGCTGTGACACAGCAAGCGAGGCGACAGTGCCGTTCAGTTGCACAGTACGCAGGCAGCTGAGGGAGGTTGTGCACCACACCTTCAAGAACTTGTCCCAAGAGCACGACACCAGGTGATGCTCGTCCTGAGTCAGGGCGATATCTTTGATCTCACGAGTGTGCTCATCATGTGTGAGTGTGCGCGCGGGTGTTGATGTCCCACACACGGATGCTCTTGTCTTCTGACCTGCTGAAGATCCTCGTGCCCGACACAGCAATGCTGACAACAGGCTTGCTGTGACCCTCCAGCACTGTGGCGCTCGGTGTTCCTTTCAAGTCCCACACACGCAGTCTGCCTTTCTGGTCTCCGGACACTAGACGTCCGCAGTGTGTCCACGCTGCACTGAACTCGCCACGGAGGATGCACACCTGCTCCCACGTTGACGTCAGCCACACAGAGATGGTAGAGATGGTAGGTGTTGTCCCAAGAGCACGTCGCGAACCACGTCCCACAGACCGAGAACTCAGCGCAAGAATGATAAGCGACGACGTGTGCTGATTTCGTCACCACTGTTAATTCCGTCACCACATCAGCGGTGATGGTGTCAAACATCGTGATGTTCCCGTTCTCGTAACCCACTGCACACAGCTTCCCACACCTCGACAGTGCGATGAAGTATACGGGGTGGCTATGCGGAGATGAGTACTGTGCTGGTGACTTGATGTGGGGCCAGCGTGGAACCAGCTGCACGGCACCCCCGTCCTCCAGATCCGTGTCGCAACGCGCTGTGCATCGTCCAGCTCCTCCTCACACCCTTCTATATGTGCTGCCACCGCTGCAGCCTCACGGGCTACATCGACAGAACCCGGGAACATCTCCTCCAGCGCATCCACCTTCAGTCCGGCCACAGTCCCGCCTTCCGGAACACAGACGACACAGCTGACCCCGGTCCCGGTATGCCGAACAGAGGCATCCATTCTTAGTTCTTCTTTCGACCCACTTGCCGAGACCAGCAGCAAGTCTTCCTGGAGAGTGTGGCGGTATGAGCAGTGTGTGACAGTGGGTATTCGATCGAAGACCTCAATTATTGGAGATGTCCCCCAAGGCGCACTGTGGGCTGCAAGGGGGATGGGATGGGTGGGCCGGGGTGGGGTACGGATGTTCAGTGCGGCTGCTCGCTCCGCGGAGGGTGGCGCTCAGGGCGACATCAGGGATGGTGGGGAGGGTGGAGGCGCTACTGGTAAGGAGCGTCTCACTGCCTCACCCGTGTTGGGAAGAAGAGGAGGTGGGGGGGGGGGGGGGGGGACGACATTGCCTGGCTGTGAACAGAAAGCGAAGGGAAAAGGGTGGCACGCCGCTGAAGCCCGATTCCATTTATTTTGCACAAAATACAAAAATCAACCTTTTTTTTGCAGTGTTTGCTTGATTGGCTTTGGTGTGCCAGGACACCGCCACTTCACGATTTGTAACATCGTTATGCGCAAAGAATCGGACCCCATTGGCACCCTGACAGAACCGCCCTCTGCCCAGCAACCGTAAGCCAATGCAACTGGGTGGAACCACCCACAAGAGAAAGGGGAATCAACAACAGCTGGCGAATCTCCAAATGTAGGAACACCTCTTCCTCAATGGCCCCTCACAATTGTGCCTCAAACACCCCCCCCCCCTCCCCTGCGTGAAATGGCACTTTCGGTGCCTCTTCCATCCCAAGGATGCTGCCGCTTCCTCCGTTGCTTCGAGACATCGCTTTACGTTTTCATCGCTCGGAACTCGCCGAACACTTTGGGGGTCTTCGCTAGCCGGTGCAAAAAAGTGCAGGCTGGTGCAGGGCAAAATGGGCCGAAAATGGGCAAAATCGGAGGCAAAAAAAGGGCGGGGAGTTGGGTGGCCCCTAGCTGGGAGCACGCATTTGGACCCAAAAAATAATGTCGAGCGGTCCCTGTGCATTGTTCAGCCCTCACAGGACGAGAAGGCACGGCGGGGCCCGTGTCACGGGTAAACATTGAGATCAACCTGTCATCCTGGGCCAAGAGGGGAGCTGGCCGCCTGGGGCAATGCAGGAGCAACGGCGAGTGCTCGTGCTGGCACGAAGCGGAGCCAGGCAGTGTTGTCCCGAGACTGGGCCGAGCCAGGCAGTGCTGTCCCGAGAATGGGCCGAGCCAGGCAGTGCAATCCCAAGGGTGGGCCGAGCCAGACAGTGCTGTCCCGAGAATGGGCCGAGCCAGGCAGTGCTGTCCCAAGGGTGGGCCGAGCCAGACAGTGCTGTCCCGAGAGTGGGCCGAGCCAGGCAGTGCTGTCCCAAGGGTGCGCCGAGCCAGTCAGTGCTGTCCCGAGAGTGGGCCGAGCCAGGCAGTGCTGTCCCGAGACTGGGCCGAGCCAGACAGTGCTGTCCCGAGGGTGGGCCGAGCCAGTCAGTGCTGTCCCGAGAGTGGGCCGAGCCAGGCAGTGCTGTCCCGAGACTGGGCCGAGCCAGGCAGTGCTGTCCCGAGGGTGGGCCGAGCCAGGCAGTGCTGTCCCGAGAATGGGCCGAGCCAGGCAGTGCTGTCCCAAGGGTGGGCCGAGCCAGACAGTGCTGTCCCAAGGGTGGGCCGAGCCAGTCAGTGCTGTCCCGAGAGTGGGCCGAGCCAGGCAGTGCTGTCCCGAGACTGGGCCGAGCCAGACAGTGCTGTCCCGAGGGTGGGCCGAGCCAGTCAGTGCTGTCCCGAGACTGGGCCGAGCCAGGCAGTGCTGTCCCAAGGGTGGGCCGAGCCAGGCAGTGCTGTCCCGAGGGTGGGCCGAGCCAGTCAGTGCTGTCCCGAGACTGGGCCGAGCCAGACAGTGCTGTCCCGAGACTGGGCCGAGCCAGGCAGTGCTGTCCCAAGGGTGGGCCGAGCCAGGCAGTGCTGTCCCAAGGGTGGGCCGAGCCAGACAGTGCTGTCCCGAGGGTGGGCCGAGCCAGTCAGTGCTGTCCCGAGAATGGGCCGAGCCAGGCAGTGCTGTCCCGAGACTGGGCCGAGCCAGGCAGTGCTGTCCCAAGGGTGGGCCGAGCCAGGCAGTGCTGTCCCGAGGGTGGGCCGAGCCAGTCAGTGCTGTCCCGAGACTGGGCCGAGCCAGGCAGTGCTGTCCCAAGGGTGCGCCGAGCCAGTCAGTGCTGTCCCGAGAGTGGGCCGAGCCAGGCAGTGCTGTCCCGAGACTGGGCCGAGCCAGACAGTGCTGTCCCGAGGGTGGGCCGAGCCAGTCAGTGCTGTCCCGAGAGTGGGCCGAGCCAGGCAGTGCTGTCCCGAGACTGGGCCGAGCCAGGCAGTGCTGTCCCGAGGGTGGGCCGAGCCAGGCAGTGCTGTCCCGAGAATGGGCCGAGCCAGGCAGTGCTGTCCCAAGGGTGGGCCGAGCCAGACAGTGCTGTCCCAAGGGTGGGCCGAGCCAGTCAGTGCTGTCCCGAGAGTGGGCCGAGCCAGGCAGTGCTGTCCCGAGACTGGGCCGAGCCAGACAGTGCTGTCCCGAGGGTGGGCCGAGCCAGTCAGTGCTGTCCCGAGACTGGGCCGAGCCAGGCAGTGCTGTCCCAAGGGTGGGCCGAGCCAGGCAGTGCTGTCCCGAGGGTGGGCCGAGCCAGTCAGTGCTGTCCCGAGACTGGGCCGAGCCAGACAGTGCTGTCCCGAGACTGGGCCGAGCCAGGCAGTGCTGTCCCAAGGGTGGGCCGAGCCAGGCAGTGCTGTCCCAAGGGTGGGCCGAGCCAGACAGTGCTGTCCCGAGGGTGGGCCGAGCCAGTCAGTGCTGTCCCGAGAATGGGCCGAGCCAGGCAGTGCTGTCCCGAGACTGGGCCGAGCCAGGCAGTGCTGTCCCAAGGGTGGGCCGAGCCAGGCAGTGCTGTCCCGAGGGTGGGCCGAGCCAGTCAGTGCTGTCCCGAGACTGGGCCGAGCCAGGCAGTGCTGTCCCAAGGGTGCGCCGAGCCAGTCAGTGCTGTCCCGAGAGTGGGCCGAGCCAGGCAGTGCTGTCCCGAGACTGGGCCGAGCCAGACAGTGCTGTCCCGAGGGTGGGCCGAGCCAGTCAGTGCTGTCCCGAGAGTGGGCCGAGCCAGGCAGTGCTGTCCCGAGACTGGGCCGAGCCAGGCAGTGCTGTCCCGAGGGTGGGCCGAGCCAGGCAGTGCTGTCCCGAGAATGGGCCGAGCCAGGCAGTGCTGTCCCAAGGGTGGGCCGAGCCAGACAGTGCTGTCCCAAGGGTGGGCCGAGCCAGTCAGTGCTGTCCTGAGAGTGGGCCGAGCCAGGCAGTGCTGTCCCGAGACTGGGCCGAGCCAGACAGTGCTGTCCCGAGGGTGGGCCGAGCCAGTCAGTGCTGTCCCGAGACTGGGCCGAGCCAGGCAGTGCTGTCCCAAGGGTGGGCCGAGCCAGGCAGTGCTGTCCCGAGGGTGGGCCGAGCCAGTCAGTGCTGTCCCGAGACTGGGCCGAGCCAGACAGTGCTGTCCCGAGACTGGGCCGAGCCAGGCAGTGCTGTCCCAAGGGTGGGCCGAGCCAGGCAGTGCTGTCCCAAGGGTGGGCCGAGCCAGACAGTGCTGTCCCGAGGGTGGGCCGAGCCAGTCAGTGCTGTCCCGAGAATGGGCCGAGCCAGGCAGTGCTGTCCCGAGACTGGGCCGAGCCAGGCAGTGCTGTCCCAAGGGTGGGCCGAGCCAGGCAGTGCTGTCCCGAGGGTGGGCCGAGCCAGTCAGTGCTGTCCCGAGACTGGGCCGAGCCAGGCAGTGCTGTCCCAAGGGTGGGCCGAGCCAGGCAGTGCTGTCCCGAGGGTGGGCCGAGCCAGTCAGTGCTGTCCCGAGACTGGGCCGAGCCAGACAGTGCTGTCCCGAGACTGGGCCGAGCCAGGCAGTGCTGTCCCAAGGGTGGGCCGAGCCAGGCAGTGCTGTCCCAAGGGTGGGCCGAGCCAGACAGTGCTGTCCCGAGGGTGGGCCGAGCCAGTCAGTGCTGTCCCGAGAATGGGCCGAGCCAGGCAGTGCTGTCCCGAGACTGGGCCGAGCCAGGCAGTGCTGTCCCAAGGGTGGGCCGAGCCAGGCAGTGCTGTCCCGAGACTGGGCCGAGCCAGTCAGTGCTGTCCCGAGAATGGGCCGAGCCAGGCAGTCCTGTCCAGAGGGTGGGCCGAGCTAGGCAGTGATGTCCCGAGGGTGGGCCGACATCACATCCGGTCTCGGCCCGCTGTCTGGACCGCAGCAACAAGAAATCTGCGCTGCATGCACAGGAGCAGGGGGACTTGGCCCGTCCGCACTCCGACGTTGCACCGCGCTGCCCCAGCGCTCCAGATCACAAGGCCCCCTGCGCCGCAGGAGGTGGAGACGTCGCACACCAGCAGGATGAGGATGACGTCGCAGACCAGTTCACCACCCCCAACAGTAGGTCACACTCCGCCTCGCCTGTAGGCCGTCTACTGTATGCAGGAGTCTGCGTGTGTTGACACACACGCCCGGCACACCTGACTCTATGGGCAGCGCTCGTAACTCTCTCGGCGCCAAGTCGAAGCTGAGCAAGATTTGATTGGACGGTGCAAATATAGCTAGCCTTGCGGGATCACTAAGATACTCTCCGAGTTAGCTACATGAACACAATATTGCACATCGCACGGTTCCGAAGGATGGGTACGCGATGCAGCTTTAGGTCTTGTGCTAATGTTACACACAGCAAGATCCCTGACGGAGGGGATCGATGCAGGCACTGAGGAGATGTCTGGGAAGGGGTCCTGCATCGACCCCCCGCCGAGTGGAGCAAACACTCGGTACTCCGGGCGCCACGTTCTGCTCGGCTGGACATCGGCCCGAGGTCGTGGCCACGGCCCCCGACCACTCACTGCGGGGAGCTTCCCCTCCAGACAGTGTCTGGACATCACTCCTGGGCTCGGCCCAGGGTCTGGACATCACTCCTGGGCTCGGCCCAGGGTCTGGACACCACTCCTGGGCTCGGCCCAGTGGTGTCCAGACCCTGGGCCGAGCCCAGGAGTGGTGTCGAGACCCTGGGCCGAGCCAGGCAGTGATGTCCAGACCCTGGGCCGAGCCCAGGAGTGATGTCCAGACCCTGGGCCGAGCCCGGGAGTGATGTCCAGACCCTGGGCCGAGCCCAGGAGTGATGTCCAGACCCTGGGCCGAGCCCAGGAGTGGTGTCGAGACCCTGGGCCGAGCCAGGCAGTGATGTCCAGACCCTGGGCCGAGCCCAGGAGTGATGTCCAGACCCTGGGCCGAGCCCAGGAGTGGTGTCCAGACCCTGGGCCGAGCCAGGCAGTGATGTCCAGACCCTGGGCCGAGCCCGGGAGTGATGTCCAGACCCTGGGCCGAGCCCAGGAGTGATGTCCAGACCCTGGGCCGAGCCCGGGAGTGATGTCCAGACCCTGGGCCGAGCCCAGGAGTGGTGTCCAGACCCTGGGCCGAGCCAGGCAGTGATGTCCAGACCCTGGGCCGAGCCAGGCAGTGATGTCCAGACCCTGGGCCGAGCCAGGGAGTGGTGTCCAGACCCTGGGCCGAGCCCAGGAGTGATGTACAGACCCTGGGCCGAGCCCAGGAGTGATGTCCAGACCCTGGGCCGAGCCTGGGAGTGGTGTCCAGACCCTGGGCCGAGCCAGGGAGTGGTGTCCAGACCCTGGGCCGAGCCCAGGAGTGATGTCCAGACCCTGGGCCGAGCCCAGGAGTGGTGTCCAGACCCTGGGCCGAGCCAGGGAGTGGTGTCCAGACACTGGGCCGAGCCCAGGAGTGATGTCCAGACCCTGGGCCGAGCCCGGGAGTGGTGTCCAGACCCTGGGCCGAGCCAGGGAGTGGTGTCCAGACCCTGGGCCGAGCCCAGGAGTGGTGTCCAGACCCTGGGCCGAGCCCGGGAGTGATGTCCAGACCCTGGGCCGAGCCCAGGAGTGATGTCCAGACCCTGGGCCGAGCCCGGGAGTGATGTCCAGACCCTGGGCCGAGCCCAGGAGTGGTGTCCAGACCCTGGGCCGAGCCAGGCAGTGATGTCCAGACCCTGGGCCGAGCCAGGGAGTGGTGTCCAGACCCTGGGCCGAGCCAGGCAGTGATGTCCAGACCCTGGGCCGAGCCAGGGAGTGGTGTCCAGACCCTGGGCCGAGCCCAGGAGTGATGTACAGACCCTGGGCCGAGCCCAGGAGTGATGTACAGACCCTGGGCCGAGCCCAGGAGTGATGTACAGACCCTGGGCCGAGCCTGGGAGTGGTGTCCAGACCCTGGGCCGAGCCAGGGAGTGGTGTCCAGACCCTGGGCCGAGCCCAGGAGTGATGTCCAGACCCTGGGCCGAGCCCAGGAGTGGTGTCCAGACCCTGGGCCGAGCCCAGGAGTGATGTCCAGACCCTGGGCCGAGCCCGGGAGTGGTGTCCAGACCCTGGGCCGAGCCAGGGAGTGGTGTCCAGACCCTGGGCCGAGCCCAGGAGTGATGTCCAGACCCTGGGCCGAGCCCGGGAGTGGTGTCCAGACCCTGGGCCGAGCCCAGGAGTGGTGTCGAGACCCTGGGCCGAGCCAGGCAGTGATGTCCAGACCCTGGGCCGAGCCCAGGAGTGATGTCCAGACCCTGGGCCGAGCCTAGGAGTGATGTCCAGACCCTGGGCCGAGCCCGGGAGTGGTGTCCAGACCCTGGGCCGAGCCCAGGAGTGATGTCCAGACCCTGGGCCGAGCCCGGGAGTGGTGTCGAGACCCTGGGCCGAGCCAGGGAGTGGTGTCCAGACCCTGGGCCGAGCCCAGGAGTGATGTCCAGACCCTGGGCCGAGCCAGGGAGTGGTGTCCAGACCCTGGGCCGAGCCAGGGAGTGGTGTCCAGACCCTGGGCCGAGCCCAGGAGTGATGTCCAGACCCTGGGCCGAGCCCGGGAGTAGTGTCCAGACCCTGGGCCGAGCCCAGGAGTGGTGTCGAGACCCTGGGCCGAGCCAGGCAGTGATGTCCAGACCCTGGGCCGAGCCCAGGAGTGATGTCCAGACCCTGGGCCGAGCCTAGGAGTGATGTCCAGACCCTGGGCCGAGCCCGGGAGTGGTGTCCAGACCCTGGGCCGAGCCCAGGAGTGGTGTCGAGACCCTGGGCCGAGCCAGGCAGTGATGTCCAGACCCTGGGCCGAGCCTGGGAGTGGTGTCCAGACCCTGGGCCGAGCCAGGGAGTGGTGTCCAGACCCTGGGCCGAGCCCAGGAGTGGTGTCCAGACCCTGGGCCGAGCCCAGGAGTGATGTCCAGACCCTGGGCCGAGCCCGGGAGTGGTGTCCAGACCCTGGGCCGAGCCAGGGAGTGGTGTCCAGACCCTGGGCCGAGCCCAGGAGTGATGTCCAGACCCTGGGCCGAGCCCGGGAGTGGTGTCGAGACCCTGGGCCGAGCCAGGGAGTGGTGTCCAGACCCTGGGCCGAGCCCAGGAGTGATGTCCAGACCCTGGGCCGAGCCAGGGAGTGGTGTCCAGACCCTGGGCCGAGCCAGGGAGTGGTGTCCAGACCCTGGGCCGAGCCCAGGAGTGATGTCCAGACCCTGGGCCGAGCCCGGGAGTGGTGTCCAGACCCTGGGCCGAGCCCAGGAGTGGTGTCGAGACCCTGGGCCGAGCCAGGCAGTGATGTCCAGACCCTGGGCCGAGCCTGGGAGTGGTGTCCAGACCCTGGGCCGAGCCAGGGAGTGGTGTCCAGACTCTGGGCCGAGCCCAGGAGTGGTGTCCAGACCCTGGGCCGAGCCCAGGAGTGATGTCCAGACCCTGGGCCGAGCCCGGGAGTGGTGTCCAGACCCTGGGCCGAGCCAGGGAGTGGTGTCCAGACCCTGGGCCGAGCCCAGGAGTGATGTCCAGACCCTGGGCCGAGCCCGGGAGTGGTGTCGAGACCCTGGGCCGAGCCAGGGAGTGGTGTCCAGACCCTGGGCCGAGCCCAGGAGTGATGTCCAGACCCTGGGCCGAGCCCGGGAGTGGTGTCCAGACCCTGGGCCGAGCCCAGGAGTGGTGTCGAGACCCTGGGCCGAGCCAGGCAGTGATGTCCAGACCCTGGGCCGAGCCCAGGAGTGATGTCCAGACCCTGGGCCGAGCCTAGGAGTGATGTCCAGACCCTGGGCCGAGCCCGGGAGTGGTGTCCAGACCCTGGGCCGAGCCCAGGAGTGGTGTCCAGACCCTGGGCCGAGCCCAGGAGTGATGTCCAGACCCTGGGCCGAGCCCGGGAGTGGTGTCGAGACCCTGGGCCGAGCCAGGGAGTGGTGTCCAGACCCTGGGCCGAGCCCAGGAGTGATGTCCAGACCCTGGGCCGAGCCAGGGAGTGGTGTCCAGACCCTGGGCCGAGCCCAGGAGTGATGTCCAGACCCTGGGCCGAGCCCGGGAGTGGTGTCCAGACCCTGGGCCGAGCCCAGGAGTGGTGTCGAGACCCTGGGCCGAGCCAGGCAGTGATGTCCAGACCCTGCGCCGAGCCCAGGAGTGATGTCCAGACCCTGGGCCGAGCCTAGGAGTGATGTCCAGACCCTGGGCCGAGCCCGGGAGTGGTGTCCAGACCCTGGGCCGAGCCCAGGAGTGGTGTCCAGACCCTGGGCCGAGCCCAGGAGTGATGTCCAGACCCTGGGCCGACCCAGGCAGTGATGTCCAGACCCTGGGCCGAGCCCAGGAGAGATGTCCAGACCCTGGGCCGAGCCCGGGAGTGGTGTCCAGACCCTGGGCCGAGCCCAGGAGTGATGTCCAGACCCTGGGCCGACCCAGGCAGTGATGTCCAGACCCTGGGCCGAGCCCAGGAGTGATGTCCAGACCCTGGGCCGAGCCCGGGAGTGGTGTCCAGACCCTGGGCCGAGCCCAGGAGTGATGTCCAGACCCTGGGCCGAGCCAGGGAGTGGTGTCCAGACCCTGGGCCGAGCCCAGGAGTGATGTCCAGACCCTGGGCCGAGCCCGGGAGTGGTGTCCAGACCCTGGGCCGAGCCCAGGAGTGGTGTCGAGACCCTGGGCCGAGCCAGGCAGTGATGTCCAGACCCTGGGCCGAGCCCAGGAGTGATGTCCAGACCCTGGGCCGAGCCCAGGAGTGGTGTCCAGACCCTGGGCCGAGCCCGGGAGTGGTGTCCAGACCCTGGGCCGAGCCAGGGAGTGGTGTCCAGACCCTGGGCCGAGCCCAGGAGTGATGTCCAGACCCTGGGCCGAGCCCAGGAGTGGTGTCGAGACCCTGGGCCGAGCCCAGGAGTGATGTCCAGACCCTGGGCCGAGCCTAGGAGTGATGTCCAGACCCTGGGCCGAGCCCGGGAGTGATGTCCAGACCCTGGGCCGAGCCTAGGAGTGATGTCCAGACCCTGGGCCGAGCCCGGGAGTGGTGTCCAGACCCTGGGCCGAGCCCAGGAGTGGTGTCCAGACCCTGGGCCGAGCCCAGGAGTGATGTCCAGACCCTGGGCCGAGCCCAGGAGTGGTGTCCAGACCCTGGGCCGACCCAGGCAGTGATGTCCAGACCCTGGGCCGAGCCCAGGAGTGATGTCCAGACCCTGGGCCGAGCCCGGGAGTGGTGTCCAGACCCTGGGCCGACCCAGGCTGTGGGTGGTGCATTTTGGTGCATTTTCCGTCGGTTTAGGTGAAAATTGTCGAAAGTTGTCGAAATTTGTCGACAGGTGACGAACGACGAGAATCCCCGAAAAACCGGTTTTTAATTCATTTTTGGGGGGGGGTCTTCGCTGACGAAGTTTTTGTCGAAGACCCCTGTCGTCGTCGTCAGAACACTGACGTCTTCGGTGAAAACCCCCCTGAAACACCCGTTTTCCTAATTATGTGACGAACGACGAAGTTTGTCGAAGTTTGTCGACCAGCGAAGACCCCCTTTACCCCCCGAGTGATTCTCAAGAGACGGGTGAATCGACGGAGGTGCTCTTCCATCCCAAAAAAAACACCCGTGGGGGGTGGGGTGGAGACGGGGATGGGGGAGGGTCGGGAGGATTGGGAGAGACAGGCCACTTCAGTGATAACTGACGCGGCCTGCTGGGTCAGCCAGGCTGAAGCGATGGCATAGGGAAGTCATGGAGATACAAGTTCGGGGGATAGGATAGAGCTTCTCTGCATCTTTCTTGGCATCGACAGCCACTCCTCCTGCCGTATGCCAGTGATCGGGGGCGGTCAGGGCTGTGGGCACCCTAGGCCCTGGTGACCTGTGCATTGTTGCCAGATGGAGCTCCCGCTATGGAGTGTCACCGCCGTTCACCCTCAACAGCTCAGCGAGAAAAAGACACCTTCTTTCGCAAATGCGAATATCGTTTGCGGAAGGTGTATCGCTCAACTTTCTTTTTGGCTCGAAAGCCTCTTGAAAAAAGATGAGGCTGTTGTTTTGTGCGCCAAATCCGGGCAAAACAAAAAGCAACTCCGCAGCCTGATGAGGAGGTTGAATTTGTTACCCAAAGCGCTGCCTGCTATCTTTTTGACACTGACAGGAGGCCTGTTGCAGTAAAAAAAATATATCAACACAGCTCCATTTTGATATCAGCATGGAAATGCGCTAAAAAAAACCGTTTCGCGATTCACTTTCTTCTGTGCGGAACACACGCTGTCACCGCAGCACGACATTTGGCATCGGTCGGAAGGGATTCCTCATGATGGTGCCTGCGGAGAGCTGCACAGCAGTCCCCACCACACCACCCGCCGAGGTCCTCCCCCGCTGCTGCTGCTGCTGCAGCGGGGGGCCCCCCACCACCCCGCTCCGCGTGATGGTCCCCGACGACCCCACCGCCAGCCGCGGCGCGTCGACCCACTCGCCACCCCTCTGCTGCACCACACCGCCAACCCCCGCCGCCTGCTGCTGCGGCAGCGCGCCTGGCTCCAGTGGGGCCCGCGCCACGCCCCCATCACCACCACCACCCCTCTGCGAGGTGATGCAGAAAATCCTGTCGTGGGCAGCACGCTGCTCGCTGTGCTGCGCAGCCTTTTTCTCGCGGTACATCACAGCCAGAGGGGCAGCTGCCTGGCGGGTCGCAGCAGGGAAGTTCTTCGGACTGACACCCCCCGCAGCAGCAGCACCACCGACGCCACCCCCTCCCTTTGGGGCCCGCAGATCGAACAGCGCCACGCGAGAGTGAATCACCTGCCTGCGGGGCAGGGCGCCAGCCTGGGCAGCGGCACCCCCGCCGTGCTCCGCTCCTGACGTCGCCTCCCTGCAGGCCCTCGCGGAGTGATGCCTCACGCGGGGGGGGTCCTGCGCCTCCTGCTGCCCCTGCTGCTGGGAGTGTGGGTCGCGCGGCGACTCCGGTGGCGCCTCACGCTCGCAGAGCTGTGCTGAAGCCGAACGGCTCTGCAGGGAGTTCGCCTTGGTGGCACGCCTGGCACGCGCCGCGGTTGCCAGGGGGTAGCGCTGCGGCAGCGATGCCCTTCGGTGCTGCGCGGCGGGGGGGCCCGCCTTGCCGTCCCTCCCGCGGGGGTAGGGGGCGTGGCCCTGGAGCCACCGGAGGAGCTGCCTGCGGGTCGCCTCGCTGCACTGCGCCTTCTCCTTCTCCCACTGCCCCAGCAGCGTGTTGCAGTAGCGGGTTGTGTCGAAGAAGGATCCGTAGAGCTCGCAGGAGACGCGTGTGGGGAACACCCTCTCAAACCCGCCGCGCCTGCAGTATTCATCCTCTGCGTCGCGGATGACCTGTAGCTCGAACTCGCCTATCTGGGAGAAGTCGATTGGCTCGGGCTTCGGGACAGCACCCTGGTACGACACAGCCCCGTCGAGGGAGGTTGCCCCTGCGGCTGCGGCTGCTGCGATGGCGGATGCGGTTCCGGAGTAGGCTGGTTCAGTCGAGTGGCGGCGCGAGCCGCGGCCTGTGCCCAGGTTGCTTGTGGCGATGTTGTTTGGCTGGATAGAGCCAGGTGCGGCAGAGGTGTGTGTGGGGTGTGTGGCGGAGCTGAACCCGAGGAGGCGGACCTTACGGCGGGACTCTTCTTCGGCGGAGTAGGCCTGGCGGTCGAAGGGTTGAAGCCCGACGAGGTGCAGCAGGTTGCTGACCACCGCGTTTTTAATCTGCCTGTCCAGCGGCGAGGAGCAGGTCAGGGCGGGCATGATGTTCACCTCCAGCAGGTAGGGGACGAACCCGGAGGTGAGGAGGATGTCGAAGCCGTAGAGCTCGAAGCAGGTGTTCCTGTTCTTGACGTACATCCCGATCTTGGAGACGACGGTGCTCTCGCAGGTGATGAAGGTTTTGGTGACGACGTCCTTGATGCGGCCCCACGTGCTGTCCCAGTCGTGGCCCCTCCGTGTCAGATACCTCGCGAGCCCCTTCAGACTCCACTTCGACCCCGTGTCGTCCTTTGAAGCGCAGGTATTTCGCTGGTACTGCGACGACTTCCGGTTGACACTGTAGTTCGTGAGATGCATATACCGGTTCCCGAGGTGGGAATCGCCTTTCTTGAGCTTCTCTGTCGCGAAGCGCACGAGGCCGTCTCGGAAGATGTAAATCCTGAGGGGGTCGTACGACGTCACAGCAACATACAGGCGCAGGTCACACTTGTACCCTCCGATCGTCAGCGGGTTGGCGATGTACTTCTGCACGAGGCATCCCGCCGACTTGGGCATATCCGCCACGTTGTTGATGAGGTAGATGCCCTTCCCACAGGACGATGCCGGCGGCTTCACGATGAAGGGCTGCCCAGGGCACCGCGCCATCTCAGCCTGCAGCAGTGCCGCATCGTGCGGCAGCAGGAAGGTCTGCGGGATGAAGGAAAACGCAGAACCGACCTGCCTCCGCATCCTGCTCACCCCGCGCACCAGCGCATCCTTCCGCCCGATGTTCCATGTCCCCGGGAAGTGGTTCACCTTCTGGAAGGGGTTCAGCATCGCATACTCCTCATCCTTCAGCCGCTTCCCCCAGCATATATTCCAGTGCCCACGCTTCGTCTCCTTCAGGCCGGCACGCTTCATCGCACCCATCACACAGCTGTGCCGCACTGCCCGGTGTATCTTAAAATAGACGAGGCGGTTCGAGGCCGTTTTATCCACCCAGGTCACGGGGTGACGCGACATGTCATCATGCGTGTTGCAGAACGACACGGTCTCCTTGCGGAACTTTGGAAATGCCGAAGGCGTCACGAAATACCGCACCATGTTCGGAACACACCTGGGCTGCAGCGCCGCGACAGACACCACCGCGGAGATCGCAGCAGCAACAGCACACTCCCCTGCGTCGGCGGAAGCGGGGGGTTCTGCGGATGCGCGGTGCTGCTGTGCTCTCCTCCCGGAGGGAGGGCCCGAGTCGACACCACACTGTGCACGCAATACAGAGACAGCCGTGCCGCAGGCAACGGCACGCTGCGAAGCAGCTGGGGAAGCGGTTGAATCCGAAGAAGAGACGTTGTCGCTGAGCCCGTTGTCCTCAGCCCTGCGCTTGGTGAGGGCCCCAGGCGCCCCGCCCTGCTGCGCCGCGACGGCGAGCCTGTTTCTGCTGCGCTGCTCCGCGGGGGGGCACTCCCCATCGCACGACAGGCTCACGCCATCATCGTACATCTCATCCTCCGACTCCCCCTCCTCGCACTCCTCGCTGCTGGCGTCCTCATCGTCCTCACTGTCGCCATCCTCCTCGGAAACGATGCGGTACCCCAGCGCGGCGTGTGGCGTGTCGGGGGCAGGGCCGCCTTCGACGCCATCATCCCCACGGCCTGCTGACATCATACCATCTGGCTTGAAGGCAGGAGAAGAGAGAGGGAAGGAGGGGACCACAAGGGCAAGATATGAGCTGAGTGGAGTGGGGGGTGGCGGGTGTTGTGGCATGGTGTGGTGGGGCAGTAAAATGCGGTGTGGTGGTTTGGGCTCGCTGATTTGGCGGGGGGGGGAAAGAGGGGGTGGAAGAGGGGGGGGGGGCAGGGGAGAGGGGTGCATTGCCTTACCAGGTGTGTCGTTCATTGTCGTTGGCTTTGGGTAGGGTGCACACTCAGCAGCCACGACATACGCAGCACGATCAAGGATGCGCAAAGGCAGAAAAGGCATTGGGCAACGACATAGTTGAGTTGTCACGCATTGCGGCATCAAATGGCAGGGGCAAACCGACAAATATATGAGTGGGGTTGTGCGACAGGCACTCATCTCGAGTGCAGGCGGGTCGGAGGAAGCTTGAGGGCTGATGGGGGGAACCCGCAGGGCAAGACAGCGATGCGAATAAACAACCGCCATCAAAGGGAATGCACACCACGAGCCCCTGCAGGCAGAGAGAGCACGCGGTGGTCAGACAGGGCTTTGGCAGTGAGATCGTTAAGATCGCTGAAGTCCTCGTGGGGGCGGTGGGCACTGGACATCTCTAGAGGGCCAAGGTTGGATACCCCATATCCCAGAAGAAAGCTTGGTGGAAAACAAATCGGCAAGGCGACAAATCACAGTGGGGCTGTGGGAGGTGGCGTGGGAGTGACGGCGAAAAAGTGTCGCCGTCACATCTATGGGGAGGGGTGGCGCACGGCACTGCCTGATGCCTGCCTCCTGCACCGACACCCCAGACGCACCGAGGCACGCTGGGGGGTCAGCAGCAGCAGTTGTCTGCAGTGCGGTGCGAGACACCACTGTGCCCACGTCAGAGCCCCGAGAGCAAGACACACAACATCAGCCGGAAACAACAAGTTGGGAACCGCAAAAGCAACATGCAGCACGCCGCAAGCTGTGCGGAAGGGAGGTGAGTCAGAGTGTCTTCCGGAGTGCAACGAGGCTGGGGATACCGCACCTTGCAACATCCGGAATATATTTCATCCCGCTGAAGCAAAAGATATCAGAAGGGTTTGTGGACACGTGCCAGTGAAGGCACAAGTGGCACTTGAGTACTGTGTGTGGCGAGGTGTAAGAAATGATCGCATCCACTGCAAGGACGCCCACTGCAGCAGCTTGGAACGCACGCCACAGAGACAGAGACAGGGCACAAGGAGCACGGCCTCACACCCGGTAGGTGATGACAAGCAGCGGGGCGGCAGACCGCTTCCCCTCGTACGACTCTGCGACACGCACGGCCCTGCTGCTGCTGCTGATGCTGTCGATCAGCAGCGACAGCGACGACGATGCAGACCACCCGCTGCGACTGGCCACCTCGGCGACAACACGCGACAGGTCAGGGGTGCGGTACACACGCCCGGTGGACCACCTGCCCAGGTCACTCCACCGCACGCTGGCGCTCGTCACAGAGCGGCGTGAAGGGAGGCGCGACGTGCTGAAGGGTGCAGACGAGTCGGCGTCGTCCGCACGGATCACAAGAGTGGGCGATGTCCCGCTGTCACTTTCGTCCGCAGTGAACTCGACGTAGGCAGACGTGATCTGGGCCCCACGCGGCACACCCACGTCGCGGAAGCGCAGCCCGATGGTCTGGTCGACACCGTCGTACGCAAGCTCCAGGTCGCTGCTGGTGCTGTACAGACTCCTGCTCGACCGCTGCTCCACGTCGTCAGAACCAGAGCTGATGCGCACCCGGCGCTCCACAGTCTGTGTCGCCGGAGGGACAGGCACAGGAGCGGGAACAGGAACAGGAACGGGGGCAGGGACAGGAGGGCTCGGCGGTGTCGGGGGAGTGACAGGGCCCGACATGGTGTAGCGCACACGCAGCGTCGGCCCCATGCCGTCACCGTTGTGCGACTCGGCCACACGCGACGCAGACGACGCACGCCGCCCCTGCTTCACCACAGCAGACACCGCGTTGCCCCTGGCCCAGTCGAAGATCCCGACCACCTGCTGCAGCGCAGCGGCAAGGTTCGGCGACTCGTACGTCACACCAGGCGTCCACGACTGCGACAGGTCCCACTCAACCGCACTGGTCAGGGTGCGCTGCGACGGGCGGCGGGACGACCCCCACTCGTCAGAGTCGGAGTCCTTGTCGAATGCGATGGACACACTTGGGCCGGTCCCGGACGAGATCTCGTCACACGTGAACACGATGCGTGCATCCACGATGGTGGCGCCGTGTGGGATGCGCACACCCTCCCAACGGATCCCGACCACCTGCCGTGTCCCACGGTCCGTCAGCAGCTCCAGGTCTGTCGACGAGGTGGACAGACGCCCACGCGACACGTCCTCCTCCACGTCGTCCCCGCCGTCTGCAACCTGCACCGCCACCTCGACCAGGCCACCGCCCACAGGCGGCGAGGGTCCCGGCACAGGCACAGGCACGGGTGCAGGTGCACGGGTGCCACCACGGCCGCTGCACGACGTCGTCAGCTCGAAGGAGTCGTGGCTGCGGCCAGGCGACCTGCCGACAAGCATGTCGCACTTTGCGTTTCCAGATGACGGGAAGTCACAGATAAGAGCGCCTGCAGCGTCACCGTCCTCCGTCGTGTAGGTCGACTGCATGTAGTTTGTGCGGCCATACCGTGCCAGGTCGTCGAGCCCGACCCCGCCCATCCCCGCCACCACAGAGAAGGACTCGCCGCACGACAGGTCCACGCGGTCGCTGCGGGACCGGCTCGACACACGCTTCGACTGGAAGTGGGACAGCAGCTTTGTCCGCCCGTAGCAGTGTGAGTGCCCCGACACGACCAAGGCTCCGTGCTCGCGGCACGCCTCGTACGCCTCCCACTCCCCGTAGTTCGACGTGTGCCGGTGCCCCGGGTTCAGCGACCCCTCCGGGCGGTGCCACACACACACGCGCCACCGCGCCGTCGACCGCTCGAACTCCTGGTTCACGAAGTCGACCACACGCGAGATGCGCCCGTCCATCTCGTCCCACCCGACCATCACAAACTGCACGTCGTCCACCGCACACGACGTCCACTGCCCGTAGTCGCTCGACAGCGACCGCCCGTCCCGCCCGTGGCAGCTCGACCGCAGCTTGCTGCTCAGCTTCGCAAACAACTTCGACTGGTACCCGCTCGACCCGTCCCACTTCCCCACGTCGTGGTTCCCGCTCGACATCAGCGCGTGCGGGCGCCCCGTGTCGTACCACTCCCGGTCAAGGAAGTCGCTCCACCGCGACGGGCTGTTCCGGTAGTCGTAGTCCCCGTTCTGCACCACCAGGTCCACACCGTTCTCCCGCATGATCCGGTATGTGTTCCGCGCATCCGACCCGGCACCGCTGTCCCCGAGGAACCCCACCTTCAGCGCCGCCGCCTGCTGGTGCTGCTGCAGCAGCACGGCACCTGCTGTGGCGAGCACTGCCGTTCTCAACATCGCAACGGCCTGCTTGCTGCTCCTCTCTGTCGAAGTCTCTTGTGAGTCTTTTGTGTGTCTGTGTGCACCAACAAGAGCGTGGCAACCTGCGGGTGTGGTGCGTGGTTATGTTTGGTGATAGATTGACAAGAGTTCACGAACAATGCGAGTGCAACGGCTGCACCAAGGGATCGGGGAAGAGAGTGGGGCGCACCAGACAGCCATCATCTTGTTGAGGGCACACCACACGACTGCCACACCTCATTAGTGATGTCTGTCGTGATTTGCGACAAATCAGACTGTCAACACACAGAGTACCTCAATGAGGACCAGCAGGGCATGCCCTGTGGCTTCCTCATGGTACCGGCACTGCGCCTCTGCACAAGACCCATAAAATCCCACAGTGCAGTGGCAGGCAAAGAGGATCGTCGGTGAGACACCCACTAAAAGAAAGTGCACCTCACCCGGGACTGGAAGAGGCACAACCGAATAGCATTCTAAGACGAGCAGATACTGCCAGGTATAGGCAGACGAGCAAAACAAATGAATATGGGAGTAATGATGCAAAGTCTCTTGCACGGCGTGTCGATGACCCGCGGCTTGAGATTGAGTGAACCAGTAACAACAACCGAAGGGAAAGGGAAAGAGAGGGCAGGCAGTGTGGAGCGGGTCTGCCGTGTTGTTGAAATTAGATGCACAGGGCCTGTTCATGAACAGATCCGCAGTTCGTTCACCACGAACCGAGTCAAACGCCTTTTCACGCTCATCCACATTGAAGCCGAGTCGGGCTATTCGTCGTCGTCGCACCGGAACTGGTTGGGGAAGCTCTGGGCGCCATGGGTCTCCGGCAAGGACAGCTCCTCGCCATCCTCCTTGTAGTAGTTCAGCACCGCCTTCAGCACACCCTCCAGCTTGCCGAAGCACGTCGAGGACTGGCACTCCTGGTCGATCAGCCACAGCGTCGGGCCGCCGTCGGAAGTGATGTCGAGGACAAGGAATGCCATTTCACAGTCGATCGACATCCAAGGGAGGCAGTTGATGCCGGCGAACTTCTCTTGCATGTAGTCAGAGTACCCGTGAATCACCAGGATGTCTTCCACAGACGGCATGTTCGCCCCACAGCCGTGGGCGCAGCGTACAGCCATCATCTTGTTGAGGGCACAGGCTGAGTCATCACCGCCATCACACGTATGCAACTCGAAGAGGATCGTTGGTGAGACACCCACTAAAAGACAGTGCACCTCACCCGGGACTGGGAGAGGCACAACCGAATAGCATTCTAAGACGAGCAGATACTGCCAGGGATACTGCCAGGTATAGGCAGACGAGCAAAACAAATGAATATGGGAGAAGATGCAAAGTCTCATGCACGGCGTGTCGATGACCCGCGGCTTGAGATTGAGTGAACCAGTAACAACAAGAAAGAAAACGGGAAGACGGCAGGCAGCGGAGCGGGCCTGTCTGTTTGTTGGACAGGTGTTGGTTTCCAAACAGACACCTTCGCTTAGTACGACTCTTCTTCGTCAGAATCAGCGTCCAGGAAGTTACTGGAGAAGGCACTGCCGCCGTTCTGGCCCGACAAGGAAAGCTTCTCGCCATTATTCGCCTGGTAGTGGTGCAGCACCGCCTTCAGTACATCCGCCAGCTTGCCGAAGCACGTCGAGGACCGGCACTCCTGGTCGATCAGCCACAGCTGTGGGTCGGTGAGAGAGGTATCCAGGGCAAGGAATGCCATTTCACAGTCGATCGACATCCAAGGGAGGCAGTTTGTGGCGTCGGCGAATTTCTCCTGCATGTAGTCAGAGTATCCGTGAATCTCCAGGATGTCTTCCACAGACGGCATGTTCGCCCCACAGCCGCTCTGCGGGCAGCCAAATGAGACGCCATCACAGTGGCGCAGGAGCTTCTCGACGCAGGCCGGCACACTGTCCTCGCCTACCTCGTCCTTCAGCTGGTCAATAGTGTCGTCGCTAGCGCCTTCTTTCATTTTAACCTCCTCACCACGCCCTGCCTTCTGTGCAGCATCCTGGATCGCCAGCACCAGCAGAACCAGCTCCATGTCCTCTTCTTGAGGCCTCACCGTGAGGCGGGTCTCTGCCTCAAGCCCAGCAACAGCCTCATCGTCCACAGGCTTGCCGTTCTGCTGCAGCTCAAACGTGCCGGGCTTCAGGTCGCATGTCTCCGCCACTGCAGCGCACAGCTGTGCCGCAGTCTTGCAGTCCTCTGCCAGCTCCAGGCTCTTGTCGTGCCCCATCAGATCAACATGCAGCCGCAGCTCGCCTGTGCGTGCCCTCTTCTCCTGCACCTCAGACGCAGGGCTCTCAGCTGCGCGCTTCCCAGCAGGCATGTTTGTATTGTGTGTTGTCTGTGCAGGGTGCGTGGCAATGCGTGGACATATGACAAATAACAACGCAATCAGAAAACACTGTGCGAGTGCGAGTAGGGTCGCCGGAGTACGGGCGGCGGGGCCGGGCAACAAAGCCTCGGACAGGCAATCAGGGAATCACACCGTGACAGCAACACACCGGGCACCAGGACGGTGGAGGGTGGCCCTTGGCCCCCATCCACCGCCTCCTGTGACCACACCCTCATCCCCACACCTGTGGAGGTGGGCATCCTGTTGCATCAATCAGGCGTGCCGCACAGCACTAGGCACACTGCAGACGGGCACACAGGCAGGCTAGAGGAGATCGTGCCGCTGCGGTGCAGACAGCAAAGAGCGGGTGAACGAAACAGAGGAAAGCGCTGAATGATTGGGCAGTTTGAGAGATTGAAAGACACAGCAGACGCCAGGTTATGAAGTGCACAGTGACAGTCGTGGCATGTGTCGCAGTGCGACTGAGATGGATTATGGTTTCAAAGACCCACACAGACACACGCACCAGGTTCGTGGGTGAGATCCCTGCCTGTGTGTGTGACATCCTTTCGATGCGGCCAACACGCCACTGTCCCATTCATTCCAGCATTCTGCTGCACAGCACGTCGGCACAGTAGTTGCTATTGACAGCTAGTGTGCATACGACTCCCGAAGGCAGCCAAGCCATCCACTCTTACGCACGAAAGCAAATAAGACAAGAGACTTGCAACAGCATGCACAAACCACGGCACGGCACATCACACAAAGGGTTTCGTCCAACACACGGTATGATGTGTGTAGTCAGGTCACACCGAGCGAACTCTGATGATGCCTCCACTGCCTGGACGCACCTCCGTGCACACCTTCGTCCAGTCGGGAGGTGAAGCCTTCCCGCCCTGACGTGCCGTGCCTTGCTTCTGTGCTCCTGCCGCACACATTGTGGTGGGTGTGAGTTGGGGTCGTTACAAGGCTGCGCAACAACAAGCCCCGCTGGACCTGGATTCGGGTGCCATTACAGCAGTGTCTGGCAACCCTGCACCCAGGCCACAGGTGGCCTGACATGCAAACCGCAACTGATGCGGGCTGCTGCGCAGGAGGGAGGGTCCACACGTGGGAAGCGGTGTTGTGTGTTTCCGTGTTGCCGTGAACCCGCGCCGTGCCAGAGCACAGCACAGTGCACATGGGCACGAGTGCACAGATGTGTGTGCAAAGACAGACGCAAGCCAGCAACACACGACACATCACACAACACTGCCTTCAGATTGTGATCACGCACGATACGCACTGTTGAGAATGGATTGCCTTGCCTGGCCACCACCACGGACTGCGGTCCCGCTGTCCGTGAGCGCGGTGCCGGCAGAACACCAATCCAGTCACCGCGGGAGAGAAAATGTTGTGATGTGGGTTCGAGGTTGTGTTGAGTTGAGGTAAGTTGGGAGAATCAGAAGACACGACACACCCACACCTGGATGGGTGGATAGCTGGTGGCCCAGTGTGCTCGTAACAAAGTCAGGGTCGGTGGCATGACGCCACACACCTCACAGGACAGGCTCACACACCAGGCGCAAGGCTGCTCTTCACCGCAGCAGCCTGTGCACCCCCGAGCTGCCACACGAGACACCTGCAGCTGCCCCCCATGACCGCCACGTCGCGTGCATCGACCGTGATGACCTGCTTCGACGTGAGGGCGGCGACAGTGTCGCGCACCACGGCATCGTTCGCGCTGTTGAAGGTGGGCATGTAGATGTAGTCCTCCGTCATCACAGAGTTCACGTTGATCCCCGTGGCGGAGCTGAAGCGGCTGTCGAACGCGTCGTCCTTGTACTGGACAGGGACCTCGTGCACGGCGACAGACGGGAAGGAGGCCCGCAGCTCTGCCAGGATGGCTGCACGCAGCGCCGGCTTGTCCGAGTAGTCGTTCACAACCAGGGTGCTGTCCCCGACCCACATCACCATCCCGTCCGCATGCGCCAGGGCCGGGTCGTCCGACGGGATGATGGCCACCTCGTCCACCTGCAGGATCTCGCGCAGCACCTGCTTCGCCTCCGCCCGCGTCCCCACCCACGGGTTGTCCTCCAGGAAGCGCTCCGTCGTGATGGCACGGTTGTAGTGGTTGTCCACCACGTTGCCCCCGTCCAGCACGTAGTCCTCTTTGGCCGCGAAGTTGCGCCGCACCCACGTCCCGACGAAGGTATTGAACTTCCTCTGCACGTAGTTCGCATTGCGCCAGCTGCCACCCTGCGCCGCAGGCGCGTAGCGGAACTGCACAGGGTTGTACGGGTTCACTGTCGTGAAGTCGCGCATCCAGATGTCCTCCTGCACCGCCCCCTCCACCAGCACCTCACTAGGCACGCCCCTGTCCAGCAGCTGCCCACGCGCCTTCGCGTCCGTCAGGATCAGCACGTCATCGTGGCCCAGGATGGCCAGCGCGTACCGTGCCTGGAAGTCGAGGATCCTCCCATACACAGAGGCGTAATACCCGGTTGAGCGCGGCGCCGACATCACAAGCAGCTGCTTGGCCCCCATTGCAGGTGCGGCGCAGAGTGTGGCCGCAATGCACAGCAGCTGCATCGTGAAGCGCATACTGCCTGAACGTGTGTGTGGCTGGGGCAGAAGAATGGGTCTATAGTCCTGTGGTGTGGTGAGGTGGTAATGCATTCTGCCTTCTTATGTGCCCAAAGCCCCGACTTGCAGTCAAGCGACAATAGAAGAAAAACACCACACACAGCAAGTGCGCGCAGACAAACAGAAAACCAACATGCCAGTCTGGGGGATGGGGGGGGGGGGGGGATGCGAAACCCGAACCTGCGTTCTCTGCAACCCAAGGGCGCTCCTTCAAGTTCAACACACACCCCACACGCATTGCAGACCTGACACAGATCCTGTGTATCCCACACACACACAAGACACCCCCTCCATCAAACACACGTCCTTCCCCTCAGCCCTGCCGCCAGGCCACAAGGCTCTGCAGCATGTCGGGCGTGAAGGACGCCTGGCAAGCCCCCACTGCGTACCGCAGCGAACCTTTCAGGGCAGCAACATTCACCAAGCTGGCCAGGTCGCTATACGTGAAGCACTGCAGCGACACCGCAACCCGCGACATCTCCTCTGCAGACGCCACACCCTCTGAGCAGTGCGCCTGGAGATACATCAGCCTCTCCTGTGCTGTGGGAGGCGGCACGTGGATGTGCAGATCCAGCCTCCCAGGAGACAGCAGTGCACTGTCCAACACAGCCGGGGTGTTTGTCGCCGCCAGCACGAATACCCCCTCGGGCACATGATCCAGCTCGGAGAGCAGCTGCGACACAATCCGGCTGTCGTGCCCCCCCGCCGAGCCGCCCTCCTCCTCGCGATCCCCAAACACCGCCTGGATCTCATCGAGAAACACACAGCACGGCGTGTTCTGCCTGGCCTTTGCGAACAGCTCCCGCACCATCCTCTCGCTCTCCCCGACGTACCCCTTCAGAAGGGACGGGATGCTCCCAAGAAGGAACGTCGCACCCAGCTCCGTCGCAACCGCCTTTGCCAGCAGGGTCTTGCCGTTGCCTGGGAGGCCGTAGAGGAGGACGCCTCTGCAAGGCGTGAGGGCCAGCGCATCGCGCTGCCCCGCCTCCAGCCTGTAGAGCGACAGCGCGGTTCTGAGCCTCGCGATGGTATCGCCGTGCCCCAGGATGTCCGACCACCGGACAGAGGGTATGGAGACGTCGGCTGTGCGGAGCCTGAATGCAATGGATGTGTCGTTGATCCTGGCATACTCCTCGCGGACGCCTTCAAACCCCGACCCGGACTGCAGCCGCCTGACAAACCTGGGTATCACACGCCGCAGGTCTTCCCGACCTATGCCACCGAGCCTTCCAGAGAGCCACCCCACCACCTCGCTCACCTGGTCTGCATCGCAGGCGATCCCGGTGCTGGCAAAGGCTTCAGTGAGTATGGCGTGGCGTAGGGAATAGCTTGGGAGGCCCTGCTCGACAGCGTATGTGAACCTGGAGAGGATGAAGTCGGGGATGTCCTGGAGGGACCGTGCGGTGGCCATCAGGATCCATCCGGGGGGGATTCCCGTTGTGAGGAATTCGTGGAGGGTGAGGTGCATCTCGGTGTCTTGGAGGATGCAGTCGATGTGCTTGAGGAGGGCGACGCCGGGGCTGTCGGTGCAGAGGCCAGAGGCGTGTATCCCGACAGCCCGGTCCCCGCTTTCGAACTTCACGTTGAAGATGTCCAGCGGCTCCAGCTCCACCACGCGGAGCGACTCGCGCTCCGCGTATTCCATCACAGCGAGGGTTTTCCCACTCATGGCTGGCCCGACGACCAAAACAGACCCGCCATCAGGCAAGCTGATGCCGCTGAGATCATCCAGCGTCGCGTAGGACATAGTGTGTAGTGTGTGTGTGGCGGTGGCGGTGGCGGTGGGGAGGGTGTGATAGGGGGGGGGGTCGCCACCACGTGCCCTGTGTGTGGGTGCGTGTTGAGGGGCAGGGTGTGGTGTTTTTGCAATTTTTGTTCAAAAAAGGCAGGGGGGGAGGCAGGGGGAGGGGTGGGGTGGCATGCGTGTGTCTGTGAACTCGGTGTGCCATCGCGGCGGGGGGGGGGGGGGGGGGCGGGCCAGGCGGCACCACAGGTGTGTGGTCCGGCGCGCAGGCCCAAAGTGGGAAGGGGAAGAGACGCATTTTTGGGTGAGAAGACGGTCCGGGGGATAAGCCACAGCGCCAAGGCGGTGAGTGGGGGGTCGGGGGGGCGGGACAAGGATGGGAATAATCCAACAACCCTGGAATATAATCCATTGGGGGTCTTCGCTCCGGGTCAATTTGGGTCAACTTGGGTCAATTTGGGTCACCCTGGGGTTTTTCACCTTAGGAAAATGGGGGGCTTCGCTCCGGGTCAATCTGGGTCAGCTTGGGTCAGTGACCCGGAGCGAAGCCCCCCCCCTTAGGTGACCAAAAATAGGTGAAAATTTTTGCCTATGTTCCCTTGTGTCAAACTTGGAGTCTGACCCAAAAATCGGAATCTGTGACCCATGGTTTATATGGGCAAACCTGAAAATTTCCGACTTTTTCCTCAATTTTTCCCACTTCCTGGCCATACCTTTCCCGACCCAAAATCAAACAAATGCAGCGGAAAATGGCCAAAAATAGGCCAAAAAACCCCAATTTTTTTCCTATGGGAACGAACATGGGGGTCTTCGCTCCGGGTCAATTTGGGTCAACTTGGGTCAATTTGGGTCACCCTGGGGTTTTTCACCTTAGGAAAATGGGGGGCTTCGCTCCGGGTCAATCTGGGTCAGCTTGGGTCAGTGACCCGGAGCGAAGCCCCCCCCCTTAGGTGACCAAAAATAGGTGAAAATTTTTGCCTATGTTCCCTTGTGTCAAACTTGGAGTCTGACCCAAAAATCGGAATCTGTGACCCATGGTTTATATGGGCAAACCTGAAAATTTCCGACTTTTTCCTCAATTTTTCCCACTTCCTGGCCATACCTTTCCCGACCCAAAATCAAACAAATGCAGCGGAAAATGGCCAAAAATAGGCCAAAAAACCCCAAATTTTTTCCTATGGGAACGAACATGGGGGTCTTCGCTCCGGGTCAATTTGGGTCAACTTGGGTCAATTTGGGTCACCCTGGGGCTTTTCACCTTAGGAAAATGGGGGGCTTCGCTCCGGGTCAATCTGGGTCAGCTTGGGTCAGTGACCCGGAGCGAAGCCCCCCCTTAGGTGACCAAAAATAGGTGAAAATTTTTGCCTACTTTCCCTTGTGTCAAACTTGGAGTCTGACCCAAAAATCGGAATCTGTGACCCATGGTTTATATGGGCAAACCTGAAAATTTCCGACTTTTTCCTCAATTTTTCCCACTTCCTGGCCATACCTTTCCCGACCCAAAATCAAACAAATGCAGCGGAAAATGGCCAAAAATAGGCCAAAAAACCCCAAATTTTTTCCTATGGGAACGAACATGGGGGTCTTCGCTCCGGGTCAATTTGGGTCAACTTGGGTCAATTTGGGTCACCCTGGGGCTTTTCACCTTAGGAAAATGGGGGGCTTCGCTCCGGGTCAATCTGGGTCAGCTTGGGTCAGTGACCCGGAGCGAAGCCCCCCCTTAGGTGACCAAAAATAGGTGAAAATTTTTGCCTACTTTCCCTTGTGTCAAACTTGGAGTCTGACCCAAAAATCGGAATCTGTGACCCATGGTTTATATGGGCAAACCTGAAAATTTCCGACTTTTTCCTCAATTTTTCCCACTTCCTGGCCATACCTTTCCCGACCCAAAATCAAACAAATGCAGCGGAAAATGGCCAAAAATAGGCCAAAAAACCCCAAATTTTTTTCCGGGGGGCTTCGCCCCCCGGACCCCCCTTGCGTGGGGGGCTTCGCCCCCCACGCCACACGCACCTCCCGGCCGGTGGCCGGTTCGGTCGTCGTCGGCTGCGCCCAAAGGGCGTGCGGTAGCCGACGCCCTTTTGTGCTCGCCTCCTCCTCCCTCACTTCAGTATGTCGTTTCAGGTGAGTCCGTGTTCCTGCTTTGTTCTTCTGTCGACTGGGACGGGCCAGTCCTCGTGGGTTGCCGGCCGGTGTGTCCTCCCCCGGGACACCCTCCTCCTCCCGCCACTTGCATCTGGTTCAGCTTCAGTGAGAGCTGAGCGGGAGCCATACTTGCTCTTTTGGACCAATTGTCCGCAGTCCTGCATCATGAAGAGTTAGGTAATGCCCAGTCGCAGCCATCCCCCGACCCAGGTGTTCTGCCGTGGGCCAGGTCACCATCTGCAGGTCACCCCGTCACACACCAGTGGGCAGGCCCTGTCAAAGATATCGATGTGACTGCTCTTGCCGCAGGGCATCGGATGTGGGCCTGCATTGCATCCTGTTGCCGCTCAGTTCTGTTCCCACCGGAGCTTCTTGTTGCGCCGCAGGTCGAACAGCCTTTCGTGTGGTCGGCGCTGATCTTGTATAGAACGTAGGCAGTAGGCTGCTGTGGGTGACCTGCAGGTTACCCGTCCCTTTCGTGCAGGCAGCGCGAGAGGTGCGCTGTTTATGTGTGGGAGCACGGCAGCTGCCCCACACTCCATTCTGCTCTCTTGTCTGCTGTTTATGTTGAACAAGGTCTGGCTGCCAGTGATCTCGCTGGGGGTCGGGCAAACCAAAAAAGAGGTCGGGCACAGGGTGGCCGAGCTCGCGAGAAAAAAAGTGCAGCCCAACCCCGCCCCGACTTCCCGTGGTATGATGCAAACAGGATCGAATGCACGGCCACAGAACATTTTCACCCAATTCGAGAAGCACCGGATGTTGCTGCCTTTGGTCGTCCTGCTGGATCAAAAATCAGGAATCCAGCCCCCCAGCCGCCGGAGGCCACGGTAGTGAACATCCTGAAAGTCTTCGAAGGCTAGTCCCCACACCGGTTGGTGCTGTTGCACATTCCAGGCGGGGATGGTCCTTCGCTTGGGGCATGATGAGGTGCGCTTCGATGAACACCATCAAGCCCCCAGCATGCCGTTGGGTTTTCATACGCTGCGGCGCATGAAAACTCGGCCACAAGGCCGAACCCAAAAGCCCCAAAATCTGACCCGGGAGGTAGGGCCGAGGGTAGGGCCATGCCACCCCTGGCGGCCCACCCTCCCAAACAATTACAGAAAAAGGGAGGTGGGGCCGCGGCCCCCTGCCAGCCCTGGCACGGGATCGCTGCTGGCGGGTAGTTCAGGCTCGTGGCCCTCCTCGTTCCGGATAGCCCCTCGGACATCCAAATGATTCACGTGCAGCAGCCCATGCGCAGAGAACGGTGTGCCGTCTTGTACAGCAACTGTTGGACAACTGTTGAAATCGTTTTTCACCAAAAAAATCACTCTGCGGGCCAAGTCGAAGATTTTTCTGGGGACTTTTGGTGTCCCCAATTTTTCAATTTTCGAAAAATAAGCTCACTTTGCTAAACTGGACCCAACTCCCCACACTCTTTTTTTCCGACTTTTTCACGGGTTTTTTCCGGTTTTTTTTGGTTTTTTTTGGCGGATGGAGCGAAGACCCCCATTTAGTCCATTTAATCCAGGATTTAATCCAGCATTTAATCCCACTGCAGGTGCTTCCAGGCCCTACCACCAGGTCGGTGCCGGTGGATCGTGGTCAACTTATGGACCTTCTCTGGCTGGAGCCTGTTGCGCCTCTTCTCAGACTGCCAGCCCGCACAGCTGAAGATACGCTCCTGTGCGGCTGTTCTTGCTGGACAGCGGCCCGGGCTGCACCCCACCCCTGCGAGGGTGGACTCCGGCACAAGGCGACTGAATGTCAGCCACCACTGCTTAGGCGGATCCACACACGGGACCACAGTTCCTCCACTCGTCGTGGTCGGACCTGACTGTGCCGGGGATGAAGATGTTGAACACATGCAATGTCAACACGTCAATCGAAGCACGTCAAGGGGCATTTGCGCTTCGGTATTACGGCAACCTTCGTCATTAGTCGGCGAGCCTAGCTGGAAATGCACCCAAAATGCCCTCGCTGGCACCCCGCAGCACAAACCCCCAAAGGCGTGGATTAAATAGTAAAATCCAGGCGAATAAAATCCATTTAATCCACGAGTTTAATCCATGAATATAATCCAGGGGTGCCATCCTTGGGGCGGGAGCAGGAGGAAGAGGAGGGGCTGCGTGCAACGCAGATCCCTCCCCTCCCCTCCACCGCACCGCCACCCCCTCTCCCTCGCCAAGTCAACCATGCCCCGAATACCGAGGGGGGGATGGGGGTGGGAGGGGAGATGCCCCTCCCCACCTAAAGTGCAAGCCACTAGGGGGATCCGAGTCGTTTAGATCATGGATTCTTTTTGTTGGAGTAATGTGCGGGCCACAGCTCAAAAGCCCGGAGCTGGGGGGTCGGGGGGGTAGTGGGTAGTGTATGCATTTCATGATTTGTCGTCAGAATCATTTCTGAACCCACCCTCCCAACTTGGCAATGCCGAGAGCCTCTGAGACAGCAGCGCTGTAGAGTAGGAGGGGCTCGGCATGGTGCCAGAGAGAGAGAGAGAGTCATCAACCAGGGGAGGTCCGTGGCAGCCGCCACAGCGCCCTGATTGGCGACAAACAAAACAGCCTGTCATATCCGCCCTCCCGGAAAGGCATCCCCAGTACAAACGCCGAAGAGAGAGGTGTGCCGGCGGGTTTGATTTACGAAGAAGTTACGAAATGCGGAGGATTGTCAGGGGGGGGGTAGGGGAGGGGGGAAAACCAACAAATATCGGATTTTTGCGCTGAAAATCAGGGCAAAACGGCTCCAGGAAAGAGGCGCTTCAGCAGTGTTCCCCGGCAAGGGGTACACCCGCGATGCTGCCTGTAGGTTAGGCGGAGCGTTTTTGGCCTGATTGATTTGGGGAGTTGGTGTGTGGATGTTGTGTCGCCTGCATGCGTGGGCAGGCGTGGCACGCAGTGCCCGCACCAGAGTGCGTAACAAATCGGGGAAGGCGGCAAAAAAACAATGAACAACAAATCCTCCCTGATGAAGGCGTGGTGTGTCTGTGCGCGCAGGTGACAGCAACAAGGCAAATTTATATTGTTTGTGTGTTGCCACCCAACGCGCTGCCAACCACCCTTTTCCTTTTTCCACCGTGACAACAGCACACATAACAGCAAATAACAGCAGATGGGAGATAGGGGCCTTCGCTCTGAAGGGTGCAGAAAGGTGATACCCCCCCTCACAAGGGAAGGCTCGTCACACCTGGCATAGCTCGGTGCAGAGCGGGGGCTGTACAAACCCAACTGCAGAGCAAGCAAAAGCGAATGCAACCGGGTGAATCAAAGAGAAGGGAGAAGGGGAGCAACGACAGTTGGTGTTCTTCGAACGCTGGACACCCCACAGCCTGCCGGGCGTGTTCGCAAAGGATACGCACCGGGTGAAATGTTTCCTGAGTTGGGCTACGCCAAACTGACAAATATCGTACCCCCTTCCGCTTTAATATCGACACCCTGTCCAGCAACTGTGGAGATAACAGGTGTTAATCCTAAAGCTTCAGTCGTACGATTTCCTTCGTGACCTCGCGACCTCGCCACGCTTCGTCACTCGTAACTAGCAAAAACAAATAAAGAAACAACGCGAAAGGGGGGATGATGGAAAGGGGGAGGATTGTGAAATACAACACCCACCCCCGGCAGAGGGGAAACGGGTTCAACTGCCACCCGCGCCTGCCGCCCGGAGCGTGGCCTCCCCCTGCTGCACCCATCAGAAGGAAACACAGGGAGCCGCTTCACCCCCCACCCGCCCTCACGGGGCAAGGGGTGCCACAACGCGCTGGAAAGTAACGGGCGTCACACCCTCTGGGACGCTGTACTCAACCACATACAGCGGCAGCACCTGGAAGGGGTGGAACACGACGTACTCGGTGTCGCGGCAGCCCAGCCCCAGTTTCGCCGCACCCCCCAGCCCCCTGACGTAGTACGAGTCGTGCCCCGAGTTGGCATCCCAGGCATGCGGCGCCTCCTGCAGGTGCGGTGTGGGGTCCTCACACCACGCCACATTCCGCATGCTCCCGCGCTCCTTCAGGTTCGACTCGATGAGGTATGGGTTCCCCAGGTTGACACGGCACTTCACCAGGGAGTGCGTGCCGTGCACCGGCTTCACATCCCGGTGCGCCCGCATGGGCGACTCTGCGAGATAAATGCCCTTCCCAAACACATGGCAGTCCGTGCACTCATGGGGGTCTGTGCAGTGGTCGCAGTCCGCGCCACAGAGGGTCGTCTGGAGCCCCTTCCTCCCCGACACGGGGCACGTGTCAGACGCGTTGCGGTCTGCCGCAGCTGTGATGCCACGCTCCAACATCTTCTGCAGCCCTGCGCACGACGTGCCGAACCACAGCTCCTTCTCCACGACATTGCCGTGCTTCGTGGCGAGGAATGCGCGGCGCGAGGCGTACGCCTTCTCCTGCGCAGTGTTGACAATGCGGAACGCCGCACGCACCCTGCCTTGGGAATCCTCCTCTGCCGGCATCCCCAGGATATCCGCCTTCAGGCTGGCGTACTTGGCGGTAGTGCGGCTCATCCTCTCATAGGTCACGCCACACCCTGCCAGTGCGGACGCCTCCTCTGCATGCTGGAAGGCACACGCATCCATCCAGTTGCCGTACCCACGGAGGTTCCACCCGCGGCAGAACCTGCCAGGGCCGTGCAGCTTGGGGCAGCGCTTCAGACGCATGTAGGCATTGTCGGGCTGTGCGTCGTCAACAGAGATGCGCGCGCCACGCTCGCCGTAGGGGCGTGTGTTGAGCTCAGCAAGCTGTGTCTGGCTTATGGGGGAAGCCAGCTCCACGAATGCCCCGTAGCGTGCCCCGTTGCGGTCGATCCGCATCTGCGTGATGCGGTGCCCCCGCAGAAAGACAGCCAGGTCAATCCGCAGGTCCTCCTCGCTGGAAACGCTGTTGGGGTCGAGCCAGCCCACCCAGAGGCACGACGTCTTGGTGGACATCATGCATCCCTCCACCCGGCCCTTGCAGGGCTTCGCGCCGCCGCGCTGCGCCTCGCCCAGGCGGCGCAGGCTGTCCGCACCAGACTTGCTGTCGGTGGCAAACCCCTGCAGGGCTTTGTACAGCTGGCAGTGCTGCGCCTTGGGGATCTCCTCAAACCGGATGAGGTACTGCGGGAGGCACTGCACATTCCCGTCGCGCTGCTTCATGATGTAGTACCCCATGTCGGGCACAAAGGTGTGGTCCACATTGGGCTTGCCCAGGATGAGCTTGCAGACAAACATGAACCTGCCGCCGCCGCAATAGCCGACAGAGACATGGGGGTTCCTCGCGAAGTACTCCCCGGCACCAAAAACCTGCCCGGCACGGCGGAGGGGGTCGAAGCCTGTCGCAGCGATGCTGAGGACGTTCGACTCACTTGTCCCGTGGAAGCCGTCGATGATCTCAGGGGCCTTTCCATCCGCCAGCGTCATGTTGTGCTCTGTCGCCCTGAAGCGAAACTCCACGGCGTCGTTGCGCAGCTGCCATGCCTCCAGCACGCGGAACTCTCCGTGGAAGAACCCCCACTCTGACTTGGATGCCGCAGCAGACACCTGCTCCTCGAGGATGCGCAGCTTCGCAGGCCCCACACGCGCCAGCGTGTCCTTCGGGAATTTCGTGGGATCCATCAGGTTGTGGTACACATTGGGGCACGAGTCAGCCAACCGGGCCAGCTTGGCCAGCACCGCGGCACTCGGGGGGTGGAGAATCTTCTGGTTGCTCAGGTAGAGCGAGTTCTCCCCACACCAGTTGCAGTACGTCATATAGTGGAAAGGCGGGCGTGACACCCCATCGCGTGTATACTGCATCCACCCCCCGGCTGACCTGGAGAACACCACGGTGTGCTTCTCCCCGAGGTTGTTGGTGTTGACCCACTCGACGGAGGTGGGAGCGGGCCCCTTGTCTGCCTCCTTCCCCTTCCCGCCCTTCCGCACCTCCAGCTCCTCCAGGTGGGGGTTGGCGATGTGGAGGGATTTGCAGCCCTTCGCCTTGCACTTCCCGCCGAAGTGCATCATGCAGATTTGCTTCCCGCCATACCTCTTCGCCAGATCGCTGCCCAGCCGCGCCCCACCCGGAGCGCCGGAGGCAGCCCCTTCGCAGGGGATGAGCCGCCTGCCTGGGATGGGGCCAACTGCGTGCGCCTTAAACCTTCCCCCGACGCACCTCACCTCAAACTCAACCGGCTGCCTCTCATCGGGATCGAGCGATGCCGCGCGGTGGCGCCTGAGGATTGCAGCGGAGTGGCAGAAGATATCCCCTGTGAACACAGCGGAGGGTGTGCCCTCCCCCAGCACCCCAGGAGCAACGTATAGAGGGATGTCGGGGCAGATTGTGCCGAAGCCCCGCTCCGAGGACCAGCTGGCCACAGTGCCTCGGAGGCGGCCCCCGCTGTGCATCGTCGCAGTGAGGGAGATGTGGAGGGGAGACGAGGCGGATGCGGCTTTGATCTGCGTCGGGTTTCCCACGGCCTTCCCGTTGGCTGCGGTGATGCGCATGGAGGGGACCACGCCTGCGGCGGAGGCGGGGCTGCCGGGGGTGACGGAGGTCACGACGCCGTGCTCGCTGAGGGTCATGCCGACGCGCTGGGACTCCATCTTACGGCGGATCTCCAGCTCGACTGTCACAGGGGGGGGCGCCCCGAACATCCCAGGGGGTTTGGGCTTAGGTGTGGGTGTGGGTGCGGCCATTGGTTCTTCCGTGCAGTGTGGCGAGGGGTGCAGGGGGGTGCCCAGCTGCCGAAATACAAATCCTGCGTGGGTGTTGGGTGTGGGTGTCGTGTGCAAAAGAGTCCGGGTTTTGTTTGTGCGCACAATGTTGATGTGGCCCCATGTGAAGGGCGCTGCTGTGAAAATAATGCGGGGGGGGGGGGGGGGGGGTAGGCCCTTGCATGGCTGTTTAAATCTCTGTTTAGGGCTGTCACAAACACGATTTTTTGGATTTTGGGCCAAAAACACCACCAAAATGGGCGTACCTGGCCAAAAATCTCGTGGGGGATCACTGAAAAAATCCGAGAAAATAGCGGACACCCTCGGGAAAGTCGATCCATTCGAATTACTTGGCATTTTTTCCTGAAAAAACCCCCGAAAAAGTGTAACGCTCGTGTAACGCTCTTGGGCCGATTTGTAACGGTCCAAAAATACCACTTCCAAAAGGCAGAGAAGGCCTCTAAGCACCCCAAAACCACACAGATACCCCTCGGGGTAGGTTCCTGGGTGGTTTCTAGTGGTTTCGAGGGCCTCATGGTACCCAGAGGCGGTCTGAAAGAGGTTTCTCGTGGAAAAATTTGATACTTTCCCGAAAATACCCTTATTTTTGGGTGCTGAAATCTGCACGAAATCCCCAAACTATCACCCAAAATCGTCACCAAAGTGAAGAATTCACCCCGGAAGTGATTCCGGCAGACCAAAATGGGTGGAGTACCCTGTTTTCGGGTCAAAAATGCTGATTTTTTCAATGATATCCGCCCATGTCATGGTCTGTAACAGTAGTGTAACAGTAGACCCCCCAATTTGGGCCGTTTTGGACCAGTTCTGAGCAACCACTTTCAAAGGCGGAGAAGGCCTCTAAACACCCCACAACCACACAGCTACCCCCTGAGGTAGGTTCCTGGGTGGTTTTTAGTGGTTTTGGTGGCCTTGTGACGCCCAGAGGCGGTCTGAAAGAGGGTTCTCGTGGGAGACCCACCATAACCCCACCAATCCCTTGTTTTTAGGGGGTGTAACCAGGGTGGGCATGAATCACCCAAAATATCAGCCAAAATCGTCACCAAAGTGAAAAATTCCGCTCGCAATTGATTCCGGGAGCCCAAATTGGGCGGAGTACCCTGTTTTCGGGTCAAACCTACGGAATATTTCAGTGGTATCCACATATGTAAATGGTCAGTAACAGTCGCGTAACAGTAGCCCCCCTAGCATATACCGACCAAGTGGGCACACACTATGAGATGAACATGGCATCAGGTGCAGTGCCCGCAGAAGAGACCCATGTGTGACACCGGTGTGTCTGTAGGACGAAGAGGGGCTGGGAGAAGGCGGCAAACAGCAGGGTGACGATGGCAGGGCAAAACTCTGGAACGAGAAAACGGGCTCGCACAAGCACACTCAACTGCAGCCGAGATCCGACAGCCGGGCAGACAGTCTGGCAGAATTCAATGTTGTCAGACTCAAGAATCGCCAAGAAGGAATTCTGTATCCCTTGACAAGGAATGAACTGCAGGAATTTGCAGCAGAACTAGGTGCTGAGGTCCCAACCATACTCAAACGTGGATTTGTGAATTTTCTGGGTGAATAACAGGAGAAAAGCGCCCTAACGGAGGGGCTTTTTCCCACAAAAATACCCGAAAAATCCCCAAAAAAGCTGGAAAATTGGGGTGGAAGGGTGGGAAACAGGTGGGAGAGACCCACAAAAGTCATTTGGTGGTGTTTTGGGGGGTATTTTGGACCCAAAAATAGAAAAAATGGCCAAAATTTGGTTTTGTGACAGAAAATCGGGGGCTACACGGTGGGATCTTGTAAATTTTACTTGTCATGCAAGTATTTGAACGATTTGAACGATTTTTGGCCGTGCTCGTAGCATTCCCCGTTGAGGGGGTCGCTATTTCGTGTTCTCCTGGCCGCACGGAGGCATTGCCTTACGTCGCCTCTTCCTCTTTTCCTTTGGTGGTGTGTTGGTCTGGCACAGAGGGCGGGACCGTGCTGATATGCACAGTGACGACTCTCCCTTTTGTTTTGTGCCCGCCTCCACCGAGATTCGGCTGATGCCTCGATTTTTTTTTCCCTCTTGTGTCCCATGCCTTGTTTGCAGTGATCGCATTGTTGGCCATCCTTGCTGTAGTTCGGCATGCCGCCCTTCCCTATATTTTACATGTATAATACTTGCATGACAAGTATTATACATGTAAAATACATGTAAATGCCTGAAATATACATGTAAAATACATGTATATCAAGTAAAAATACAAGTATAATAGTTGACATGCAAGTATTATACTTGTATTTTTACTTGATATACATGTATTTTACATGTATATTTCAGGCATATACATGTATTATACATGTATAATAGTTGACATGCAAGTATTATACATGTATAATACATGTATATACTTGTAGTTATACATGTAAAATTTACAAGATCCCACCGTGTATGCAAGGGCCTAGGGGGGGGGGGTCTATTGTATGGATCTCTCTTAACACACTGCGCGCGCGGGACGCTCCCGCTGACTCAAAAAACAGAACCTCCCCCCCTCCCTCGCTGCATCATGAAATGGCTAAGCTAATGGAGTGCGAGGGGGAATGGGTGCTGTGGGGTGCGGGAGACACCTGCTCCTCCGGGCGCAAACCTAGTGTTTTTTTTCGCAGCTGTTGGGGAGATGCCGCATCGTGACCGGGTGGTGGCAGCGATTCTGAAATATACGGGGCATGGAACCCAGGGGATGGTACACGGTGGACTCCAGCGGCCCTAGCGGGAGTCTGGGAGCGGGAGTCTGAGCGGGTGTCAAAGACTCCCGCTAGCGGGAGTCTATACTCCCGCTAGGGGGAGTCTGACTCCCCCTAGCGGGAGTCTTTTCACCTATTTTCATCCATTTTTCCCATGATATAGTTACAGTCTACTGGCGTGGGGGGTAAAATCATGGTGGAAGAGGGATGGGGAGGGGCTTGTTTTGCTTCTGTCAGTTTCCCCGGACTCTGGACTACCTACCTATCCTCCTGGTAGCGGCTACACCTGCGGAGGTGAGCGGTTAGAATTTGAGGTGTCAAAGTGCGGCCATCGCCTGTCGTAGTTGTGTTACACCTTGGGCAAGACAAGCCATCCTGCAGGCCTCATCTTCTTCGTCAGAACTGTCATCCCCCTCCTGCTGTGCGCGTTGGTCAAGCGTGCTCAAAGTCGCCTCGGATGACACGAATGGTGTGAAAGTCGCCCCCAGCGGGATTGGCATTTTGCACAAGCAGAGCGATAATTTGCGGTGTCCTTCGGGGAACCGGGACAGGAAGTAGGGCGCGCTGATGGGTTCAACGAAGTCCTGTGTGTTGCAGTGCACAAACCCCTTCTGCAGCTGTGTCAACTGTGTGCAAAGAACATACACAGCCAATCTATGAGCGTGTCGGGTGTGCAGACACGGACACAGAATGACTTCTCTATACCCGAGGATCCCGTCCTGCGACAGGTGCGCAACCTTCCAAGGCATGCCCGATGCGCGCCGCTTCTCTTCTGCCATCGCAAGATCTCTCTCGTAAGTTGCGGAGCTGGCGATTGTAACGGCATCTTTCTTGCGATGTCCGTTCTCTGCTTCTTCATTCGTCGTTGTTCTGCAGAGGCACTGCATCTTCTGGAGCCCACCAATGATGGAGACTGTGTACGTAGGCATTGCGCGTTGATCCCTTTTCGGCATGCTCCATCAACCAGTGAAATATATGCCCTGAGATCCGAGCACGCAAGAAGGGAATCCGGGCTGACTCATCCTTGCATCCCCAGAAGCGCCAGGGGATGTCTGCATACCGGAAATGCATGAGGTCTGCAAGGGAGACAAAGAGGTAGCGGAACAAGCCCTTGTAGGTGTGTCCTGTGACAGGCAAGCACGACCTTCCGGAACTGAGCACCTGTCCCATGCTGCGACACATTCAGTGCAAGGTTTGTACAGGTCTTGTCGAATATTTTTTTGTTGTCTCATCCAGTACCCTGATCAGCCGCATGGCGAGCCCCTTGCAGTCATGGAGTGCTGGGGTGACGTAGCGGGCATTGGGAAGCACACCTGCCAAGAGGGAGGGGTAGCCAGCCTCTTTCATCTCAGAGAGAGTCAGGTGCGGGTATCGATGCACCTGTTGATACCAGCGTTCTTCTGGGATGTCGCACAGTGAGCATCGGTGCCCTCGCCCCCCGCATCGCCTCATTGTTGCCCACTGCTGATCTATACTCCCGCTAGCGGGAGTTGGACTCCCCCTAGTTGAGACTCCCGAAAAGGGTTAAACCCGGTAGTGGTACCCTACCCCCGCTGGAGTCCACCGTGCAAGGCCGGATCAGCCCACGGGTGGGTTTGAGGAAGAAATCTGGGGGGGCAAATTTTGCTGCGACTTCCGGTTTCACCCGGCCGAACTCCAGCATCTATCCAGACCCACGGTGCCAAGCCGTTCGCCCGTGTCGCGATCATTCGCGGCTTCAGGCTGCCCCCGACGACACGTTTGTATCCTGCACCTTGCCATACTTCGCCTCCACCTTGTATATGACGGAGAGCGCCCTCCTTCCGCATCGTTGCGACTTCCCTGACAGCGAACTTATCCATGTCAGGGAAGACATGGCGATGATTGCGTTGGCCACCTGGGTGCTGTGCTTGTGGAGCTCCTTGCTCAACACCGTTGCTAGGAGCCTTCTAATGGATCCCAGTGTCAGCACACTGCCCCCTTTTTTAACAGGGAAGGCCGTGCAAAAATCATGCACAATGTTCGTCGCCTCCGCAGCCTCGGGACTCTCTGCGCTCTTCTTCTTCTTAATCGACTTTGCCGCCGGCTTCGCTGCCGGCTTCGTTGTCGTCTTCCCCATTTTTGTGAATCAGGTCTGCGAGCTGGGATGGGTGGAAACGTCCGTTTCGTTTGGTGTGGCTGTACTTCAGTGACGAGTGCCACATTGCATAGGTATCATGGGAAAAATGAGTGAAAATAGGTGAAAAGACTCCCGCTAGGGGGAGTCAAACTCCCCCTAGCGGGAGTATAGACTCCCGCTAGCGGGAGTTGGACTCCCCCTAGTTGAGACTCCCGAAAAGGGTTACCCTACCCCCGCTGGAGTCCACCGTGTATAGATAAGTATCAGTGTCTACCGTGTCGGAGACACAGCCGACGGCGCCCTCGGAATCATAGTTGCTTAAGAGGTGATGATGGTATGGGGTGGTGGGAGGGAACCCGGTCTACCACACGACACAAGCAAAGGACACACAAAGGAAAAATGCGTTTGGGCAAAACATTTATTACTGAGGCGGATTGCATCATGGCGGCCAGCCCATACACCAGGTGGTATGACTTGATTTGTGTTAGTCACGACAACACTCCTGTCTATGATCAGGGGCGCCATCGGGCTGCGTCTTGTTGCTGAGCGCAACACACTTGTGTCTCAAAGCTGTGTTGAGGCCATGTGAGGTGGCATCAAGATGAGGATCCGAAGGCTTCAGTCGTAGGTGTTGTTGCTCCTGACTCATGAAGCGGGGTGTCGGCTGTGATGGCCGAAAATGGTGCGGGGTGGTGGTCATTTCACAAGCAGTTACGAAGAACATGCACCGTTTGGACAAAACAAAAGAGTGTAACTCAAAGTCACTATCCGAGGCAAACACTAAACTCTCCCAACCCCTCGCCGAGAGCGAAGACATGAGGACCCCGGAAGAACAAACAAAAGAAGGGATGGGGAGGGTGTGCTGGCACCCATGTCAATAGAGAGCGATTGAATTGTCACGCATTGCGGCATCAAATGGCAGGGGCAAACCAACAAATATATGAGTGGGGTTGTGCGACAGGCACTCATCTCGAGTGCAGGCGGGTCCGAGGAAGCTTGAGGGCTGATGGGGGGAACCCGCAGGGCAAGACAGCGATGCGAATAAACAACCGCCATCAAAGGGAATGCACACCACGAGCCCCTGCAGGCAGAGAGAGCACGCGGTGGTCAGACAGGGCTTTGGCAGTGAGATCGTTAAGATCGCTGAAGTCCTCGTGGGGGCGGTGGGCACTGGACATCTCTAGAGGGTCAAGGTTGGATACCCCATCTCCCAGAAGAAAGCTTGGTGGAAAACAAATCGGCAAGGCGACAAATCACAGTGGGGCTGTGGGAGGTGGCGTGGGAGTGACGGCGAAAAAGTGTCGCCGTCACATCTATGGGGAGGGGTGGCGCACGGCACTGCCTGATGCCTGCCTCCTGCACCGACACCCCAGACGCACCGAGGCACGCTGGGGGGTCAGCAGCAGCAGCAGTTGTCTGCAGTGCGGTGCGAGACACCACTGTGCCCACGTCAGAGCCCCGAGAGCAAGACACACAACATTAGCCGGAAACAACAAGTTGGGAACCGCAAAAGCAGCATGCAGCACGCCGCAAGCTGTGCGGAAGGGAGGTGAGTCAGAGTGTCTTCCGGAGTGCAACGAGGCTGGGGATACCGCACCTTGCAACATCCGGAATATATTTCATCCCGCTGAAGCAAAAGATATCAGAAGGGTTTGTGGACACGTGCCAGTGAAGGCACAAGTGGCACTTGAGTACTGTGTGTGGCGAGGAGTAAGAAAAGATCGCATCCACTGCAGGGACGCCCACTGCAGCAGCTTGGAACGCACGCCACAGAGACAGAGACAGGGCACAAGGAGCACGGCCTCACACCCGGTAGGTGATGACAAGCAGCGGGGCAGCAGACCGCTTCCCCTCGTACGACTCTGCGACACGCACGGCCCTGCTGCTGCTGCTGATGCTGTCGATCAGCAGCGACAGCGACGACGATGCAGACCACCCGCTGCGACTGGCCACCTCGGCGACAACACGCGACAGGTCAGGGGTGCGGTACACACGCCCGGTGGACCACCTGCCCAGGTCACTCCACCGCACGCTGGCGCTCGTCACAGAGCGGCGTGAAGGGAGGCGCGACGTGCTGAAGGGTGCAGACGAGTCGGCGTCGTCAGCACGGATCACAAGAGTGGGCGATGTCCCGCTGTCACTTTCGTCCGCAGTGAACTCGACGTAGGCAGACGTGATCTGGGCCCCACGCGGCACACCCACGTCGCGGAAGCGCAGCCCGATGGTCTGGTCGACACCGTCGTACGCAAGCTCCAGGTCGCTGCTGGTGCTGTACAGACTCCTGCTCGACCGCTGCTCCACGTCGTCAGAACCAGAGCTGATGCGCACCCGGCGCTCCACAGTCTGTGTCGCCGGAGGGACAGGCACAGGAGCGGGAACAGGAACAGGAACGGGGGCAGGGACAGGAGGGCTCGGCGGTGTCGGGGGAGTGACAGGGCCCGACATGGTGTAGCGCACACGCAGCGTCGGCCCCATGCCGTCACCGTTGTGCGACTCGGCCACACGCGACGCAGACGACGCACGCCGTCCCTGCTTCACCACAGCAGACACCGCGTTGCCCCTGGCCCAGTCGAAGATCCCGACCACCTGCTGCAGCGCAGCGGCAAGGTTCGGCGACTCGTACGTCACACCAGGCGTCCACGACTGCGACAGGTCCCACTCAACCGCACTGGTCAGGGTGCGCTGCGACGGGCGGCGGGACGACCCCCACTCGTCAGAGTCGGAGTCCTTGTCGAATGCGATGGACACACTCGGGCCGGTCCCAGACGACCTTTCGTCACACTTGAACATGATGCGTGCATCCACGATGGTGGCGCCGTGTGGGATGCGCACACCCTCCCAACGGATCCCGACCACCTGCCGTGTCCCACGGTCCGTCAGCAGCTCCAGGTCTGTCGACGAGGTGGACAGACGCCCACGCGACACGTCCTCCTCCACGTCGTCCCCGCCGTCTGCAACCTGCACCGCCACCTCGACCAGGCCACCGCCCACAGGCGGCGAGGGTCCCGGCACAGGCACAGGCACGGGTGCAGGTGCACGGGTGCCACCACGGCCGCTGCACGACGTCGTCAGCTCGAAGGAGTCGTGGCTGCGGCCAGGCGACCTGCCGACAAGCATGTCGCACTTTGCGTTTCCAGATGACGGGAAGTCACAGATAAGAGCGCCTGCAGCGTCACCGTCCTCCGTCGTGTAGGTCGACTGCATGTAGTTTGTGCGGCCATACCGTGCCAGGTCGTCGAGCCCGACCCCGCCCATCCCCGCCACCACAGAGAAGGACTCGCCGCACGACAGGTCCACGCGGTCGCTGCGGGACCGGCTCGACACACGCTTCGACTGGAAGTGGGACAGCAGCTTTGTCCGCCCGTAGCAGTGTGAGTGCCCCGACACGACCAAGGCTCCGTGCTCGCGGCACGCCTCGTACGCCTCCCACTCCCCGTAGTTCGACGTGTGCCGGTGCCCCGGGTTCAGCGACCCCTCCGGGCGGTGCCACACACACACGCGCCACCGCGCCGTCGACCGCTCGAACTCCTGGTTCACGAAGTCGACCACACGCGAGATGCGCCCGTCCATCTCGTCCCACCCGACCATCACAAACTGCACGTCGTCCACCGCACACGACGTCCACTGCCCGTAGTCGCTCGACAGCGACCGCCCGTCCCGCCCGTGGCAGCTCGACCGCAGCTTGCTGCTCAGCTTCGCAAACAACTTCGACTGGTACCCGCTCGACCCGTCCCACTTCCCCACGTCGTGGTTCCCGCTCGACATCAGCGCGTGCGGGCGCCCCGTGTCGTACCACTCCCGGTCAAGGAAGTCGCTCCACCGCGACGGGCTGTTCCGGTAGTCGTAGTCCCCGTTCTGCACCACCAGGTCCACACCGTTCTCCCGCATGATCCGGTATGTGTTCCGCGCATCCGACCCGGCACCGCTGTCCCCGAGGAACCCCACCTTCAGCGCCGCCGCCTGCTGTGGCGAGCACTGCCCTTCTCAACATCTCAACGGCCTGCTTGCTGCTCCTCTCTGTCGAAGTCTCTTGTGAGTCTTTTGTGTGTCTGTGTGCACCAACAAGAGCGTGGCAACCTGCGGATGTGGTGCGTTGTTCTGCTTGGTGATAGATTGACAAGAGTTCACGAACAATGCGAGTGCAACGGCTGCACCAAGGGATCGGGGAAGTGAGAGTGGGGCGCACCAAACAGCACGCGAAGTGGCGTGACCCGAAGGAGTCCTTCCACAGGTCGAAACGTTGCTGTGAACTCGCGAAAGTGGGATGGTGGAAGCGCGGGTCCAACACCCCCCCAACCTGCAACTCACTCAGAAAAGGGCTGTGGGTGCGAGTGGGGCCGCCAGCTCACAGGCAATCGCATTGTTCCTGCCTTGACCCGCCGTGCGTGCAACCTTCCGGCCGGCACTCCGACACAGCACCTCTCGCCCAGCACTCCTCCTCCTCCTCCTGACCACCACAGGAGCACAGGGCGAGACACTTCCCCCAGCTATCCCACGGACAGCACACCGAGGCACTGGGGCACACCCGCCACCCCCACCCCCCTTTGCTAGTTGTCCCTATTCTAACACGCCCACCCCCCCCCCCCACCCCTATCCCCACCGCCGATGCGGCTCCCGCGTGCTAACCGCCACCCCACCACCCCCAGAACCCCCTGAAGCGCAGCCGACGAAGGACATCCACCGCACAGCTGGGAACAGCACGACGCCCGCCCTCCTCCCCCGAACAGTCCTAACAGAGGCGTGCAGCACTCCCGATCATCGAGGAGCAGTCTCCCCCGCGATGGGGCGGCCTGCTCGGGCCTGCAGCCCCTCATGCGTTTGATCTGTTCTCCCCGTCCCCTGCCTCGGGCGGGCGTTGTTCGGTGGTTGCAGCGGCAGCTGCGAGCAGGGCCATGCCGGCGGCCAGTGCGGGCGGGGCCAACCAATCCAGCTTCTTCTCCCACAGCGCCTTGCGCTCTGCCTCGCGCTCCCAAGTGCCCTCGCCTGGCGCCAGGGTGCCGACGTTGTCATACTTCCAAGCCATCGTGGAGAACCAGTCGTCCAGCGTCACCAGCTCGCTGCGAGAGTAGGGGTGTTCCTCCTGCTCTGGTGTGGGGTCTTCGAGGAGTTCGAGGGCAAGCATGATGGTGGCGTCCTTGCCTGCAAAGCAGAAGTAGGGCCCCTCGCAGCCGTAGAAGTGTCGCCCGCGCCAGACGTTGAAAACCGTGTCCTTTGCAGCGAAGAGGATGGGGCTCTGGTCGTCTTCCGGCCCCCCTGTGTAGGGTTTGAGGTCTTCAAGGCGCCAGTCGTCGCGGGTGGGGACGTGCATCTTTGCCTCCAGCTCGCGGCGGCGCTTGATGCGGCGTTCCATGTCGGCCTTCTTGCGGCGGCCGCCGATGACCCAGATCAGCACGGCGGCGATGACTGCGGTTGCGATGATCACATCGCTTGCTGTGAAGCCCCACAGCCAGGCATCGTCCCCCGTGGCAAAGGTTGTGTCCTCCGCCATGGCTGGCAGCGTGTATGTGCGGCAGGAGGGCGGTGCCTCGTGCGGCTCTGTGGTGGGTGGCGGGGTGGAGGTGGCAATCAACAGTATAAAAGCAAAGGGTCTGCCGAAAGAGGGGTTGTGGGGGGTATGTATAGCTCTCGTGTGTGCAGTGGTGGTGTCTCCCCAGCAATTCCTAATAAGTCACACTACAAGGAAGTGCGCTCTTGTCTCCGCTGGGTGGTCCAAACATCGTGCGGACTCTGGCCATCACAAGCTGTCTTGTGAGATGATCTCTCCCCAGCTTTTCCTAATAAGTCACACGATCAAGAAGTGCGCTCTTGTCTCCGCTGGGTGTAGATATGATACTGACTGTGGCTGTGACGCGGCATGTAATATGATTGTGGCAGTGAAGTAGCTTCCCCACACACAACGTGATCCAGGGTCGAGTGGGTGTCTCCCCAGCAATTCCTAATAAGTCACACTACAAGGAAGTGCGCTCTTGTCTCCGCTGAGTGTGTATCGTGATATGGTTGTGGCAGTGAAGGCGGTATCCCCAGACACAGAACAGCAGGCTTCAGGGTCGAAGGCCGTGACGGCGCTGCAGCATTCGAGCAGAGCCCGCTATGCACCACTACTCTTATTCAATAGTAATCATCAGCACGCTGTGGTGGCAAGTGTGCAGCATCCAAGTCAGACTGCGTTCGCTACGCAACAGTGGTCTCCCAAGCCCTGGGGCTTCGATTCAATGAAATACCTAATTTGTTGTGTGTCATCATGTGGATATGAGATCGTGTCACGTCCCAACAGCACTCAGGCGCCTTGTGTTTGCGAATAGTAGGCAGAAGGTTGTCTGATCAACGATTTTCTGAGAGAACATTGATGTGAAGTTCATCACGTGCTGCCAGTTCCCTCTTCCCGACATCCCATCTGAACTTGTCTCCCCAGCTTTTCCTAATAAGTCACACGATTAAGAAGTGCGCTCTTGTCTCCGCTGAGTGTGGATTGTGGATGTGAAGGTGGCTTCCCTACACACAGGACAGCGTGATTCAGGGTTGAGTGGTGTCTCCCCAGCAATTCCTAATAAGTCACACTACAAGGAAGTGCGCTCTTGTCTCCGCTGGGTGGTCCAAACATCGTACGGACAGACTCTGGTCATCACAAGCTGTCTTGTGAGGTGGTGTCTCCCCAGCTTTTCCTAATAAGTCACACGATCAAGAAGTGCGCTCTTGTCTCCGCTGGGTGTGCCGAAGGGCAGTGCACACCAGCCTACCTCCGAAGGGCAGGCCGTGTGGTGACGACATGTGGTGAGCTCTGTGTCTGTGGTGTCTCCCCAGCAATTCCTAATAAGTCACACTACAAGGAAGTGCGCTCTTGTCTCCGCTGGGTGTGTATTGTGATACGGTTGTGGCAGTGAAGGCGGTATCCCCAGACACAGAACAGCATGCTTCAGGGTCGAAGGCCGTGACGGCGCTGCAGCATTCGAGCAGAGCCCGCTATGCACCACTACTCTTATTCAATAGTAATCATCAGCACGCTGTGGTGGCAGGTGTGCAGCATCCAAGTCAGACTGCGTTCGCTACGCAACAGTGGTCTCCTAAGCCCTGGGGCTTCGATTCAATGAAATACCTAATTTGTTGTGTGTCATCATGTTTGTGGGCACTCACGCTGCCTACCTGTCTCCAATACACACCGTCTCCCCAGACGACATGTGGTGAGCTCTGTGTCTGTGGTGTCTCCCCAGCAATTCCTAATAAGTCACACTACAAGGAAGTGCGCTCTTGTCTCCGCTGGGTGATACATAAACAGAAACAACCAGCCTGTGCGGAACCACACACTCAAACACTTCCGCTCTCTGTAGCAAACAGGGGGCGGGGAGTGGGCGGTGGGAGGGCAGGGAGGACATCCAACTCCAGCAATGCTACTGAGGGCTCCCTTCTGCGGCAACAGCAACCTCGCCCTGCACCTGACCGCGTGCCTCCGACGTTGCTGTGGCTGCAGAGAAGACACCTCCCGCGCAGTGTACTGCTCTGGGGAGCGTGGGGGGTCGGATGATCGATTAGGGATCGTTTAGGCCTGAGAAGGTACCACATGCATCACAAAATACTCTACTTCACACACACACACACCGCTTAGGGGCCCGTAGAAACAAGGGCCCCCTTGCCACTCTGCACACAGCACGAACACGAGCAAGACGCAGACCCCCCAACCGCCTATGCGGCTGCTGACGCGTTGTGCGTGCCTGGGGCACCTCCAGGCGGGATCAGCATATCCTCTGGGATCTGAACGGGCACCGTGCAGCCCGTGGCGCATGCCTTGGCGGAGGCACGCACCTTCGCTGCCTCGGAGAGCATCGCCGTGAAGACGGAGACGGGCAGGGTGACGTTACACGTCTTCCACGCAGACAGCCCGGCTATTGCCTCATCCCTTGTCGTTGCCGCGGCCCTCACAGGGCATACGCTGCACAGCGGACACGACGCAGACCACGAGATGTGGTGTGAAGCGGCGTACCTCACCAACACGCCGTACCCCTCCAGCCCGTTTGCATGCGTCTTCCGCTTGCCTCTCTTTGGCACTTTGGGGAGCCCCACCGCGTCCACCGCAAACACATTCGGGTTGGGGTACATAGGGGTCCTCCCGCTGTCCCTGGGGGCCAGCTCAACCCACACACTCCGCGACGGCCCGACAAGGCACCAGGCGAGGGCCGAACCGTGCACCCCAACCACGACGTGGCTCCGCATCACAGCACGGTACTGCTCCAGAGCAGACATCGACTCGAAGTAAAGAACCCTGACGGAATGCCCCGACGCCTCCGCAGAGGCGGCGAGCAGATCCACGTTTGTGATGGACCGGGCACCCCGCCTGTTGATGATCGCCACCTCGCTGCACCCCAGCGCCGCGGCGCCAAACCCGGGGTCATCGGTGTGGGGCATGGGATACGGCACCCCATACACAGCCTCCATGCTGCGGTGCAGCCTCCTCCTGACCTGTGCAAGAAACTCAGGGTACTCCACGTGGAGTCTCCGGTATTTACACGACCCCCCACAACGCACCCTCCCTGTGAAAAGCGCCTTCGTCACGGTGAAACGGTGTGCGAGGTACCGCATGTCGACCGCCCCCACCACGCCCCGCCTATAGCAGTGGATCCGGCGAACCCCCCCGAGCTCCCCCCCTGACCCCGCCATCTCGACATCCAGGGGCTCGTTCCCCGTGAGTCCTGTCAGGAGCGCGATGCGGGTGTCGCGCAGGCGGGACTCCGCGGTGAGGTTTCCAATGCAGTGCCCCCCGAGAAGCTCCCGAACTCCTCCCGCCCAGGCCTTGCCCAGCCAGGTGTACTGCCGCCAGTCGTAGGCTGAGGGGCAGCCGGAGTATGCCGCAAAGAAGTCATCTGAATGCCGCAGGCTGAGATCCGGGTCGGAGGTGGTGGAGGAGTTGGGGGAGGAGGAGGAGGAGTGTTGTGCGCGGCGTGGCAGTGACACGTTGTTCCCCCCCGCGCCGCCCCTCGCAATTCCCGAGACAAACTCCGCGGCTGCGAGGCTGGAGAGGAAGGGCCACATGAAGTGGTAGAGCTGCCCCGCCTTCAGAAGCCCGAGCGCATCCGGGGAGGTGTACAGAGGCACCTTCGATTCGTTCCTCTCCCAGGTGAAGATGGGTGCAGCAGAACTGCCATCCTGCAGGAGGGGCTGGGGCAGGAACCAACGTTTGTTCTCCGTCTTCACGACAAACTTGGGGGGTGGTGATGCGGAGTCCCAGACCCAGCCGACTCCAGACTCGAAGCACATCGGGGAGACAACCATCGCTGTCAGGCCAAGCTGTGTTTCTGTCCGCAACGTCTCCATCTTCCAGGCTGTGGGTCGCCCGCCCGCGGGTTTCTCCACCCGGGGCTGAGTTGCGGCGGGCCGTGCGCCCTGCCTTTCTGAGCCACTCACTTCCGCACCCCCCCGCACCCCAGCAGCTGAGAGCGATTCGCGATGTGAACCTGCTGCTGCTGCTGCCTCAGCCTCGGATAATGGCGCTCGTTGATGTCGGGACTCGAGAGGTGTGTCATCAGTTTGGTGGTGGTGGTGCCGATCAGCCCTCCCACCAGCCTCCGCTGTAAACCCCCATACCAAAGCCCAGCCAACAGCCAGCGTCCCGGCTGCGGCGCTGAACAGCCGTGGTACCATTGCGTGAGGAGGGAGAGGTGAAAGAGCTTTGTTTTGTAAGGATACTCACTACTCACACTGTAAGTATACGAGGGGGGAGAGGAAGACGCTGAGAAGAATGGATGGGGTGGGGGCGAAAAATCAGCGCTTTTTAAATATCGGACGATCAGGAAAGGGGGGGGGAGGTGTACGTGTGTTTGGGGCAAAGCAGAGAATATGGAGTGAAAAAGGCACAAGAGCTGCCTTCCCACCACTACCCTCCCCAGGGGAACCCCTTGGGGGGGTGTGGAGGGGGGAGAGAGGGGGGGGGGGTCAACTGAACTGATCTGACCCGATCCCTGTCCACCCCACCCCTTCCCCCCCCCCTTCAGTTGTGTAAGTAGCGCCTCTCGGGCAGAGGCATGTGTCCTGCGGGTGGGTGTGGGAATATGGGGGATGGGTGTTTGAAATAGAAGTAGAAGGAATCACAAAAGGTTGATCTTCCTTCACGAGAGAAAAAAAAGGGGGGGGGGGGTGTTTGATTGGGGTGGAGTGGGAGTGTGAGGAGGGTGCGGACAGCCTCTCTGGCTAAAGCGGGTAGGATGGTGTGGTGGAGAACCAGCACTCCAGCCCGGAGGAGAATAACTCACACGGGCACATATCCCAATATACCCCCACCCCGACCCCGACCCCACCCTGTCCCCAGCCTGGCCTTCTTTCTGCCTCGGTAGGGAGGGGGTGGAGTTCAGGATTTTCCGGAATTCTGCAACCTTTTTTTTTCCCCCGCCCCTCTCCAGCTGCCCTCGCCTCCCCCTTGCCCTCTCGCAGTTTGGAGGGCATGCGGTGGCGCAGGGCCCCCCTCTGGGGAACCCCGAAAGCAAAAGCAGCGGCGCAGAGTGCGCCGTTTTTTTGACCAAACAACGGCCAGTGCCCACTCCCCTCCCCCTTCCAGTCGAGTTTTCGCAAGGTTCGGGTGTTGCGGGATGTGTCGCACACCAACCTAAACCCGGTTGGGAGGGTGGGGGGCGGGGTGGGCCTTGCTGGCAAAAGAAATAGCGCTTCTCATATCGAGGGGGGGGGGGTGGGGAGGTGTGGGGGTGGTGGTGGTGGGGGGGGGGATTTGCTGTATATTTTTTTGCGTGGAAAACAACCACAACATTCTCTCCTTTATTTTGGTTCCGCTTCTTCATGGCAGGGGGAAACCAGCCCCCTCGAGCTTCCTTGTTGTTTCGTTTGAGCACGCAAAGCAGTGTGGCAGACGAAACAGCGACACTTAAACAGCGCCCCCCTCCCCAATTCATCTGCGGGTTGTGATTCGTTTGATGCATTTTTTGACGCACCCACACACGACACACTTTCAAGCAAATCCCCTTCGCCATGAATAGTGGTGCGGTGTGCAGAGCGCATGACGGCAGAACTGAATGACACTTTCCGCAGAAATAATCTGTGTTTTATCATGTTCCCCACCGGAGGGGGGGCACCATAACCTCAAGGGGGGTCGCCTTTCACTCCGTACAATACTGTGTATGCTAAAGCCCCTGCCACTTTTGCAGCCAGGTTGGCTCATCTTGTCTCGCCTTTTATGCATTTCTGAGCGGGAAGGCCGCCCAAAATATATCGGGAGGGGGAATGTGTGGAGAAGGTATCTATTGACGTTTCCAGGAGCACCGCAATAGAGATGTAACCCCAAGGTCTGCTTCACTGTGAGGCCCAGCCTCATGGAGGCTGGACTTTCCAGTGTGGGGTATCTCTGCTGGGTCATCTGGGGAGGAGGTGGGTGAGGAGGGTGAGGGGGGAGGGGCCAGGTTGCACCGTGGGATAAGATATTTCAGGGGACTTCGCTCGCAGATAGCGTATCAGTTCTCGTCGCGTTAGTCTTCCGTGGACTTTCTGGACGATGCAGGTCCGCTAAGCCAACATAGCCGACGCTCAGAAGTGCAGAAAAATGAGTCGCCTCGCAGAACAGGAGGCAAGGCCTTCGCTACGGGGTGATCGTCAGTGCATTATGGTGCATTTCCTTGTTGAATTAGGTGAAAACTGGCGAAGATTGACGAAGGATAACGACCAGCGAAGACCCCCACAGTTTGACAGAGCGAAGGCCCATCACTTCGAACGATAAATTGTGTTCGAGGTTGTCAGTGCCGTCAGTGTGTGTGTAGAAAAGGTAATTTAAGTGGAACAAAGAAATGTGCCTTGAAGGAGAATGGGAAGAGCGCACGGGGGTGGTGGGGGGGGGGGGGGGAGGGTGGGAGCCCGAAGACGAGGCGCATATGCGCACCCCTTCGCCCTCTCCTGTCCTAACCAAAAGGAGCCCCTGAGCTCTGAGGCACGAGAGTGTCGGAGCGCCTGTAGAGCAGAACCTGCGACAAGGCAAGACGGCTAACAGGCAGGCTGCACGCTCTCTGACTATACAGGCCAGCCTACGGCTTCTAGGGGTTTGGGTGGAGTGGAAGTGACGCAGGGAGGGAAGCAGACAAGAGAGAGTTGCCCCTCCCCCAGTGATGGCACCTGGGTTTATATGTGGGTTTAAATTCGGGTTTAAACCGGGTTTTTATTAGTTTACGCGGGTTTTTATTCCCAGGGTTTTTATTGGGGTTTCCTTGGTCACAGGCAGCTTCACAGCACTGGGGCCTTTCAATGACCGAACCACCGTACTGGGAGGTTGCCCCGCCGCGTTTTTGCTCGAAGCAAAACTGCGACGGAACTGCCCACTTCCCCTGACCCCTTCGTTATGTGTGACCGCCCGCTGCACATTCCGTGTGTAGCGCACGCGTGGTCCCCCAGGCTGGGTGGATGTTTGCTCCCCCTCCCCATGGACACCCCTGTGAAGGCCAGGCCGGGTCCACAAGGAAGTCGATGACGGACGGTTGCCAGCCCCCCCGATGAACTGCTCTGGGGATCATCGTCACCATGCTCAATGCTGTCTGTCCGATGAGGGCCCGGCGTGCCCTTCTGCTCTACTGAGCTAAGGGCCGACACACCTCCGCAACGTTCATCAGCAGGAGGATGCTGATGATTGTTTGAAGGTGGTGGTTCCGGCTCAACCCCAGCCGGTGCGCAGTGTGTTTGCCCTGGGTCTTTGTTGGTCGCCTCTGAAACCCAGAACCTGCTGCGGACCGTTGGGCTCAAGCCCAACAAGCAGCTGCGGGCCGCGCGGACGCGAGCAGGCACCACCGCACCCACTGCAGGCCTCTCGAAGGAGCGCTCGACTAGCGTAGGGGCGGGTTTTTATCGGGTTTTTATTGGGTTTTTAGGGTTTTTATTATTTACTCCGGTTTTTATTCTGGGGGTCGGGTTTTTACCATCACTGCCCTCCCCCCCCCCCTCCTCTAAACGCAGCGCAGAGCCCGGGAGCTGGGGGGGGCGGGGGGGGATATGAGGGAGGGGAAATACCGCCAGCCACCAGGCTGGCATCCACTGTGTATGAGAGGCGACAAAATGAGTCAGGATAGAAAGGATACCAAGGAAGCAACGGACACCCACAGGACCACAAGCGAAGACGGTGTGGGAGACGGTGTGTGGGGGGGTGTGGGTGGGTGGGTGGTAGGAGGGGGGGGGAGGGGGGCTGAGAAGATCCGGAACACCTTGAGCTGTGTAAAGAAATGGCGGCGAAAGAGTATCGCGCCACTTCTCCCTCTCTCTCTCTCTCTCTCTCTTTACAGGCAGGGGCAGGGCCAGTGAACCCCCTCACAGGGCACGATACCCTCGCGTAGCAACGAGGGATTGTGTCAGGCTTGACATTTGCTTTTGGACAATCGACACCGAATTGCAGGGTAGGCTTGGTGCACACACATGCCTTCAGATTTGATGCGATCGCAGCACCAAATACATCCTTGCAGAGGTGAGTGGCATACGAGGCACGGCATCCACCCTATGTTGTTCGGGGATTTTGAAGGCAATGCAGGATATCGTCATATCCAGCACACAGAAAAGTAATGCCCTTTTTTGAAAGCGCTGTTGGATTTTGGTGAGTTGCCAGCCGCAAAAAAAAAAGAAGCCAGCAATCAACGCATCAGTCGGGCCCTTATGTTGCAAAAGGGTGTCCCGTGATTTGCAGCAGTGGAGAGGCAGAGAGAGGAGAGGCGGGACAGCCAGCACACTTCTCTTCTGTCGATCTGCACTCTGCATACACAGAGAGGCACCCTTTCTTTTGCGGGGGGGGGGGGGGGCTGTGAGCTTCACAACAAGCGGAGGCAATTATGCATCACATCATTCAAAAACAGATACACCGAAACCAACTGCAGGCATCTGTCGCGGCCAACTCTGAACAGGTTGGGTGCGTGTAGATGCGCATGATGTCCAAAAACGGGCCAGGCGTGAAAGTTGAACAGAACAAAAAAGAAGGACCGTAACGACCCCCTCCCCGGTTGTCAGGGGTGAACTCTGCGACTGCGACCCCATCACACACATAAGATATTATTATAGCACCTGAGTCGACCGCACTGAGCACCCTCCCCTGTTTCGATCTCCACCTGACACGCCCATGCTCAACTGAGCTGTTAGTGGGTCCACTCAGGGCCTGCCATCCATTCACCACACCCCCTCACATCCCCCACCCACACATGCATCCCTCGGAGCACCGCTCTGCCTGGTGCTGTGAGATCCGCTTCTTGGCACGACACAACCCAACCCCGCACTCCGCACCCCACACCCCCACCAGCCCAACTCAGAGCTTGCGGAGGAACTGCGGGATGTCGTAGGCGTTGGCGAGGGAGTGGGGGTCCTGGGGGCGGTCACGCTCGAAGAAGGAGACCAGGGGGAACCACATGTGCATCTTGTGGACCTGGCGGCGCGACATGGTGGACATGGCGGAGACGAGGGTGTGGTGGTAGGCGAAGACACGCGAGGAGATGTAGAACCCGACAAACACATCGATGCTGTAATGCTCGTGGGCAAGGAGGATGCAGAACATCCCGGAGAGCGCGCTGACCCACACGATGCGGTGGAAGCTCACCCAATGCGACGGCGTGTACTCACAGATGAAGCACGCCGCGAGGGTCAGCCCCACGCAGTGCCCGGAGAACATATAATCCCCACAGGTCTCCACACCCAGCACAGTGCTCCCCAGCCCCAGCACGATCTTCATCACGCGCTCCATCTTCTCCTCCCAAGAGTTGAGGCGGAGGGGAGGGCACGAGAGGTGCGCACCCGGCACCGACAGCGACGTCGCCAGCATGGTGACGCACCGCAGGAGGAACACCGTCGCAGCGATGGCGAGGATGCGCGTGAGGATGACAACCCGGGCCCGGTGGGTTGCGATGATGGCGAACAGAACTGCCGCGAGGCTGAAGATCGCATACTCCGAGGCGGCGAAGGCCCAGGGGACCAGGGGGAAGTTGTCCAGCACCACATCGGGCAGGGGCGGGTATTCGTCTGTCAGGGGCACCCTCTCGTGCGCAGCCACCAGGGAGAAGGAGGTGGCGAACACGCTCACCAGGCAGTAGGCAGAGGCAAAGGCGAGACGGATCAGATCGCGCCTCCTCTGCTCGGGCTCGGAGCACCGAGTCTCGGTGTGGTCGGATTCGTCGTCGTCCTCATGCCCCCCATCCGGTGTTGTAGAGCGGCGTCGGATGCTGGGTTCGCGGCGACGGCCCGACATTACGACACCTGCCTCGGCCTGCAGGGTGCGGATGGCGGCGTGGAGGCGTTTGATGTCGCCCAGTTTGCCGATGCTCAGAGGCGGTTCGCGCAGGTCGCTCTCGCAGAGACCCAGCAGCGTGGCGCCGTCGATGTTGTGCGACTCAAAGGCCTCCCCATAGACGGACAGCTTGGCGTCGGTGCAGGTCTCCACCCAGGCGCGCACCTGCGTCTCCGTCCATTCCCGCACCTGGGGCGGGTTGCCAGAGGGCTGCCGAGGCATCGTGTGCTGCCTGAGGTGCCCTGCCAAAGAGGGGCTGGCGGTGGTGGTGGTGGAGGTGTGGAGGGTGGGGGGGTAAACAGGTCAGATCAGACAGAGTTTCAGCGCTCCGATGTATTCGTGGGCGGGGGGGAGGGAAGGATGTGTCCTTGCAGCTGCGGTGCTGGCTGTTTGTCTTGTTTGCCGTTCTGCTGCCCAGCCAGCCGGCCCCCATCGGGGCATCTGGGCACATTAGCATAGCGTTGCCCACCACCCTCTGAAAGGGGGCAGCCAGATATTCCACACCAGCTCGACGAACAAGGAAAAGCTGGGCGACTGGGGCCCGCAAAGGCGGAAGGACATATCATGATACCGGAAGGCGTTTTGCATCGTCCAGCCCTGCATTTTTTCCTTTTGAAACGGGATAAGCACGACGGGGCCCCTTCAGAGCGCACATCGAGGGGCACCATGCCCATCATACACACGGGACATGACACCCTCCCCCCCCCTGCCATAGTTTGGAACGCGCCGAGTGTAGAGGCAACGCCCTGCTCAACCAATTTTCTCTCTCCCTTGATGCGATACACACCACCACCACCACCCCCACCACCACCCACCACAGTGGATAACGTGGACAACGTGTGGGAGCAGAGGAGAGGGGAGGGGAGGGGAATCAAAAACCAGCAGTTGGAGGAGTGCAAAATCACACACACACACACACACACAGGACAGGGGACAGGGCAACCCAACACCACCACCTATCCCCCTCACCAGCAGGCTCGGGGTGGTGGCAGAGGAGGGGGTGCGCGTGTGCCGAGGGACGTGTGGGGTGTTGAGTAGGGGGGTGTGGGTGTGTGTGTGTATATTTATGTATATCGACCGTCAAGACCTTACAGCATCCCCCCTCCTCCTCACCCTCAGGTTCGGCCCTTTGTCATCCCGCTGCTGCCGCCCCCTCTCCACCCCCCTCGCCTTCCGTGCGGGATCCTGCCGCTGCCGCTTCGCAACCAACCCGAGATACTGCACCGCAGGGCTGCCCGCCATGCCCAGCCGGCACAGGTTAGCCTCCAGCCGCCCCGCCTCCGCCGCGCCGATCCCCCGCATCCCCACCAGCGCGCCGCACGCCTCGGCCAGGATAGGCGACACCTCCACTCCAACCCCGACCCTGCAGTGAACCACCACCACGCTCTGGATCAGTTCCAGAGGGGCATCCTTCCAAACCCGGAGGCCACCACGCGCCGCCACACCTTGGAAGACCTCCAATCTCGCCTCCGCGCTCCCCCCCGCATGGCTGGCAGCACGCAGCACAGCCTCCACATCGCTGGCAGAACCCAGCTGCACACCCCCGAGGTAGGTGGGGCACCGCAGCGCCTCCGCTGCCTCGGATGCATACCCAAACACAACCAGGCTGCAGAGGATCGACGCAAGGTCGGAGGAAACAGCTCCTTTGAAGAAGGCGGCGGAGGGGCTGGCGGTGGCAGCCCCAGCTCCGGAAGGGTCGTTCCCCCTCAGGGGGTGGAGGGCGATAGACAGGAGCCCTGCATGGGGGGCGCGGAGTGAGGCAGCGGATTTCAGCATCGCGGCGAGCGTTTTGGGCGACCCCCCGAAGGCTTGTGCCCCGCAGTGCCGTGCTGCGCAGCTATCCAGCACCGAGAGGGAGAGCGGGTGTGCCCCTCCGGCAGCCCCCAGGGCACGCGCGGCGTGCCAGAGGCGTGCGATGTCTGTCGCGGTGACCCAACCCCCATGCCCTTCGGAGAGTCTCGCGGGGGCAAGGCGGAGGATGTGCCGGAGGGTATCCTCCGGGGCCCCGCCGGGGCCCAGCCTGCCAGCCGCCAGGGCCAGCCTGCCCAGCTCCGCGTTGCGCAGCCCCGCCACCCCCCCGGGGGTGTGGAGCCCCGCCGCCCGCAGCACGGCGGCGCCCTCGGCATGCCTCCCCGACACGCCGCACTCCAGAACCAGGGCGGGCACCAGGCACCCCACCAGCTCAGCGCGCCGCAGCTCGGAGGCTGAGGGGTGACCCTCCGCCGGGGAGAGGGTTGATGCGAACATCGCACTGCTCTCCTCCTCTGGAATCTCCCCCAGGCGCTGCAGCACGGCGTCTGCAGTGGGAGGGGGTGGTGATGAGGAGGCGGCTGCGCCGCCGCCGCCGCCGCGCCCCCCGCGGCGCTCCTCCTGCATGAGGTAGACAGCAAGCCCCAGGAGGGTTGCGAAATCACCCCCCCACGCCCTCCGCCGCATCGCGGCGAGCAGCGCCGCCGCCGGGGCGCGCGGCGGGAGGGGCTGCGACAGGGCAGCGCAGGCGCACAGCACCCCCGCCGCCACACCCTCCCACCGGGCGGCGAGCAGCGCGGGGTCGGCCTTCCTCAGGCTGGCCTGGGAGGGCCCCAGCCACAGGGAGGACACTGCAGAGGCCAGTCGGGTGTAGGCCTCACGCGCCTCGACCTCCGGAGGGGATAGGCCTGGGGCGTCGCGGCGCAACGCCACAGCGAGGGCGAGCTGGATTCCCCCGGGGTCACCCAGGTCGGGCAGGGCGTTTCGCGCCCTGTGGATTAGCGGGGTGAGCAGTGTGTGGCGTGTTTCGGCATGCTCTGCGCCGTGGGGCGGCAGCACCGCGACAGCGTAGCACGCCCCAGCGAGGGATTCTGGGGAGAGCGCCGCGATACTCATCCTCCGCTGGCAGAGGCTCGACTCTATCACTCCGCCCAGGCGTGCCCACCCGATGCCCAGCGAGAGGCGTGGGTCGGCAGTCCGGCTGTGACGGAGGGTTGCCTCTGTAGCGCATAGGGCTAGCATGACACGCGGTATATATGAGGCACCCTGTTGGGTCCCATCACGCCGAAGCCTGTGGCAGGCGAGGCAGCGTGCAACCAGCGCTGGGATGAAGGAGCGGTCCTCCCGCAGCGCGTGCTGTGTGCGCTGTGGGGGTGGGTGGGAGGTGGGTGTGGGGGTGGCATGCCCGGGCCCCGCGCGTGCGACGCGAGTCAGCTCTCTGTCGAGGGCTGTGTTGACGACACAGAGGGAGTTGGCATGGTGGGACAGATGGGACAGCCTGCTGAAGGCCTCCAGCAGGACAGCGGAGCATGACCCGTTGTCGAGCTCCGGGGGGCGTGCCAGGCATTCGGAGAGGAGGGTGTGGTAGATCGCGCGGTTGCCGGCGCGGTGGGTTGCGCAGACATAGAGGATGCGTTCGATGTCGGGGTGGTGGATGGGTGGTGCCGGCGGGGTGCCGATGCGCTGGTCACGGAGGGCTTCCGTGAGGCGGAGGAGAATTCTGCCGTAGACATCGTTGTCGACGCATCGTGCTTCGTGGAGGGTCCACGCGGACTCCCGCAGCACCTCGCCATCGCAGGAAGGGGACAGCACCCCCCGCAGGCAGTGCTGTTCCAGCGCAAGCTTCTCCGCGGCGGTCAGCTGCCTCGGCGCATCGCCCCCGCAGTACACGGCCCCATGCAGCCTCTTGAGAAACTCACGCTTCGCCCATGCCCCCCGCATATATAGTGGCCTTGCAGGGTCAGAGCGAGATGGGCCCCTGAGGCCGGGGTGGTGGGGGAGGGGGCACCGAAGCAGGGACCCACATGCACACGACCTGGGGGGGGTTGGGTGGTGGTGGGAATGCTGTGAACCGGGGCTCATGCACGCCTTGACCCGCGACGGTTGTGGGGAGACCCGTAAGCGCAAAAGGCGCGAGGGAGGGTGTCGGTGCTGATCGACAGCAGAGGAGTAGGGTAAGGGGTGGGGGTGGGGAGTCCTAACGCCGCTATTTCTAAGAGGAACCCAAAAGGGCAGCACTCGCCCCCACCGCTTCCCCCCATCTCCAGTGTACCCCCCCCCCCCCACCCTCCGACCCCTCGCTCCAGCAATATAAAAACAACGCGCACACCTTACGCACCCCTCCCTCCAACCACACAGCACCTTTCCCGCTTCTCCTTTTGCCGCCTGTTTTTGTGAGGAGGGTTTCCAAAGGCATTGCCCTCCTCCCTCCCCCCACACCCCAGCAGGCCCAGCAATGATCAGACAGCCCCATCCACTCCACCACCTTCTGATTTGCTCCTTTGCTTCGAGGATGCGGTGAGAGGTGCCAGGGAGATGCACTGAGGCACAGAACAGCAATGCTGAAGTGCTGCAGTGCGATGCAGCACCTCCTGATCAGAGATTTGGCTGGATGAGGCGGCTCGTCTCTATTGTGGATGCACCTTCAAGACTCCCCCCCTACCCCCTCCCCCTCCCCCCTTTTCCACAGGGAGTGTCTGATCCCCATTGCTTTTTGAGCGTTGTGTTCAGCTTTTCCAGGCTGGTATGTGCCTTCTCAGGGGTGGCACAGGGGCAGAACAAGATACTCAGGGCGGTACCCTTCAGGGGGGAGCCAATCAACGAAGACAACCGTCTATCCGCACTGCACAGATAGATTCTATGCAGTGTTCCGGCTTGGGTGTGGGAGGGGAGGTGGGTCTTCTTTTGCACGCAAACAGAGTCAGGGGCGGGTGAGATAGTGTGGAGGGGTAGGGGGGGTATGCAGAATCAGGACACGACGCGGTCTTCACCTCCCCGGGTACCCGGGTTCCCGCCTCACTATTCCCAATCCGGGTACCCGGCGGGAGGTGAAGACCGCGTCGTGGAGGTAATCTGTGCACAGCCCGAGGTTGATGAAGACAGACATATGTGAAGATCTCAGGGAGCAGCGGTGAGGGGTGGTGAGCGGAAGGGGGTGGTGGGGTGGGGAGGGGTGATAGGGGTTTTTTGTGGGGAAAGAAATCACCAGAATCAAAATAAAACGTATACACTGACTTCTATAGATATGTTAGCCAAAAAGAAATTGCGTGTGTGGGCGCGGGTGGTGGCGGGGCGGGGGTGTGTGTGTGCCGATGTTTCCAAACATCCCAACCCCCCCCCCCTCTTTGCGGTGTGTTGTCCCTCATGCCCACCCACGCGAAAGACACTGGGGTGTTGCCCACAGACTCCGCGGATGAATAGAGGGTGTTTTGCGCGAGCACTGGGGGCTCGTTCGCAATGCGTTCACCGCTCAACACACAACATGCATCTATCTGCCTGCTGTGAACCACACCAAACACCCACTCACGGCACTTGGGCCTTCTACGATACACACCGCCTAAAGTGGAAGATAATCTGTGAAGGGATGCAGCATCTCTATCCAATGCGTGCGTGCATCACAAATCTAAAAAAATGGGGGGAAAAAAACAGGTTTTTCTCTGGCCGTTCGTTCGGGCGTTGCCAGGTGCTGCCGCATCCATATACGACACAGGCAGGTGGGGGTGTGAGAGAGGATGAAAAGGGAGGCAATGCGTGGTGGCAAGGCGGTGCCTATGCAATATGCAAAGTGTTGTGTGGCGCGGGTGCCTCTACCGCGGATACCAGCTCTTCCCTGATGGTGTCCGTGCGTGTGACGGCCTGTGTGCCACGCAGGGTGTCTGTGGTTCCGATGCCTATTGGCGTCACGGGATATACACACTATTGAACTGAGAAGCCAAGAACTGAGGCACCCAAACAGAACCTCGGCTCAAAAAGGCCAGGAGCTCCCAAGGTGCTTGGGGTGGCTCCCTACTGTCCCGCCTGGGCTGCCGGAGGCCGGGGCAGGCCCTTGATCCATCAAGGGTGGACGACTCCTTCCGCTGTAACAAGCAAACTTGTTGTCGCGTGGAGGACAGGACGCGCAGCGAACTCCCCCCAGGGACATTAGTCTGCTGCGTTGATGTTGGCGTTGCGAGCCACTGCCTGCTGCACCGACCTGCGAGGAGGAGGGGGGAAATGGCAACGACAAGAAGAACCCAACGCATAACAACCGTTCACTGGCGAGTCCGTGCTGAAAGGCGTCGGTGTCATCTCCTCACACATGCACCTCCAATAACAACGTCCGTTGGGGTGAAACACATTGCAGAGCGCACACAGGTGAAACTGCTTGGACATACTGTCTGGAAAGTACCCGAGACAGGGCGGGGTTAGCGGCCTGTGCATAAGCTACCTCGTTAACCTGCAGGGTTGCGGTGGGGTGGTGGTGGTGAGGGCACATGCAGCAAGGCACAGCGCTGCTGATATTCTGACAAACAACGGGCCTGAGTGCGTCAGGTCACGTGTACCCTGCTCCTAACATACTCTCCGGAACTGCTGTGTCAGCATCATCAGGCCTTCGTACCACTTGTTGTACTTTTCGCGGCTCTTGCAAGCAATCTGCAGCTGCCGCTTGTACGTCACAATCGTCATCAAGTAGTAGACCTGTTGCAAGTGGAGGTATGTGGGGGGTGGCCGGGTGATGGTTCCAGAGCGTGCGATGCGAATGCCTCCTCACGATTACATCACGTCCCAACAGCACTCAGGCGCCTTGTGTTTGCGAATAGTAGGCAGAAGGTTGTCTGATCAACGGTTTTCTGAGAGAACATTGATGTGAAGTTCATCACGTGCTGCCAGTTCCCTCTTCCCGACATCCTATCTGAACTTGTCTCCCCAGCTTTTCCTAATAAGTCACACGATCTTTACTTCGATGGGCCGGGCCCCTCTGAGAACTTTGCTCCACCCAGTGACGGCCGATAAGACGGCCTAGAAGGAGGTTGAGGGGGCGACCCTCAAGCCCGTATTCCTCTCCCCCCCAGTGTCGTGTCAGGACGTGGGGAATACCCGGGGCAAAGCGGAGAAGAAGGCTTCGCCCAGAAGAGGGCAATGATGAAGAAGGTTGAGGGACCGCGGCAGACGGAGAAGCAGCTTATCCTAATAAGTCACACGATCAAGAAGTGCGCTCTTGTCTCCGCTGGGTGTGGATTGTGGCTGTGAAGGTGGCTTCACCACACACAGGACAGCGTGATTCAGGGTTGAATGGTGTCTCCCCAGCAATTCCTAATAAGTCACACTACAAGGAAGTGCGCTCTTGTCTCCGCTGGGTAGTCCAAACATCGTACGGACAGACTCTGGTCATCACAAGCTGTCTTGTGAGGTGATGTCTCCCCAGCTTTTCCTAATAAGTCACACTACAAGGAAGTGCGCTCTTGTCTCCGCTGAGTGTGGCTCATAATATGATTGTGGCTGTGAAGTGGCTTCCCCAGTAACAGCATGATTGAGGTAGGGTCGAGTGACATCTCCCCAGCAATTCCTAATAAGTCACACTACAAGGAAGTGCGCTCTTGTCTCCGCTGGATGTGACGAAGGGCAGGCCGTGTGGTGACGACATGTGGTGAGCTCTGTGTCTGTGGTGTCTCCCCAGCAATTCCTAATAAGTCACTCTACAAGGAAGTGCGCTCTTGTCTCCGCTGGGTGTGTATCGTGATATGGTTGTGGCAGGTGATACGTGAACGGTCCACCCCACCCACACAGCCCCACCTCCACCCCACGCCAGCAGCATACCTGCGGATGACCGGGATTCCCCGGAGACTCCTCTGTGAGCTGCTCGGGGCGTATGGACACAACCTCCTGCAGGCACACGTTGTTCGACATCAGAATCGAAGCGGTCTGCGTGTTCGCCCACACCAACAGCATCTTCTTCTGGTTGAGGTAAAACCAGCGCCGGTGCGGCTTGTCATTCTTGGTCCACTTGATGAACCAATCCCCCGACTTCATGTCGTGCAGAATCGCTTCGCGCCGCATCGCCTGATTAATCGGCGCATACTGCTGAACATAGGTGGGCTGACTCTCAAACCTGGTCCTCTGTGGAGACGGATCACGCATCCCCACCCCAGGCGCCACACTCGCAGGGGCGGACACCGCTGTCCGATCCAACCCAGGCCCTGCACGGTTGAGCGTATGATACATCGTCCTCTCCGCCACGGCATCCCGACCGATAGACCCAGACCCAGACGCATCACGCATCGTATCACCCCCACCCACCGGCATATGCGTGCGCCCCCTGGGGAAACCACTCGCATTGATGGGCGGCTGCGAGTGGGAGTACTGCCTCCCCCCGCCGTACCCCCCACCATCGCCGTACCTCCCCTGCTGGCTGTACGCCACATCCCCTCCGAAGCTGTCCCCGTGATCCCACACGGGGTCCCTCTCCGCACGATCCATCGCACGGTTATACGGCACGTCTCCTCCACCCCTCCCTCCCCTCCCCAGCAGCGTGCTGGGCGGCACATAACACCCGCCGCCGCCACCGCCACCGCCGCCGCCGCCCTGAGAGAACACTTGGGTCGGGGAGGCACTCCGCGCCTGCGAAAAGATGGGGTCACCCTGCGACACCTTCGGCACCGGGGGAGGGTTTGTGAGGGGCTGCGACACGGCTCGGGGGGCATGCCGGGTATGCCCGGGCTGCATATAGCTGTTATCCGCCACCGTTGTGGTCTGGCTGTGCGGGGAGTCAGCCCGTATCGCGACATCGTATGGATCGACAGATGGGCCCCTTGGGCTCCGAGGGGAGCCGCCTCCGGATCCCGCCATCGCAGCGGTGACCTTGCGCTCCAAATCCTGAATCTGCTGCTGCATCGCACGGTATGCCTCTGGGGTGGGGCCTGCCTCCATAGGCTGTGGCGGCGGGGGGCTGTGCCGCGCCTGCTCCGGGCTGGGCCCCCTCAGCGCCTCGCGCTCGCGGAGGCGATGTGTTATCTCTTCATCCTTCGCGTCGAGCCGCCTGCTGGCCAGCTCCTCCTGCGCCGCGGTGCGCATCTCGCGCGCCTTCAGCCTGTCCTGCACGCTCTGCCATTTGTCGGAGATCTCCCGCTCGTTGCTCAGCTGGTCCTCCAGGCGCTGCTGCTGCCAGCGGAGCTCATTCTCACTCTCTGCCGCGATGGCGCGCTGCACCTCCAGCTCCCTCTTCGTCTCAGCCTTCACCATAAGCAGCTCGCGGCGCTGCCGCTCCAACTCATCCTGCTCGACAGCCACATTGGATGCCCTCAGATGCTCGCTCGCCCTGTCATAGTCACGGCTGTCAGCATACGCAGAAAGCCTCTCGGGCACGCTGCCCTGCCCATTCTGGTGGTATGCACTGCTGTTGAAGTTGGAGGGCACAGCAGGCGACCCCCTTGGGCTCTGCCTCGCCCCGTCCCTCCCGAGGTGGCTGTGGTGCCCGCCAGGCCTGGGCTGTTGCTGGTCCTGGCTTGGGGGGAACTGTGCGGGCACCACCGGGCCCAGGACGCCGCTCCCAGCATCGCTCCCGCTCCGGCTGATGCTGGAGCGGCCCTCACGCTTGCGACGCTCCAACACCCTCTCGAGGTCTGCAAGCCGGCCGGGGTCCGACTGGAGCCGGCTCATCGAGAACCTACACCACACACACACGCAAGGTGGGGGCCTTGCGCTCTACTGACTGACCGAAGGAGAGGGGCTACAGTCACAAAGGACACTGGGGGAGGGGCGTTTGGCTCAGTGGTGTTGCGCCCCGTCGGGACCCCTGCCTGGGTGGGGTGTGGGTGTGGGAGAGAGAGAGAGAGAGGGGGTGATTGCAGCATTGAGGCAGACATGGCATACAGCAATAGGACTGTGAGTGGGGGGAGGAGGGGGAGGGGTGGGCGGGTGGTGTCATCCGAGAGATGTCCCCCCATTTGGGCCCGGCAAGGCGGGGGGGTGTGAGAAGGTAGGGTATCGAGGGAGGGGGTGAGGGGGTGACAGCCAGGCGCTGGGAACGGCGGCCGGTGCACTGCTCCCTTCCCTCTCGCCCATCTCACCCGGAACTGCAAGTTGGCGGGAGGGCAGTATCGTCACCACCATGATTTTCTTGCAGCAGAGGGGGGGGAATGAAGTCCTCAAATTGGCCTGCCGACACACCAGACTTCCCTGAGATGATGCAGCAGAGAGCTGCTTAAACAAGCTTATGAAGAAAAGGGCGTGTGTGGTCGCATGGCATGTGTGTAAATGAAAAGAAAAAAATACCCTGGGGAAGGGGGAGGGGGCGGGGGGGGGGCAGCACCCCCTTCCCCACCACCCCCCACCCTGAGCGCGATGAGACTTGTTTTGAGATGTTCCCATTTGAAAAGAATCGAAAGATTCATTTTTTTTGGGGTCCTCCTCCCTACTCACGCCCCACCCTTCGCATTCAAAAGGGACATGAGAGGGCTCAGCACGCAGCGCGCAGAGGTGATGACGGACAGCTGGAAGGCACCCTCATCCCCTTTGTTCCACGTCATTGCGACTATAGTGTAGTACCCCTCCTTCAGCTCCACCTCCGAGAAGACAGTGGCATATGGTGCGAAGTCTGGGGCATGCAGGAGCTGGCCGGGATTATGCGGCCCGACCCTCCCGCCATCCGAAGCGTAGATGCTGTAGCTGGCGTAGTGTGGCAGGGTCTGCGCCTTGAGCACCTGGTGCAGCACCACCGCAACATTCGCCGTGCCATCCAACACGCGGAGGCGGAACTGCGGGTTGTTACACCACGTCGGGAAGCCAGAGGTGCGCCCCCCCGCCGTGAACCCAGCCCACGACCCGCTGTTCAGAAGCTCCGTTTCGTGTTTATCGACAACTTCATCGACGAAATAGGGGTGTGGGCTGGCAAAGGTCAGCTGGAACCGCGCCTCCACACCCGGTGCGCGGGTGCAGGGGATGATGAAGTAGTTTGTGTTGGGCTGGCAGAGTATCTCCACATGCACATCACGGACTCTGTGGAATGTGGGGATGCTGACCACATCTGACGCAGACCAGTTCCGCTTCTTCCGGGTGGCGTCAGAGCTTTTCACGACATACAGCCCGAGGGCATGCTCGCACTCCTTGCGCAGCAGCCGGAAGTCGGGTTGAGAGAGCCGGATGTGCACTAAGGAGTCTTTGTCACTCACCCTCACGTTGTAGCAAGGGTTCTCCGTGAAGTATTGGCACCGCAGCTTGCCCCCAGCAGACTTCCCCAGCCAGCCGCCGGTCAGCCTCTGTATGTTGCTGGGGGAGATGCCCGAGGTCACGATGCTCTCAGCCCTGCAGATGTACAGCTTGTTGAAGAAGATGCAGTAGTGCTCAAAGGTGATCCAGCGCCGCCTCTCTTGGGGCACGTCCTGAGGTTCAGAGAGGTGGGGGTACATCAGGCGGTAGTCTGCCTCCTGCAGCTTCGACATCCAGGCGTCGTCGAGCCACACGGGGTCCAGGGCGGTGGGGCGGGTGGCTGGCTCATCGAATGTGGGGCACAGCTGGACGAGCTTCCACTTTGGCGTTTCGACCATCTGGATGACCTCATAGAGGCGGTTGACGGTGATATCTGATTCTGCAATCGATGCGCGTTCTGTATCGGAGGAGGTTTTGACAGCTGCAGCAAGGATGCATCCATCCTGGAAGTAGCCCCTCATCGTTCCCCAGTATGTCCCATCCGTCGCGACCTCACGTGCGCGTGTGTGGTTGCGGAGATAGATGTTGTGGCTGATGCCCCCAGACAGGTCGCTCAGTGCGCTTGTTGTGGAGCCGCGTGCGAGCCTGTCGTATCCGCCGTACAGCTTTGCGAACGCCTTCTCGATGAGGGGGGCCCACAGCTCGTTGGGGTCGGACAGGGTGATGCCCACGAAGTTCCCCTCGCTGTCGCAAGGCAGGAAGTCATCTATCACCACCTGCATCCACACGCCGCTTTTAAACACCTGCACCTGGTAGGCCCCGATGTCAGGCAGGGTCCGGATGAACAGATTACGTAACATCTGCGGGTATCTGTGGGGGGAGGGCAGGAGTGGGGTGGGGGGGGAGCAGCCATGTTGAGCATATAGAGACGAAACTACCGGGCCTGCCATGTGAGGCGTGGAACAGAGGACTGCCCTACCCTGCTCCGGTCTGTGCGAACGCAACAAAAAGATAAGGCTGTTGTTTCTGCGCCAAATCCGGGCAAAACAAAAGCAACTCCGCAGCCTGATGAGGAGGTTGAATTTGTTACCCAAAATCGCTGCCTCCTATCTTTTTTGACACTGACAGGAGCCCCTGTTGTAGTAAAAAAGGGGTTTGCCCCTTTGCAGCTTTCTCCGATGCCCTAACATACCTGCGGAACAGCTGCAGGGTGATGCACAGCCAGTTGTCGGTAAACCTCCCGGGGATGGGGCACGACGGCTTCTGCACGTCGACAAACAGCCGCGGGGATTTGCGCTGCTCCGTCGCCACGGAGGCACGCACCCAGAAGATATCCTTTGTCCGCCGCATCCTGGCGTTGGCTGTGCCTGCATAACAGAAGGAGATGGACATGGCAATGCACCCCCCCCCCCCACACACGTTTGGTGACATTTTTTTTGGAGAACGAAGAAGACAAACAGCCCCCAATTTTCCGGAGAGTTTTACAGCACTACCTTCCCCCTCCCCCCACCCCTCTCCACCCCATTGCCCCAACGCGCAGCTACAAGCTGAAGCCCGACATACCCGACGTGATGAGTGAGGATGCGGTTGGAAGAAACGTGTCATCAGTCCACAGGCGGGGCGAGTCGTCCTCCGGAGGGAGGTTGAAAATCGACCTCGATATTGCCGCAAGGTCCTGGGGCCGGAGGGGGGAGCGCTGTATGGGTTCCTCTTGCCCCACCCCACCGCCACCCCCTGCCGGGGCACCGCGCGGTATCGCGGAGGGCTCGAACACCGGCAGCTCCACGGGAATGTCCTCGACGAGCTCCGCAACGCCTGGTGTCGCTGCCCGCACCCGCTCCTCCTCCAAAACCTTCACCTCCTCCTCCCTGAGCAGCGCCTCGCTGTGGTTGTCCTCTAGGTTGGAGTGCACCTCCCACTCCTCGTCCTCCACCCCGCCTGGAGGGCCAAACCCGAGAAGACGCCTCAGGTGCACCGCACCCAGGCCTATGCCAGCGTCTTCATCGCCTGTCTGGTGTGTCATCTCCTTCTTCTGTATGTCCCGCCCCCTGTTGAGCTGCAGCTGCATCTGGATCCTGTTGCGGTAAGTCTCGGATATGTCTGTCCCCTCCAGCCCGATCTCCACCACGTTGGTGTTGTTGCATGCAAGCCCCAGGAGCTGTTTCCCCGCCGTGAGGGAGATCCCGTTGTGCGACAGGTCGACGGACTGCACCGCGGGGTGATCCACCAGGGATTTGCACAGGCGCTCCACCCCCTCGTTGCAGAGCTGTGCCCGCGAGAGGTTCAGAGCCTGCAGGCTGCTGAGGAGCATCACGAGATCCGCTAACACGGGCACCATCACGCGCGAGAGGTAGGCCTGTCGGAGGTCAAGAGATGTGATCCGCCCGCAGATGCGCCCCTTGAGGAGCCTCAGCACCTCGGAGCTGGCCTTGACGCTGTGTTCCCCGCAGAGCGCATTGTAGGCCACCGATGCATCTTCCATGTCGGAGTCTCTCCGTGACTCCCAGTCCTGTATGGGGGGGTGTCGATGGGTGGTGGGAGAGGGGGATGAGGAGACGTGTCGAAGAGATGACAGTTCGCCCTACAGCGGAAAACACAGTCGATGGGCAGGCCTGTCGCTAACTTTTCGATTTTGGAGATTTGGTGGGTTGACGCTCCTGTTTTGGGGGGGGATCAGGGGGGAAAACACTAGGGGTCAATTTTTCTCGCGCGCGCTTCGCGCGCGCTCGTGTTGCCAAATTTTGAATTTTCCCATCGGTGGACCACTAGGTGGGCACGGTGTGAGGCGCTGGGTTCCTTCCGTGGTTCCTCTCCCGCTCGCGCCGTCGGGTGCCGGAGGAAACCAAAAAATGGCTTTCGGGACCATGATTTCGACGCTGCCCCCTGATATGTCACGGCCGTCAAAGCGCAAGGACTTGGTTACTAGACGGGCACGCGAGATGGGGGGTCTGGGGGGCAGAGCCCCCCATCCGCCGGAGGCCACGGTAGTGAGCATCTGTTCATTGTGGGCGTACAGATTCTGTGTGAGTTGGCTGCGTCCTCCTGAGGCTACTGGAGTGGGTGGATTCCCTGACCTGATGGGAATCGAATGACTTGAGTACGAGACATACGCCACAGGGGGGTCTGGGGGGCGGAGCCCCCCAGCCGCCGGAGGCCACGGTAGTGAGCATCTGTTCCTGCAAAACCATACTCTCTTCGACGTCGACCCAGTGAAAGTGGGTTGACGCTTGGTCGACGCTTGGTGAGCGTCGACCCAGTGTAACCGGGCCAACGCTAGGTTAGCGTCGACCCAGTGTAATAAATGGGTTGACGCTTGGTCCAGGCTTGAATGGCAACCCAGTTCCACTAGGTCGACGCTCCAAGCCTCGACCAAGCGTCAACCCAGTCCACTGGGTCGACGCTGGGTCGACGCTTTTTTATGGGGGGGGAAACCCAAAATCACTGGGTCGACGGTCGACGCTTAGCGACATGCCTGGTCGATGGGTGTTTTGGGGTGGGGGGGGGGGGGGGGGTGAAGAAGTGCAAACCCTACCCACAACAACAAAGCAGGGTGTGTGGTGCGGTTGTGTGGCGGGGCAGTGTGGTGTGTGTGTCTGTATTGGTTCTGCGGTGTTCTGCCCCAGAAATAAAGTCTGGGGGCGGGGGGGGAAGTGAAGTAGAGGGAAGCAGGGAGGGGGGTGGGGGTGGGGGGTGGGAGGTGCGCTCTTTATTGTCCAATCTCAACTCATCCCTGCTGTCCCGTGTCTTCTTCCCCAGGCGCCCTCCCCTTCCCTCTCGAGAAGGTGTGTGGGTGTGGGTGTGTTGCAACCCGCATGATCCCAAGAAGCGAGGGCATCGGAAAAAGAAGACACGGGGTTGTTGGGAGACAGAACCCGAGATATAAGATGCGGTGAAGAAGTGAAGTAGAAGAAAGAAGACAGCCAACGGCAAGTTGGCTGAAAGCACAAGCGGATCCCCCTCCCCCTCCCGACCAGGGGGCCGTTGCCGCTATCGAATCGAGCGGCGCGGGGCACACGGCAGCGCGTTGTGCGGCGTTGCCTGTGTGCGTTGCAATGTGCGATGCGTAATTTTGGGAGGTGCCGTGCTCCTGCGCACCACTTCCTGCTGTTTGCCCCCACACATGCACGCACGTATGCACGCACACACAACCGTGCACACTAGCATGTTGGTTGTGTGGCGCGCGGTGCGGAATGGATCTCTGTGTGTGTTGGGCGCCCTTGATGCTGTGGCCGGTTGGTTTCGCGCGCATTCGTCGACACACGCAACAAAACCAACATCGGCATCCCAAGCACAAAACGGGAGCAGGAAACGGGCTGGGCTTTGGCATATGCAAACAAGAGAAACGGTGAGTGGTGTGGGTTAACAACAGCAACAAGAACAGCAAAAAAAACAGCAACGGCAGGGAAGGGAACAAGGTGGAACAAAACCAGAAGCGTGTGCCGCAATCCCAACAGTTGCCCCTGCGGTGCAGGCCGGTGCAGTGCGTCGCAGGGGTGCGTCTGCACCTCTGCTGCGACTGCCTGCCCTTCACGCAGCACCGCACAAGGCACACAAAGGAAGAAGGGAACAAGAAGAAGGGCACGCAGAGGACCTCACCGCGGAGGTCCGCGCCACACGCTACACGCCCCACTACACCACCTACCACCACTGGCAGACCAGACGTGGTGGTTCGCAGAAGAGAAGAGGTTTCTGGCAGTGTGATGTGCCTTTATTATGCGTTGTAATGTGGTGTGTAGTTTTGTGAGGAATGTGTGGGTGCAGTATCATCTGTATTTGTTGGCGCGTGCACGTCACCTCGGCAAGTTTGAATTTGAAAGCGCCAGACACATACACATGAGCGTGTGACGCGCAAGCTGCAACATGGGCACGCCAAGCCCACCCCCAACCCCCACCCTGTCCCCTGCAGCAAAAACGTGAGAGAGAGAATGCGCAAGGGCCTCACACAACGCACACCACACAACACAACACATGGCCAGCGGCACCCGGCACGCGTGCGGTGCTTGGCCTCCCCTGGCTCCCTGACTGAGCGTTGCAGATGTTACTTGGTGTGGAGAATGCAACGCTGTATGGGGCGGACGCAGGGAGGGCTCTGCCCGACGCGATGCCACAGATGTGGCGCCGCCTGGCCAATAATGTGTGCGTGTGTGGGGGGATGTGTGTGGGGTGGGGGAGCGGGGTGGGACCCGGCGTGCGTGTTGCATGCGAAAGCTGGTGTTTACAGCTGGGATGTGTGCACAGTGGCACACAGGTCAGAAGAGAAGCGAAGAAAAGAAGAGAAAGGAGGGGGTGGCGGGGTGAAAAGGGGGGCGCAGCAAGTGTTGTGTGCGCCCCTTTCATCCCTCGCACCGCAGCAGGCTGCGGCATCTAGCGTAGAGGTGGGGAGGGATGGGAGGTGGTGGGTTCAGGGTTCAGAGCATTCGGACATCTCCAAGGCACAGCAACGCAATAAACAGCAAATCGAAGTATCTCCGAGTGCGGCCAGCGCGCATACGGGAGGCGGTGGGGTGTGCATATCCCCACCACAGATAGTATTTGTACTTTTAGTTTGGTTCACGTTCTCATGACAATTCTCTTTTAATTCTTCTCTTCTCGGATGCGGATTCGCGCTGGTGCCACACGTTCGCCCTTTTTCCAAAAGCACGCCGTGGGACCTTCTCGCAAACTCCGACTTTTCGGATCCAGCCCTAATGCTAGTCCTTAGTCCTGCTTGAAGAGGAACGCACTACCCTTCAGTGGGAACTCCCCCGTAGGGAACGCAGACACAGTGTCCGGGTAGTGGCGCTCAAACAGCGACTTGAACTTCGCAGACCACACGTGGTCCAGCCCCCACTGCGTGTAGGTCTCCGCGTTGAAGTCCTCCTGGAAGAACCGATCGGCGTGCAGGCGGCGCGTCGTCTGCGTCAGGAAGATGAAGAAAGCGGTCTCGCTGATGGCAAACCCATCCGGGCGCGGCTCCTCCGCCGCCATCCCCACCTGCAGGTCGATGTCGTCCACCGTTGCGTACATGGCGCGCAGCTCTGCTGCCACCTCTGGCTTCGGGTTCACCGCCTCGAACGACGTGAAGCGCTCCAGCCCCAGCCCCTCGCGGAAGTCGTTGAACTTCGGGACACCGCGCTCACGGTCGCGGAAGATGTCGATGGCTGCCATGTCCAGCACGTTGTTCACCCCCACCTTCAGGTTCGACAGCGACTGCGGGAAGTTGTGCAGCGACAGCTTGTGCGTGTTCATCTTCGCCATCCCCAGGATCACCTCCTCCACCCCGTGCTGCTCCACCTTGTCCCGCCCGGCCGCAAAGGTGTGGCTCAGCAGGCTGTCCGTCTCCCCGCCCACCGTCATGTTGTCGGGCAGCAGCGCGTGCATCCGGTACACGCTCGCAAAGTCCTCCGTCTGCGAGAAGGCGGCGTCCCCTGCCAGGGTCACCTTGTCCCCGATGCCGTCCGCCCCGGGGAACGGGAGGTGCTCGAAGATGGACAGGGCGATCCGGTCGAACAGCTTGAAGTTCTCCTTGAACTGCTTCTTCATCGTCGTCACCCCGCGCGTCCCGATCCGCAGCGCCATCGTCACAGGCTTGTTCTGCAGAAGGATCGCCGTCCACTCCTCCGTATGGATGAGCGCGTTCTGCGCCGCGTTGATCAGCCGCGCCGTCTGGAACAGCTTTTCGTCGTCCCACGTCGGGTTCCGCGCCTTCAGCTCCCCGCAGATCCAGTTGTGCTCCTTCGCGTACAGCGTGTGCAGCGCCTCCAGCCCGCTCCACAGGTTGTCGGTGAACCCGGTCGCCGCCACTCCCGTCACGTTGTCCCGAGGCAGCAGCCCGTCGCCCCCGAACAGCAGCTTCCCGTCCACGAAGGACCGCAGCGACTCCTGCGTTGCCCGGTCCGAGCCGTACACCTGCGACATGTCCCACCAGTGCGTCACAGACGTGCGCATGTACCCGTCAGCATCCCGCTTCGTCCGCTGCAGCGGGAACGTCTCCCCGGTCTCCGCGGCATCCGGGGTCCGCGTCTTCAGCACGTACGGCGCCGCCTCCGCGTCCTTCTCGTGGTTGAACCAGTCGTGCGTCTGGAACTGGATCCACGCCCCAAAGAAGAGGTTCAGCGACGGGATCGCCTCCCGCTTGTTGTCGGACGACGCCATCAGCTTCGCCGCCTCCTCCGGCCGCGGCTCCCACAGGTAGTTGTGCGGCGGCGTCGTCGTCTCCCACGTCGACCGCACGTTCCGCCCGAAGCGCGTCCCCTTCGCCCCCATCTTCGTCAGCTCCTTGTGGTTGCACGTCCCGTCCGCCATCCGGTACTTGAAGTCCGCTTCGCTGCACTCCACGCTGCGCAGCTCCTCGTCGCTGGTGAAGTCGAACAGCTGTGAGTCCTGCAGGAAGGTTGTGGCCAGCAGGATGTACACCAGCCCGCGGATGGACCGTGCCCCGTCCTCAAGGTACACCGCACGCCACAGGTACCACAGTGGGCCTACCACCGTGCGCACAAACGCCTCCAGGCTGACCTGCGTCATTGCTTGTCCTTGTCCTACCTGGTTCCGATTTGTAATCTGTACGGATGGATGCGTGTGTCGTATTGCATATGTGCCTCCTAACTCCACAAGGACGATCTCCCTTCACACGCTATGCATGTTGTTGGAGAGGGGGGGGTGGGTGGGATGGGGCAACCCACAAGGCATCGACATCAAACCCCGGAAACCTGCATTGTGTTTCATCCGCTCTCCGCATACACCCTCCCCACCCCCACCCACGCACACACACCCTCCGGGTTGAAAGGGCGAATTGCCTTTCGGGTGACCCACACGGGGCAGGCGGGGCAACACACACGGCAAGGCTAGTCCAAGAGGCAGGGATGCAGGCCACAGGCACTGCCCCCGACTGCCGTGGGGCTGCGAGACAGACGCGGAACGCAGGCAGGCTAGCTCGTCGGGATGGGGCAGCAGCGGCGGGCGGGTGGGTAGGGGGTGTGCGGTACCCTGCTGTGGGGCATGCCCCATAGCAGGGTACCGCACCCTCTACGCATCCCCAGACCCGCTCCTTTCTGCCCTGTCGGACCCTGTGGCCTCGACTCCAGCAGATCAGTAGTGCCGGGACAGGTCAGGGTTCCACTCGATGGGGTGCGACTCCTCTGTTGCCGTTTCGTCCTCCTTCCAGATTTTAATCGTCTTGTCGGCCTCGCCGGTCAAGAGACGTGCGCCAGACTGGTCGAAAGTCGCGCTGTAGATCGCACGCTCGCACTGTGGGGTGAAAAGAGTGTTGGGTTGGTTTTGTGAGGGCACTTCCTGAATGAGGTTTTGCTGCAACACACATTTATCTTTTGTTTAGTAGCAGAGGTTGTTGCACTGAGCAAACTCTGATGAGAAGTAACCATTCCCCTTCAACGTGACAGATGCGAACCGATATACCCAGTGGTGAGCAAAGCTGACAACATCCACACCACGCAAAAAACATGCATACATCCAGCGACCCGGCCTGCGGAACGGTCTGCATCGTCTGGAAGTTGTAGCCTGTTTTCCAATCCCAGAACTTCAGCTGCCCGTCGTCGTCCCCCGACACCATCACGTTGTCGTGGTTGATACCCACCGTGTTCACAATCGCCTTGTGCCCCGAGAAGTTATTCAGGAACTCCCCGCGCGGGCACTTCCACTTCTTGACATTATCCGCCGCCCCGGAGCAGAACGTGTGCTCTGTCGGGTGCATCTTCAGCGCACGCACCCCCTTCTTGTGGTGCGTGAGGGTGGCCATCCCCTTGCCCTCCGCGATGTCCCAGATGCGGATCTGGTTATCCTGCGACCCCGAGATAAGCACCGGCTCGGGCATGAACTCCAGGGACGCCACGGCATCCTTGTGCCCCGTGAGGGTGTGGATCTCTGTTTTGGTGCGGATGTCCCACACACGCACCGACGAGTCGCGACCCCCTGTGGCAAGGATGTCCAGCTGGTCGTAGAGAGCCATGCTGTACACACCACTCAGATGCCCGTGGTAGGACCGGACAACCCTGTTGGCTTCCAGGTCCCAGCACAGCACCTGCTTGTCCTCCGCAGCCGTGAACAGGTAGGGGGACCGCGAGGAGATGGCGAGGGCGCGGATGGCGTGGATATGCTTCGGCAGCGTCAGCTTCAGCTGCCCGGTGGCCAGGTCCCAGATCTTCACCGTCCTGTCGTTGCCGGCGGAGGCAAACCATTCGTTGGAGTGGTCGACCGCGATGCTGCGCACCCAGCCCATATGGCCGGCAATCACCTGTGAGAGGGCAGAAGAGGATGGGATGGCGGTGGTGGGGAACAAAAGAACGACGAAAGAGGGACACACGGGCTCCTAATGCCCAATGGTGCGCCCCAATGCCTGAGCTGGCTGCGAAGGGTTTTGTTGAAACACGGCAGCAGTACTCAACACATAGGTGTATAGGCACATATAAAGGGCTGATTCACAACAGAGCGGTGCATACCCGGTGGAGCTTCCACGGTGCGTGCCACTGAGGCTTGGGCGGTGGTGTCTGCTTCCGCGGCTGAACTAATAATGCGCGAGAGTTCGGGCCATCCTTTTCTTTCGGCTCTTTTTGCACCGGCGCGGGGACTGCTTGCAACGCGCGGCTCGCTGATTCGGTTGGTGCCGCCTTCTTTTCGAACACCTGCAACGCACTGCTGCTCTTCGATGCCGAGCTAGACTCTGCCGGTTTCGACGACCCCGCTGCCGAAGGCAACGACTTAGCAGTGGTGCCGTACCCCCTCTTCACCTTCAGGAGTTGTGCCGCCGTCTTTGTCTCAGCAAGCGGCTGCACTGCCACGCCATACGACTGCAGAAAGAACTGGCGTGCTTCCAGCGAGCACTTCTTCAGGGCATCGATAGGGTCATCGCTCCCACGCTTCCGCTTGACTGCCATGGTGCCTGGTGTACCCTGCAGGTGTGGTGGTGTCGCAGAGGTGGGGGGTATGCGGGAGGGGGTCATCAACCAAGCTGATGCATCCTGTGGATAGGCAGCCCGCTGAGAATGACTGAGCAAGTGACACTAGTTGTACAATGTGGTGACGACATGTGGCTAGCCGTGTGCCTGTGGTGATGTCTCCCCAGCAATTCCTAATAAGTCACACTACAAGGAAGAGCGCTCTTGTCTCCGCTGGGTTTGGCTCGTAAAATGGTTGTGGCAGTGAAGGCGGTATCCCCAGACACAGGACAGCATGCTTCAGGGTCGAAGGCCGTGACGGCGCTGCAGCATTCGAGCAGAGCCCGCTATGCACCACTACTCTTATTCAATAGTAATCATCAGCACGCTGTGGTGGCAGGTGTGCAGCATCCAAGTCAGACTGCGTTCGCTACGCAACAGTGGTCTCCCAAGCCCTGGGGCTTCGATTCAATGAAATACCTAATTTGTTGTGTGTCATCATGTGGATATGAGCTCGTGTCACGTCCCAACAGCACTCAGGCGCCTTGTGTTTGCGAATAGTAGGCAGAAGGTTGTCTGATCAACGGTTTTCTGAGAGAACATTGATGTGAAGTTCATCACGTGCTGCAGTTCCCTCTTCCCGACATCCCATCTGAACTTGTCTCCCCAGCTTTTCCTAATAAGTCACACGATCAAGAAGTGCGCTCTTGTCTCCGCTGGGTGTGGATTGTGGCTGTGAAGGTGGCTTCCCCACACACAGGACAGCGTGATTCAGGGTTGAATGGTGTCTCCCCAGCAATTCCTAATAAGTCACACTACAAGGAAGTGCGCTCTTGTCTCCGCTGGGTGGTCCAAACATCGTACGGACAGACTCTGGTCATCACAAGCTGTCTTGTGAGGTGATCTCTCCCCAGCTTTTCCTAATAAGTCACACGATCAAGAAGTGCGCTCTTGTCTCCGCTGGGTGTAGATATGATACTGACTGTGGCTGTGACGCGGCATGTAATATGATTGTGGCAGTGAAGTAGCTTCCCCACACACAACGTGATTCAGGGTCGAGTGGGTGTCTCCCCAGCAATTCCTAATAAGTCACACTACAAGGAAGTGCGCTCTTGTCTCCGCTGGGTGTGCCGAAGGGCAGTGCACACCAGCCTACCTCCGAAGGGCAGGCCGTGTGGTGACGACATGTGGTGAGCTCTGTGTCTGTGGTGTCTCCCCAGCAATTCCTAATAAGTCACACTACAAGGAAGTGCGCTCTTGTCTCCGCTGGGTGTGTATCGTGATATGGTTGTGGCAGTGAAGGCGGTATCCCCAGACACAGAACAGCATGCTTCAGGGTCGAAGGCCGTGACGGCGCTGCAGCATTCGAGCAGAGCCCGCTATGCACCACTACTCTTATTCAATAGTAATCATCAGCGTGCTGTGGTGGCAGGTGTGCAGCATCCAAGTCAGACTGCGTTCGCTACGCAACAGTGATCTCCCAAGCCCTGGGGCTTCGATTCAATGAAATACCTAATTTGTTGTGTGTCATCATGTGGATATGAGCTCATGTCACGTCCCAACAGCACTCAGGCGCCTTGTGTTTGCGAATAGTAGGCAGAAGGTTGTCTGATCAACGGTTTTCTGAGAGAACATTGATGTGAAGTTCATCACGTGCTGCCAGTTCCCTCTTCCCGACATCCCTATCTGAATTCAACCAACAAGGCCATAGCAACGCCAAGAACGGGATGGGAGGGAGGGGCTCCAAGTGAGACACCACGTCATACGCAGACTCTAAGTAACGGAGGCTAGACCCAGGCACACGGAGGCAACGCTTGTGCCGGCATTACAAAACACAGCCCCCCCGCCCCCTTCCACCCCATACATCCCACTCCTCGAGGCTCAAGGCTCGACGGCAGGCAGGCAGCGTGGCCTGCTGTCAAGCGGGGGCCACACTCCACAGCCACATGGCGTCCGAGGCAAGACCTCTTCGCACCGCACCTGTGGCACAACTGCACCAGGGCCCTTGCCCTGGTGCCTGCCAACAACCAGCGCCGTCTGCCCTCGGGTCACATCCCCTCGCCGAGCATCCCGAGCTGTGTGAATGTGGCGTGGTGGCGCGTCGTGGGAATGGCTTTCCGAATGGCAAAGAAAAGTCCCCCCCCCCCTACTCGTTGTTCGATCAGTGCCAAAGGGGATACTCTTTGCCCCTTGCTGCCCGAAAGCGCTATCCTCTCCCCCCCCCCCCCCTCACACTGCCCACCCTTGGGACGGCCCAGGTATCTCAGTCTCACAGAGTCGCCAGAGGGGGTACCCCTCATACACGCCACGCCGCGCTCGATATGAATTCAAAGGGGCGGCTGTGCATACCGGATGGCCCTTGCGGAAGTACGACCAGTGGGATATGCTGAGAATGACCTGCAGGATCGCAAAGGCAAAAAGCCCAATCCCCACGAAGGTGGGGTAGGCAGGGTCGAGCCTGTCGACGATCACCTTCCCCTCCACTGCGACTTTGCGGAGCTGCTCGCCGCGGAAGATCGCCAGGACCCCACACAGGATGGTGATCACAGAACCGCTCAGGAGAGAGCCCGCCAGACCATAATAGTTTGTGCCGTACAGCAAGGGACACGCGATGGCAGGCACTACGGCATACTCCAGCCCCAGTGTGTAGCACCCAGTATACGTTGTCTTCATTCTGCCGCCTTGCAGAACAAGAAGGGTGCGGGCGGTGGTGGTGTGTGTGTGTGTGCACAGGGGGGGGGGGGGTATCCCCGACACACCGCCTGTAGTCAGGTGGTGGGGGGTGTGTCTTAGGGTTGATCAAACCCTTGGCTAGAGGGTCGCTTCGCTCGATGTGCAGGGGGGTATTGAAATAGAAGTAGAAGGAAGCACAAGAATGATTTCCCTTGATGTGCAGGGATGGGATGGGGGTGGGGTGGGGTGGGTAGAGAAAGAGGGGGGGAGTCCGTCGCGCACACGTTGATGCTGTTATCCAGCACAGCAAGGGCCCGATCTCCGGAGAGAGACATCGTGCGGAGTGCGGGTCGACACAACATATCAAACACAACACACACACACACACTGCTCCCCCTGGTGCCAGGAGGAACGCAAAGGTGCTTGCCTGCAAGTTGCATTGGAAGCCCCGTTGCTCGGCATGCCAGAAGCGGCGCCTCCCGGAGGAGGTGTGCTGCCGCAACCACCACAAGGAGGGGGACGGGCTCCCGGTCACTATGGGCTTCTGCAAACGCCACAGCATGGACCGATGCGGTGACTGCTACAGCGATGGCAAAACACTACCACATTGCTGCCAAGCACACCACGCCGGCTATGCTGCACGCCCTCCTCCCCGGAGTGGCACTGAGTTGGCCCCACACTCTAACCCGAGTGGGGCCTCCGCTGTGACGTAGAAATGGGCGGGGGTGGGCAATGATCCGCGCAGGATCTCCCCACACAAAACGTGGTCACCACACACACACACACATCACCTCCAACCAACAAGGGCTTCAGCCTTGCGCCAAAACAAATCGTATGTGGGTGTTGCCTGTGTCGCGGAGCATTATCAGCGCCACAAGGCAAACTTGGAAACCCCAACAAATTCCGGTCCATGTGTCTGAAGAGAAGCCTTGCTTGAGAGACTTGCTGCGCACTGCTGATTCCTCAGATCAGCAAGGGTGCGTGGGGGGTGGGGCGAAGGTAAGCAGGGTGGCGGTATATATAATTCACCACAGCCTCTCTCGAGGCGTTGCGCTTCCCAGCTAGTTGACTTTGCCATCATGCAATGGGGGGGGGGGGGTTTTGATTGTCGAGAGTGACTGGAAAAGCAAGTCTCCCAGCACCTTTGCAAGAGGGGGGGGGGACCTTTTGAGACGTACCCCAAGCCAGAATAATACATGAGAAGACATATTCGAAAGCAATAAAAGTAGCGGCCCAGGGTTCTGAGTCATTCGCTGGGTTCGCCTGGCCTAAATAACACTGCTGGGCGATGAGACGGGGTGCCACTCAGGGGGCGTGTTCAGAGAGTGTCGCAGGTGCCCGCACCGGACGAGGTGCAGCTGTGGAGGGGGGAGTGGTGGGGAGGGGGTGGGTGTGTGGGAGGGTGGGGCGCAGGCGCATGGCACAGTTTGTCACGCACAGAGGCAATGTGCATAATGGGGCATACGCGCACTGCTTCGACAGGTCACGGGTCCAGCAGAAGTTGCACTCGTTGCCCGTCCCGGCGTGGGGGCACCCGTCCACCACAAGGTAGTACAGCTTCAGCGCCGTGCTGAAGTACTGGTGCTCCGTCATGTTGTCAGCGCACGACCCGTGCTTCTGCCACTCGTGCGTCCAGAAGTCTGCGTCAGGGCCCTTGTCGGACGGCCACACCTGCTGCATCTGGGGCGACAGGTCCGCAATGGCGGTCTCGTTGAAGGACACGTCACGGCAGTAACCTGCTGCCGCAGCAGACCAGCAGGGCCACAGCCCGTGGATGGTGTAGATCGACGCACCTTCCTCCTTCTCCAGGCGCAGCCTGTAGTAGTTGCCGACCCACGACTGGGCAGCGGACATGCCCACGCAGAGGGCCAGGGCCGTAAAGAGGAGCGCCTTCGACATGTTTCTGGTGTGCTGCTGGCGCTCTGTAGGGGTAGGGCTGGTCCGGCTTGGGGCTTGCACTTGCAATGGCACAGGCTCGGGGGCGCGGTGCTGACGAGCGGGCAAAGGGGGCACGGGGAGGCAGATATCAACCGTTGTCGCTCCCGAGCGGCGCATCCACACGAGAAGACTGGTTCCGAACCATATCAAACAGTGTGCGATCCCAGGTACAGGACGTGCGCCCTGCAACCAAGTGCACCGTTGTCTCTACTGCATTCCGACACACACATGAGGGCGGGCATTCCCGAGATCTTCTCGAGAAAGCAGCACTGAAGGAAAAACACATCTACTGACCAGGCACTGAATGTCAACGAGCAACACCCTGCCACATGGAGAGATGAAGCGATAAAGGCAAAGAAGGTGCGCTGGCAATGCCAGTCACAGCGTTGCAGGGGCTCTCAGGCACCTGCGACGATGGGGCCGCCAGCGGGCAGCCCACACGGGCGCAAGCACACAGAGGGGGTTGGGTGCGATGCGTATGGATGCGTGTGCGTCAAGCTATTCGCTGAATGTGCACCACGGGGGACGATTGCGACGTGGAAAGAGATGAGGAGAGTGAGAGGGGATTCTGTGTCGCAGGTTAGTTCTTGCACTGCCCAGCGCCGTGCGATGTGCACCTGTGTGGAGTAGCAGTGGCAGTGTCAGTGTGGTGCAGAGTGGGCACGTGAAGAAGGTTGGCAATAAAACCGGTGACATCCCCCACACGCACTGATCCACACAGGGTGAGTTTGCATTTCATCCAACCTGGGCACGTAGAAGTGAGAAATGTGAGAGCGGACAAACAGCCTCGCTCCTCAAGCAAGCCCATCGTATATCTGCCCAATACAGTGTGGTTGCAAGACATAGGGCATACGCGCACTGCTTCGACAGATCACGGGTCCAGCAGAAGCTGCACTCGCTGCTGTGGGGGCACCCGTCCACCACCCGGTAGTACAGCTTCAGCGCCGTGCTGAAGTACTGGTGCTCCGTCATGTTGTCAGCGCACGACCCGTGCTTCTGCCACTCGTGCTTCCAGAAATGTGCGTTGGATCCCTTGTCGGACGGCCACACCTTCTTCATCTGGGAGGACAGATCCGCAATGGCAGACTCGTTGAAAGACACATGACGGCAGAAGCCAGAGCTCGCAGCGGACCACTCGGGCCACAGCCCGTGGATGGTGTAGATCGACGCACCCTTGTCCTTCTCCAGGCGCAGCCTGTAGTAGTCACCAGTCCACGACTGGGCAGACGACAGGCCGACACACAGAGACAGGGCCGCAAAGAGAAGCGCCTTCGACATGTTTCTGGTGTGCTTCTGGAGCTCTGTGCGGGGGTGCAATTCGATTGTGTGATATGACAAACAGTATCACAGCGCAGCAAGGCAACAGACTTGGGGCAAGCCGGGGGGGGGGGGGGGGGGCCCACCAGCCCCTGCTGAACACCCTGCCAGCCAGACGCCTATTGACTGAGAACCTTCTCTCCTCACTCTCGGGCAACCACGCCTTGAGGCGACCAGCCTCCCGGCCCTTCGCCCGGCACACCTCTAGGTCAGTATATGGCACAAGGCAAGCGGCGCCCTTGCAAAGGACTTCCAGACAAAAAAAATCACATCTTGCCCTACATGAGCTGCAACCGAAACGAGAACGGTGATGGAGAGTGAGAGAGAGAAGGGGAGGGGATTGGGGCAGAAATAGGGACACAACCAATTGTAGGGCCCCTAAAGGAAGGACGAAGTGGGGCGGGGGTGGGGGGGTGGGGAAGGGTCTGCCATTAAGGCGGAGCTTCACCGGCACACACACCCCCAGGCGGACCGCCCCTCTGTCCCTCTTCGAGGGCCGCGTGACCCAGAAGTGTGGCGTTTCTGAGACTCGGCGTGTAAAACCTCCACACACGCAAAAAATAAACACAAAAAGACACATAAGTGGGGCATAACCGGTGGAAGGTTTTACCCACTCGAAAAGCTGGGTATCGTATCACAATCACGCGTAGACTAATTTCATTGCAAGTGGAGAGAACACCAAGCGCCTCGCAGCTGCGGGCTTCGTGGCATTCCCTCCCTCCCTGCAACACAAGGGGGTTGATACAGAGCAATCCGGATTGAGGGTGATGGAATATGTGGGTGATCTTCGCTAGCAGCAGGGGTATGCCTTCACTCAGAGATACAGAACAGCGAGCCATCCTCTCGAAAGAGAAGGCAGACTGACACGGTTTAGACAGAGCGAAAGGCATCCCCGTACAGTAGGCAAGTGGCTTGTCAGGTTTACTTACTACTGGCTTGCAAAAGAAAAAGTGTCGTCTCGGTTATCCTGCTTTTCCTGTACTGATTGTACTCCGTTTGATGTGTTGCTTGCCAATGCTTCTACAATAGCCCTTGCCTGATGAAGAGGGGTGGGTGTGTGCGTAGAGAGCACGGCTGGCTGAGCTGAACTGATTCTTTGACATGACACTATATCCGCGTGAAGGTCGGCTGTGCGTAAATTTTTTTTAAAAAAAAGGGCAGGCGGATGTGCGCCAAAGAAATCCTGGGAAACACAACAAGCAACCACCACGCGGAGGGGCTTGTCTTTTATTGATGTTGCCCAACAAAACTAAAGCACTGCCACCCGCCGCCTCTTTTTGACACTGGCAAGGAAGTTCCTGCCGTGTCTTGCTGGGGGGAGGGTATAAATAGCCCACCACCACCACCACCACCACCCATCCCATTGCCTCATCCCCCCCGCCCCGTCTACCACGCTCTCTCTGCTTCTTTTGGTATTGTGCTTCCCCACCCTCGGGGAGTTTCAGGGAAAAATCCCCGGAAAAAAATAGCTGGCACATTTTCTCTTTCGTCGCCCGTATATACGTTTTGCCTTGAAGTTCTGTGCCATGCCCACACGGTGGACTCCAGCGGGGGTAGGGTAACCCTTTTCGGGAGTCTCAACTAGGGGGAGTCCAACTCCCGCTAGCGGGAGTCTGACTCCCCCTAGCGGGAGTCTTTTCACCTATTTTCACTCATTTTTCCCATGATACCTATGCAATGTGGCACTCGTCACTGAAGTACAGCCACACCAAACGAAACGGACGTTTCCACCCATCCCAGCTCGCAGACCTGATTCACAAAAATGGGGAAGACGACAACGAAGCCGGCAGCGAAGCCGGCGGCAAAGTCGATTAAGAAGAAGAAGAGCGCAGAGAGTCCCGAGGCTGCGGAGGCGACGAACATTGTGCATGATTTTTGCACGGCCTTCCCTGTTAAAAAAGGGGGCAGTGTGCTGACACTGGGATCCATTAGAAGGCTCCTAGCAACGGTGTTGAGCAAGGAGCTCCACAAGCACAGCACCCAGGTGGCCAACGCAATCATCGCCATGTCTTCCCTGACATGGATAAGTTCGCTGTCAGGGAAGTCGCAACGATGCGGAAGGAGGGCGCTCTCCGTCATATACAAGGTGGAGGCGAAGTATGGCAAGGTGCAGGATACAAACGTGTCGTCGGGGGCAGCCTGAAGCCGCGAATGATCGCGACACGGGCGAACGGCTTGGCACCGTGGGTCTGGATAGATGCTGGGGTTCGGCCGGGTGAAACCGGAAGTCGCAGCAAAATTTGCCCCCCCAGATTTCTTCCTCAAACCCACCCGTGGGCTGATCCGGCCTTGCACGGTGGACTCCAGCGGGGGTAGGGTACCACTACCGGGTTTAACCCTTTTCGGGAGTCTCAACTAGGGGGAGTCCAACTCCCGCTAGCGGGAGTATAGATCAGCAGTGGGCAACAATGAGGCGATGCGGGGGGCGAGGGCACCGATGCTCACTGTGCGACATCCCAGAAGAACGCTGGTATCAACAGGTGCATCGATACCCGCACCTGACTCTCTCTGAGATAAAAGAGGCTGGCTACCCCTCCCTCTTGGCAGGTGTGCTTCCCAATGCCCGCTACGTCACCCCAGCACTCCATGACTGCAAGGGGCTCGCCATGCGGCTGATCAGGGTACTGGATGAGACAACAAAAAAATATTCGACAAGACCTGTACAAACCTTGCACTGAATGTGTCGCAGAATGGGACAGGTGCTCAGTTCCGGAAGGTCGTGCTTGCCTGTCACAGGACACACCTACAAGGGCTTGTTCCGCTACCTCTTTGTCTCCCTTGCAGACCTCATGCATTTCCGGTATGCAGACATCCCCTGGCACTTCTGGGGATGCAAGGATGAGTCAGCCCGGATTCCCTTCTTGCGTGCTCGGATCTCAGGGCATATATTTCACTGGTTGATGGAGCATGCCGAAAAGGGATCAACGCGCAATGCCTACGTACACAGTCTCCATCATTGGTGGGCTCCAGAAGATGCAGTGCCTCTGCAGAACAACGACGAATTTGAAGAAGCAGAGAACGGACATCGCAAGAAAGATGCCGTTACAATCGCCAGCTCCGCAACTTACGAGAGAGATCTTGCGATGGCAGAAGAGAAGCGGCGCGCATCGGGCATGCCTTGGAAGGTTGCGCACCTGTCGCAGGACGGGATCCTCGGGTATAGAGAAGTCATTCTGTGTCCGTGTCTGCACACCCGACACGCTCATAGATTGGCTGTGTATGTTCTTTGCACACAGTTGACACAGCTGCAGAAGGGGTTTGTGCACTGCAACACACAGGACTTCGTTGAACCCATCAGCGCGCCCTACTTCCTGTCCCGGTTCCCCGAAGGACACCGCAAATTATCGCTCTGCTTGTGCAAAATGCCAATCCCGCTGGGGGCGACTTTCACACCATTCGTGTCATCCGAGGCGACTTTGAGCACGCTTGACCAACGCGCACAGCAGGAGGGGGATGACAGTTCTGACGAAGAAGATGAGGCCTGCAGGATGGCTTGTCTTGCCCAAGGTGTAACACAACTACGACAGGCGATGGCCGCACTTTGACACCTCAAATTCTAACCGCTCACCTCCGCAGGTGCAGCCGCTACCAGGAGGATAGGTAGGTAGTCCAGAGTCCGGGGAAACTGACAGAAGCAAAACAAGCCCCTCCCCATCCCTCTTCCACCATGATTTTACCCCCCACGCCAGTAGACTGTAACTATATCATGGGAAAAATGGATGAAAATAGGTGAAAAGACTCCCGCTAGGGGGAGTCAGACTCCCCCTAGCGGGAGTATAGACTCCCGCTAGCGGGAGTCTTTGACACCCGCTCAGACTCCCGCTCCCAGACTCCCGCTAGGGCCGCTGGAGTCCACCGTGCAGGCCCCGATGAAGGGGGCACACGCCTCTGAAGGCTCAGCGGCCTGGGCTCTTGGCTTTCTATTGGGAGCTCCCGGCAACGCGTTGGAGCATGCTGAGCACTGCTTGATCGGGGGGAGGAGCTGTCTCGTACTGTACCAAGCTGGAAACAGCCCGAGGCACCCCACCCGAAACCAGTCTCGGTCGAAGATTCGTCGGGTCTGGGAGGGTCTGGGGTAGTATGTAAAAGGGGGAAAGGGGGGGGAGGGAGAGGGGTAGATGTTGTGTTGTTACATATGGCATGATGTCACACGCATCCCCCTTTTTTGTGCTGGGCCAGGGCGTCACACAGCGGGGGGTGCTGCTATGTCATCTGAAGGGCTACCTACACACCCAGATCACCCGGTGTGGCTGGGGCTGCAGCAACGAACAACACGCGTCCCGTTCCTGTGGGCCTCTGTGGCCTACAGGGGATCTCCCTGTTCAGTCGTCTACAGGGAGTTGCCAGGGCAGTCACCGGGGCCGTTCGACGTGCAGCTGTAATAGGGGATGAAGAGGTGGGCAATACCAAAAAAAGATACGGCTGTTGTTTGTGCGCAAAAAACGGCTGCAAATAGCAAAACGAAGGGCGGTGGTGTCACACAACGTGCTCCGTTTGCTTTCATGGAGACACTGTGGGGGGACAGATGCAGGCTGCTTGTTGTTTTGCGCACCAAAGCAGGGCAAGGCAATAAAATCAACTAGTGCAAAGGTGTCAAGCATACGCGCACTGCTTCGACAGGTCACGGGTCCAGCAGAAGTTGCACTCGTTGCCCGTCCCGGCGTGGGGGCACCCGTCCACCACAAGGTAGTACAGCTTCAGCGCCGTGCTGAAGTACTGGTGCTCCGTCATGTTGTCAGCGCACGACCCGTGCTTCTGCCACTCGTGCGTCCAGAAGTCTGCGTCAGGGCCCTGGTCAGACGGCCACACCTGCTTCATCTGGGTCGACAGGTCCGCAATGGCGGTCTCGTTGAAGGACACGTCACGGCAGAAACCGGCCGCCGCAGCGGACCACTCGGGCCACAGCCCGTGGATGGTGTAGATCGACGCACCGCTCTCCTTCTCCAGGCGCAGCCTGTAGTAGTTGCCAGTCCACGACTGGGCAGCAGACATGCCCACGCAGAGGGCCAGACCCGCGAACAGAAGCGCCTTCGACATTGTTACGCGAAGTGTATCTCGTCTCCTGCCAGACAACGGGGGTGCTGTGATAACGTGAAACACAGGCCTCCCCCCCTCCCCTCTGCACAGTGAAGAGCCAGCCGGCAGACAGGGGTATCAAAGGCGATCCGGTGGGAGTGGGAATGGGTCTTCGTCAATCGCTGCTGCTTGCCATACCCATATCCCTCCCCATCTCGTCCGTCTGGAGTTGAAGTTACCTCTGCCCCGCCCTCCCACCACCCCCCCGCTTGGCCCCCTCAGAAAATACGTGCATCCAGGAAAATGCCCCATTCTGAGAGCTTCAAGCGAGACAACGGGGAGAAGAACAGTCGCAGACATGGCACGCAGCACCGCCTCCTTTCGACCCCATTTCCCACCACCGCCCGCCCGCCCCTCCCAGTTGGGGGCGGTTTGTTGTCGGAATTTCAGAGAATTCTCAGAAAGCCGTTGGCAATGTTGGATTAGCGGTCCGGCATCTAACAGAATCCCCATGAGAGACTGGCTGCACGAGAACCTGACACACTATCAGACAGCCGCGGAGAGCAATCGATGAACCAGGAGGTGCTGTCACGGGGAAACCAGACAAATGAATCGCCCAACTGAATCGTGCTAGCTAAACTCCGGAAAGAAGTGTCTTTTTTCGTTGAACGCAGCCAAATATAAGGCCTAACCTGTTTTGGCGCACGGGTGTGATGACAAAAGGGAAAAGTGCTAGCACGAACATGATGTTGGTCTTCTGGTTATGTCTGGTTTCTTAGAACACTTAACGTGTATGCAAGAAAAAAAATGCCCCGTCCTTTTTTCTCTCTTGAGGAGAGGAACACTGACAGCCCCAGTCTCACAAAATTAAGGCGTAAAAGCCTGGTGTTAACCGCCCACCCCCCACCCCCCCCCCCCCGTGTATTTCTGGGTGGAACCCGCGATGAAAACTTTGCTTCATTGCGCCCTTCATCCATTCACCCCGCCATGTGTCCCTCCGGACACTTTCGAATAACGTGTCCTGTCGTCTACCCTATCATGGGCAAATCAAAGGGTGTGTGTGTAATCGGTGGGTTATTGCTGTGTTGTTACTCTACGTTGGAGGGGAGAGGAGGGGTGGGAGATGGGGGGGGGGGGGTTGGAACAGCAATGGGGAAGGGGGGCTTTCACTCCGCAGTGCAGCAAAAAAATGCGATTCTGCCTCACAGAAATAGGCAAAAGCGGCACGGGGGCTGACACAAAGTGAAGGCCCTCACCTCACCCCGTTTCGTTGAATTTGGTGGCGAAATAAATATTTAAAAAAAACGGGGCAGATCGAGCAAAGGAGGCAGGACCTCGCTGAGCTGACCCACACTGTTATTGCACAATACTGTGTTTCTTCTCTCTCCCATTCACTCCCAAACAAGGTTTGTCTTGTCAGGCGGAAAATGCAGCGACAAGGGAAGTGCCAGGTGCTTGCCGTCACCCCGGCTGTAATTAGTTGCCTTTTCTTTGCCACACCGGTTGGTTTTTTTTAAAAGCTGTGCTAACAAGTGGTTTTATATGGTTGAATATAGATCCTTCTCTCGTTGTGCGGTTCGAGCCAAAAACAATATCACGCACCCACCCCACCCATCTCCTCCCCTCCCCAGAAAACAACAACAAAATGGTTAGCCAGGTCCCTGAGAGAGAGAGAGTGGTTCAACGATCTCGCTTACGCTGGCTATACAGTGGCATTGAGTTTGGCCACAAAAAGACCTGTGGAGTGGCGTTCTTTTGTCGAGTTGCGATTTGGGTTTGTGTATAGAACATCCCGAACGATGCCACGAGTCTTTTTGAGTGCGGAAAAAAAAAGCGAGATGCTCTTCCAAAATCGTACTCCTTTCGCTTTATTATAGACACCCTGTCCAGCAACTGTGGGAGAACAGTTCCGGACTACTTTTTGTTGAGCGCACACTGTCTCAAGGCTGTGTTGAGGCCCTGTGAAGTGGCATGAGGTGCTAATCCAAAGCTTCAGTCGTACGATTTCCTTCGTTACTTCGCGACTTCGCTACGCTTCGTCGCTCGTAACTAGTAAAAAATAAAACAGTAAGACATTGCCCCGCTGCGCTGTTGCACACCGCGCAGGCAGTGAACAGCAAGCCTGTTGCAGAAAGCATATTGGAGGGAGGTCCTTGTTGGGGAGGGGCGGGTAATGAGGCGGAATGAACCGAGCAAAAGAACCAGCATGCGCGTTTGCGTGCACCAGAGGCCCTTCAGGAGCCAGAGCCGAAATCACTGCGAAGACACGCCGGCACGTTACCTACCCCTGACCCTCCAGGAGAGGAGCTCGGGCACATGCGGCGTGCTGCAGCAGGAGCGTAGTGGAGCAGTGCAGCACATCAAGAGTTTCGGCTGCCATCCAGGTAGAGAGAAGAAGAAGTCGACAGAAAAATAAAGAACAAAAAAACGCACCTAAGTGCCTCACACCGGATCTCTCCCCACCCGGTGATCCACCTGACGGATACGCGAAAAAAAAACGGCATTTCGCCCGGCGAAATCCGAGTGTAGGTCTAGATGCACTTAGCTACAGTGTAGTTCGCACCAGGAGCAGGAAGTGCTCGGTGAGCTCTATACTGTTTCAAAAAGGCCACATCTGTGCATGTGCGCTTGCCGTGTACGTGTGTGTGTGATGTGACCATTTTGCGTGGGTGAACTCTTCGCAGATCGTGTGTCCACTTTGCCAGCATAAAAATACATCTGGGGAAGGGGAGGGGAGGGGAGGGTGGGTGGGGTTCTTTTCGTGCATACACGACGCGGTCTCCACCTCCCCGGGTGCCCGGGTTCCTGCCTCACTATTCCCAATCCGGGTACCCGGATCCCGGGAACCCGGGAATTGAACGATTTTGAACGATTTTTGGCCGTGCTCGTAGCATTCCCCGTTGAGGGGGTCGCTATTTCGTGTTCTCCTGGCCGCACGGAGGCATTGCCTTACGTCGCCTCTTCCTCTTTTCCTTTGGTGGTGTGTTGGTCTGGCACAGAGGGCGGGACCGTGCTGATATGCACAGTGACGACTCTCCCTTTTGTTTTGTGCCCGCCTCCACCGAGATTCGGCTGATGCCTCTCAGACAGAGAAAGAGAGAGAAAGTACCTAGAACAGTTTCGGGTCGGCTTGCTCACCCACGGCTGTTCGACAAAAAACATGACACGAGTCTTGGCACACCCCAGATACTTCATGGCCTTTCACCAGGGTACCCAAGACGTTAGTGGGTTGCCCTTACTTTAAGACTACTTGTTGACGGTGAAGACTCCGGACATCTGTATGGGACGAGAGAGAGTGTGGGGTGCCATGCCGGGATAATTGAAGCTGTATACCCACCCTTCCTTCCCTCGGAGGGTGGTGGTGGCGATGATTCCGGGTAATGTCTCTAAAGGGCCGCCTTTGGAGGCGGCAATGCCGTGGCTCCCATGACCAGCCCTCCCACCCCCTCCATCCAACATGCAAATCAGGGATGTAGCTGCAACATAGTATAGAGGACAGCCAACACTAAAACCCACACGAGATACATACCCTGCGCTGCTTCATGCGTTCCATGCGCGATTCGTAGGACTCGCTCTGTGGAAGGAGGGATGGTGTCATGGTGTCATGGTGTGATGTGGGGTTGTGCCACAAGCTTTGCTTTTTCTACCGCCTGACGTGCCAAGACAACCAAGAGTAATTTGCACACTGTTAGATGTTAGATATGTTTTTGCATGAACTGTGTGGACCATATTGACGCTGTTTGCGACGGCACATAACCAGGATGTGCGGAAACTGCCGCGGCACCGGCTCTCTCACCCCACCCCCTTTTGCTGCACGCAGCGACACGGCAGCGGCATACCTTCTCCACCGCAGCGACCTTTGCGTCGAACAGGTCGATGTCGAACTCCTCCTCTTCCAGGTTGGGCACCACCTGGTTGATCCCGAGCTCGAGGTGCTGGGCCTCCAGCTCCTTCAGGTCGAAGCCCTCCGTCTTCAGCAGCTGCGCCGTGAAGGGTGCGGAGATGGAGTACTTGAACCTGGCAAGCTCCTCCCTGTCGAACCCAACGGGGTCGTCGATAATGACGATGCACCGCTTGGCATCTGTGAACAGCTGCTCCACCACACGCTGGTACATGTCCATGTGGGGCTTCCCACGGAGGCCCAGCTGCCCCATGTCGGTACCCGTCACGTACGCCTCGATGTACATCTTGAGCCCACTCTTCTCCAGCAGCGTCTCGCCTGACTTGGAGTAGGACACAAGCCCAATCTTGATGCCCTCGGCACGCAGCCCCTTGACGAGGCGCACGAAGTGCTCGCTGGGCTTCGGGGGGTGGTCGTCGAGCACCTTCCTCAGGATCTCCGTCTTGAGGTTGCCCACAGCCCACAGGGAACAGGTGCCCGGGGGGTCGTGCGAGGACCCGATGGGGAGCTCCGTCGTCAGCACGAACTGGAGGTACTGCTTCAGGCCGTCAAACCTGGACATCTGGCTGATCTGGTTTTGGAGGTACTTCTTGTAGTGCACAAGGGAGAACTCGGGGCACCCGGCCTTGACGGACGCCTTGTTGTCGGACATGACCTGTGCGATGGCGGCCCTCCAGCTCTCGAAGTGGTCCATCTGGATGCGGGGCAGGGCGGCGTCGATGTCGATGACGACGGAGTCGAACGACAGCGACGTCAGGTCCTCGAACTTATCACGCAGCAGCAGCTCCTTCGTCTTCCCGGCCTTCAGGTAGATCTTCTGTGTGTCGGCGTGCACGAAGTTGATCCGCGCGCCCTTCACACACTTGTAGGCCACGGTGCGTGCGCCCACCTCGATCTGCAGGACAGCCCCGTGGAAGGCAACGGAGAAGCGGTAGCCCTTCCACTCCTGGGGCAGGTAGGGGTTGAGGTGCAGCACGTTCTTCTTGATACGCAGCCCGGCAAAGCCGCGCACAACACACATCCAGGTCCCCGCCATGCACGCGGTGTGGATGCCGTGCTGCGAGTTGTGGTGGATGTTGTCCAAATCCATCCGCGCAGTGCACGAGAAGTAGTTGTAAGCTTTCTGGTAGTAACCAATCTCCGCAGCCATCACACTGTACACGGCTGTGCTCAAACTGCTGTCATGGGTCGTCAGCGGCTCGTAGTAGTCGTAGTTCAGCTTCTTCTCCTTGTCAGTGAAGTGATCCCCCTGCAGAAGCAGGGCCAGCACCAGGTCCGCCTGCTTGATCACCTTATACTTGTAGATAATCAGGTAATGGTAGTTCATAAGCAGGGGGTACTTGTCAGCAGGCGTGTTCTCGAAGTCCCACCCCTTCTTCTGCAGGAAGGAGTCATCCTGCGGGTGCACCCCCAGCGGCTTGTCGTACGGGAGGTACATCTTGTCCGCCGCCTCGCCCATCTGGGTGATCTCACAGTCCTGCAGGTCGATCTTCTTCACAAGATTATTCCAGGCCTCGGGGTACTCGTGCTTCAGCATGTAGCACGTCTCCACAACATAGTTCAGGGCATCCTGGACCATGATGTTGGTGTAGTAGTTGTTGTTCACCAGGCAGGTGTACTCATCAGGCCCTGTCACACAGTTGATCTGGAAGTGCCCGCCCTGCCCGAAGTTGCCGTACTGCATCCAGAAACGTGCCATCTCGATGATCATCTCCGCCCCACCCTCCAGCAGGATGGGAATATCGTCCGTCGCCTCCATATACTGCTTGAAGGCCCACGCAACATCCGCGTTGATGTGAAGCTGCGCAGTCCCTGCAGGGAAGTAGGAGCTGCACTCCTCACCGTAGATCGTCCTCCAGGGGAAGAGCGCACCCTTCGTGATGCCACCCAGCTGCTTGGCACGCATCCGCGCCTTATCCAGCAGCTTGATGCGGAATTCGACAAGCTTCCTCGCGAAGTCGGGCTTGGTGTAGAGGAAGAAGGGCAGGATGTAGATCTCGGTGTCCCAGAAGTAGTGCCCGCAGTACCCTTCCCCGGAGATGCCCTTGGCGCCGATGTTGGTGAAGCCGTCGCGCCCCACAGCCTGCACCAGGTGGAAGATGTTGAACCGGAGGCCCTGCTGCAGGTGGTCATCCCCGTTCACTACGATGTCCGCTGTCTCATAGAACTCACCGAGGAAGGCGCCCTGCTCATCCACCAGGGCATCCACGCCTGCGTCGACGGCGCTCTTCAGCGACTCGGCGGCAACGACATGGAGCTCCTCCTCTAGGCAACCCCCCATCTGCGTGGTGGTGTAGCTCACAACCTTCGTGAGCTTGATGGGCTTCCCGGTCTTCCCCGACACATCCACGGTGAACACCTCAGAGATCATCTGCTCGTTCTCCAGGGCGATCTCCGAAGGGACCTCAGCACCCCCCGTGACGCATGTGTTGAACATGCTGCACATCAGGGTCAGCTGCGACAGCGTCGTCTTCGACTTGATGTAGCTGAAGGAGAACCCCTCATGGGAGTGCCTCTCCGCACGCTCCACGCAGTGGAGGACCTGCCCGCTGAACCCTGCGCCCACACGGGGGTCCTTCGACTGGGGCTTGTTCGTCACATGCGCATCCATGGAGCTCTTCACAGTGATGGTCTTGATGTTGTCCGACAGAGGGGTCACCTCCAGCTCCTGCACGTAGATGTGCTTGCGGCTGGGGGCCAGGGGGACGAGGCGCAGCGTGCGGACGCCGATCTTCTTCCCGCTGGGCGAGGTCCAGACGACGTCACGCCGCAGGGTACCATCGCGGAGGTGCAGCTCACGCGAGTAGCTCTGGATTTTGCCGTTGTGGGCCCACATGTCGAACGACTCGCCGTCAACCTCCACCTTGACGATCTTCGAATTGGTGACGTTCAGCATCACACTCTCCTTCTCGGCCTGGCCGTACCCAACCTCGGGGTACTTGATCACGTGGTCCTCATAGAACCCGTTCACAAAGATACCCTGCTCGGAGGGGATCGCACCGCTCTCATCAGGCCCGCCGAAGTACCCCTCCTCGAAGGTGCCACGCACACCGAGGTATCCGTTGGATAGGGCGAACAGCGCCTCGTTGACGTGGTTGGTCTTCCCGCGGGGCACCTCATTCTCGCAGATGTGCCAGCCGCTGACCACATCGGACTCGCTGCCCTTGGGCACACCGGGGACGGTTGACGCACTGCCAAAGTCGCCCGCCCCCCAGTCCCTCCTGCGGCTCATCGTGTCTGTGAGAAGAGGGGCTGCTCTGTGTAGTGTGGTGCGCCTGGTGGTGGGTGGGGTGGGGTGGGGTGGGTGTGAAGCTGCTCGGTGGGTGGAGAATACAACAACGTTCCTGAAAAAACGTGCCGCAGCATGATGTAGCTTCGTGGGGGGGCGGGGAGTGGGGAGGCAGGCGGGTGGCGAACAAACATCCATTGCCGTCTCACGGTGCATTTCTTGCCCCCCGACCCTCTGGGGCCGCATCGCAACATCTGCCAACCAGATGGGGGGGGGGGTGGGAAACACGAAGTGTGGGTGGGTGGGGGTGCGGTTCCAGTCCAATCCTGCAAACCAAAAATTGAGATGCGGCTGGCTGCATTCACTCTCTCAGTCATACATGCATTTTTTTTGTCTCAAGGCCACGCAAGAGGGGGGGGCCAGGCCCCCCCTCCCTGCACGGCCGAAACGGGGTAGAGAGAGCAAATCAGGGCCGCTTTGTGTAAAGGAATACGTCAAAATCAACATGGGAGGGGGGTTTCTTTGGCTGTGGTGACACCTATTCTTGTGTATGCGATGGGGCGCTCGCTCCTGTGCCAACTTCTTGAGCGAACTCCGCCCAAGCGCGGAGCACCCTTCACACCAACACAGTAACGTTCAGATACTGAGGATGCCTATCGTGGAGGGTTGAGAGTCGGGGGTGGTGAGAGAGAGAGAGAGAGGAAATAAGCGAGATGGATAATCACGTTGGCTAGATAGATAAAGAAAGAAAGGCAATCATACGATGGAAAAGAAACACATGTGGAACGGCGAATCGACTCCCCCCCCCCTCTCAGCAGCCGCACCGACGAGTCGTGCTGGGCAGGCGGGGCGGCAGGCGGGAGGAGACGGCAGGATGCACCAACCCTCGACAACCAAAACCCTTTCAGCTTTTTCTCTCCCTAAAAACCAAGGAAGTCGGCAAAGGCATGGTTCCGCGAGAGAGAGTGCGCAACGGGCTGCCGGAGCGCAGCCCTGCTGGGGCGTGCCGTCAGCACCCCCTCCGATGTGGCGTACAGCGGATATGCCGGCATCAGAGATCCATCACCCACTTCGAACAGGCCCTTCATCAGCACCGCGCAGCTGTCGCCCTTGCTGCACTGCCCCGTGGTGACGCCGACAGCCCGCATGCCGCCTCTCCACTGCAGCTGCGTCAACCTCATGGAGTGCTGCACCCTGTCGTATGTGAAGAGCAGCCCCTCACTGAAACCCACGACATACCGCCCCTCGAGGAAGGGCATTGAGGCATAGTCCGAAGCATATACCGTGTCGTGCGCCTCGTGGAACGTCAGCTTCTGTACAGAGTACCCCCCGGTGTCGGGGTGCCACCCCGCAACGTACACCACACCCGACGGGCCGGTGTAGGAATGCGTCGGGATGAAACCGCTGGCAACCCCCCCAGCTGACTCTGCCTCATCCCCGGCACAGGCGTCGAAAGCGGACCGACCCTCCTGGGGAAAGCCCGACCCTCTCTGCGGCACAGCCCTCTGCTTTGCGTTGAATGGGCTGGAGACAGGCGCGGTTGCCACCGCGATATACACATCGACGCGGGGCAGCCCCGGCGTGACCACCAAGGCATATGTGTTGTCATAGGGGCAAGATGCGGTGTAGACCTGCAGGGCGGCACCCGTAGCCCCCACCCCGCTGTGTGAGAAGGTGAGAAGCGCGGAGGATCCAGGCGGGGCTTTTGGGGCAAACCCCTGCGCCTCGGCATGCGGCACATCCGACACGCAGGAGAAGGACCGCACGTCATACTCAATGAGGGCTCCTGGGGCAGCCCCAGCGAGCAGCGCCCCTGCGGACATCAGGGCGAGGAAAAGACCTGAGGTATCGCCCCCTTCGACAGCCGAGAGGTGCAGGAGGCGCCCCGCACCGATGAACCCCGAGGTTCTGGAGAGCAGCTTTGCCATGTGGTGGGTCGAAACCGCCTCAATCAGGTGGAAGTATGTCCTCCCGGTTGTCGATGTGTCGGGGCTCGCCCCGGGAACTGTGCTGTGCCACCCCGAGGTGGATAACACATAACGAAGGGGCAGGCCGTGCAGCCAGGTGGCACGGACGCTTTGGGTATCGAGGCTGAACGACACATTTGACGCAGGGCCCTGAGAGGAAACAGTGGAGTTGTTCGAATCGGGTGTTGCATGCGAGGCGCTGTGCTGGATTATCACAGGTGTGTTGATATGCGCAGCACCGTCAAGCCGAAAGCTGACGGTTGCCACCCCGACATCCCCGCTGCTCTGCGCGGCGGGTGGCCTGAAGGCAACCAGCATGTCAAACTCCCCAGAGTGCTGCTGCTGCGCATGCGGTGACACCGCCAGGAGCTCCCCATGCTCCAGCTGGAGGGACATGGTTTGCTCGTCCACCCCCCTGTCGGATGCGAGTCCCAGCGACACCGAGAAGCTGATCACCCCGTTTGCCGCATCGTTCGACACTATGACCTGCCGCGTCACGCCCTGCCTCTCATCCGGTGCAGGGAATGTCCCGAAAAACCCCAGCTTCCCACGCTGCATCCCTGTGGGCGTCTCTAAGGGGCTGACATACGCAGAGAACTTCACCTCACGGTCATCCCCAACAGGGTTCACTCCCAGCCCGATGTGGAGGTCGCGGCTGCCAACATCGCTAGACATGATGGTGTGGGCAGGGACGTCCTCTGTGACAGTCCCGTGGATCATGTGGCGGGGCCCGTTGTCCTGCAGGGCAGCGTTGGTCCTGCTGAGCTCGTGGGTGGAGAGGACGAGCCACACCAGCAGGACAGAGATGATCAACAAGCCTGCAACACGCATGGCGAGGTTCCGCATGTCGTGTGGGTCCAGCAGCCCCTGCACATGCGCCTCGAGAAATCCGATTCCGGAGCGCTTGTCGACAACAGGAGGTGCATCGGAGAAGGCATCTTCCGTTTCGGTGTCGCTGTCAGAGACATCGGTAGCGGTGGTGGCGGTGGCGGCGCTCCGGCTGCGCTGCGGGCCGCCGCAAGCGCCCTGGCTGTGCGCCGCGACCTCCGCACCCTCCGCAGGCGGGGCGTCCTGCGCGACTGTCCTCTCCACAGCACTACTATCCCCCCCCTGGGCACCGGTGCCGGTGACTGCGGCACTGCGAGAGGTCTCCATATCGCTCTGTGGGGGAGCGGCTCCGATCCCCGAACTGTACTGGCTCCACCGCACACCCCCTGTGCCATGCGAGGACATGGCAACAGAGGTGGGAGGGGGGTGGGGTGGGGTGGGGGGGAGGTTGTTCAAATGTAACCTGCAGGTGGAGGTGGAGATGTGGCAGTGGTGTCGATAAGGACGCAGAGGGGGCATCGCAGTTAACGACCTTAACGTCCAGGCCTGTCGCTAACTTTTCGATTTTGGAGATTTGGTGGGTTGACGCTCCTGTTTTGGGGGGGGGGGGGGGGGATCAGGGGGGAAAACACTTGGGGTCAATTTTTCTCGCGCGCGCTTCGCGCGCGCTCGTGTTGTTGCCAAATTTTCCCATCGGTGGACCACGAGGTGGGCACGGTGTGAGGCGCTGGGTTCCTTCCGTGGTTCCTCTCCCGCTCGCGCCGTCGGGTGCCGGAGGAAACCAAAAAATGGCTTTCGGGACCATGATTTCGACGCTGCCCCCTGATATGTCACGGCCGTCAAAGCGCAAGGACTTGGTTACTAGACGGGCACGCGAGATGGGGGGTCTGGGGGGCAGGGCCCCCCAGCCGCCGGAGGCCACGGTAGTGAGCATCTGTTCACTGTGGGCGTACAGATTCTGTGTGAGTTGGCTGCGTCCTCCTGAGGCTACTGGAGTGGGTGGATTCCCTGACCCGGTGGGAATCGAATGACTTGAGTACGAGACATACGCCACAGGGGGGTCTGGGGGGCGGAGCCCCCCAGCCGCCGGAGGCCACGGTAGTGAGCATCTGTTCCTGCAAAACCATACTCTCTTCGACGTCGACCCAGTGAAAGTGGGTTGACGCTTGGTCGACGCTTGGTGAGCGTCGACCCAGTGTAACCGGGCCAACGCTAGGTTAGCGCCGACCCAGTGTAATAAATGGGTTGACGCTTGGTCCAGGCTTGAATGGCAACCCAGTTCCACTAGGTCGACGCTCCAAGCCTCGACCAAGCGTCAACCCAGTCCACTGGGTCGACGCTGGGTCGACGCTTTTTTATGGGGGGGGAAACCCAAAATCACTGGGTCGACGGTCGACGCTTAGCGACATGCCTGCTTAACGTCTGGGGGGTGGGGGGGGGGGGGGCGAGGGGGGGGAAGAGGGGGGTGCGCGCGGCACCCTACCACGTTTGACCTCTACCCCCACCTGCGACATTCTCTTCGGCGTCGGAAATCCTTCCATTTTGAATCATTTTCTTAGACGTTGCCCGCTCCCTCCGATACCAACCCCCCGTTCCCTTCCCTCTCTCACCGCCTGTGGGGGAGGCGATCAACTCCTTACCCCCGATTGCGTCGGGTGGGTGGGTGGGGGTTCTGGGGGCAATTTGTATCAGCAGCGCCATGCCTCGACGTCTCCATGGCGCGTTCCCACAGGGGAGCGATTGAGAGGGGGTTTGAGGGATGGTGGTTCAAAACATAGAACACAAGTCAAGCGATTGGTGTTTTTTTTGGGGGGGAGGGGGGTGAGGGAGGGGTGGAGGGATGGGAGGGAGGGGGCACAAGGTTCGCAGCTCCAGCGATGCTGCAGCCCACTGCCCTCTGACCCCCCCCCCTAACCCGCGCTCCCCACCCCCCGCCCCAAAAGTGTCATTCTGGGTTTTCCTGCCCGTTCTCTACTAAGGATTCCAGCTGTATGCCTCGGCGCTTCCACGAAAAAACAAAAAAGAACCGGCTCGAGGTTTGAGACCCCGCGGGGGAAAAAAAAAGAATAACGTGACAACCACGGCAGGGAAAGCTGCCGACAAAAAAATCGTTGGGTTTACTGATTGTTGGCGAACATGCCCACACCCCACCCGCACCCCCCTCACTCCCCACCTCCCGCCCCCACAGGGCTTGAAATGGGGCAGGTTGAGAACGGCAAAAAGAAAGTCGATCGCGAGAACACCCCACGCGCCTGTCATGAAGCGTGGTGATGTTCTGCAAGGATCTGCACTGGCCCACTTTCCTGCGTTCTCTGCACAACTCTCAAATGAAACAACTGCGGCAACCACAAAAGAGCTGACACGCGACAAGGGGCCACGTGATGGGAGGCGTGGGTACGATGGGTGGGCAGGGGATCATAGGGCTCACACAGTGGCACTTCAGCACACGACTCATGATATGATTCCGTCCAGGGCCTAAGCGGCCAAACTGCTCCGGACGGAATGGAAAGACAAACAGGCAGAGGTGTGCAACTACTGCAACATTTTCCACTGTGGCCTCGGCACAGAGATGTAAGCTGTGCCCAAGCCTGAGACACATACAGTATAGCTTATAAATTACACGCCCATAATTCGCCGACGGGTGTTTTGTGGACCTCTAATTTATGGACAATTAATTTTTCCGGATTTTTCCGGGGGGAGGGCCAATAATTATTTTTGTTTTTGGAGGGGGGTGCGAGCAGAGCGAGCACGGTACGGTACTGCCAAAGTCGGGTGGTCGTTTTTCAGAGGGGGTCCAGTCACGCGTGTCCTTTCCATGTGACAGGCCGAGTCGATCTGCAGGTCCTGTGTGGAAAAAGAAAAGGTGAAAGCGCAATGGCACCATGTGACTAAAAGCCCAAGATAGCATCCCTTCTCACAGAGGTGCGCAGTCATCCGTCAGTCGACGGATCTCATCCGCAGTCAGGCCACGCCCGAGAGCGACCACCTCCTCGTTCATCGTTCTCCTGCTGCTTGGCAGCAGCAACCATCTGACCAGCAATATCCATTGTTGGTGTGTTTGGTTGTAACCTTCAAGGTGGGGATGTGATGGCCAAGCAAAGAGAGTTTACCAACCAAGGAAATATGGACACATGATTTGTGGATTTATAATTTATAGACAATTAATTTCTGCGGGGGTGTGTCCATAAATTAAAAATCCATAAATATTAGGCTAAACCCCCCCCACGTATATTATTTACCTCATCTATTATTTACATTTCGCCTATTATTTACGAATTCGCCTATTATTTACGAATTCGTATTATTTACATCGCCTTTATTTTTTTCTGGGGGGAGGGGAGTGACCCGTTGGTGGACCACCAGAGGGGTCGACTCAGCCCCACTGTCCCACCTCCTCCACCTCCGAGTCGGTCTCCACGAGAACGGCTTCGTCTTCGAAGCGCTGGAGATGGACCTCGGCTGAGACCGCCGCCTTCAGCGCTTCCGTTGTGAGTGTGCTGGCGACTGGCATGAGGGTGGCGAGTCGGGTGATGTGCGGGTCAGAACACTGCATACACGTAGTCCCAGAGTGTGTTCGCTGTGTGGGGGTATGCGGGCACTTCGGTGCCCTCAAGGAGACAGGCGTCCTTGCCCTGTTCCAGTATGCACAGTTGGGATGGAGTCTCTCCATACACACCACCGGTGTAGGCGTGGCTCTGCCACGGGGATGGAGAGGTCCACGGCTTCCGGGTGGTTCAGAGCTCTAGCACATCTGGGCAATGCCAGACTCACACAAGCAAAGCGACATGCGCTTACCTATGGGCTTGTGTGGGTGTCCTCTCCTCTGATTCTGTGCAAAAAACGGGCTGTTCGTAAATAATGGGTGATCTTATTTACAAATCGCCTATAATTTACGAAGAAATGAAAATCACCTATTATTTACGTTTTCGCCTATTATTTACCAAATAAATACGTAAATTATATACGCGGGGGGGGTTTATACTGTAACACGGAAACACGCGACAGGTTCACGGGGAAGGGACAATGAGTGTGCGGGAGAGGGAGGGGTGGGGGGAGCAGAGAGAGAGCGTGTAAGCTGCTTCCCAATTTGGGAACCATTTGCCCTGGCGTGGTGCTCGCGTCACCCGGTGCTTCAAAGGGTCTTGCGGGGGAGGAGGGGGAAGCACCACTGGGTACGCTGTAAATCATTCGAGAGAGAGGGGGGGTGGAGGTGGAGGGGAAGCCGCACCACCCTCCGTTTCCCCCTCCCCCAACATGAGAAGCGACAGGGGGAAACACCGTGCTCGACTCTACCAACAGCACAACCAAGTCTTGCACGTCACGTCAGGCGGGGCATTCAGAGCACCCCGCAAAACATGAGACGGCACGAGGGTGGTGCTGCAGGAGGAAGAGAGGGGTGCGGAGGGGAGGGCAAGGGTGCTGCTTCGGTTGGAACCGGGTGCGTCTCTCCCCTGCACCTCCAGCAAGTTGTGTGTGTGTGTGTGGGGGGGGGATGCAGTGGATGCAATAATCATGGTTTGACAGATTTCTGCCAGAATTTCACAGATTCTGGCAGATTCTGGGGATTCCAGAATTTTCAGAATTTTCAAAATCTGAGAAAATCTGTCCAGATTCTGGACAGATTTTTCCAGATTTTTCAGAATTCTGGAAATTCTGAGAAATCTGGAAAAATCTGAGAATTCTGGAAAAAATCTGGCCAGATTCTGGACAGATTTTTCCAGATTTCTCAGAATTCTGGAAAATCTGAGAAATCTGGAAAATTCTGAGAAATTCTGTCAGAATTCTGGAAAATCTGTGGGGGGGACCAGGTGTGGCTCTATTTTGGGGGTATTTTGGCCGATTTTCGAAATCCTATTTTGGTTTTTTTGCACTTTTTTTGGGTGCTTTTTTGCACGATTTCTGTGCCTCAGACACAGATTTTGGTGTGAGTTTTGCGCTATTTTGATTCACTCGGCCTCACCGATGCATACGATTCGAAAAAATGGCGAAAAAATCGCTATCAACAACGGTGAACGAATGGAGGTAGATGGGGAAGTGGAAGGACACAGCACGCCCTCCCACTGCTCGCCACCTGTACACTACCTCTCTGTTCAAGGCGGTCAGTGCCTCTTGATGCTGCACACAAATCACTGTACATCCCAGGGCGCCTTCCTTGTGAGAATAGCGGAACCTCTGCGTTGCAGTTTGGTGGTTGAGGCCGGCGGTGGTGACTCACTTTGGTGACTGTGCTTCCTTCCCCCTGAGCTCGACCAGATCCAGGTCGACCTGGTGCTGTGTGGCTCCGGTGTGGTATCTCCTTGCTTCCTCGCACACATACACGTGGTTCCTCGCCACGGATGCCCACCAAGTGAACCCGAAACATATCACGGGCCCCGACGACCCTTTCGAGATGTCATAGCCGCAAGCCCGCAAACCCGATCGCATTCGCAAGGTGTTCGTCTCTGAGAGATTAGGCTCGGCCCAGCCTCCCGCGAGGTGTGAACCGATATGCCCAGCCCCGTACGCGCAAGCTTGGCTCCAAGACCAGGCACAAGCCACAGGGGGGTCTGGGGGGCGGAGCCCCCCAGCCGCCGGAGGCCACGGTAGCGAACGTCTGTTGGCCTGGCTCCATAGTCGCATACGCTCAAGTACAACACAACTGACAGATAGCACATGTCGCATGGGGGGGTCTGGGGGGTTCCGCCCCCCAGCCGCCGGAGGCCACGGTAGTGAACATCTGTTGGTTTGAGCTCGAGAGCAAGCCTCTCACACCACCGCCCTCCGACCCCCCTCTCCACCCCCAGGTGCAAATTTTTTTTGCATCCGGAAAATGTGTTCTTTTGACTGTTTGAGCACATCCAAGACCGGGAACATAAAAATTTTCGGCCAATACCAAGTAGGGTCACTATAAAATCCAAAGGAAAAAAGTGCAAAAAAAATAGTGCAAAAAAATATTTTTTCCCCAAATTCCTATTTTCATTCCGTGAAATAGATACACGCCTGGGGGGGACCTTTTCAAATTTTTTTTTGGGGTGGGCCTATTTTGGACATTTGGACCCATTTTCAAAGGAATTTTTGAATTTTGAGCCCATTTTGAGCCCTAAAATGGCTCATCGAAATATTTCTGCAAAAATCCGGGCCAGAATGCCAAAATCTGAAAAATCTGAGAAAATCTGAAAAATTCTGAGAATTCTGTCGGAATTCTGGAAAATCTGAGAAATCTGGAAAATTCTGAGAAATTCTGTGGGGGGACCTTTTCGAAAATTTTTTTTGGGGTGGGCCTATTTTGGACATTTGGGTCCGTTTTCAAAGGAATTTATGAATTTTGAGCCCATTCGTTGCCCTAAAATGGGACCGCGAATATCTAGCTCCTGCTGAGGACCTGGGTACATGGCCAAATCAGCCAGAAATCTCAGGTTTTCGTATTGCAATTTGGGTTCGCGTGCTGGTATCGCAGCCTGGCCCCGAGGGTCCATACCGTGAGTAACCGGGCCCGCTATCCTACACTCGTTTTTTCCTAGGTTTTCGTCAGCTGATTGAGGGTGTGATATGAGGGTTCTATCCAACAAGGATATCAAGGCGGCACTTCAAAGTCCTGCCAAGGATAGCGCCACGTGGGTGTGTGCTTCTGATGTATGTTATGTCATCATGTGAAACCCTCCCCAGCGTGTGCCAACAATCCCTGACACGCTCACGAAAAGCATGACACGGAGAAAGCAGGTGCCGAAACAACCTGCCGAGCACACGGGTGGTGCCACGTTGATCCACGCAGCGATCTCCCGTGACAGGAAGCCTTGTCGCCACGGCAGAGTGCCGCAGACTGTGGGAGAGGTGTCGCCAGTCCTTGAGGTTGCAGTGTAAACCCGTGCCTTGTTCACCCTGTTGTTCACCCCTGTGAGGTTGATCCCATATCGTTGCCTGCTTTGGGGCCTGAAGGACATAGGGGTCCAACCGGCACTTGAGCATCGCAAGGCCTGAGCGGCTGTGTGGCAGGTTTTCATTGAAGGGCCAAACCCCCCCTTTTCTGGGTGAAAAGTGTTGTGCGTCGTTCAGTATCTTGCGCGAATTGCTTTCGACACCACCATCAAACCACCGCAAAAGAACAACCCATCTTCTGTAGTGTGATCTCTGGTGGCGGGGTGGGATGGGTGAGTGGGGTGTGACGGTGCAACGACAGTCGAACTTCTTCGAACACAGAACACCCCACCAACCTGCCGGGCGTGTGAAGTGTTCGCAAGGATCCGCACGGTGAAAAGTTTCCTGAGTTGGCTACGCCGAACTTACAAAATGGCAAGGTGTGAGTGTCGCTTGTTACGACCCACTGGCTGGACGAGTTCTCTTTTTGGGACAAGACCACACACAACAAGAAGGTTGTCACAGGGGGTCTTCGCTGGTCGTTATTCTTCGTCAATCTTCGTCAGTTTTCACTATTTCAACAGCAAATACACCAAGATGCACTGACGACCATCCGGTAGCGAAGACCCCCACAGTGAAAAAGATAGTTGGCAGCGCTTTGGGTGACAAACACAATCTACCTTGCCTTGTTGTTATGACTGTGCGCACATTCACACCAACCTTCATCAGCCAAACCACGTGAGGTTTGTTCATCCGGGTTTGGCGCACACACAACGACTTGTCTTTGAAACGTCCAATGCAACACTCACAGCATCGAGGCCAAGTGTTTCTCGTAGTATTTTTCGGTTTTGCTCTGAGTGAGCGGATATAACTGGTGAAAATGGGTACAGTGGCTGAATCTGGAGGTTGGGTGCGGGTTGTGTGTTCCGCATCATCCCTACAAATCAAACCAAGCCGATTGACACCGAACATTTTGTCTGACCTGCACCCATTGTTTCCTGCCTGCCTGCCTGTGTTGTGCTGCACCTGTGCCTCCCTGTTCTGTATTTTGTACCCTCAGCGGGTTCACGATACAGGGCAGTCCACTCCCCCAAAAATCACGGTCTTGACGCCCATTCCATCCACTTTCAGTGGATGTGTTTGGTATTTCCGAATGGAATTTTCCAGCGTCAAGATTACAAGAACAGGGTCAGTCACTTCTACCGTAGCTGCGATGCCGGTAGTTGTGCAGAAATGATCTTTTCGACGGACGCGACGCCTCCCCAGCTTGCCTGTGTCTGTGTTGCCATAGCCATGTGACAGATATTCACATAACGAATGTACTGTCACACCGCAAGGGGCTTTGGACAACGTTAAACAACAGTACACTTGCAGGTTTGGGTCAAAAATTCCAATTTCCGCTGGTCACGGGCCCCTTTCAAAACATTGACCACCTTTCGAGAATTTAGTTCTGCACCATGGATTCGAGGGACTGCGATGATTCGGAACCGAGGATGAAGACTACTGGGAAGGAACTGTGTGCTCTCTTGAAGCACTGGAATCGGCGAACTTGGACGGAACCTAAGCGCGACAGGTGAAGGGGCATCCCGAACAAAGGCATACAAAGTGGCTCTGGAGATATTGTTGCATCTGCGACACCCTGTCTTACATCCCGCCTGGGCTCTGATCTTCACCTATAGCAATGACTAAATCCCTATCATGGGTACATGAAGCTTTTGTAGGTACATTTAAACTTGCGAACCTCTCAACGACCTGTTAATCGCCTTGTACCGAAATCTGACCCTGGGCTTCGGCCCTCACGGCATTCAGCGGGTGACCCGATGCCGGTGTGGATGGAGAAGTGCACAGTTCTGAAACAGTGTGTCGACGAATCCGAGGAATCCAATCAGAGTAGTCCCGAGATGAAGTGGTGCAAGAACTCAAAAACTGTTTGCCTTTGGTCAAGGCCCCCTTTCCAAAAATTTGACCCGCGCAGTGGTGGCCAGTCCTGAGAACCAACAGTAGCATAAGCCTACGACTGGTCCAGGACGAGGCCGACCCTGTACATATGACTACCCTGTCATACCAGGCTGCTGCTAGTTGGCCACAAGCCCCACTGGCAGAATTCTCAGAATTCTCCCAGAATTCTCAGAATTCCCCAGAATCTGACAGAATTCTGCAGAATTCTGTCAGAATTCTCAGAATCTGCAGAATTCTACAGAATTTCTCAGATTCTGCAGAATTTAAAAATTTGGAAATTCTGGGCATTTTTCTGTCAGAATTCTGCGAAACCATGAATAATATTCGCAAAAAAAGAAGGCAGTGCGAGAGCCCAGACAAAGAGACAAAAACACCGCTCCATGCATCCCGACACGTTAACAGTAGTGGGATGCAAAGGGTGGAGGTGACAGGGGGGGTACACTGTGTGCGGATCGTACCACCCAATTCTGTTGATGGCGTGTTCTGCTGATTGTCGACAATCCGAACACGGTGTGTTGGAGTCAATGCTTGACTTGCCGATCCACCCTCCAGCAAAGACCCAAGCCTACTGCTCGTAGCAGCTGCCAGGGCCGGGGGGTGCCTGGCGGGCCTGGCTGTTCTTCACGGGGGCGGCAGCGATGCCACGCCTGTTGAGCAGGCAGCGGAAGTTCAGCAGACGCGGCAGTGCCTTGGCCGAGTCCGTCGTTGCGCGGGGCGACCACAGGCGCTCTGCGATGGCGCCGAGGCGGGGCCACGTGGTCTGCTCCACGTCAGACGCGTCCGCAGTCTCACCCCACATCTCGCCACCACCGCCGATCACAAGGGCGCACTGTTCGTCACTCAGGTCGGTGCAGGGCTCGGCAGCGTACATCTTGTCCCACGTCACACCCAGCCCGTCCAGGTACCACACACCGTCGGTGCTCCAGATCACCTGGTACCCTGCGGCAGTGGCCGCCTTGGCGATGCTGGAACCAGGCAGCCACTGCTGGATGATGGTGCGCTTGTCGAGCTGGGTGCCGAAGTGGTTCCACAGCTCCTCCCAGCCCGTCACGGACTTGCCCATGTTGAAGATGATGTCCGAAACACGTCCGCTGAAGTAGGCGTACGTCTGGTCCGCAGTCATGTTCTGCTGCTGCATCCAGCTCGCGATAGCAGGGGTCTTCGTCCAGCAGTTGGTGTTCACCTCGTCACCTCCGATGTGCATGTGCTGGTCGATGGTCGCCGAGGCCAGGTCCTTCAGCAGACCCTCAACGAGCTCGAACGTGACGTTCGTGGCAGGGTTCAGCGGCATCGTGCAAGACGTGGAGGGGCACACCTCGGGGTGACCCTTGCACCAGCTGGCAGCGTGACCGGGTGTGTCCACCTCGATCACCACACGCACACCACGCTGCCTGGCGTACTCCACAATGTCCTCAACGTCGTTCTGTGTGTAACGCTCCTGTGCGCTGTAGGCGCCGTAGCGACCCAGCTTGGGGTACGTCGGGGACATGTAAGGGAAGGCCTGCTGGTCCACGATGTGCCAGTGCATCGTGTTGACCTTGGCGTACGTCATCGAGGTGATGAGGCGCTTGAGGGAGGACATGGGCTGGTAGTGGCGCGACGTGTCGATCAGGACCTCACGGTGTGCGAAACGGGGAGCGTCGTCAATCTTCAGCGGCAGGTTCTTGATGACGTACTGCTGGTTGTCGTAGTCGAAGGTCACAACCTGCGACAGCGTCTCCAGCGCGTGATAAGCGCCGAACTGCGTCTTCGCCGTGATGGTGATGCTCTGCCCAGCGCCACCCACAGACAGCACGTAGGACTCATCCACGCCCAGCTGCAGCTCTGTCTTGTCGTTGTCAACCTGCATCGTCACGGTGGACAGACCGGTGGTCTGGGTCACACGGTTCGGGAACATCAACTCCTTGTAACGTGCAAAGGCCGCCTGCACATCCTCGGAGTGGGTGCCCTGAAGCGCCAGCTGGGGGCTCACCGCGGCAGTCGTCGACCCGTTCGTGTAGGACTTCGGCAGGGGCCAGATGTTGGGGTCTGCGAAGCAGCTGCTGCACAGCAGCAGCGCCACCAGTGTGGTGCACAGAGTACGCATGATGTCAGTTGTGCCTGCCGTATGTGGGTGAAAGGGCCGTGTGTGAATCATAAAGGCTGGTGCAGAAGCAAGTGCTGATGGTTCCACACCATCGGGCATGCCACCGAAAGTGTCAGGGTGGTTGGGGGAGGGAGGGGTCGTCAAGTCTGCAGACTAATCTTCGGCTACCCGTCTTCACGGTTTCACAAACAGCGTGGTACATTCTTCCACCCTCTTGCTGGGGTTCTGAACGGAGTCGAAACCATTCAGCAGCGGTTGGGGAAAAAAGTCCTCAGAGCGTCTGGGATCTGCGCCATTCTCGATATGTCCGGTTTGGACCAGAGAGGCCCCGCAGTGTTGCATCCGTTCCTGTCCTGACTCACATGACACAGGAGAGGTCAACGGGCATTCACTCCTCGGGCAGTGCCTGCAGAACGTTCTGCCTCAAGGATAGCGCACACTGGCGCAGCTCCTGCATGCAGGAAGTGATCCCTGTGGTCGGTAACAGAGTTCATTTGCCAAGTGCTCCCGAGGAACCCCATGACCGTCCTCCGTTTGATACACACACACGCACAGATGGTTAACGGAGGGAAGGAGGGTGGAGGGCGGGAAGCGAACCCAAAGCCAAGGCAACGACCTTCTCGCCAAGACGTGCCGTTGCTGCCGTAAAGAAGCACAGAACCTGGTTCTCCTTTGGGCTGGCTCAACTCGAAAAACCGCAATAAAGAATGCGGTTGTCCCTTGTGCACACGAGCGGAAAAGCGGCACGTGTGGCGTTGGTGGGGAACAGGGGGCACACTCAATGGTATTCAGCACACGACAGGTAACCTATTCTTTGCTGGCCTCGACGGCCACACTTCCCTGATGGAAAGACCACCAGGTAGCGACGTGCACTGCTGCAAGATTCCTGTCAGGTCGGCGGAGCCAACTCAGGAACCATTTCACAGTGCGGAGCCTTGGAGGATCTGGCACCCGGGTGCCCAAACCTGAGACACATAACACGGGAACACGCGACAGGTTCACGGGGAAGGGACAATGAGTGTGCGGGAGAGGGAGGGGTGGGGAAGAGACACGCGTGTTTGTGGGAATCAATTGCCCTGGTGTGATGCTTGCAGCCTCTGGAGCCCCCGAGAGGGGGCGGGGGGAGGGTAGCACCAGTGGGCACGCTGTAAAACACATGAGAAGCGACAGGGGGAAACACCGCACTCGACTCTACCAACAGCACAGCCAAGTCTTGCACGTCACGTCAGGTGGGGCATTCAGAGCACCCCGCAAAACATGGGACGGCACGAGGGTGGTGCTGCAGGAGGAAGAGAGGGGTGCGGAGGGGAGGGCAAGGGTGCTGCTTCGGTTGGAACCGGGTGCGTCTCTCCCCTGCACCTCCAGCAAGTTGTGTGTGTGTGTGTGGGGGGGGGGGGGGGTAGGGGACCAGATGTACTTGAAAAATTTGTAATAAAAATTTTTCCGACCCCAAACAAGGGTTATTGGCACCTAAAATGGGTGTACCCGCCTCAAAAATATGTCTGGGGACCCAATGAAACCGGTTTTTCACACTTAGTCGCCCATTTTCGGCCCGAATTTTTGAAAAATCGGTGAAAAAAGGGGGTTGCGCCCATTATGGGCAAAATCCCGATTTTCATGAAAAAATGACAAAATCGGGGCAACTAGACCCCATTTTGGGTGGTTTTCGGGTGAAAAACGTACCCTAGACATCCCTGGGGTACATTGTATACCCTCCAGGGCCTCTAGGACCAGTAGAATCACGTGAAAATGTGTTTATCTTACTCCACCAAAATTTTCGTTACTCCTATTAATCTCCTACACCCCCACTTTTTTCTACTCCTCCCCCACTTTTTTTGACTGTAAAAAAAATTCGTCTCCGGGATTTTTTTTGAGGGTGCAGGAAACTTATTCACAGGGTGCAGGAAACATATTTTCCACTCAGAGGCACACCCTGGGACCCACTACCCCCCATCCAGGCCAAATAGCACCTAGTTACCACTACTGCCTATAAAGTGATTTTCACTGTTTTTTTCGACTGGGGGGTATTCTCGACCCGGGCGGAGTAACTCAAATTGTGGTGTTGTAAGATAAAATCACGAATTACACTCCACAGTAGCCATTTTTGTACTCTCGTATGGGTTTTTTTGCACTCGTCGCCTTCGGCGACTCGTGCAAAAAAATCCCAAACTCGAGTAAAAAAATGGCTACTTTAGTGTCGTGTAATCAGCCATCCGGTTAAATAGTGCCCATTTCCAGGTTTTGGCCAATTCTAAATAGTACAAATTTACCCACTTTTTTGGTCCAGGAGTTCCTTCACTCACACCGTTTTTTTGCCGCGGTTTCCCGTCTTCCCAGCTTCCGACGGTTGTTTGCGACCCCCCCCTGCCCTCCTCCCACACCACGAATCTAGAAAAAATCAAAAAGTCTGAACGGTCTTCATACCCAACACCTCCCCGGCACCACGAATCTAGTTCTAGTCGTGCAGCACCGATCACCAGGAGAACACGCAGGCTGTGCAGACTCAGGCTGCGCCTGAGTCTGCACAGCCTGCGTGTTCTCCTCGTCACAATCAAAATCGCTGTCGTAGTCGGTGTCGTTGCCAACACCGAGTGACCTCTCGTCATTTTCCCGAACGTACATTGCAAAGTGCACCTTCTGTGAGGGTCTTGCAGACGGGTTGTTGGTGGTGGTGCTGCGGCAGGACGTGGGAAGCAAAACAGGACGAGACATTTGCGCTGGATGGGCTGAAGGACCTCGCGGATCTCACCACGACCAAAAAGGTGAAGTGCAACACCTGCGGCGGGGAGGCCACTTCAAAGCTCGCTGCTTGCCGCTTCGCAGAAGTTCTCTTCGGGGTTGTCGATCGCTTCGATAGTGCCGGCAAGAAGGTCAAGACGGCAAGCAGCATCCCCAACGAGCTTGAGCTGTTGGAGGTGGTCCCCGGGGAGATCGCTAGCGCGGAGCCGACCACGGTGACGTACCGGCTGACAGCCTCGTCTAGTGCTGCGAAGGGGCCCGATCAGCAGTCCGCAAAGTACGAGACGCAAGCCGCTCGGTTCCATGGCAGTCGCGTGCTGAAGTGGGTCGTGACAGGGACGACATTTCTGGCAGGTTGGGCCAGCTCCTGCGCGGGCTCAGGGAGGAAGGCACTCCCATGGATGCCCCTTCCTGGCTAGGGCTGGCTCGTGTGCTTCGCCCTCTGGACTGTATCCAGCAGCTTGCTCGTCGCTACCCATCCACCCTCGGGCAGCTGGTGAAGACGACACGGTCGGGCGTGGTGGTAGACTGTGACACGCAATGACCGTCGTTGCGAGGCACTGCAGCACAGCAGCAACAGCAGGCGGACATCCGGTGAGGGCACGTGACGCACCTTCCTTCAGGTGTGCCCAGTACTCCCCTGCCACCTTTGCACTCCTTTTTGGCATTGTCTCGTCTCCGAGACTCCTGGTGGGTGATGCTATGTCTCGGGACAATATGAAGGCAAAGACAACTATTCCTGTAATATTCCCATTCTGGGGTGGTGGGGAAGGGGTCGCCCCCCTCTCTCCCTCTGGGGGTTTTCCCTTCAAAAACCGCATTCTCGCATTGTTTGAGTGCATCCGGACCTCATACTTTTTCTCTCGCCAAAAATGGTGGAAAAAAACCCCCATTACTCCTTGGACCACTGAAGGAAAAAGGTGGGTAAATTTATTTTCCCCCCTCTTGATAACTTTTGAGTAATTTTTTTTTTTTTTTTTTCGTATCCGTCAGGTGGACCACCGGGTGGGGAGAGATCCGGTGTGAGGCACTTGGGTCCGTCCAGGTGGGCAGGGGGAACCTGGGGGCGGGGGGCCTCAAAACCCGTCTACCAGTGCCGCTTCTAATCTCGTCGGTCTTGTCCCAACCACCACCAGCCAGCCCAGAACGCCCTGACGCTGCGACCTCGTCGATTTTTCCGTTTCGCCCATCCGCCCAACTCCGCCAACCCAACCAGCCCTACCCTTTCTCCCAGTCAGGGCGGTACTCACACGAGCGGCAAAGCGCTGGGGGAGGGGGGGGGGACATCAATAGGGGAGGGGAGGGGAGGGGGGAGGAAGGGAGGGGAGGAAGGGGGGGGGGTTATGTTGTTTCTAACCCAGACCTGCTGTGCAGAGCCCGGGGGAGGGGGTGGCCAGCCCCTGTCTAACCATTCACAACGGCCACCTGCACACATCTATGAAAGGGGGGGGGAAGGTCCCGGGGGGGGGGGGGGGTGGTGGGGGTGGGGACGCTGCTCCGCCTACTCGCCCCGCTCCACCTCCGTCTGAATTTTTTCGGGATCCTGGATCCCTCAATAGTCAATAGTATTTAGCCTACCGGCTGCGTGTAATTAATAACTATTTTTTTTTTTTCACGTATCCGTCAGGTGGACCACCGGGTGGGGAGAGATCCGGTGTGAGGCACTTGGGTCCGTCCAGGTGGGCAGGGGGAACCTGGGGGCGGGGGGCCTCAAAACCCGTCTACCAGTGCCGCTTCTAATCTCGTCGGTCTTGTCCCAACCACCACCAGCCAGCCCAGAACGCCCTGACGCTGCGACCTCGTCAATTTTTCCGTTTCGCCCATCCGCCCAACTCCGCCAACCCAACCAGCCCTACCCTTTCTCCCAGTCAGGGCGGTACTCACACGAGCGGCAAAGCGCTGGGGGAGGGGGGGGGGGACATCAATAGGGGAGGGGAGGGGAGGGGAGGGGAGGGGAGGGGAGGGGAGGGGAGGGGAGGGGAGGGGAGGGGAGGGGAGGGGAGGGGAGGGGAGGGGAGGGGAGGGGAGGGGAGGGGAGGGGAGGGGAGGGGAGGGGAGGAAGGGGGGGGGGGGTTATGTTGTTTCTAACCCAGACCTGCTGTGCAGAGCCCGGGGGAGGGGTGGCCAGCCCCTGTCTAACCATTCACAACGGCCACCTGCACACATCTATGAAAGGGGGGGGGGGGGGAAGGTCCCGGGGGGGGGGGGGGGTGGTGGGGGTGGGGACGCTGCTCCGCCTACTCGCCTCGCTCCACCTCCGTCTGCAGCTTGCGCATGTAGACGCGCAGGCTGACCCCCGGCTCCCTCGTCTGGTTCCCGGGCTCGGCCTGCGCGCCCCCTTGCAGGATGCGCGCCTGCAGCCACTCCGCCGCTACGTCACCTGCCACCCTGGGCGAGAGGGGGCAAAGGCCATAGCTGGGGTGGAAGCAGTGCCTCCACGCCTCGACGGTGCGGGGGATGGCTCCTCCCATCGAGACGCAGGGGGCCATGCCGCGGGCCCGCGCTACCACCCCCTCGGCCCAGACACGGGACGCCGCAAGCTCCTGCAGAGCGGGGATGTTCGCCGCGGGCGTCTCGTCGTCCCCGTAGGCGTCGATGGCCTGGAGGTCGTCCTCGGGCTCCCACACGTTCGCCGGGTCGTCGTCGAACTCCATGGGGCCCGCCGCGTCACCCTGACGCAGCTCCTCCAGGCGTCTCGAGGACGCGGCCGTCCGGCTGCGGCGCTGCCCGTCCCGGCGGGCCTGCGCGGCGTTGCGCATCATCGTCGCAGCAACCCCCTGGATCCCGCCAGCCCCACCGGGGGCTGTTCCGCCAGAGGTGCCAGAGGGGGCTGTGTTGAAGGTGTGGGAGCCTCCGCCCTGGCGGCGCCGCGCGGCCTGAGCGGGGCCAGACGGCTGGGCGCCTGCCGCCGTGACCGGAGCCGCAGAGGGCACACCAGAGGGGGCTGTGTTTGAGGTTTGGGAGCCTCCGCCCTGGTGGTTCTCTGTGGCCCCCGACCCCGACGGCGGGCACTCTGCATGTTGGGCCTGCCCCTGCGTGGGGGCTGGGGCAGCCCGGGAGGCACTCTCCGCCGGGGGCACGCTGTGGCCGTGGGTCGCGGAGGGCGCACCAGAGGGGGCTGTGTTTGAGGTTTGGGAGCCTCCGCCCTGGTGCATCTCCACGTCCTGGCCGGGAGCGACCGGCTCCTCCGCCACTTCCTCCTTCACCCGCGTTGGATGGTGCGCAGCCCCCGACGAGTCGTGCGGGGCACTCGGCTGCCTGGGCCCCATCGGCGTGTCGTGCATGCGGCTCGGGATGGGCTTCCGCCGGCGGGGGCGCGCCCGGGCGGACTCCAGGACCTCCCGCAGATCCGGGGTGACCGCGGGTTGCTCCGCAGGGTCTGGAGCGTCGACATCCACCGCCACCCGGTCAATGTAGCCTGGGCACCGCTCACCCCGCACTGCGCATGACGCGCACACTTTGCGCCAGCATCTGCCACACGCGTGATGCCTCGCGGAGCGGTCGAACGGGCGGCGGCACTTCTCGCACTCCTCCACCTAGCCCGCCGAGCCCCCCTGACGCACCATCTGCATGGGACTATCACCATCGCACCCCGTGACATCCGCTGCCATCGGCTTCGGGGGAAGACCCGCCAGGTGCTGACGCATGGGCTCCGGCATAACTAGGGGCACGTAGTGCCCATGTTGCCCCCCCGTCCTCCGCAGACAGTGGGCGTCCACCACTGCACCCGCACCTACTGGGGACAGAAGCATCGGCTGGTGGTTGTCGATGAGCACGAGGACGACGCATCTGGTCACGCGCGCAGCCGCCGCCAGGGCGATGAAGTCCGCCCAGGTGCGCACGTCGTCGCTCCCTGCGCGCATCATCTGCTCGGCCCACTGGTTCGGACCCTCCTCCACCCGCATCCGGAGGTCCGGGTCGCGCATCGCCCTGCGGACTGCCTCTTGGCGCAGCCACCCGCTGGACTATTTTTTACCCAAAAAAAGGACCCTGCAACCACCCTGCACACATCCTGCAACCATGTTGCAGGCACACTATAACCCAATAACCACCCAGAAACCACTGAGCCTGCCCTATAAGGGGTGTATGGGCCTGTCGGAACAGGTTTTCTACACCGAGTTGCCCAAATTCGGTCCGAGAATTTGAAAAAACTGTGAAGAACGGGGAATTTGCCCGTGTGTGGTAAAAGTCCTATTTTTTATGAAAAACTGACAAAATCGGGGCGACTAGACCCCATTTTGGGTGGTTTTCGGGTGAAAAACATACCCTAGGCATCCCTGGGGTACATTGTATACCATCCAGGGCCTCTAGGACCAGTAGAAGTGTGTGAAAATGCCTTTTTTTTACCCAAAAAAAGGACCCTGCAACGATGTTGGAGGACCCTGCACACATCCTGCAGCCATGTTGTAGGCACCCTATAACCCTATAACCACCCAGAAACCACTGGGAATGCCCTAAAAGGGGTGTATGGGCCTGTCGGAACAGGTTTTCTCCACCGAATTGCCCAAATTCGGTCCGATATTTTGAAAAAACTGTGAAAAATGGGGGTTTCGCCCATGTGGGGTAAATGTCCCAATTTTACGAAAAAATGACAAAATTTGGGCGACTAGACCCCATGTTGGGTGGTTTTCGGGTGAAAAATGTACCCTAGGCATCCCTGGGGCACATAGTATACCATCCAGGGCCTCTAGGACCAGTAGAAGTGCGTTAAAATCTACCTACCTCTGCTACCATACCTCTGCTACCAGGTCCTGGGCACGACCTTAAACTACCTAAGACCTAGGGAAGTCGTAAAACTCAACCCCACACCCCGAGGGCTCCCCCAGACTGGTCCGCCTGGGCAACGGGGTCCCAGTGCATAGCACGGAGCACTGGGACAAAAGAGGGTCCGCCTTTTTCCGTCAACTCTGACATGGGGAGGGACAGCTGGAGCCACTGGCGGGGTGCTGTGTTGACTTCAGGGGGCTCCCAATGTGCTTCGGCACACCGGGTTCTTGGCCTGCGGCGGCATGGTAGTCGGTCAGAGAGGCCAGCGCTTGGTCGGGGACTACTCAGAGAGGGCGTGTGCGGACTTCAGGGGGCTCCCAACGTGCATCTGCACACCGGGTTCTTGGCCTGCGGACGTAGATTGCCTAAAGGTTTAGAAACCGGCCGAGCCCGTGGGGGTGACGAACGTACTGCCGGCCCGGGATTGTCAAGGTTCTTTCCCCAGATGGCTCACCAGTACCACCAAACCACACGGACAGCAAAACCGCCGGGGAGGGGGTGGGGGAAGGTGGGAAGGGCGGCATGCCGAACTACAGCAAGGATGGCCAACAATGCGATCACTGCAAACAAGGCATGGGACACAAGAGGGAAAAAAAAAATGGTCCTGGGTAAGACGTTAAACTGCCTGGGGGGGCCGTCCCCGGACCATGACGGGTGCCTGCACCAGGAGTCTAGCACGGCCGTGGTCCAGGGCATGACCGAAAACTGCTTGGGTACCGAGGCTCCCCAGACCAGGAAGGGTGGAGACACCTGGAGTCTAAATAGTCACACCACGTCAGGCCAGACCTTCGCATTGCACTCCGCGAAGACTGCCACACAGCCGCGGGGCAGGTGTGCAGCCTGTGGAAAACCTCGTACAGAAAAGGGTCGGCGACCGCCCGCCCCCAGTCTGAGAGGCATCAGCCGAATCTCGGTGGAGGCGGGCACAAAACAAAAGGGAGAGTCGTCACTGTGCATATCAGCACGGTCCCGCCCTCTGTGCCAGACCAACACACCACCAAAGGAAAAGAGGAAGAGGCGACGTAAGGCAATGCCTCCGTGCGGCCAGGAGAACACGAAATAGCGACCCCCTCAACGGGGAATGCTACGAGCACGGCCAAAAATCGTTCAAAATCGTTCAAAATGCACATTTTTTGCGCTAACCAGGCTCCTGGTCTCTAGCAAAGAAGACTGTTGGCAGCGCATGTGTTCACCCATGTACCCCACAGGTAACGAACCAGCGCACAAACAAATGACCCTGCAACCACCTTGCACAGGACTCACCCCAGAAAAGCGAAAAAATGCCAAAAAATGGCCAAAAATGAGGGTTGGTGGGCCCAAAAGTGGGTAAAAACCTCCGGAAATTCATATCCGGAGTGGGTTTGGGGGTGGGTTGGCACTGTTGACCTCCAGACCTGGATATTTCAAAAAAATTACAGTTTTTCTCAAGGACATCTGGGGGCCTAGGGGGGGGGGGGATGCAGTGGATGCAATAATATTCGCAAAAAAAGAAGGCAAAGCGAGAGCCCAGACAAAGACACCAATACAACCCGTGCCCTATCCACACACCTGCTCTGTAACGGCAGAGGGATGGAGGGCGGAGGTGACAGGGGTACACTGTGTGCGGATCGTATCACCCAATTCTGTTCTGATTGTCGACAATCCGGACACGGTGTGCTGAAGTCAATGTTCGGGGGCAACGGCTCGCTGTTCCACCCTCCAGCAAAGACCCAAGCCTACTGCTCGTAGCAGCTGCCAGGGCCGGGGGGTGCCTGGCGGGCCTGGCTGTTCTTCACGGGGGCGGCAGCGATGCCACGCCTGTTGAGCAGGCAGCGGAAGTTCAGCAGACGCGGCAGTGCCTTGGCCGAGTCCGTCGTTGCGCGGGGCGACCACAGGCGCTCTGCGATGGCGCCGAGGCGGGGCCACGTGGTCTGCTCCACGTCAGACGCGTCCGCAGTCTCACCCCACATCTCGCCACCACCGCCGATCACAAGGGCGCACTGTTCGTCACTCAGGTCGGTGCAGGGCTCGGCAGCGTACATCTTGTCCCACGTCACACCCAGCCCGTCCAGGTACCACACACCGTCGGTGCTCCAGATCACCTGGTACCCTGCGGCAGTGGCCGCCTTGGCGATGCTGGAACCGGGCAGCCACTGCTGGATGATGGTGCGCTTGTCGAGCTGGGTGCCGAAGTGGTTCCACAGCTCCTCCCAGCCCGTCACCGACTTGCCCATGTTGAAGATGATGTCCGAAACACGTCCGCTGAAGTAGGCGTACGTCTGGTCCGCAGTCATGTTCTGCTGCTGCATCCAGCTCGCGATAGCAGGGGTCTTCGTCCAGCAGTCGGTGTTCACCTCGTCACCTCCGATGTGCATGTGCTGGTCGATGGACGCCGAGGCCAGGTCCTTCAGCAGACCCTCAATGAGCTCGAACGTGACGTTCGTGGCAGGGTTCAGCGGCATCGTGCAAGACGTGGAGGGGCACACCTCGGGGTGACCCTTGCACCAGCTGGCAGCGTGACCGGGTGTGTCCACCTCGATCACCACACGCACACCACGCTGCCTGGCGTACTCCACAATGTCCTCAACGTCGTTCTGTGTGTAACGCTCCTGTGCGCTGTAGGCGCCGTAGCGACCCAGCTTGGGGTACGTCGGGGACATGTAAGGGAAGGCCTGCTGGTCCACGATGTGCCAGTGCATCGTGTTGACCTTGGCGTACGTCATCGAGGTGATGAGGCGCTTGAGGGAGGACATGGGCTGGTAGTGGCGCGACGTGTCGATCAGGACCTCACGGTGTGCGAAACGGGGAGCGTCGTCAATCTTCAGCGGCAGGTTCTTGATGACGTACTGCTGGTTGTCGTAGTCGAAGGTCACAACCTGCGACAGCGTCTCCAGCGCGTGATAAGCGCCGAACTGCGTCTTCGCCGTGATGGTGATGCTCTGCCCAGCGCCACCCACAGACAGCACGTAGGACTCATCCACGCCCAGCTGCAGCTCTGTCTTGTCGTTGTCAACCTGCATCGTCACGGTGGACAGACCTGTGGTCTGGGTCACACGGTTCGGGAACATCAACTCCTTGTAACGTGCAAAGGCCGCCTGCACATCCTCGGAGTGGGTGCCCTGGAGCGCCAGCTGGGGGCTCACCGCAGCAGTCGTCGACCCGTTCGTGTAGGACTTCGGCAGGGGCCAGATGTTGGGGTCTGCGAAGCAGCTGCTGCACAGCAGCAGCGCCACCAGTGTGGTGCACAGAGTACGCATGATGTCAGTTGTGCCTGCCGTATGTGGGTGTGTGTGAATCATAAAGGCTGGTGCAGAAGCAAGTGCTGATGGTTCCACACCATCGGGCATGCCACCGAAAGTGCCAGAGGGTGGTTGGGGGAGGGAGGGGTCCCTTTTTTCACGGTTTCACAAAGGGGTTGGTTCATTACTCCACCCGTTTCTCCCTGTTTCGACGTACATAGTCGACGTTCAGAGACGCGCCTTTCTGCTGTGCCCGTTCCTGTCACACTGACATGACACAGGAGAAGTCTACGGGCATTGCTTCAACCTCGGGCAGTGCCTGTCGAATGTTCTGCCTACAGGATAGCGCACAGTGGCGCAGCTCCAGAAGACGTGAACGCGTTGCACGGGGTGCCCTGGATACTTCCACGACCATTTGCGAGCTCAGAAATGCTCCAACCATGTCGTCGGGCTTACCAACCCCCTGGTCCTCAGACTCCGTTGGTTCCACACATGGTGGACAGAGGGAAGTGTCAGGTGGCAGCAAACACAAAGGCATGCCGCTACCAAAAAGCAGCGCACAATCTGGCTCCGATTTTTGGTTGCTTCGCCTCAAAGGAATCTGATCTTTGTTTGTGCACACAAGCGGCAATGTGCAGTGGCCCCTGCGAAGGAATCACCGCTGTAAACAGGTGTGGTGTCTCTCACAACACACTGCCCGCGGGATGCCCACACTAACCCTGTCGCTCTGACAAGCCAGCTTCTTCCGGCAAGAAAATCCAAAAAATTCCGGATGTTGTTTGGGAACACAAGGGGGAAAGCGACACGTGTGGCGTTGGTGGGGAACAGGGGGCACACTCAATGGTATTCAGCACACGACAGGTAACCTATTCTTTGCTGGCCTCGACGGCCACACTTCCCTGATGGAAAGACCACCAGGTAGCGGCGGACTGTCACATACACTCTTGTATTACTTTCGTCGGTTCGGCGGAGCCAACTCAGGAACCATTTCACAGTGCGGAGCCTTGGAGGATCTGGCACCCGGGTGCCCAAACCTGAGACACATAACACGGGAACACGCGACAGGTTCACGGGGAAGGGACAATGAGTGTGCGGGAGAGGGAGGGGTGGGGAAGAGACACGCGTGTTTGTGGGAATCAATTGCCCTGGTGTGATGCTTGCAGCCTCTGGAGCCCCCGAGAGGGGGCGGGGGGAGGGTAGCACCAGTGGGCACGCTGTAAAACACATGAGAAGCGACAGGGGGAAACACCGCACTCGACTCTACCAACAGCACAATCAAGTCTTGCACGTCACGTCAGGCGGGGCATTCAGAGCACCCCGCAAAACATGGGACGGCACGAGGGTGGTGCTGCAGGAGGAAGAGAGGGGTGCGGAGGGGAGGGCAAGGGTGCTGCTTCGGTTGGAACCGGGTGCGTCTCTCCCCTGCACCTCCAGCAAGTTGTGTGTGTGTGTGGGGGGGGGCAGGGCTGTAAATAAGGTTTGGGGGTCAGGAGTCGGGAGTCGGGAGTCGGTTATTTACAGTCACCTAAGGTACCTGGGGTGGGGGGCTGGGGGGGACGGGCGGTCTCAAACCCTACTCAATCCTGCACTCATCCTGTAGTACGGCCACCTCTGCCGTGGAGAGTCCCATGGACCCTCCAGCAGTCGCCCACCATTCGGTCAGGGCGGACTGACTCGGCGCTTGCGGGGTCTTCCCGCGTGCGAGGTGGTCCGCGAAGAAGCACGCGACGCACAGCGCCATGTTGGCTGTCCCAGCCAACCCCCCACTTCGCCCGCAGCGCCCCACACGCTGCGAGCACCTCACTCACGGCAGCAGTATTTGGCTGCATAGCTCTCAGTATTTCCCGTGCATGCAGCGCATGCATCCACAAATTTTGTGGATGCATCCACACACAGCCTGGAGCTCCGAAGCCCTGCATGCAGGCCTGCCTGCAGTGGATGAATGCCTGTATGCCAAATCAAAAATCCATTTTTTGACATTTTCGGGCATCCCTGGATGCCGTGGATGCATGCATGGATGCATCCACACCATCCACGGCCCCACTGAGAGCTATGTTGGCTGTGAGTCAAACACTACTGCCTCTACCTGAGGCATGTTGTGTCGCAACAGTTGCGTCACATGTGTGACGCATCTGTGTGGAGTGTGTGTGGTTGTGCACGTGTGCGCTGCGGTATGCTCAACCACCTGATGGGGGCGGAACACAACTCTTCTTGGGAGCTGCCAGGATCTGGCAAAAGGGGCGGGAAAGGGGCGCCGTATTCACAGCAGTGGTTTGGCAATGAACTCACCCCAGTTCAGAGACCGGTAATGAAGAAGATGACTGGGAGGCACACACCATGTCCCACCCAGCGGGACCCCCACACCCCCACCCACCCATCGGGACCCCCCCTCCTCGGGTGTTCCAAAAACCCTTTCTTTTGAATATTTGGAGTCTGTGCGGATCGCAGTGGGGTCATTTTGGCCATGGGGTGCCTAATACCGCACATTCCCTAAGGGAAGCAAGGCAACCCTCCCAATCCCAAAAAATCCGGCGCGAGTCGGGAGTCGGGAGTCGGCCTTATTTACACCCCTGGGGGGGGGGGGGGGATGCAGTGGATGCAATAATATTCGCAAAAAAAGAAGGCAAAGCGAGAGCCCAGACAAAGACACCAATACAACCCGTGCCCTATCCACACACCTGCTCTGTAACGGCAGAGGGATGGAGGGCGGAGGTGACAGGGGTACACTGTGTGCGGATCGTATCACCCAATTCTGTTCTGATTGTCGACAATCCGGACACGGTGTGCTGAAGTCAATGTTCGGGGGCAACGGCTCGCTGTTCCACCCTCCAGCAAAGACCCAAGCCTACTGCTCGTAGCAGCTGCCAGGGCCGGGGGGTGCCTGGCGGGCCTGGCTGTTCTTCACGGGGGCGGCAGCGATGCCACGCCTGTTGAGCAGGCAGCGGAAGTTCAGCAGACGCGGCAGTGCCTTGGCCGAGTCCGTCGTTGCGCGGGGCGACCACAGGCGCTCTGCGATGGCGCCGAGGCGGGGCCACGTGGTCTGCTCCACGTCAGACGCGTCCGCAGTCTCACCCCACATCTCGCCACCACCGCCGATCACAAGGGCGCACTGTTCGTCACTCAGGTCGGTGCAGGGCTCGGCAGCGTACATCTTGTCCCACGTCACACCCAGCCCGTCCAGGTACCACACACCGTCGGTGCTCCAGATCACCTGGTACCCTGCGGCAGTGGCCGCCTTGGCAATGCTGGAACCGGGCAGCCACTGCTGGATGATGGTGCGCTTGTCGAGCTGGGTGCCGAAGTGGTTCCACAGCTCCTCCCACGCAGTCACCGACTTGCCCATGTTGAAGATGATGTCCGAAACACGCCCGCTGAAGTAGGCGTACGTCTGGTCCGCAGTCATCTTCTGCTCCTTCATCCACGTTTTGATGGCGTGTGTCTTTGTCCAGCAGTCGGTGTTCACCTCGTCACCTCCGATGTGCATGTGCTGGTCGATGGACGCCGAGGCCAGGTCCTTCAGCAGACCCTCAATGAGCTCGAACGTGACGTTCGTGGCAGGGTTCAGCGGCATCGTGCAAGACGTGAAGGGGCACACCTCGGGGTGACCCTTGCACCAGCTGGCAGCGTGACCGGGTGTGTCCACCTCGATCACCACACGCACACCACGCTGCCTGGCGTACTCCACAATGTCCTCAACGTCGTTCTGTGTGTAACGCTCCTGTGCGCTGTAGGCACCGTAGCGACCCAGCTTGGGGTACGTCGGGGACATGTAAGGGAATGCCTGCTGGTCCACGATGTGCCAGTGCATCGTGTTGACCTTGGCATACGTCATCGAGGTGATGAGGCGCTTGAGGGAGGACATGGGCTGGTAGTGGCGCGACGTGTCGATCAGGACCTCGCGGTGTGCGAAACGGGGAGCGTCGTCAATCTTCAGCGGCAGGTTCTTGATGACGTACTGCTGGTTGTCGTAGTCGAAGGTCACAACCTGCGACAGCGTCTCCAGCGCGTGGTAAGCGCCGAACTGCGTCTTCGCCGTGATGGTGATGTCCTCCCCAGAGGCACGCACCGACAGCACGTAGGACTCATCCACGCCCAGCTGCAGCTCTGTCTTGTCGTTGTCAACCTGCATCGTCACGGTGGACAGACCGGTGGTCTGGGTCACACGGTTCGGGAACATCAACTCCTTGTAACGTGCAAAGGCCGCCTGCACATCCTCGGAGTGGGTGCCCCGAAGCTCCAGATTCGGGCTCACCGCGGCAGTCGACCCGTTCGTGTAGGACTTCGGCAGGGGCCAGATGTTGGGGTCTGCGAAGCAGCTGCTGCACAGCAGCAGCGTCACCAGTGTGGTGCACAGAGTACGCATGATGTCAGTTGTGCCTGCCGTATGTGGGTGAAAGGGCCGTGTGTGAATCATAAAGGCTGGTGCAGAAGCAAGTGCTGATGGTTCCACACCATCGGGCATGCCACCGAAAGTGGCAGGGTGTTTGGGGGAGGGAGGGGTCGTCTCGCAGATTCGGTACTTTGAGGAAGGCCCTGCCAGTGCTCCAATGCTGCATATCTGCATCTCGTGCCCCAAACTATTTGCGGTTTTTTTTCCGGGGCACCCCTTTTTTTGTATGTCTCTTGCCGACCAGTAAGGCTGACATGCTGAGGACGACAAGCCGTTGCATGGACAACAAGTGTTGCCCGCTGCGCGTTTTGTTTTGTTTTTGTTTCTGGCCATGATACTGAACGATGAACGGTACTTGTGTGTGATTCGGCCAAAAAGGTATACGGATGTGACAATCAATCGACTGTGGCAATGGCTGATATAGGAAAACTAATCACAAGAAGTACCTCTGCCAGTCACGTTCACATTTTTTTTTGCTATTTTTTCTGTCAGGTTTCGCTGGGCCCATCATCGTTTTTTTCTTGTGTGACACTGTGTGTGTGTGTGTGTGGTTAATTTCGTCGCGCGTGCCGGTTCAGCGGGCATTGATCGGATCCTTCTCCACACACGTCGGAGCGGGCCTTTGCAGATCCCGACACACGCAACAACCACCCCCCGCCCCAACATATTCATATATATCTCTCTCACCTCGGTTGAACCTGGTATGTGATGCGTTTCCAGATCCTCTCTTGTGTACGAGCAGGGGCGGGGGTAGGGGTGGGAGTGGGGGTATTCATTGAACGATTTTTAGGTCGTGTTCTTGACCCAACCCCCATTGGAAAGGGAATTGCCGTTGCCCTCATGATTCGGTGCCAAAAGCCGGCCTGTGTACGCTCGAGACACACAGGCACGAAAGCCTATTTGCTCAACAGAGAAATGTTTTTTTTGCAGTGCATGGGACCCAGTAGTGTAGGGAGAGCACCCGACCGCCGTCGAGCGCCACCCGTCCCGTACCCCCACAAACAATGTAAAGGAAAAAGACAGCAATTCTTGCACAGCACGCACGATGATGTACTGATGCATGCTATAGAGGTTACCTTACAACACGCAAAGTGGGCCATGACCCAAAGGGTCTCTCCCACTGATGGACGTTATACACACACGCACAGATGGTTAACGGAGGGAAGGAGGGTGGAGGGCGGGAAGCGAACCCAAAGCCAAGGCAACGACCTTCTCGCCAAGACGTGCCGCTGCCGGCGAAGAGAAGCGCACAACCTGGCTCTGATTTCGGTTGCCTTCGCCTCAAAGAAATCCGCAGACAAATGAGGTTGGCCGGAGGAGAGACGAACGCTGGTGGGCCCTGCACTCTCCTTTGCCCTGCCGTGTTTACACACACCCCTTCAGCTCCATACCTTCAAGTGGGCTGTGATCCACACAGAATCCATTCCACCCCACTCACTCAGCAAACCAACACCTACACCAAACCCATACGGAGCCAAATTCCCGAAGGGGTCGGATTGACCAACAGGCTGGGCAGCACACAAGACATCTTCACGTTACGCTTATTCTGTGTAGTGCAGATCCCACCGAGCGGACTCTGATGACCCCTTACACTATGTACACTCACACGGGACACGTGCTGCAGCCAGCAGCACCACACTGCCCTGCCGGAGGAGGCCCGGGCCCTGCAAATTTGATCGCCGGACAGCACGTCGGACAACGGCCAGCAGGCACTCGCCCAACACTCACAACAACCCATGATACGTGCCCTCTCTGAGAGAAGGGGGCGGGGAGAGAGGGGGGGGGGGGGTCGGAGGGGAGCAGAGGGTGAATATGGCAACACCCCTGAGCCCCACCCCCCCGCTCTCTCCCCTTCCCCCTCTCCTGATGCGGTGCCACCCACATCCCAGGAAGTGCACAGCACAGGTGTGGTTTTGTCACAACCGCCCCCATTTTCTCAGTGCAGGTGATCCGAAAAATGACGGAAGGTACCTTGCCCGGCCCGTTTTTGTCGGCTGTTTGTCAATGTGTCGACAGAGGCATATATATTTTGGGGCAACAAGTGGTGCAGAACTGCCCAGCCTGCACGTATGTGAAAAATATGCGGGGAAGTTGGAAGCGTCAGGCAGACTTGGGAGGAGCGGGTCAGCCACCCAATCCTGCTCAGGCCCAGAGTGGCTCGCACGTCACCCCGCTATGCATCTCCGGTGTGGGGACCAACATCAGCGCGCCGTTCGCAGTTTTCAAGATTTTTTTGACCACGTTCTACACCGCGATCGTTTTTTAGATATTTTTTCTGATTTTTTTGAAGTTTTTTTTTTGGAATATTTTACCTCACCTCTCCATCCCACCCCCCCCCCCCCACCCCCACACCACTGTGCTATCGCCAAAGATTTTGATAACTTTCATGACCCCCCTTCCCTCCCCTCCCACACACAACCAAATGGACATGATCCCCACGGGGTCAACCCACTCATAACGTGGTCACCGCACACACCCACACACAGTCGGACCGCTTTCCCCGACCAACAGGCCGAAGTCGGCAACTCATTTTGCCCAATAGCAGCGTGCACCTCCCCACCCCACCACCCCACCCCCCAACCACCCGCCCCGAGTCCCCAAGCCCTGACGGTTGAAAAGACTTGACCCGATACCCGTCACCCGCCCCAGCCGCACACCGTCGCGGACCCTCTCATGGCCTTCTCGCTGTGCATATCGCCCCATTGGCTTCCAGCGGTAAAAACCCCACACAGAATCAAAAAAAATGAGATGGGGCGTTGGGTCGGGGGGGGGGAAAAAGGCAACACCGTGCCGCCGATAATTTTCGATAGAAAAGTGGTAATAACGTTGAAGGGGGTGAGGAGATGAGGAGGGGTGGAGAGAGAGAAGGACACGCACATGGGCGTACATTGGGGGATGTATATCGGCACCCAGAGGCGGCCCTCGCTACAAGTCACAGCTCTTCCGTCAGTCAGTGAGGGGAAGTGAGCCGTGGCTCACTTCTTCTCACTCAGTCACACCCGACAGCGAGGGCCCCCAGAGGATACGACATTTAAATAGAGAGAGTAAGAGAGGGGGGGGGGGGACGGCGGAGGAGGGAGGGGGCGGTGGGGAGCACACGCCCTTTGATCTTTGAGGCTGCGCTACCCTCAGGAGTTAAACCGCCCATGGTTTTTTTGAACGTGCAGTTGGTGCCCCTGACGACCCCATATTGCGTAGTTTGTGCGTAGTGAAAAGGGGGGGGGGGGGTCTCATTTTTTGATTTACTCAGCCATTCTCTGTCTCTATGCCGGGACCCCAAACTCAAGGAGTTCTTGCTGTTCCGGGGTCAGTGAGGGTGCAGGCGCTTCAGGTGCTGCAGGTGCTGCAGGTTCTTCAGGTGCTGCAGCGCTGGCAGCCTTCGGTGCGGGTTTCGACGCAGTCTTTGCAGGTCTCTTTGGGGGTGCCCTTTGGCGCGGTGCCTGCTTCAGCTCGTCGGGTGGAAGCATCAACGCATCATTAAGCGGTGCCTGCTTCAGCTCCTCCGGGTGGAAGCGTCAACGCATCATTAAGGAAGAAGGAAGCACAGTTGCTACGCTTTTTTGCAGCTGCAGGAAACGACACCATACCCAACAACAATCCCCAGACCGTCGAGGGAGAGTGGGCGCCTGGATCCCGTGACACAGATCTCTAGTGCCGTTGTGATCCCCTCGGATAACGTCTCCTGGACGTTGTCAGCGGAGGTTGCCTGTGTGGCGGTGACCTCCGTATACCCCGCGGGATCCAGTGCCAGTAGCGCCTTCTTCAGCTTTTCGTCGACCCCTCGGCCGACGCTCTCCTTGATGTCAAGGGCCACCTTCAGGGTGGCACCTCGCAGCGCCCTGAAGGCTGTGATCGTATCATCATTCACAATCTCGAGGGTGTTCTACGCGGCTCCTGGAACTCACTTCCTTCTCAGGTGTTTCTGGGCATGGGGCAACCTTGCCCAGGTGTTTCTGGAGTCCCGCCCCACATGTCGTGCGTTCTTTCGTACGGTGTATAGTGAGTTCTGGCAATAATTTTTTGCTCGGTCAGCGCAGTGCCTCCAGTCCTGTCTCAGTAGCCACACAGAAAGGGGGACCAAAAAAAACTGGGGGGGGACCAAAAAGCGAGACCCCCCCCCCAGATTGCGTAGTTTGTGCGTAGTGAAAAAGGGGTAAATCAGGGGCACCAGCAGTTGATTGTTTTTTTTGGAAGAACAGCAGCTGGCTTTTCGCGCTAAAAAATAACTAAGCCAGCGGCACGCTGTGTCAACGGTGTTTTGAGATAGACACATAAAAACCCGAGGAGGTGGAAGAGGCTACGGAAGGGAAGAACACCGCCCATAGTCATGGGCGGTGGGGTGGGGGGGCGCGTGGTGCGCGACACCGTAAAACGCATGAAGAGGAGGTGGTGCTGCTGGGTGCTGGGTGCGTCTCACACTCCACTGCAGTATATTTAGTTTTGTTCACCCCGCCCACACCACAGGCGATCCACATTGTGCGTGTGAGGCAGTTTCCGGGTTTTTTAAAAAAACGCACATTGGTGTGGCTGGGGATGGGATACTTGTCATTTTGAACGATTGTATGTCTTTTTGTTACCTTTCCACTTCTGGGCAGCCTTTGCCCCAACCGATGCCCGCAACAGCCACACACACCTCTCGCTGACTCAAATTTAGTGTAGACCCACACGGCTCAACCTGTGCAGACAGGACATCTAAACCAAGATGCTGCCTGAGGGGTCAGAGGCAGCGAGCGGGCGCGGTGGCATGAATGATGCAGATAAAGGCAGGGCGGCAGGGGGGAGAGAGGGGGGGGGGGAGGGGACCTGAAGCTGCAAGCATGAGGGTATCCGAAAAGGGGCTTCAACGGTAGACAAGCTTCGCTTCGATCCAAAAAAAGAGGGGGGTGATTCCTTCCCCGGCGGTTGCGAAGAAGGACACATCCGTTTTTGTCGGCACAAATCTCAGGAGGCCCGTCAGGTTGTGGCATTGCCGATGTGTGCAGAGCCGGGTAAAATCCGGGGAAAAAGAATTGAATCAGCCAGGGACGTACAGAGGCTCACGAGACATGTCGGATCCCAAAGTGCCACCAACAACTAGCTGTTAGAAGTAAGATGTGTGGCAACCTCGATCTGTACTCCGGGCAGAAAAAATGGATGTTGGCTCAGAGGAGGCCAGGCTCAGGCCAAACCGACAGGGTTCACTAGCTAGGCACTGCTGCCGATGGGATAGGATGGGGCGGGCGGGTGGGTGTGGGGCGTGTTTGTTTGTGTTTGGCGAATATCATCGTGATTGATCAAAAAAAGGCAAAAAAAACAACAGCGGGTTGCTCAGAGCTTTTTTGAACGATTTTTTGAGCCTTTTTCTCCTTCTTTTCCGGGAGGGAATTTGGGTGCGGGGACAAGGGGAGGGGGGGGGAGGGCGGAGGGGCTGGCGCGAGCCACGGCGACTCACAGACTCGATCCGTCCCATTGATATCACCCCTTTTAAATGAGGGGTGGTTCAATGATTTTCCTTGATTTTTTCTCATTTTTTTGCAGCTGAGGAACTCTTCAAACCGCTTTGAAAGTTGGGGGGGGGGGGGGTACCGGTCTGAGGTCCTCCGTCATACAAACTTCAAATCATCTTTGCTGGGTCGATAGGGGGGTTGGGCGGTGGGGTGGGATGGGCCAGGGAGTGACGGGGGGGAGGTGACAAGCGAATTGAGATACAGAGGGATGGGCAGGGGACGGCGGCAGGGGGGGGGGGTGGGGTAACCTGGAGTGGGGGGGGGGGGGGGGCGCGCTGGAAGACCCGTCTTCCCCTTCTAGGAAACTCGTTCTTCTTCCCAAAGCTGCCAAACCCAAAAAAAGCACAACAGGAAAATGTTGAGTCTTCCCCCGTTCTTTCTTCGGTTGTGACCATTCTTTTGTACTCCGGACCCCTGAGATCCCCCGAATAAATCAGCTACCCCTGGTCGGGGAGAGGCATCGAGAGAGAGAGAGAGAGAGACAAGGGGGTGAAGGATGGAGGGGGGGGGGATGAAGTTTCGATCGATCGAGGTGACGAGGGAGAGAGAGAGAGAGAGAAGGGGGGGGGGGTAATACGATAGAAAAAAGGGGCGAAAAAAAGAGGGCCGGCGAGGAGGAACAGGCTGGTTGGGTGGATGAGCGGGGGTCGGAGGGGGGAGGAGGAGGATGTGGACTTCACCTGTTTCTCTTGAGCAAACCCACCCTACACCGGGGGGGCCCTCGCTACCAAGTGTGACTGAGTGAAAAAAAGTGAGAAGTCAGCCATGTTTGGCTGAACACTGACGACTCGTGACTCACAGTGACTCGTAGCGAGGACCCCCCGGGTATATATTTTTAAACCCTGTGCCTGGAATTTTGACCGAGTTAGATAAAATTTTCAGTGCAATCCTTCAGCACCTCCCCCCTAGATTTTTAGGTTTTCTTGACCCAATGGTCGAAATCTGCGACATAGTGGAAATCCCGGGGACATGTCGAATTCGAAAATTTTGGGTCAAAAAACCCCAGGGGGGACCCTTTAGTTTCACCCCCTGTTGGGCCTGGTGGGCGTTCAGGTGTGCTGAGACGCTTCGGGTTCTGACAGAGTGCAGCAATGGTAATCAACCGTCGTGAACGTACTTTCGTGCCGGCATGGCTATCCATGGGCACCGTGGAATGTCGCCGCATCCGTTCCGATCAACAAGTGCCAGAGGTAAATCAGGAGTCCTGGTCCAGTGCAGGCACCTGCGCTGCAGGTACCCAAGGGACTGTTGGGCACAAAAATGCACACGCAAGGACATCAACTGACCGAGGCAATGCACCTCGCAGCCTATCGATTCGATTCGGGGCACCAAGCCTCACGAGCTGGTCACGCGATACCAGGTTACTCTGCGTGGCATATTCCGTGCAGCCGAAATGGCTTGGGCAGCAGTGCACAGGGGAACTTCTGCTGCACTGCGACAGGACAACCCAAGCACGTGCCGCGTACATCCGGAGGTGAAGTTGGATGAGGAAGATCAGTGGCTTCTGGGAGGAAGAGGGCGACCGCGTCCACGTCGCGGATACCACACCCAGCACACGAGCGGGCGTTGCATGAAATCCCCCATGTGTAAACAGGGGAAATCGGCCTTTTAGGGGATCCTGGTCAGGAATAAAAATTTCCACACATATTTTTCGACTTCCTGAGGCCAAAAACCGGTGTTCCTGGAACCAGATGTGGCATCTGGATGACATAATAAAAATCCAGAGTGCCTTAGAGGCGCGCGGGACATTTTTTTGGGGATCGTGGCTGGGGACCCCCTATTTTGGGGGATTTCCCGTAGGTGGAAAATGTCGATTTTCCAATTTTAAATCACTCTGGGGGCACCTGCGGGGCCATATTTTGCATTTTCAGACAGGGGACCCATACCCTACGAACCCGATTTTCGGGTTTTTTGACCATTTTTTGCCTTGTGCGAAAACGTGATATTTTTTGGACAAAATTCCAGGCACAGTGTTTTAAAAATCCTGCGCGACTGTGCAACTGAGGTCTACAGAGAATGTCGCATGACATGACGACAAAATCTGAATGATGAGGCGTGCCTTAGATGGATGTGGGCCCGCCAGGTGAGGGGAGACCACTCAACTCAAAACTCGGGAGGGTTCCACCTGGCCATATTTTTTGGAGGATGCCTGGGTTCAGCCCCAGTGACTTTTACGTCAGCCTAAAGCCCGCTGCTACCTCACCGGAACCCAGACAACCTATGCTTCAGAAAAATCTTAACAGACCAGAGGGCTGTGTTGTAACACCAAGCAGCTCTCGGAAGGAGCACCTCAGCCAGCCTCTGCTGTCCGGATATTTTGTCGTTTTTTTGGGGGAGATTCCCGCTCACCGGGAGATGGGGTGTGGTGGGTGGTGACATAATGACAGTTGGGGGGGATGTAGGGGCTCGTTTGTTCTTCGGACCTAATTCTGGGTCTCAAGGGGGGCTGGGAGGGGGGGGAGGCTGAGGACTTCTTCACCTTTTTCGGGGTTTCGTTTTTTTTGTGTGGGGGAAGGGGTTTTTTTTCTTGATATGACCACCGGTCTGCAACAAACACAACACCACACACACACGCACACACAGAGCTCAACCGAACGCGATTCCGCAGCAAACCCGGGCATGTTTTTTTTTATTTTCTTTGCAGCATCAAACCGCACACAACACAACAACTGGGTGCAGCAGGGAAGCCAACAATATTTTAACACACCCAACAGCGTGCAGAACGCACTGGTTACTCCGTTATCCATTGTGTGCGTGGTATTCGTTGGGGAGGGGGGGGAGGGGAGGGGGTGGTGTGGTGTCTGCTCCTCGATGCAAAAAAAAATCGTCCCAGAGAGGTGTTTCCAGGTGTGAATCCTGAGCTGGTTTGGCAGGGCCTGATGTCAGCCTTTGTTCTCAAGAGCATTCATTGTGTGCCTCCCTCCGCCAAGCAGCGTTCCACACTTCAGAGCAGAAAACCACCACTCCCCTGTTTCTCCCTGTGTTCCCCCCCCAGACCCCATCTGCTCACTCTCACACACCCCCCCCCCTCCCTCCCCTGCACTCTGATGGGTTCGTTCCAGGATCCCACAGGCACCCCCCCTTTTGCCCCTCCACAACCCTTTCCTGTTTTGTGTTGGGAAACCAACAACACCTTCTCAACCCCGAACACAACACAGCACAAACCCCCCCCCCCACACACACACACACCTCGCCCTACCCCATCTCTGCTCTTCGTCTCTTTGGGAACAGGGCAGTGGTGGTTGTGGGGGGGGGAAGGGGGGAGGGAGAGGGACGGGTGGATGCGGGTGTGGGTATCCTGTAAGGGGTGGGGCGAGGGGGGGGGGGGGGAGGAATGGGAAAAGTTCAAAACAGGGGGGAAAAACGGGGGGCGGGGGGGGGGGAAACGGCTGGGGGAGACGAGAAGAGGCGTGAAAGCGGGTGGTGGTGGTGGTGGGGGATGGCAGTTTTCGTTGATATTTTTGTTTGGTTCCATCGGTAATATCTTGGGCCTGGGGGGGGCGGGGGGGGGATGATGGTGGTGGGGTAAGAGGGGGAGGGGGGGAGGGGGGGGGGGAGGGATGGACTTCCTTCTTCCGGACATATATTGTTCGTCTTCACATCGATTCTTCATGGTTTTTCTTGGTTCTACTTGCGACGCGACCACACGGGCTTCATATCAAAGCGGGACGACAGGGCTGACGGCGACGACGGCTGCGACATCGAATCCTCCTTGTCGCGGAAAGAAGCGGGGGACGACGTGTCTGTTGGAGACCCGCGGCGGAAAGACCCAAACTTGTCCTTGTCAAGCCCAGCCACCTTACCCCTGGAGGTCGTCACTGTGGCATTCGCACCGCCACCCGACGCAGCCCCGCCCCGCCTCCCACGGCGGAAGCTCGACCCATCCTTCGCACGCGTCGTCGGCGCCTCGATCCCCTGCGCAGCGCACACCGCAGCACTCTTCAGCAGCTCCATCTGGTGCGACTCCGCCACGACACGCCCTCCCTTGATGGCATCCTTCGCCTTCGACACACGGATGGGGCGTGTGAACATGCGGCGCCCGTCAAGGCTCTGCGCCCCGATGCACCCCAGCACCGCGTTGTACTCAAAGAAGCCGTACCGTGTGGGCTGGTTGGGGTCCCCACAGAGCTGGTACTTCCGGATGCTGCCGAACTGGCTCAGGCGGATGAGCACGTACTCGTCGGAGGTGGCGGAGTCAATCCCCACGATGTAAACCGTGCGGTCCCCGGAGATGGCGGGGCGGATGGCCTCCGCAGCCTTGTCCTCTGCGTCCTTCTTCATGAGGGCGGAGATCTGGTCCTCAAACCCGGAGCGGTCGTGCAGGATGAACGCCTCCGTCTTGGTGTGGGCGAGCTGCGCGTCGCGCTCCGAGTCGCGCGACGCCGGGGGGGACGGCTCGAACAGCGAGTCCTTCCATCCCTTCACGGAGGACCCCGCAGGCGCAAACCTGCCAGAGGCAGAGCTGTTGCGCCCCCACCTGCCCTCCTGCACGCTGTGCCCGACGGAGGAGCTGGGGGAGACGGTCTTCTCCTCGTCTGTGGAGACTGTGGTCTTCTCCGCGTCGTTGTCGTCGCTCGCGCTCTGGCTGTGCGCCGTGGCGATGGCGCTGCGAGGGGAGGTGGTTGCGGCTGTCGTGTCCTGCTCCTGCTCCTGCTCGTGCAGGGCCACCATGTGCTCCGGCAGCCCGGCCAGGGAGGGCAGCCCCTTGAGGCGTGTCTCGTGCACGCTGCTGCTGCAGCGGCTCGCAGACCTGGTGAGGTCCAGGTCGGCCAGCAGGGGGTCCACGCCGGGAGAGGCCATGCTGTCCTCCAGCCCGTCCAGAGCCAGGTCGAGGCACAGCGGCTCGCTGTCCTCACCCGCCTCCGTCAGCACGCTCGTCAGCACCTTGAGGCCCCAGCTGAAGTTGTCCTTCTCCTCAAATGGGTCGCGCGGGGCGCACTGCAAAGGCGCTGCCGGCTGGGCATTCGCGGCATAAGCCTGCTGATGCTGCTGCTGCTGCTGCTGCTGCTGGGGCTGATGCCATGCGGTGCCCGCGTACTGCTGCGTCTGGGCAGTGGGCTGGTAGGTCGGCTGAAGGGGAAGCCCAACGGGCTGCAGCCTCCAAGGCTTCAGCTCAGGAACCGACCGCAGCTGTGTTGGTGGGGGGGGAAGAGGGGGTGGGGAAGAAGGCTCAGAAGTGCAGAAGCGATGCAGCGCGGAGGTTAGGCCCACACGCTGGCAGCGTTGAGACAGAGCCAAGGCCCCGCACACTCCCTCCCCGTGCAGGAGCGGTTCCTGTCGTGCTGGTTTGCAGGGCACCGGCGAACATGAGATGGCGTTCTTTTGCATTCAGCTTTCAGCTGTTGGCGGCCACAAAGAGGTGGACCGCTTCAGTGGTGATTATCAGTGAGATTTTTATTCATCTTTCATCTCGCGCCATCCCACTCCGTCACTCCCTGGCCTGCGATGACATTTCTTCCCACACAACAGGAAATAACCACCCGGCACGCATACCTCCTGAGTGAGAATGTCCTCATAAGCCATCTGAAGGAGGGATGCGCGTTCTACCGACCGCTCACCAGCTGCACGTGGTTGTGCTGGAACACGCGAGGAGCTATTGTAGGCCGGGCGGTTACGACTCTGCTACTTTAACCCGCTCGCTGAAGGCTTAAACTAGGGGGTGTGAGAAGATGTGGGGAGGGGGGACTGTTTAGTCAACACCGATGAACCGGCGTTGCAGAAAACAGAGAGGGAGAGAGAGGGGGTGGGAAGGGATATGCTGAAAAAAAGACGAGTGTTTTTTTTTACTGAGAAACTCTCTCTCTCTCTCTCTCGTTCCCTGAGGATGTCGAGAGGTATCAACGGGAGACGCGTGTAGACAAGACCACGCCAAAGATGTTTGGTGGGTCAAGGCCTTCCTCGAGTTGGGTAACGCACAACACAAAAAACTGATGATGTGGCTCAAAAACGAGAAAGGGAAGTTGTAGTAGTGTATGAAGGTAGCTTCCACCGCTGACGAGATGGGGCGAGGGAGACGAGAAGCGTTTTTTTGTCACAACCTACAGGTTGCGGCGCGTTTCAAAACGAAACGAATGAAGGGGAAGGGGGGGGGTATGACCACCGGTCTCGGGGGGAAAAAAGAAAAGGGGTATGTTTTCTTCTCCGCCGCCCTTACGATAAGGAAGGACTTCCCTTTTTTTGTGGCGTGTCTTAGCAATATATGCTGTGAGAGAAAAAAAAGCAGTCCCGCACGGGCCCAGTTGATCTGAGGGCTTCTGAAGAAAACAAGATCTACCTGTGTCTAACGGGTGGGGGTGGGCGCCACGACAGTGTCGGTTGCACTGGGAGGGTCTGTGATGTATCTCTTCGCTGATGAGAAAAAAATCAACCACAGGTGTGTTGTGTTGTGTGTGTGTGTGTGTTGTTGTGTGGGTGTGGTGAAGGGGGGGAAAAAGAAAGAGAAAGCTGTCTGTGTGTCTGATATCAAGGTAAGAAGCGCAACGCTCCAACCCGTACCTTCAAGGCCTGGTGGGGTGGGGGGGGGGCAAGCTCTTGGGGTGTGTGTGTATGGCCTGTCGGGGTGGGTGCGTGAGTGTACGAGGTACAGGGGACGTGTCCATCATCATGACCTGTCCTGACCAAGGGATACGAACCGACACCTCCCAACATGGTAGCATATACCACGGCACACCCGGGCAAAACAGGAGGTGTGCGGGATGGGGGCGGGGCGGGGGGGCGGGGTGTGGGACGAGGTGTATGCGTATCTGGGATTCGTGGCTCGATGCACCTCCACCTCCACCACCCAAACGTTTTCACCCTTCGACACCACCACCACCCTCTCATTTGCCAGACCACCTCAGCTTTCTTGCCCGGAGTGCGCGGGAGGACCCCTCCTCCGCCCCCCCGCCCCCCAGCCAGCCCGTTGGAGAATATGTAAGAAACCTTTGTGTATTCTGAAAACTATTGCACCGGTTCCACTGCGCGTCCCATACGAACCCACCCCCCCAGCCCCACACCTTCCACGCCTTGTCGTGCTTGCTGCATTATAATATTTGGCACGGTTTTTCATCCAGCAACAAAACAAGAAAGGCGCCTCTGGATTTTCCCCCCCCTTGTTTGGGAGTCAGTTAGTAGGTAGACACTTGCGATCTTCGGGGGGGGGGGGGGGGGGAGGGGGGAGGGGGGAAATGGCCCACACACCCCACCACCACCACCACCCACCCCCCTCAGGGATGGACACAGCAGCAAGCTTCCGTCTCTCAAAAGGGGCGAGTTGGAGTAGTGAACCACGTTATTCCTGGGCCAGGCAGAGGAGACGCGATGCACTTCCCCGGAGTCTCACCCCCCCATCTCCTCCGTTCGCATACACAACACACGCCCTTCCTCGGCAACCAGGCCTCGGTGAGAGAGCCTTTTTGTAAAGAAGGTGGGAGAAGATTCAAAAAAAACCAGATTGCATAGCAAGAAGGGCTGAAAGGATGACATATATCACGCACATGACGCAGAAGATGGCTGAACTGGAGGCAGGTGGGTGGGGTCGGCGGCTGTCTGCTGTGCCGAAGTGCCGGAGTGTCAGATTTTTTTTGGCAATTTGGGGAAATGCAGGGGTGGGCGGGAGGGGGGGGCAAGACATTGCCAAACCACCGCCACCTCTCCCCCCAGAAACGCGGATGCCACCCCCGTTCGAATCTAGGCTGTGGCCCGGGCATTGAGACTCTGGAAGAATGCAGCAACACACACACCGTTTCAGGGGAGAGTGATGCCGCGCGCCAATTCATCGAAATCATCGAAAAAATGAAAAGAAAGGCCAGACTGGGGGTGAAGGGGGAGGGGTGGTGGTGGTGGGTGTTGGTCCTATTGGTTTCCCACCCTTCGAGGGAAGATAACAGGAGGGAAGATGCCAACACCTCTTTTTGGGCACCCGCAATGAAGACCCCACTTCCCCCATCTCTCGGGTATAACCCGAGAGATCACCCTCTCCGCCTGAAATCAGGTTCAGGCACGTCTCCCCGCTGCGTTTGCTTTGCCTCCTTTTTACCTCAGCGGATTTGCTTTAAGGACCCAATACAGGCCGCACGTTCAAAGCGCCGCTCACGATTGGCAACAGAGCATCCCCGAAGAGGTGGGTGCAAAGGCAAAAGACGCCACAGCGCGCCACCCACCCTCCCGCATGCAACTCGGTTGAGGACAAGGGCAATCGGAGGGGCTGTCACGTTTATTTGTTCATGCATTCTCCCCCCCCATCCCACCCCCCCCCCAATTCAACGTGTATATTATATACCACAGGTTTCCATCGTTGGTGCTCGATGAACGCATGACATGAGGGGGGTCATCTGGCTGCCGGTCTTATGGCACACTAAGAGGAGAGATGGAACGACCGATATGCAGAGGAATTCCCTGTTGACAGGCTGTTGTTTTTTTTGTGTATGTGTGTCACGCGAAGCAAAACAACGCGAAGCTCACCTCTCCCACCCACCCCCCCACCCTCCAGGAAAGTTAGAGTTGTTCCCCCCCTCCATGTGACCCACCACCGAGTCTCCCAAGTGTTGAGGCGGCACACCTCAACCTTCCAATCCCAATCGAACAGTTCTCCCTTCGTTACATCGCAACCTAACCTCCAACCCACCCGGGAGCTCGCAACAGAATATCTGCTTCTGTACGACCTCACCCCCACCCCGCCCGGTCCCCCTCTGAACAACTGTATCATTCATTCTTTTGTTTCTCACATGGGTTGCCAGAATCGAGGCGTGGGCGAGAGGGAAGGGTGTGGGGGGGGGGGGGGGAAGAGGGTGGAGGAGGAGGAGGTGATATTTTGCTTCTATTTTGCTGCGGAGGAAACCGCGCTGAGAAAAAAATAAACCCACGCCACGAAGTAAGCAGTGTTTTCCCGATCATCAAGAAAAAAACGGGGCTCATGATGAGGTACATTTTTTGGGGGGGTGTGAAAAAAAATTTCTCGCGCTGATTTTGTAAGTATGCGCAGTGGTTTCCCGAAAATCCATAGGGGGTCTAGGGGGGTCTGGGGGGCGGAGCCCCCCAGCCGCCGGAGGCCACGGTAGTGAACATCTGTTGCGTTTGGATGTCATCCATGGCATGTAAATGCTGACCACAGGTCCTATGAGCAGGCACTGCTGGCCGGAGGAAGTACACCGCCTGTTTTGATGCCTCTGTACGAGGCCTGGCGCTCCAGTTCGCCCTTCTCTTCTAAGAAGGTGTCGCAGTCAGTTCTTCGCATTTGCCCCCCTTCCACCACCAAAAAACTGAGAGCTTTTTCTGCATCTAATAGCAGCACCCTGTGGGGGTGGCGCCTGTTAGGGAGGGGGTTTGTTCTGTGCGTGATGAAAAAACTGCCCCTCATCAGAAAAAGTGCCCCTGAAGACCCTCGGAGCCCCCAGATTCTTTTCCTAAGGAAAATCCCTGTTATGATGAGTTCATCAAGCCAATTTTCGGAAAAAATGAAAAAATGATGAGTTCATCGTAGTTTTCATCGTAGGGAAAACACTGGAAGTAAGAGAGAGAGAGACCTGGCAGAAGAGGGGGGGGGGCGGGTGGTGATGTGTTGAGGTGGGTGAAGGGTGTCTCAACAGGGGGAGGAAAATCGAGCACACCGTATCGAAGCCCCCCCCCCTCCCCCCCCTCCCCCCTTCAACGAAAAGTAATATGCCAGTCAGGTTAGAGGAGTGGGTGTGTAGACATACAGTGGAGAGACCACATACAAAGCCAGGTGCTCTGTGTGTTCTGCACTTCTACAATAAGACTCGCGAGATGTATGTGCGTGTGTATGCACAGCAGACACATCATCGGTGGTGGGTAGGGGGGAAGGGAAGAGGGTGGGTTGGGTCGTAGTATAGTGTCCTCGCTGTGTTGAAAAAAAGGGGGGGGGGGGTTTGGACAATTTTTTGAACGGGGAAGAGATGTTCTTTTTTGCAGCCCCCAGAATATTTGACACATTTCGTTAGGCTATAGGCGCCAGGGGCGAGGGGGGGGTGCCGGATCAGCCAAATCGCAGCTCGGGCTGACAAGACAGGCAACGTTGCCTGCGGCTGCCTGTCATCACCAGGGAGGGGGGGGGGGCATGGCATGGAGACGAGACACCAGCAAGGGGAACACAAAGACGTGGATGAAAACGCATTGAACATGATCCCGCATGGGGGGGGAGGGGGGAGGGAGAGAGAGGGGAGAGTTGCGCATCGTGGGTGCATGTCTGCACCAACACCACATCGACAACCAGCCCTTGGCTCTGGAAACATGGCGTTTCGAGAAAGGTAGATAAAAGGTGACATGGCCTCCACATGCCTCCCTCGCACACACACCCCACCGGCTGCCATTCAGCACTCCTCTTTAAGACGCCATTCCGAGGTTGTCTAGAGACTGTTCGATGTAGTGCCTGACGTGGAAGACCTGATGCTCGATGTTTTTCTTCATGTGGTCGTAAGTCGAGGCGCCCATCCAGGGGCGTTTCCCGTGAACCTCGCCTGTCCTGCCGTGGATGATGACATCGAACGACCGGTTCTCATATTTATACGTCGCGACGTAGCAGGGGATCAGAATCGCCCGCTGCTTCAGCTCTGTCACCGTCAGCTCGATCTCACCCTCCTCGAGGATCGACCCTGCAGGCTCCATCGAGCGGATCACCTTCTGGGTAAACTCAATCTCCCTCTCCTGCACATGCGGCCAGATCTGCTCCGTCCACGCCTGCTCACTGCTCCTCTCCGGCGGCAGCACCCCATCCTGCGCGAAGGACGCACCGCCCTGCGCATCATCCTCCCCGAGAGGAGAGGACCCTGCCCCCGCCGCGAAGTAGTCCTCCGCAATGGACCCCAGCACCCGCGAGGTCAGGGAGGGACCGCCCCCAGGCTGACCAGCTCCGGCACCGGGCCTCTTGGCAGCTGCTGCAGGGCTGGGAGAGCCCAGCGCATCCTCCTGCTCGCTGACGTCGTCGGGGATGTGGATGGCTGCCGAGGTTTCAACGTCTGCAGCGGGGTCGAATATTTCGTCGTGGTCGGGCAGCGGCTCCGCCGCTGGCCTCTGTGCCGGTGCGGCTGCGGTGGGTGCCTCCCCAAAGAAGGGCAGCCCAGTGAGGGGTGGGGGTGGCGCGTCCACCTCGGGCAGGTCGCCGAACAGAGGCCCGGAGGCAAATGCGGCGGCGAAGTCGTCACCCTCGTCCTCCGTCAGCTCGTCCACCTTGTGCCCCGGGGGCTGCGGCAGAGCCGCAGCAGCAGCAGCAGCAGGGGGGGCAACCGAGGCCAGTGAGTAGCGGTCGAGTGAGGCCGAAGCGATGTTGGGTGCGGAGATCAGCTCGTCGTATACTATGGAGGCGGGGGGTGCGTTGGAGGCAGGGGCGTCAGTCTTGGGAGCGCCCTTTGCGTCTGATGGCGCGGAGCTGGAGGAGGCGGAGGGGCGGGAGGCGGCTGTGCGTTTGGAGGAGGAGGAGGAGGAGGTGGCGTTGGTGTTGGCGGCGGGTTTTTTCTTCTTCTTCTTCGACGTGCCGTCGTCGCGGCTCTTGCCGATCCCGCTGAGCGCGCCCTCGTTCTCGTTGACGAGGTCGCCGATTGTCTTCAGATAGCCGGCGATGTCCTCCTCGCGTGTCGGGGGGCTCAGCTTGATGCTCGTCAGCAGGGCGATGTCCTCGTCTTTGCTGTTGCCTGTCATAAGCGCCTGTGAGGGTGGGTGGGTGAAGCATGCCAAGAACAAAAAGGGTTACAATACACAGTTAGCACAGTTCGCCGCATCCTCAGCGCGAGGGACAGGAGGAAAGAAGGGCTGCATCACATGCCAGAGGTGCAGCTCTGCACAAAAAAAGGACTGTTGATAGGGTGAAGGTTTGGCTGCGAAGAAGCACAGCTGTCCACCAGAGCAACAGGGTATACACGTGACGGTGTTTCCCTTCTTTGTTGTATGAAGGGGCAGGCTTGCCCCATTGGTGAAATGCAAAGGACATCAGCACATACCGCAACCAGGTCGTTGTCAAGCGCAAATGACGCGCACACAAGCATGTTACTGAATGAGTTTTGATGGCTGCCGTTGAGGTTCAACGTCCGCTGTGTCGGCTGCGTCGAAGACACATACGTCTGCCCAACCTGTGCGAGGGGCGGGGTTGTGTATGCGTTTTATGGGGTTGAGCGGAACGGGCACTTCTAAGATCACAGCATCCCACCCCATTTTTATACGGAAACCACAACAAGCCGACAATCACATCGCCCCACCCCCACCCCCACATCCCACATCCCACCATACCTTGGTGTTGATTTCCAGGTTATCGACACGCGTATGCCCTGCACCGCCGGAACTCGAGGACGGGCCAGCCGAACAACGCGGTGGTGCCCCAGGCTGCTGCTGCTGCGGCGGCTGCCCCGCCCCCGCCAGCAGCGGATCCGCACACGGCTGCGGGGGCACGGCACCCGCCGAGCAGCCCCCCCTGCCACCACCGCCACCCTGCCCGTCCGCACCGCAGCCCCCACGCAGGTCGCGGTTCATCATGCCCGGGATCAGAGACTGCGTCCACAGCCAGGTCGCCCAGTTGATATCCAACGCCGTATCGAACACCCTCTTTGTTTTATGCAGCACCGTGCTCCCCACTGCATCCTGCACCCACTTCCTGCTCTTATGGCTGGAGCAGGGGTCGGTGTTGGCAGGGATGAGCGACGGCTCCGAGACATGGGCGTGGGAGACAGACGTGGTCACCTTCCCTGCGGAGGGGATCGTCGTCCCAGGCTGGGGGCAGAGAAGCCTCGCTTTGAAATCCGCCTGGGTCTTCACGTGAAACACATAGAACGGAACGGACACCATGCGGACCGTCGCCAGAGTCGCCTTCTGGGTGAAGTCCGTTGGGCTGAGCCACAGGTTAGTCTTCCACCTGACGAACATGTCATGGGTTCGCTGCTGGGGGAGATCGAAAGGGAGATACCCGTGCAGCACCTCGCAGCACGGCTGGGGGACTTGGATCGTCTCGAATGCAGATTGGTCCTGCGTGGGGGCGGACCAGCCGCCGCCTGCGTCATCGCGGTGGTCGGCGTCTCGTTTCTTCCCCCCGGTTTTCGCAAGATAGTGTTCGAGGATTTTGTTTAGCCGGTAGTCAGCTGGCAGGCGTGTCACCCCGAGGTGGCCCGGGTATTTCAGAGTCGTGACGCTCCGGCACACAGGGCATGAGAGAATTGAGGAGCTCTTGTCAGTGCCGACAAGCTTCCGCACACACTTCTGGCAGAACGAATGCTCGCAGTCCAGACGCACCGGTTTCTCATACAGCTCTAAACATATCGCACAGGTCAGCTCCTTCTCCAGGTCCTCCTGGAGACTATGCTCGACGCCTTCAGACATCGCAGCACACTACCACCCACCCCCCCCCACCCCCTGCCCCTTCAGGCGGTCAAGGCAAGTGTTAGATATACCGCCCAACAGACAGGAGGGGGAAGGGGGATGGGTGTGGGGGCGGCAAGATAAAGTGGTGTTTGTTTAGGCGAGCAAGAGGCAAGAGGGCCTCCAGAGAGGGTTGGCTAGGTGGAGGGAGGGGTGGGGTAGTGTGAAGGGTACGACTCGATGCCTTCTTTTTTTTTGTGTAGGTGTTGTGTTGGTGCGGCTCGTGGGGGAAGGGGATGTGTGTGTGTGTATAGAGGAGTCGCTGTCGGGGAGGGTGGGTTCGAAAAATAAGTTGGAGTGTGCATGTTGAGTATGCGGGGGCAACGGCAGGGCTGTTCGTTGAAGGAGTCGACGAGATGCCGAGAAGCAGCGGAAGCAAGGGGGTGAGGGGGGGGGGGGGGAGGGAGGGGAGGGGGCTCTTGCCAAGACCTGCTTGCCCACACGGGTGAAGCTTACTTCTTCCCCTCCGGGCTAGCGTGCTGTGCTGGGTGCACCACGCACCTCCCCCACTGTTCCCCACTGCAAGGTGTGCTGCACCCCACCACCACCACCCCCCATCCTTCTCTGCTGCGCTGCCTGCGATGTGCTTGCTGATGTGCCTACCCACACACACCCCACACCACCTGCCATACTTTTGCTTCCACCTTTCTTCCACCCTCTGCTGGGATCGCTGGTGCTGCATACACCACATTTTACTCTGTTCGTTCCTTGGGCAGGCAATCCCCACAATGGGCGGAACTACTGAAGAGGCAAACGCAATTGTCAGTCTGGCAATGCGGCAGACGCACCGAGATCTTCAAATCGTGAACACTCGGCAGCAGACAAGAGAGGCGGGCAGAAGGGTCGCATGGGGCAGGTTTTGCGGGTTTTTTTTTGCGAGCTGTGTCTCCACCGCACCGCACCCCTTTGCAGCGCTGCACGGCCTTGGCAAACAGATGCATTCTTTCAAAGAAAAAAATGATCTGGCCCCTCTGCCCTCAAAAGACTTGTTGCATGCGACCACCACCTCCCCCCCCACTACCCCACACAACTTGACTGGTTCCAAAAAAAACGCACAATCCAGAACCCCCTCCTCCCTTGCCCTACACCCATCCCGAAGCTGAGAACTGATGATAGGTTTTATCTTACTGCATTTGTTGACCAAATCCCCCCCCCCACTTCCCATATAAACCCCTTATGATGATGTCTACACAGACCACCAACACAGCGGCGACCGTCATCTCTCGAGAGCATGGTTTAACTCGAGAGCGGGGGCGCTGTGTCCAGGATTGAACCGCCGCATTATCTAAAGGATCCGGCCCCTCTTCTTCCTCCTCCTCTTCTTCTCCGTAGAGCAAGGGGGGCGGGGTGTGGGGAAAGGAAAGAGGGCTGCATAGGCGGGTAGGGGGGGGGGACGGGGTGAGGGGTACGATACAGAGCATATGGCAGTGTGTTGGGCGGGGGGGGGGGGGGTAGGGGGGGTCAAATGGGGGTGACAAACACGATTTTTCAAAAAACCGGCGCAGAGGCCCCAAAGCCCCCGTAAACCCTCCAAACCCCCCCAGATCGGTCCGGAAACCCATCGAACCCCACTTTTCCACCATTCCGGGCACCTCAGGTGCCCGAATTGGGGTACCTAAATTTTGTGCCACCGTTTGGTACCGTACAGTGCCACTGTGTGGGAGGTTGGAAAAGAAAATGCCCCAACACACCACATCTGAGGGTTGCAATGCATGTTGCTTGCCAACCACGTCATCCGGTGGGTGTCAGGCGCTATGTAGGTGGCATTAGCCAGGTCTTCGATGTGTTCTGGCTTGTATATATACCTCCCTGCCTGCGGCACAGGCACTGCCTTTGTCCCCCACACCAGCCACAGAGAGCGTATTGTACTCGGTCCACGGTTGCTGATTCATTGTGATGCGTTGTATCCTCGAGTGAACGTCACACACTAGTGGCACCACCACCCGCCATCCGAGAGCTGTATTGACTTTGCGCGCTTCCGTTGTATTCACCTCGCCACGCATATTGCACCGTTCAGTACCAGTGCTCTTGGGCCAGGCAAAGTAGACCGCAGCAACTACCAATTCTGGCACAATGGGTACCACGACAGCGCACTTCATGTGTTCCCGGAATGTACAGCTCGTGTTGCAACAGTCGTTGTCAACACATCCCGGTTGTGGAGCACTGCTGCACAGGAATCACACGACCATCTGGACTGTTCCGTACCTACAGGCAGCCTCCCGGTGCATGGTGGCAGGGAGGTATATATACAAGCCAGAACACATCGAAGACCTGGCTAATGCCACCTACATAGCGCCTGACACCCACCGGATGACGTGGTTGGCAAGCAACATGCATTGCAACCCTCAGATGTGGTGTGTTGGGGCATTTTCTTTTCCAACCTCCCACACAGTGGCACTGTACGGTACCAAACGGTGGCACAAAATTTAGGTACCCCAATTCGGGCACCTGAGGTGCCCGGAATGGTGGAAAAGTGGGGTTCGATGGGTTTCCGGACCGATCTGGGGGGGTTTGGAGGGTTTACGGGGGCTTTGGGGCCTCTGCGCCGGTTTTTTGAAAAATCGTGTTTGTCCACGTAAAAGGGTGGCATTTGACCCCCCCTAGGGGGGTGGGGAGGGTGGGGAGGGGAGGGGGATGTAATGGAATCGTTATATCCCCAACGTTATATGGTGTTGTGTTGCGTTGCTGTCATCAGCGCATTTTTTTTATGTGTAGAAGTCGACGCGCTGGGGGGTGGTGAGCTTGATGACCTCCTCGGCTGCGGCGGTCAGGATCTCCTTGGTGACGGTGCGGCCGTGAGGGGGCTGCATGCTGGCCTTGCAAGACGCGATGAAAACCACATTCTTGATGGCACCGGGCGTCATGTGCTTCTTGGCAAACTCAGCCAGGTCCACGTCAGCGTGGATGGGCGTGCTCTTCGGGAAAGCGGCACGCCACAGCTTCTCCCGCAGGTCCTGCTGCGGAGGTGTGAAACGGATGAGCAGGTTCACCTTCAGCTTCGAGTACGACAGGTCCACAACGCGTTCCGTCTCGGTGCGTGCGATCAGAATCACAGGCCGCGTGCACTTCCGGGCGTAGTAGGAGAAGAGGTTCACCAGCTCGTCAGTGTCGTCGCTGCCGCGCAGCAGGCATTGCGCTTCGTCGATCACAAGGATCGAACCGGCCTTCATAACTTCCGTGAAGGTCTGCAGGGGGGGGAAGGGTGTTGAGGATCATCCACGGAGAAGCAGACGAGAGAGAGAGGGAGGAAATGAGAGAAGCATGTTTGTTGCACATCCGTCACACAAACGTATTCAACCAAAAAGTTGAATTCGGCAGAAGATGGAGAGCACCCCCCGCGCGGGGAGGTGCGATGCCCATGCGATGGAAAAAAGAGCCCCAGCAGCCCATACCTTCTCGAGCATGCCTGCCTTCAGGGTCTGAAGGTTCAGCACACGGAGGGAGTGCCCGCACTCGTAACCAATGGCCTCGGCAGCAAGAGACTTGCCGACACCGCTCGGGCCGTACAGCAGTATGGTGCTGTTCATCTCGGCCATATCGCTCTGTAGGTGTGATGGGGTTGGTGGGTGGGTAGCGCATTGCGCAGGACGTGCCTCCGTCAAACCAGGTTTGTTTGGTGGAGTAGGGTGTGCAGATTACACTGCGCCTAAAATAAAATGCAGGTGGGCTTTTTGCAACCCGGCAGCAAGAGATGCCCACCCCACAACAGTGGGCTGCACACAGACACGACGACATACATCACCAAAGCCCCACATGGACTGCACGTGCCTCCGGCCCTTGTACATTGCAATCACCTCCAGCACCTTCTCGCGGATGGGCTTCTCGAAGATGCAGTCATCCAGCGACTTCTTCGGGATGACCTGGTCAGGCTGGGCGAGGTCCTGTCGGGGGGTGTGGGTGAGATGAGGCAATAAAAAACCACCCTCCAACCGCGGGGCATCACGCACCAGGCGCCACTCGGTTGAGGCGGGCACATCCCAGGCATCCGCGCCAACCACAGCCCCTCCCCCTCCCCCTCCCCACCCCAAACAACCAAACCCCCTGCCCAATCCCCTCGTCCCCTCCCCATGCTACCCACCACCACCACCACCACCCCCACACACCTTGTTGAAGAAGGACCGCAGCTGTGTCTTGGCACCGTGTGTGAAGTCCTCCATCTTGAGCAGGGGGTCCTCGTTCCCTTCCTCACGCGCCACGGCGTGTGACAGCGCCGTCAGGAGGGCGTTCTTGATGAGCCCTCCAGACAGCTCGTAGTCTGTGGCGAGGGCTGCGAAGTCGACGTTGTCCGACACCCGCAGCGAGGAGGGGATGTGCTTGCGCCAGATCTCGCAGCGCATGTGGTGGTCGGGGTTTGCGAACTCGATGGCGAGGGTGACACGGCGGTTCATCGCCTCATCCATTGCATACGCCTTGTTCGTCGCGAGGATCATGATCCCGTTGTACTTCTCCAGCTCCTGCAGCAGTGCAGGCAGGATAGGGTTGGCCTCCCGCGTCTCGAAGAAGGAGTCGCACTCATCGAAGAACACCACCGCATCGTTCAGCTTCGCCTCACGGAAGACGTACTTCAGAAGCTCCGGCCGCCCCGCCGTTTTGATCTGCGTCAGCGCCACAACCAACACCTTCTTCTTCATATGCTGCGCGATCGCATTCGCAAGCATCGTCTTCCCAGTCCCGGAGGGGCCGTAGAACAGGAGGACCAACCCGCTGCCGTAGGACACCACATCCTCCAAACCAACCCTCTTCTTGCACCGCTGGAATGCGTCGTAGTTTGTGATGGTGGTGAGGATGGTCTCCTTGTGATCCTTCGGGAGCACCACGTTATCCATCGGGACTGTGGAGGTGTAGAGCAGCGACCCTTCGACGATTTCGGAGAACTCCGTCTCCAGACCCATCAGGGAGTCCACCATGCGCCTGTCGATGTCGACGGTGCACTCCATCAGCTCCGACGCGCCGTACGCCTTGGTGTTGACGGTGATGAGCCCATCGCGGAGAAGCTTCGCGCTTTTATAGAACAGCTTCCTCCGCGACACACGCTCCTGGAGGGTCTCGCAGAGAACATACAGGAGGTAGCCCACGGTGCACTCCCTCTGGGCATCGCCCCTCATGACGTACTTCCCGTTGGCTGCGATGAGCACGTCGTGGGACATGATGTTCCCCACCAGCAGCAGGAGGATCATCTTCTCGAAGTTGGAGAACCCGCGCTTCTTCTGCAGCAGCTCCATCTTCGGGTAGAAGCCCCCGCTGCCAGCGGAGCTGGGGGCAGCGCCGGGGGGAGGGAGCGTGGCGTTCGGCGCGGCAGCCCTGGTCTTCTGCATCCGCTTCTCGATGCGCATCTTGAGCATCCTCTCCCGCCCCTTCAGCTCCCGCAGCTGCGCCTCCTGCTTCGTCTTGGGGATCTGGATCGCCTCCGGGTCGTCGTCCTTCATGTCTGACTCCGTCGTCCGCACGCGGATCTGCGTCGCCAGAAGCTTGAAGACATCTTCGAGATACTGCAGGTCATTCTGATAAGCCCCGGCATCTGTCGAGATGGAACCGCCGATACCCGACCCCAGCTTCGCATCCTCACCTCTCCACGTTGGCAACGTGCTGCCCACCTCATCCTCGTCGAGCGCGATGGCGGCTGGCGCCGCCTCCTCCGCCACCGGCACAGCCGCACCTTGCTCCGCGCCTTCTGCCGGCGGGGCCTGCGCCTTCCCAGCCAGGGTGGGTGACGTGGGGTCGCCGGACCGCAGCCGCTTCGCCGGGGAAGGGTTCCCTTTGCTGGGCGAGGGTGCCGCACCGGCTGCGCCGGCCGGGGCTGCCGGGGCAGCGGGCTGCTTCCGCTTCCCCCCGGCGAGGGCGCCGCTGCCGCCCCTGCCCCCCTCATCATCCGTCGCCAGCCCCACACCCGACTCCGTATCCTCCTCCAGCGTGTCGGGGTCATCCGCAGGGCGCAGCGGGCTGGACACCCCACAGGGCTCGATGAGGAGACCCTCGCTCTGTATTATCTCTGCGAGGCAGGTCTTGTCGAGCTTCAGGAAGGAGACCTCTGACAGCTTCACGTGATACATGGCTGACACCACCTCCTCCGGCATGGTCAGCGTTGCATTCGTCGCAATCCTCTTGAAGCGGTTGAGATGCGTGTCGTTGATCCCAAGCAGCCCCTGCTTGAAATGCTCCCTGTCATCCCCCAGGAAGCTGAGGAACTCATGGCTCGACATCGCACAGTATTTCGCCATGTTGCTGACTGTCGGGCGCAGCTCGTTGATGGAGCGGAACTCAACACCGCCATAGCACAGCAGGATGAACATATAGGCGCGCACCTCCACAGGAGGCAGGCCCAGCTCCTTGCAGACACGCAGGGCGATGGGGAGCTTGGGCATCAGGAGCAGCTTCCGTTTGACAGCAGAGGCGAAGACATCGCGGAGGACATGCGCCGCACTGACGATGTCGCGATGCCGCAGGCCAAGGGAGATGATCTCACGCGTGATGATCTCTGTAAAGCACCCAGCCCTGCAGCCGTAGGACTGCTGCTCCGCGACGATTGCAAACTCGACGAGTCGGAGGTAGTCCAGGTCATCCTCAAACGGCGTGCTGACATCCAGCTCCCGTATCGCCTGGAAGAGCTTCTCATAGACGAGTCCCTCCAGAAATTCGCTGACTACAGAGTTGCCCACCGTGCCTTGGAAGGCGCGGTATGCCCCACCCACCCCGGCGGGGATCTCAAAAAACCGATGCACCACGCACCCAGGGTCGCATTCCCACGCAGGCGCAGCACCGGCCACAGCGGGCTCTGATGCCGGAGGAGGCCCCGCAGGTGCCGCTTCTCCTGGCATCTCAAGGCCCTCGCGTGTGTGTGTGTGTGTGGGGGGGGAGGCTGGGTAGGTGTTGGGGCCAGTCAGGCGGTCCCCTGCCCCTCCCCCCCAGGCCTGCCTTGGGAGGCAAACCGAACAGTTCCGGGCTTCGTTGGGAGCCTGGAGACCTGCTGTGTAGGAGGGGGTTATCGTCGAGAGTGAATGGAAAAGCAAGTCTCCGGAGTTGTGCAGGGGGGGGGGGGGTTGATTGTCGAGAGGGAGCGTTGAGCGAAGGCAAAGGCAAGTCTCCCCAGCAGCTTCTCGCAATGTTAGTCCTCCTTGTATAGGAGGGGAGGGGGGGAGGGCACAGGCGAACGGCGTGGCAACCGAGCTTTGTCAAACCTAACAGCTTGCCGGTCTGGAGGATGGGGTGTGGTGAGGTGGGGGGTCTGGCACTGCTTCTCTGCAACCAGGGTGTTGCTTCAAGTTCAACGCGTCTTCCTGCCTATTTGCAGCGTGGCGCGTGTGGTGTGTCTGGTGGGTGTCATGTGGTGGCAGGTGGAGGCACAGCAGCCGTCTGGGCTCTGACACCCACAGCCCAGCCAATGTCGGCTGTGCGACAGGAAGCAGGGCGTGTTGTGGGTTCATATCATCCTCACAGAGCAGAGGAGCAGGCCCCGCAAAGGGAGCATGTCCGCCACTGGAGGCGCCGTGAAGTGGACAGCAGAAACAAAACGCAAAGTGGGTCTGGGGGGAACTGGGAGGGAATGCCCGAAGGGGGGCATCCGGTTGCAGCACAAGAAAATGGGTCCGTGATGCAAAGAGGGTCGGGAGAAAGACGGTGTCACGAGACACACACAAAAGACAGCCTGGTGTCCAGTCGAGTCAACGAAAAACACGGCAGTCAAAGAGAGCAAATTTTTCAAACAGGAAATGACTCATAAAGGGCTGTCGAACGCCAGGTCGTGTGGCAGAGCCGACACGCGAGCCGACAAGCAGGACAAAACAAAGGATCAGCACAGTCTTGGCGCAGAGAGTCCCCGGTGCTCGGAGGGTGAAAGTGTCTGTCTGGAGGCTTCCACAAGCCTTGCAGGAACTCTGCCAAGGGAAAGGCTCTGGCCATAGCGATGGTGCAACAATGAAGGTGTCTGTCGGCGTGGAAGGGAACCGTAGCCATGCGTGCCGTTGATGGGATCTCTATATGGGCAGAGTCCCCTCTGTCCGTGATTTTTCTGCCACCGTGACTTGGCACACACCCTGGCGGGCAATGTTGTCACAACAGCAGCTGTCAACAGGACACTCATACATCTCGGGCACGCATGGCGCAGTCAATATTGCAGAACAGCACACGGCAAATCAGAAACAACACTTGCAGCTGGGTATGGATCAGTAAGAAATCGGAAGGGGCCGGGGAGGCGGAGGTGGAGGAAGCAGAAGAGGATGCACACGAGCCAGTGAAGGCACGCCACGGGCAGCATCGATGCAACGGGGACACCGTCCCCCACTCACACCCGGTAGGTGATGACAAGCAGCGGGGCGGCAGACCGCTTCCCCTCGTACGACTCTGCGACACGCACGGCCCTGCTGCTGCTGCTGATGCTGTCGATCAGCAGCGACAGCGACGACGATGCAGACCACCCGCTGCGGCTGGCCACCTCGGCGACAACACGCGACAGGTCAGGGGTGCGGTACACACGCCCGGTGGACCACCTGCCCAGGTCACTCCACCGCACGCTGGCACTCGTCACAGAGCGGCGTGAAGGGAGGCGCGACGTGCTGAAGGGTGCAGACGAGTCGGCGTCGTCAGCACGGATCACAAGAGTGGGCGATGTCCCGCTGTCACTTTCGTCCGCAGTGAACTCGACGTAGGCAGACGTGATCTGGGCCCCACGCGGCACACCCACGTCGCGGAAGCGCAGCCCGATGGTCTGGTCGACACCGTCGTACGCAAGCTCCAGGTCGCTGCTGGTGCTGTACAGACTCCTGCTCGACTGCTGCTCCACGTCGTCAGAACCAGAGCTGATGCGCACCCGGCGCTCCACAGTCTGCGTCGGCACAGGGGCACGAGTGGGTGCCGGCACAGGCGCGGGCACAGGAGTGCGCGGGGGTGTAGGAGCGGTGACAGGGGCAGGGGTGGCAGGCTCGGGCACGGGCACAGGGAGAGGCGGCTCCGGCGGCACAGGCATCCACACACCGTAGTGCACACGCAGCGTCGGCCCCATGCCGTCACCGTTGTGCGACTCGGCCACACGCGACGCAGACGACGCACGCTGACCCTGCTTCACCACAACAGACACCGCGTTGCCCCTGGCCCAGTCGAAGATCCCAACCACCTCCTGCAGCGCAGCGGCAAGGTTCGGCGACTCGTACGTCACACCAGGCGTCCACGACTGCGACAGGTCCCACTCAACCGCACTGGTCAGGGTGCGCTGCGACGGGCGGCGGGACGACCCCCACTCGTCAGAGTCGGAGTCCTTGTCGAATGCAATGGACACACTCGGGCCGGTCCCGGACGAGATCTCGTCACACGTGAACACGATGCGTGCATCCACGATGGTGGCGCCGTGTGGGATGCGCACACCCTCCCAACGGATCCCGACCACCTGCCGTGTCCCACGGTCCGTCAGCAGCTCCAGGTCTGTCGACGAGGTGGACAGACGCCCACGCGACATGTCCTCCTCCACGTCGTCCCCGCCGTCTGCAACCTGCACCGCCACCTCGACCAGGCCACCGCCCACAGGCGGCGAGGGTCCCGGCACAGGCACGGGTGCAGGTGCACGGGTGCCACCACGGCCGCTGCACGACGTCGTCAGCTCAAAGGAGTCGTGGCTGCGGCCAGGCGCACTGCCGACAAGCATGTCGCATTTGGCGTTTCCAGATGACGGGAAGTCGCAGACAAGAGCGCCTGCAGCGTCACCGTCCTCCGTCGTGTAGGTCGACTGCATGTAGTTTGTGCGGCCGTACCGTGCCAGGTCGTCGAGCCCGACCCCGCCCATCCCCGCCACCACAGAGAAGGACTCGCCGCACGACAGGTCCACGCGGTCGCTGCGGGACCGGCTCGACACACGCTTCGACTGGAAGTGGGACAGCAGCTTTGTCCGCCCGTAGCAGTGCGAGTGCCCCGACACGACCAAGGCTCCGTGCTCGCGGCACGCCTCGTACGCCTCCCACTCCCCGTAGTTCGACGTGTGCCGGTGCCCCGGGTTCAGCGACCCCTCCGGGCGGTGCCACACACACACGCGCCACCGCGCCGTCGACCGCTCGAACTCCTGGTTCACGAAGTCGACCACACGCGAGATGCGCCCGTCCATCTCGTCCCACCCGACCATCACAAACTGCACGTCGTCCACCGCACACGACGTCCACTGCCCGTAGTCGCTCGACAGCGACCGCCCGTCCCGCCCGTGGCAGCTCGACCGCAGCTTGCTGCTCAGCTTCGCAAACAGCTTCGACTGGTACCCGCTCGACCCGTCCCACTTCCCCACGTCGTGGTTCCCGCTCGACATCAGCGCGTGCGGGCGCCCCGTGTCGTACCACTCCCGGTCAAGGAAGTCGCTCCACCGCGACGGGCTGTTCCGGTAGTCGTAGTCCCCGTTCTGCACCACGAGGTCCACACCGTTCTCCCGCATGATCCGGTATGTGTTCCGCGCATCCGACCCGGCACCGCTGTCCCCGAGGAACCCCACCTTCAGCGCCGCCGCCTGCTGGTGCTGCTGCAGCAGCACGGCACCTGCTGTGGCGAGCACTGCCGTTCTCAACATCGCAACGGCCTGCTTGCTGCTCCTCTCTGTCGAAGTCTCTTGTGAGTCTTTTGTGTGTCTGTGTGCACCAACAAGAGCGTGGCAACCTGCGGGTGTGGTGCGTGTGCGTGGTTCTGCTTGGCGATGGATTGACAAGAGTTCACGAACAATGCGAGTGCAACGGCTGCACCCAGCGATGGGGGAAGTGAGAGTGGGGCGCACCAGACAGCCATCATCTTGTTGAGGGCACACCACACGACTCCCACACCTCATCAGTGACGTCCGTCGTGATTTGCGACAAATCAGACTGTCAACACACAGAGTACCTCAATGAGGACCAGCAGGGCATGCCCTGTGGCTCCCCTCCATCGTACCGGCACTGCGCCTCTGCACAAGACCCATGAAAGCCCACAGTGCAGTGGCAGGCAAAGAGGATCGTCGGTGAGACACCCACTAAAAGAAAGTGCACCTCACCCGGGACTGGAAGAGGCACAACCGAATAGCATTCTAAGACGAGCAGATACTGCCAGGTATAGGCAGACGAGCAAAACAAATGAATATGGGAGTAATGATGCAAAGTCTCTTGCACGGCGTGTCGATGACCCGCGGCTTGAGATTGAGTGAACCAGTAACAACAACCGAAGGGAAAGGGAAAGAGAGGGCAGGCAGTGTGGAGCGGGTCTGCCGTGTTGTTGAAATTAGATGCACAGGGCCTGTTCATGAACAGATCCGCAGTTCGTTCACCACGAACCGAGTCAAACGCCTTTTCACGCTCATCCACATTGAAGCCGAGTCGGGCTATTCGTCGTCGTCGCACCGGAACTGGTTGGGGAAGCTCCGGGCGCCACGGGTCTCCGGCAAGGACAGCTCCTCGCCATCCTTCTTGTAGTAGTTCAGCACCGCCTTCAGCACACCCTCCAGCTTGCCGAAGCACGTCGAGGACTGGCACTCCTGGTCGATCAGCCACAGCGTCGGACCGCCGTCGGAAGTGATGTCGAGGACAAGGAATGCCATTTCACAGTCGATCGACATCCAAGGGAGGCAGTTGATGCCGGCGAACTTCTCTTGCATGTAGTCAGAGTACCCGTGAATCTCCAGAATGTCTTCTACAGACGGCATGTTCGCCCCGCAGCCGCTCTGCGAGCACTCAAAGGACACGCCATCACAGTGGCGCAGCAGGTTCTCGACGTTCGCCGGCACCTTGCTGAGTTGCGTCTTCCCCTTCCCGTGCGCCCGCGAACGGTACGTTCCCACCTCGTCCTTCAGCTTGGCAATCGTATCGTCGCTGGCGCCCTTGTTCACCTTAACCTCGGCACCGCGCTCTGCCTTCTGTGCAGCATCCTGAATCGCCAGCACCAGCAGAACCAGCTCCATGTCCTCTTCTTGAGGCCTCACCGTGAGGCGGGTCTCTGCCTCAAGCCCAGCAACAGCCTCATCGTCCACAGGCTTGCCATTCTGCTGCAGCTCAAACGTGCCGGGCTTCAGGTCGCATGCCTCCGCCACTGCAGCGCACAGCTGTGCCGCAGTCTTGCAGTCCTCGGCCAGCTCCAGGCTCTTATCGTGCCCCATCAGGTCAACATACAGCTGCAGCCCGCCTGTGCGTGCCCTCTTCTCCTGCACCTCAGACGCAGGGCTCTCAGCTGCGCGCTTCCCGGCAGGCATGGTTCCGGGTTGTATGGGCTAAGCTGCGCAGGGTGTGTGAGTGTGGGTGTGGCCCATTCGTCCAGTCACAATCACACAAAGAAGTGCCGTCCTGCAACTGACCGAGTGTGTGTTCACCAACACTGCGGGGCGGAACGGCTGCCAGCAATGGATGGGGAGGTGAGAGTGGGGACGCACCACAGCCGTCGTCTTGTTGAGGGCACATCGTGATTTGCGACACATCAGACTGTCAACACCACAACCGTTGCCATCACACATATTGGTTTTGTGCCTCAAGTCGGACCAGCAGGGTCTGCCCTGTGAGGCAAAGAGGGTTGAGGGATCCACGAAAAGAGAGCTCACCTCACCCGGGACTGGGAGAGGCACAACCGAATAGCATTCTAAGACGAGCAGACACTGCCAGGTAGAGGCAGACGAGCAAAACAAATGAATATGGGAGAAAGGATGCAAAGTCTCATGCACGGCGTGTCGATGACCCGCGGCTTGAGATTGAGTGAACCAGTAACAACCGTCTGGGCTTTTGTTTGTGCGCACTATGCAATATACCTGTTCATGGAATTATGTATGTTGCACTGCACGCTGCCAACAGCCTATTGTTTACTGTCACAAGCAAAATTGTTTGTGTAAAAAAGATGAACGACATCACAGTGCATTGGGACGGGCCTGTTGTGTTTGTTCCAGTCGGGTGGGCAGGTGTCTGTTCGACAAAGACGCCTTCCGCAGCCTCAAGCCGAATCAGAGTCTTGTTCATCTCAGCGGAATCTCTTGCCGAAGGCCTTGTCGTTGGTGCCAGGCAAGTATAGCTCTTCGCCAGTATTCGCCTCGTAGTGGTTCAGCACCGCCTTCAGTACATCCGCCAGCTTGCCAAAGCACTTAGGCGATCTCCCGAAGATCACCCACAGCACTGGGACGGGAGCTGACTTGGGGCGGGTGATCTCCAGGATAAGGTAATCATATTGATCCTTTCTCCGCATCCAAGGCAGGCACTTGATCTTGGTGAATATTTTACGATTGTACGAACCAGCGGGACCGTGAACCTCCACGATATCGGCCGCAGATGGCATCTTCATTGCGTAGGCTGTCTGGAGGCAGTCAAAGGACACGCCATCACAGTGGCGCAGCAGGTTCTCGATACACACCGGCACCCTGTGACGACCCGCCACCTCGAGCAGGTTGTTAATCGTGGCGTCGCTGGCGCCCTCGTTCACCTTAACCTCCGCACCGCGCCCTGCCTTCAGCGCAGCATGCTGGATCTCCATCACTAGTCGAACCAGCTCCATGTCCTTTGTCTGGGGCAGCTCCCTTGTAGGGGGCATCACCGTGAGTCGCATCTCTGCCTCAAGCCCAGCAACAGCCTCATCATCCACAGGCTCCCCGTTCTGATGCAGCTCAAACGTGCCGGGCTTCAGGGCTCTCAGCTGCGCGCTTCCCGGCAGGCATGTTTGTGTTGTGTGTGCTGCCTGTGCAGTGCGTGGTGTGTTGCCTCACAGCCTTGTGTCTGCAGAAGTGGGAGTTGCATTGCACATCCGGTCCTGAAACTATGGGGACCTGCCTTACACACTGCTCAAACAAGGTCGAAGCGTGTGTGCAATAATCCCCAGGAGATTTCCGATCGGCTATCCGAGAGAACCGCATTAGAACCAACACCCTGCCAGTCTAAACGGGAGATAGGTGGTGGTGACGCGGGGTATTCTTCTTCGCTTCTCTTTCCGGCCCTTCCTTCATTCCTCGATCTGACTCTCCCCGACAGTTCACTGACGAGACAGGTTTCGGGAAGGACCACGAAGAACACGCATCCGCAGCTAAGAGCGCGATGGTGGAGCTGAGACGCGGTAACCTATTCAGGCCTGCCACCGGCTGATCAATTAACATTCAGGCCCTACACCCCCACACAACTGCATGCAGTGTATTCACGAGAGCCTGCCTGCCACACAGCCTGCAACACGCGCCGCTCATATCTCAATACACCCCTTCTTGAAGGCTTCCAGAGAAGGGTACAACTTGACCACATGCCCCATTTCCCCCGCTGGGCTCCTCCTTCGGGACCCATCCTTCTCAGCTCCGCCACGCGATGCGTGCTGCGCACCCCCTGGCTCCCCCGCTGGGGTTGCGGCACCCTTGTCCCACCTCCCGACCGCCCACCCGGCAACGGCGCTGCTGCCCCCAGCCACCTCCGCCCCGCCCTGGGGCCCTGGGGCACAGGGCTGGCCCTCCTGGTCCCCCGCCCACCCCTGGGCTCCGCCACCGCCTTCAGGATGCTCGGCAGCACACTCTTCCTCCTCCTCCTCCAAGGCCCGCAGGGCGGCTGCCCCCTCCTCAGCTTCTGCAGCAGCAGTGCTGGCCGCCGCCTCGACTGCGCCTGATTCTGCTGCCTCCGCAGCATGTTGGTCGAGGCGGAGGCGGGATACGACAGAACGTTCCGACCGGAGCACCTCCACTCCCCTTGCTAGCGATTCACCGGGAAGGTTTGAAACGGCAACCCCCATTGCAGCCGCAGCCTGCTGTTTGAAATGCTGCGAAGGCTTTGGAAGATATGATGATGTTGAAAGGGTGACGTAGTCTTGATAGAGACCACGCGCCTTCTCCCGGGATCTGCGAGATCTGTCAGCCGCATACACGGAAAGAAGGGATGACCATGCATAAACACCATCGGCGTGCGATGCTCTCGCTCGTGAGAAGGCAGCCTCTGCCTTTCTAACGAGGTGCTCTCTCCCCATCTTCCTCACGATGCCCCACCGCATGGCGATGATATAGGAGATGTATGTGCTGCTCTCAGGCAACGCAACGGCTGACATGTGGTGGTCAACCTGGCGCATATCCCCCACCTGGGAATACAGAGTCATGAGGATGTTCCGCGACACGTTGTCAGGCCGAACACCCAGGGATGGCATCGCCCGGTTTAAAATCAACTCCGCGTCCTTCGTGGAGCGGCACTTGCTGCAGACATGCAGCGCAGCGTTGAGGTGCTGTATGTTGGGGGTCAGCCCATCCCCCTCCATCTCCTTCAGCACATTCACCGCAACGCGCGGCGTGATGAGGCACTGCAGAAGATAGAGGTACGTCGTATGCCTTCTCCTCCCTGGGGGGATGCTGTTAAACAGCCTCAACGCCCCGCTCTGATTCTCCTGCCTCGATGCGAGGAGCTGCAAGGAGATCAGCTTGGTCGCAGTGGGCTGTCCCGACAGCCTCCGCTGGATCCACCCCAACGCTTCCTCCTTGCGGGACTCGCGGGCATACGCCTTGGCCAGGATGGTGCAGGTCAGGTCATCGGGGGCAATGCCCAGCTCCTCCATCTGAGCCACGAGCGTTTCGAGCAGCGGGATTCCCCTGCTGTACCCCACGAGGGAGAGGCAGGTGTTGTAGGTCATCACACCCACCTCCGCACCCGGTTGCCGGCGGAGCGCGGCGAGGCCATTTATCAGCTTGCTCCAGCGGACCCGCTTCCCCTGGTAGTTCAGCCGGCGGCGGAGGTCATCCGCCTTCACATTGGTGCCGCCCCCCCGCCGCCACACCTCCTTCATATGCCGGCTGCACTGCTCATCGGTGAGAGTCTCAACATCATCACTCCTGAATGCCGTGGGGCCAATCATAGGAGTGCGTTGGCCCAGAAGCTGCCCTGCGCCGGCACACCGCAGCAGGGCGCATCGTGACAGCATGGCGGTGTGGGGTGGGGGGGATGTGTTGTGTAAAGGCCTTCAGAAGAAGGGCGCGCCGCAGTTGCTAATACTTCGGCGGTGGGGGTCGCAGGCGCTGCTGTGCATCATGCGCTGCCCCAGCAAGGGCGTGGCACGATGCGCGCAGCGTGGCGTGTTACTGCGCCTCCTGTGTGAGGGGGTGCAGTGGGGTTGATAAAGTGTACAGAAAGATCAGGTGCCGAGATAAAAGAGAGAGAGAGAGAGGGAGATATGGGATGCGAGTCGGTTTCTCCGCACGAGGATACGGGAGGCAGGAGAGGGCTGACCAGGCGGGCGGCCCTCCCGTCACCGAGGAGGAGAGGCAGCTGGTTTGGGACCCGGATTCCTGCGACTTGCAGGGAGCTGTGGATCTTCCGACCCTGTCTTTCGTTGGTTAGTGTGTGTGTTGCTTCCCTTTCTTTTACTGCATAGCATCATGCCTCGGCCTAGCCAGCAGCGAAACGAAAAGTTTGGAGCCTCGGCAGCGCTGTGGAGGGCAGTAGTGCACAAGCCATATGATTCCCAATGTAATCACACGGAAGCCAGGAGAATATGTCAGACAAGACGAACGCAACAATCCTTGCGGACGGCCCTCACCGCCCTCGGCGGCGAGTCCGATGGCGGGAACGTGCCTCCGGCCCCCCGTGGAGCACAGCCTGAGGTGGCGGGGCAACACCCCGCGAGGGAGGTACCCCAACGCTGACGCTACGTCGCGTGGTCGTGTTGTAGGGTCAAGAGGGGGGAGAGGGGTCTCCGGCTCACCGTGCCTTTGCTCTTCTGTCTGGTTGTATGGCAGCGCGACAGCACGCAAGGGGTGGCACGCTGTGGCTGTCGGGCGTTACGCATATCCACGGTGGCCTGGTCAGCTGACTGACCAGGTTTTGACCAGGTCCAAATCTGACCAGGTCATGACCAAATCTGACCTGGTCATGACCAGGTATGACCTGGTCATGACCAGGTCATTTTCACCCATTTTAACCGGGGGGGAACATGTTGAGTGGCCAAGCAGGGGGGACAATTCGCATATTCCGGACTCTCTCCGGCCGTTGTGGAAAGTATGAGTCAAAAGGGTTCAACCATACCCCGAGTCGAGAAAGAAGTCGAAGCTTGAATCATGTTGGGCACAAGGGGAAAATGGTCAAAATTGGCCCAAAATTACCAATAAAATATGCTGCAGTGCAGGGGGGTGGCGGGGGAGGGGAGGGTGGGGTCGGCGACGAAACTTGATGATCAGCAGCTTTGGCCCAAAATTACCAAAAAGGAATGAGGCCCCCTGCCCCCTGCCCAGGTTCCCTGCCCGCCTGGACGCACTCAAGTGCCTCACACCGGGTCCCTCCCCCTGGTGGTATCCCAAAAAAATGTCGAGGAGGTCTGCATCATCCCAGGCCACGCAGAAGGCGTCGAGCTGTTTCACAGCAGCCTCGCGGCGCTGTTTGAAAAGCCATCGCACCACCCACTTTGACAAGGAGTGGGGCAGGAAGCTGACACGGAGTGAAGAGGCCGACAAGAAGAAGGCCAGGACACTGCCCGCAGTCTACTCCATGCGTGTCTCTGGCAACGCGCGTCGGAGGCGGCATGAAGCGCCTCACGAGCGCCGACAAGAACTCGTCTGAGTACGAGGTGCTGACGGAAGCGGGGTGCTCGGATGAGGTGCTGGGAACCGATATGAAGAGGCTGCCCACCGCTCAAAGCGCGGTGGGCAGTACTTCTTCGAAGGCAGCTGAAAAACAACTGACCCCGAACCCCCCCCCCATCACGCAGATCGGGAGGCATTCGATAGCAGACGTCCTCTTCTACCGGATCATCGTAGAGGTAGGTCCGGGAGCTGACGTACCCGACGAGCACCCACCTGTCCTCGACGGATCGGTCATGACTGTCACGGTCATGAGGGACCTGCCCTACAAGAGCGAGGTTCCGAATGGTCTGCACGCCCGAACGTTTCACATTCCGGATCCGTTCATTGTGGCGGTGGGGGCAACACCACAGGCAACGCAGGGGCAGGGTGTCGTGACCATCGACATCCAGTTGGTGAACGCGGTGATGAGGCAGGCGGTGGTGACAAAGAAGCCCGACCAGCGGGCGTGCCAGAGGACGAGAGTCCCATCGGCAGTGCCGTAACGGTTGACCACATCTGATTGTGACACTTTTCAAAGAGTGTAAAAGAATGGAGAAGGGAGTGCCCTGCCTTGAATGCCTCAGGACCCTCAGGATCCTCAGAACTGCCACCTCTCCGACGAAGCGTTCGAGAGGGAGAATGGGGAGAGGAAATCGCGGGCCAGGACAACATCTGCTTGTTTCCGGGAGAGGGACCTGATGGTGTTCGAGCTGGCAAACTATGCCAGTTTCGGCAACGACCCCGCAAGAATCTTCGTGTACCCTCTTGCAATACAATGTCATATCGTTGTGCGGGAAGTGCATGGCAGCGGGTCCCGTATGGATGAAAAACTTCGATTCGTTTCGGCACCGTCTCAGGGCTCTCAGTAGCAGTCGAGTAACCCCTGTCGGCCCGATCGATTCGCTCGGCAAGTGTTCCGATGGCTGGTTACTGACTGGCGATGCTGCCTGCAACAAACCGCGTGGTCTCCGTATTTGCCTCTGCGACAAGCAGCCGCCGATCCACACCCAGGATGCGAAGGACGGCGTGTTACGCAAGGCAGCACTGGCCTGTGAAGCCGACGACGACAACGAAGATCCCGAAGAAGAGGAAGAAGGAGAAGAATGTGAAGAAGCGGAAGAAGGCAGAAAGCTGCTGATCATCAAGTTTCGTCGCCGACCCCACCCTCCCCTCCCCCGCCACCCCCCTGCACTGCAGCATATTTTATTGGTAATTTTGGGCCAATTTTGACCATTTTCCCCTTGTGCCCAACATGATTCAAGCTTCGACTTCTTTCTCGACTCGGGGTATGGTTGAACCCTTTTGACTCATACTTTCCACAACGGCCGGAGAGAGTCCGGAATATGCGAATTGTCCCCCCTGCTTGGCCACTCAACATGTTCCCCCCCGGTTAAAATGGGTGAAAATGACCTGGTCATGACCAGGTCATACCTGGTCAATGACCAGGTATGACCTGGTCAAGATTTGACCAGGTTTTGACCTGGTCAGGGTCTGACCAGGCCACCGTGTCCACACCCACATCCCCCCCCCCCCCCACCCCGACCCCCATGCACCGCCCTTGGAGAAGGGAGACACCATAGCAGCAGCAGCAGCAGCAGCAGCAACAAGCCACATAGCACAGGATGCAGTGGGATGGCAGTTTGAACCATCTTTAGACGCACTCCTGTCAGCCCCGTCACCCCCCGGTGTGAGAATTCCCTTGCCAACACGCCTCGCGTTTGCCGTGTATTCCTTCAGGATGCAGTTCGGCAGCGCGTGCCCTCCCCAATCTTTTCTGCTGGGGATGTGTGGGTGGCACACCCCACACATTCCACCCCCCTCCCCCCACACCCAGACCGGGCCACTGGGCGGACAATCTAAACGCACCGAAACCGATGATTGCATCGCACCTTGCGTCTAATAGTGTGCAAATTCCTTGCGCATGCTTTGGACGATCTCAGTCTCGTTGAACCGGCTGCCGAACGCCTCCACAAAATCGAAATTCTGGTCGAAGAAGTAGATCGCAATGGAATGGTCAATAAGGTAGTCGCCTTCATCCTCCTCGACAGCACTGGGGGACGAGAAGTAGATCCGGTGTGACTTGCAGATATCAGCCACCTGCTCGTGCGTCCCGACCAGCCCGATGAAGTCCTTGTGGAACTCCGACAGATAGCTCTTCACCTCCTTCAGGCAGTCCCGCTTCGGGTCGCAAGAGACAAACAAGGGTGTGAACTTCTTGTCAGGGAAGGCAGCGCGCAGCGCGTCCGTCACACGGGACATGCGGTGCAGCTCCACCGGGCAGATCTCTGGGCAGTGCGTGAACCCGAAATACATGATGGGGAATGTCCCGTAGAAGTCAGCACGCGTCCGGGGAACCCCGTCGAAGTCAACGAGGGTCCAGTTCCCCCCGACATCTGCGACCCCCGTCTTGCGAACCTCAGAGATCTGAGCGGCTGCGTTTTTCTCCTTGTTCTTCTCCGACTTGAAATACCAATAAGCCAGAGGCGCCGTCACCAAGATAATACCCAGCTGCAGCAGGCGCAGCGCCCCTTCCCTGTCCTTCTGAACCTCTTCACTCTCAGCGCGGTTCTGCCTCGCACGCTGGAACTCTTCCACCGACCCGTAGAGCTCCTCCTCCCCACCAGCCTTGTTGCCACCCGCCCCCTTCCCACCCGGCTGCGATTTAAACATCCTGCGCTGCAGCAGCAGCGCATACCCCCTCCCCTGCATCGTGCTCCCCGCGGACAGCACGCCCCCTCCCGCAAAGCGGCAGCATGGCAGCATCGCCCGCTTCAAAACAACAGACATTTTCTCCGCCTCAGCCTGCGACAACAAGGGTGAGTACGAAAAGCTGGGTGTAGGAGGAGGAGGAGAGGGGGGGGGGGGTTGTGGACGGCTCAGATGTCAGAAGCGATATTCGGGTAATGTGTACGTTCAGGTGGGGGGTGGGGGTGGGGGCTTTGGGGGGGGGGGGGGTGGAGGGTGGAAGGGGTGTGTGGGCTTGCAGGGGAGTTGTGGCCTTAAAATGCAGCCACCCGCTCCCTGTTTGCGGTGTGGAGTTGTCAGGTGGGTAGATGGGAGAGGGGGGGGGGGGGGGTGGGGGTTTACAATGCATGAACACAGCCCCCACCCTCCCCCCACTCCCTGGCCTCTATAGCAAGAAGACTGGTTGGGAGGCGCGTGTGGAAGCGCATTGCATGTAGGGGAGGAGGGGATTGGGGCGATGGGGGTGTGGTGTCCATGCCATGATGTCACGCCTCCAGGCCATCGTTGCAATCGGTGCCATTCTGAAGCAGTGCCGCCAGCTGCAATGCGGCAAACACAGCGGTGCGTTTTATTTTGGCCTGCCTTTTGTCAACAGCGGAACGGAGAGGCAAAATACAGGCACACACCCTGTCACGCACATGGTGGACTCAAGCCACCCTAGCGGGAGTCGGAGAGGGAGTCGACAGGGAGAGTCGAAGACTTCCACTCATGGGCATCCTAGCGGGAGTTCAGACTCTCGAAACGGGTTGCCCTCGCGAGAGTCCACCGTGCAAGCAACAAGAGGAAAATATAAGGCACCATCTGCGCGCGCGAAACTCAAACAAGAGAAAAATAAAACAAGTCCACATGCCCTCATCCTGGAAGAATAAATCCCCTCAAATATCCAACGGTGGTGGAGAGGCTGATTTATGGCGTTCTTCCATCGTCCCCCCCCCCCCCCTGCGCTTTCGGGGGGGGCAACGCCTCCAAATGGTTTCATCGTGGGAAAAAGACTGCATAAAACGAAGCCCTTCCTCCTCAGGTTCGAGGCCTATATGGAAACAACAGGGCACACTGTGCGTTGTCACAAAAAAAAGTGCGCTACTTTGCAGACAGCTCTGCGAGACACACAGATCTTCTCTTCTCACTTTACTGCAGTTCTGAGCGAATGCCCTTACGACGAAGATGCAATAAGGTCGCCTCCCTGTCCCCCCCCTTCCCAGAGACTATGGTGGAATGATGGTAACAGGAAAGAGATAAGAGGGTGGAGTTTGATTGTCGAGAGTGAAGGCAAAGGCAACTCACCCAGCACCCTCTCGCAGTGTAGTCAGGCCTGCCCAAACAGGTAGTGCATGGTTTGGGCTGAATTAATTTCGAAAAAATGGGAAGGTAGTGCCGGCACGACCTGCCGGCACTACCTGGATTATTTTTCAAGTGGGGGATGAGGATGGGTCCTCTGGAACCACCCCCTTCTTCCTGTTTTTTGCAGCCCAAACCTGGGGTTTTCCAGCCAAAACCCGGATATTGTCCCCGCTCAGAGCCAGATGTTCGCTACCGTGGCCTCCGGCGGCTGGGGGGCTCCGCCCCCCAGACCCCCCTGTACCGTATGCCTGCCTCGTAGATAGTCTTTTGGGTGCACAGCGAATGGAATTCAGACCACCCTCGTAGGCTCAGCAAGACGGCAGCTCACACAGAACAGTTACACCGCAAGGGACAACTCCGGCGGCTGGGGGGCTCCGGGTCTACCGGTAGCTGTGGACACTAGTCGGCAAGTTCATGGTCCACCCCCATGGGTGGCGCAAACTGGCCCCCTCCAGGGTTTCCGCGAGGGCGATTTTTGGGCGAAAACCCCCTTTTTATTTTTTTCCCCCATTTTCAGTGGGCGAAATCGCCCCCCCCCCCCCCCCCCTTTTTTTTTTGGGCCAGTAATTTTTGGGCGAAATCGCCCCGGAAGTTCGGCTGGAGGAAGCTGGCCTGGAGTGGAGGCACTGGTCTCGTGCCAGGTATGGCTGGTATGCACTGTTCTTCTCGGTTTCGTAAGTCGAAACCTAGAAAAAAGTTGCCCTCCCTTCCGCCCACAAGAGATGTTCACTACCGTGGCCTCCGGCGGCTGGGGGGCTCCGCCCCCCAGACCCCCTCATGTGGCATGTCCTTGTGATGACAATTTATCGTCACATCGGTGGAGCCCGTGCCACACTCAAAACGCAGCCCAACTCACATCCAATCTGAGTGGAGGTCAGAAAGCAAGGCGGGCTTTGTACAAGTTGCAAAGGCCAGTCCCACCCTGAGCTGGCTCTCAGGATAACGGAACATCATGCATCAACTGGCTAATGCCCGGAGCGCGAGGGCGCGAAGCGCCCAGGTGTGGCTCTATTTTGGGGGTATTTTGGCCAATTTTCGAAATCCTATTTTGGTTTTTTTGCACTTTTTTTGGGTGCTTTTTTGCACGATTTCTGTGCCTCAGACACAGATTTTGGTGTGATTTTTGCGCTATTTTGATTCACTCGGCCTGACCGATGCATACGATTCGAAAAAATGGCGAAAAAATCGCTATCAACAACGGTGAACGAATGGAGGTAGATGGGGAAGTGGAAGGACACAGCACGCCCTCCCACTGCTCGCCATCTGTACACTACCTCTCTGTTCAAGGCGGTCAGTGTCACTTGATGGCGCTGCACACAAATCACTGCTACATCCCAGGGCGCCTTCCCTTGTGAGAATAGCGGAACTTCTGCGGTTGCAGTTTGGTGGTTGAGGCCGGCGGTGATATCACTTTGGTGACTGTGCTTCCTTCCCCCTGAGCTCGATCAGATCCAGGTCGACCTGGTGCTGCGTGGCTCCTGGTGTGTTATCTCTTTGCTTCCTCGCACACATACACGTGGTTCCGCGAATCGCCACGGATGCCCACCAAGTCGAACCCGAAACATGATCACGGGCCCACGACGACCCTTTCGAGATGTCATGGCCGCAAGCCCGCAAACCCGATCGCATTCGCAAGGTGGTTCGTCTCTTAGAGATCAGTGCTCGGGCCCAGCCTCCCGCGAGGGTGCTGGAACCGACATGCCGCAGCCCCGTACGCGCAAGGGCTTGGCTCCAAGACCAGGCACATGCCACAGGGGGGTGTGGGGGGCGGAGCCCCCCAGCCGCCGGAGGCCACGGTAGCGAACGTCTGTTGGCCTGGCTCCATAGTCGCATACGCTCAAGTACAACACAACTGACAGATAGCACATGTCGCATGGGGGGACGATAAATTGTCGCGCAAAGACACGCCACAGGGGGGTCTGGGGGGCGGAGCCCCCCAGCCGCCGGAGGCCACGGTAGTGAACATCTGTTGGTTTGAGCTCGAGAGCAAGCCTCTCACACCACCGCCCTCCGACCCCCCTCTCCACCCCCCAGGTGCAACATTTTTTTGCACCCGGAAAATGTGTTCTTTTGACTGTTTGAGCACATCCAAGACCGGGAACATAAAAGAATTCTGCCAATGCCAAGTAGGGTCACAATAAAACCCAAAGCAAAATGGTGCAAAAAAGTAGTGACCACCACCCCCATCCCCACCTCCGGATGCAAAATTTTTTTTGGCCACGGAAAATGTGTTCTTTTGAATGTTTGAGCACCTCCAAGACCGGGAACATAAAAATTTTCTGCCAATACCAAGTAGGGTCACAATAAAATCCAAAGGAAAAAAGTGCAAAAAAAAATAGTGCAAAAAAATATTTTTCCCCCAAATTCCTATTTTCATTCCGTGAAATAGATACACGCCTGGAAGCGCCCGAGCAAATTTTTTTTTAGGGGCCTTTTTTGCAAGAAATTTATCGCCCACAGAAATTTTGGAGGTGGGCGATTAGCGGAAGCCCTGGCCCCCTCCAGCACTCGGGGGGTTCTTCATTTTTTCGAAAATTTTTGGCTGGCACTACCTTGGTTTGGGCAGATTATTTTTTTCTGGAGATTCCATTGACCTCACTGCCCTCTCGCAATGTTCGTCCTTTTTTGTACGAGAGGGTGCGGTGGGGGGCACGGCATGTTGTTTTTCATAACACAAAATGTAAAAAAAAGTAGATCGCATTTTTTTGGCCGGTGCGGGGGGGGGGGGGGGGCCAGTGATGCACGGTGGGATCTTGTAAATTTTACATGTACACGGTGGACTCCAGCGGCCCTAGCGGGAGTCTGGGAGCGGGAGTCTGAGCGGGTGTCAAAGACTCCCGCTAGCGGGAGTCTATACTCCCGCTAGGGGGAGTCTGACTCCCCCTAGCGGGAGTCTTTTCACCTATTTTCATCCATTTTTCCCATGATATAGTTACAGTCTACTGGCGTGGGGGGTAAAATCATGCGGGGGGAAGGTGGAAGAGGGATGGGGAGGGGCTTGTTTTGCTTCTGTCAGTTTCCCCGGACTCTGGACTACCTACCTATCCTCCTGGTAGCGGCTGCACCTGCGGAGGTGAGCGGTTAGAATTTGAGGTGTCAAAGTGCGGCCATCGCCTGTCGTAGTTGTGTTACACCTTGGGCAAGACAAGCCATCCTGCAGGCCTCATCTTCTTCGTCAGAACTGTCATCCCCCTCCTGCTGTGCGCGTTGGTCAAGCGTGCTCAAAGTCGCCTCGGATGACACGAATGGTGTGAAAGTCGCCCCCAGCGGGATTGGCATTTTGCACAAGCAGAGCGATAATTTGCGGTGTCCTTCGGGGAACCGGGACAGGAAGTAGGGCGCGCTGATGGGTTCAACGAAGTCCTGTCTGTTGCAGTGCACAAACCCCTTCTGCAGCTGTGTCAACTGTGTGCAAAGAACATACACAGCCAATCTATGAGCGTGTCGGGTGTGCAGACACGGACACAGAATGACTTCTCTATACCCGAGGATCCCGTCCTGCGACAGGTGCGCAACCTTCCAAGGCATGCCCGATGCGCGCCGCTTCTCTTCTGCCATCGCAAGATCTCTCTCGTAAGTTGCGGAGCTGGCGATTGTAACGGCATCTTTCTTGCGATGTCCGTTCTCTGCTTCTTCAAATTCGTCGTTGTTCTGCAGAGGCACTGCATCTTCTGGAGCCCACCAATGATGGAGACTGTGTACGTAGGCATTGCGCGTTGATCCCTTTTCGGCATGCTCCATCAACCAGTGAAATATATGCCCTGAGATCCGAGCACGCAAGAAGGGAATCCGGGCTGACTCATCCTTGCATCCCCAGAAGTGCCAGGGGATGTCTGCATACCGGAAATGCATGAGGTCTGCAAGGGAGACAAAGAGGTAGCGGAACAAGCCCTTGTAGGTGTGTCCTGTGACAGGCAAGCACGACCTTCCGGAACTGAGCACCTGTCCCATTCTGCGACACATTCAGTGCAAGGTTTGTACAGGTCTTGTCGAATATTTTTTTGTTGTCTCATCCAGTACCCTGATCAGCCGCATGGCGAGCCCCTTGCAGTCATGGAGTGCTGGGGTGACGTAGCGGGCATTGGGAAGCACACCTGCCAAGAGGGAGGGGTAGCCAGCCTCTTTTATCTCAGAGAGAGTCAGGTGCGGGTATCGATGCACCTGTTGATACCAGCGTTCTTCTGGGATGTCGCACAGTGAGCATCGGTGCCCTCGCCCCCCGCATCGCCTCATTGTTGCCCACTGCTGATCTATACTCCCGCTAGCGGGAGTTGGACTCCCCCTAGTTGAGACTCCCGAAAAGGGTTAAACCCGGTAGTGGTACCCTACCCCCGCTGGAGTCCACCGTGCAAGGCCGGATCAGCCCACGGGTGGGTTTGAGGAAGAAATCTGGGGGGGCAAATTTTGCTGCGACTTCCGGTTTCACCCGGCCGAACTCCAGCATCTATCCAGACCCACGGTGCCAAGCCGTTCGCCCGTGTCGCGATCATTCGCGGCTTCAGGCTGCCCCCGACGACACGTTTGTATCCTGCACCTTGCCATACTTCGCCTCCACCTTGTATATGACGGAGAGCGCCCTCCTTCCGCATCGTTGCGACTTCCCTGACAGCGAACTTATCCATGTCAGGGAAGACATGGCGATGATTGCGTTGGCCACCTGGGTGCTGTGCTTGTGGAGCTCCTTGCTCAACACCGTTGCTAGGAGCCTTCTAATGGATCCCAGTGTCAGCACACTGCCCCCTTTTTTAACAGGGAAGGCCGTGCAAAAATCATGCACAATGTTCGTCGCCTCCGCAGCCTCGGGACTCTCTGCGCTCTTCTTCTTCTTAATCGACTTTGCCGCCGGCTTCGCTGCCGGCTTCGTTGTCGTCTTCCCCATTTTTGTGAATCAGGTCTGCGAGCTGGGATGGGTGGAAACGTCCGTTTCGTTTGGTGTGGCTGTACTTCAGTGACGAGTGCCACATTGCATAGGTATCATGGGAAAAATGAGTGAAAATAGGTGAAAAGACTCCCGCTAGGGGGAGTCAGACTCCCGCTAGCGGGAGTTGGACTCCCCCTAGTTGAGACTCCCGAAAAGGGTTACCCTACCCCCGCTGGAGTCCACCGTGTACGGTTTTTCTGATTTTGGTTGATATATACATTGGCGTATATATACATCGGCACATCACTGGGGGGGGGGGGGGGGGCGGTAGGGAAAGGCACTGACACAGTTTGACATGAGTCAAGAGTCAAGCTCCGACCCACATCTCCATCCCGTCATCTCATCATCAGCCCTCCCCTCCTCCACCCCATCCGGCATATGGCAAGAGGTTGTCGATAACATATCTGTGCCCTCCTTCCCCCCTCCACCCTCACACACACTCGCCCCACTGGCTCGTGGGGCGGCGGTAACAAACCCCAACAACTGCTGAAAATTGGTTTGTTCGAACAGCAACACCTCCCCGCTCCCACCACACACCACGTGAATCTTTGTATAGTAGTGTAGACACACACCGAGCACTTGATCTTGGTGTGGTCTCCACTGTCACACACACATCCCATATCCGACGAAGTGTGGTGTGGAGGCAGGCAGTGTGGAGGTGGTGTGTCGCAAGATCCAGCTCAAGAAGGCACAGAAAGGTATTCACCCAGCGGCTGGCTGCACCGAACCATACAACAAGTAAATAGGCACGGCGAAGGATAGAGTTGATGGAGAGTGAGGGGTGGTGGTGGTGATATGATGATGATGTGATACGAAAGGACATCTGAGGGCGACCAAACCCGCAAACCAGGAGCCGAACCAAAAAGGAAACACGCTACGGCAGAAACAGATGGTAGCGGCAGGGGGGGAAGGGGTGGGGCATTGAAATAAAAATAGAAGGAATCACAAGGGTGATCTCCCTTCACTCGCTATGCAGGTTGTGTCTGAGAGCCAGTGCTACATCCGGCCTGTGCTGTGTTGTTGCACTGTGTGGGCAGTAGCAGGCTGTTGTGGCGTGAATAAACATTCACACATTGTGTGCATAACATTGTGTCCTCATAGAGGACAGGTGTTTGTGTCGCCTATAGAACCTGTTCTGACGCTTCCAGGGCGGTGTCCTATTCGCGGCAGAGGGGATGAGGGGGTATCAAAGGGAGTGCATTGGGACGCACTGCAGCGATTTCAGGGGTTGAACCTCCCCGCCGGATCAGCCAAGTTGAAAGGCATGCGGTCAAAAGTCCAAAAGGGTCAAAAGGCGCACGTATATGATGGGGTGATGGCACACACCCCAACGGAACGCGCTTCACCTCTTGTTCTGGGCTTGGTCAGCAGCCACCCGGGGCAAGGTGGGACGGCCCGCTCTGGTTGGGTCCTTGCACGTCCCTGGCAGTGGGAACATCATCGGACACACAGGCAAGCAATCCACACATCCATTGGTCGGGGAACGCACCGGGGGCATCCGTTGTTCAGCATGCAGGCTGCCCAAACGCGCCTCCCAGGGCTGGGTCACAAAGAAACGGGGAGGGAAACCATCTGCCAGTCTGATGAAGTGGTGTGAGTGGGGTCGCAAGATCCAGCTAAAGGCGCAGAAAGGTTCCCCCATTTGGCTACGCCGAACAAAAAAAACATACAAAAGGGGTGGAAAAAAACAAAGCACGCACGCAGGGCAGCATCAGAATCAGTGAAAGATTGGCAGGCCCCTGCGTGGTGCATTCAGCTTTTGCTTGTCAAAACATGTTGAATGAATATTTTTGGCCGTGCCCTTCGGGGCCCTCAGCAGCCTCCCGGTGAGAGTGGCTCTCGGGCCCTTCTGGACACAGCGGCATTGCATCACCAAGATGTCGCCTCTTCCTCTAAAGGAAGTGCGTAATCCGGGAACCTCCTATTCTTTGCAGCACAGGAGACACCCAGGTAGATTTAACCCTAGGGTGGGTGGCCCAAGGGATGAGGCTACGGGAAACATCGCTTTGCCGCAGTGTAGAACACCGAACAACCTCCGCTGTCAACACTCACAGGACATTGCTTGAATACACACGTACCAGACGGGCTTTACGCTCTGTACCAAACGATGCCCAGTGTGAGGCGCGTGATTTGTCCCGTCCTGCTCTAGGTTTACGCGATGTTCGGCCAGAATCCTTTCTGGACAAAACACTTCCGAACACTGAAAAATCGGGCACCAATCCGCAGCGTGACTGTGTAGACTGCCGGCTCTTCTTGTCTGCATTTTGGAGCGAAGCCCATACACGTGAATGTTTTGATAGTCGTGCAGAGCACACCTCTTGAAATAACACACGCGCGAGAGACACAGACACACGATTATCATTGTGGTCGCACCGAAAGAACTCTGGTGCTGCCTCCAGTGCGACCCGGATACATTCTGTTCTTCGATTCAGATAGGCCTGACACGGCCTGCCACGACACGGGATAGCTGATACCCTGCTACACAGAAGGCACCTCCTTGTGGGTTATTCGTGGATTCTGCAACCATCAGGCCAACGCACTGCACCCGAGGGGTGCTTGGGAAAGCACAGACATGGGAGATGGCTGTGTCGTGAAAGGAAGAGCCTGGCAATGACGGCGTGCATAATACGACATAGGGGGGTGTCGATTATATCCAATTTTGTCAAAAAAATTTAAAAAAATCGGGGAAAAAACGCTGAATTTCGATGAAAAAAGGCGAAAAAAAGAGTATGGGGAGTTGGGTCCAGTTTAGCAAAGTTGTGATATTTTTCGGGTGTTTTTTTGAATGGGACACCCGAAGAACCCGATGATATGTGAATGACATGTGATGAAAAAGCATCCGCTGGACAAACCCCAAGCTTGCTGCAGCAAGCATCCGCAACGGCCAGTGGGAGTAGGGGGGGGGGGGGGGGGGGGGGCGGGGGCCTCCTGTCAGTCCGGTCTGATCTGCGACACGGTACGGCACACCGGCAGAATGCCGCTGACGGAACAACAAACAGTCCACGAGAGACGACCGCACGAGAACTGATACGATATCCAAGTCGCTAAGTAAGTCACACCACATGGACGTGATCTGCTCCTTTCTTTGGTTAAAAAAGGGAAAGGCACGTGGGAAGGACACTGAAGGTCGGAGGCTCCACCGAAAGAATCTCGGAAGGATGATACCTCGGCCGCGCGTTGAAGAGCGCGGGATCTTCCACTTACTGGGAAGGATGTCTGACACTCGCCTGATATGGCGGGGGGGGGTCGAAAAGGAAAGCCCGGGCCCGGAAAAGTTTCTGCCGATGGATCTTCGACAGACGAAACGAATGCGAAACAAATACCTGCTGGAATAGTGTAGCCACAGCTCATCAGAGCTGTCAACTGCACTGAGTTCTGCAAGCCCAAAATCACAGATAACGAAACGAAGCAAACCATAGATCATAACAAAACGAGGCAGGGCGTCATCTCTTCGACCCTGCCTGGCAATTACCTGCCCTTCTTCGCAGCCTTCCCGCCGGGCTTCTTCGCCCCACCCTTCTTCGGAGCGGCCTTTTGCTTGGGGGTAGCAGACCCCCCCCTGGGTTTCTTGTTTAGGGGGGCCGTCCCGCTAGCAGGCGAGCTCTCTGAAGGCCGCTTCTTCTGCGGCTGCGCAGGGGTCTTCTTCTCCTTCGTAGGGGGCGCCTGCTTCTGCGGCTGCGCAGGGGTCTTCTTCTCCTTCGTAGGGGGCGCCTGCTTCTGCGGCTGCGCAGAGGTCTTCTTCTCCTTCGCAGGGGGCGGGGCTTCGGAGGTGCGCTTCTTTTTCCGTGGTCTCTCGTCGTCAGAAGATGAAGAAGATGCAGACGAAGAGGCAGAAGAGGAAGTAGTAGTAGTAGTCGTTGTTGTTGAAGAGGTATGCGGGAAAGAAGAGGAAGAAGGGGAGAAGTCAGACGAATCTTCCGTGTCCGACGAGTCGCCGCTCTCCAGATCGCCACACTCCGAGGACCGCAGACTGCCCGCGTCCACGTCATCCTCTTCCGCACCGTCCATGAAGAGCCGATCCTTATCGGCGGAGGGACTCCACACCTCCCTGCTCGCGGAGGACTTCCAGGTCCCAGGTTCCACCGACAGCTCGGCGTCAGTGAGGGCGCCCCATGCCTCCCTGGCTACGAGGGTCTGCCACGTGGCCTTCTTCTTCTTCTTAGCCCACAACTCCAGCAGGGCGTCGGCCGCAGCCTGCGAGGCCAGAGCATCAGCCTCGCTCCACGGGTACTTCGCCGTGGTCTGCTGGCGGGTGAGCGTGCTCGCCTTGAGCGTGTACCCGCACAGGGGCATCTCCGGGATACTCCAGCGAAGCCTGAAGTTGTGGAGGTGGGCACACACCTGGAAGCACGAGTTCAGCCATTCGAGGCCGCCCGTGACATTCTGCAGGTTCCAGATCTCCCGGAAGACCTTGAACGACTGCTTCAGCCGTGCGATGGCCCTCTCCACACGCGAACGGGCAGCAGCGTGTGCGCGGTTAAACTCCACGCACGCAGGAGTACGCAGGCGGAAAATTCGAAAAACAAAAAATGTTGCTAAAGGGTCACCCTAAAAACCTGGATTCCCACTATACATTATAGTAACCACAGGGACCCCTGGCTGGGGGACCGATTTTTTATCTTCCACTAATTTCTGTGAAAACTGACCGACATTCCCGGGTCGCTACCCATACCTAGCGGAACGTGGTGGTGCGTTGTCATCAGTTTTCTGGCCGTTTTCGCCGCGGAAACGCTATAAAACTACTATGGGCGATTTCCCTAAGGAATTTCCAACCAAAACGTTGGATTTCCCGATGGCACCCAACATGGACGGATTTTCGAGTGGCTGAAATCCGAAATTGTTTTCGGGGAGGTACACCCCCCGGAAATTTCACCATCGAAGGAATTTTGCAGTTCTGAGCTGTTTCGAAAATATTGCCGACGTCACCAAAAACACGATTTTTGCAGGGATTTCGCGCACTGACTCTGATCGAAAAGTTGTCCGTGGATCAGAATCAGTCGGAGTCAGTCAGTACAATCGCCCCCAGACAACTTTTCGATCAGAGTCAGTCAGTCAATTTGACCGAGTCACTGAGAGCTATGCATCATTGCCAGAGGGGAGGAGGTGGCACACGCACAGTTGATTGAGTATCCATGATTCGGCGATTCGTTGCAGGGGAGGGCAAGAGACATGTGCCCCAACAGCGTTAGCGGAAAGAACTGAAGGAAACGAGACAGGCAAACAAAGAATACTCAACTCGACACCTCCCCTCCCTCCCTCTTCCTATTCGGCGTCAAAACAATCACAAAAAGGATGACCAGACCATGGGAACAAACCGCCTCTGACCCACGGCTGCCACCTGAGCGAGCAATTCCTGCCGCTGAAATGGCCAGCCTCCCTCCCGACAGCAGGCAGGGCGGACTCTGGCAGCAAAGAGAGCTAAATCGGGGAGGGACAGTCATACACCCAGCAGGAAAACATCGCAGGGTGTCTTGAATATGTGTGTGGAGAGAGGGGAAGGGAGGGGAAGGGAGAAAGATGGGCCGTGGTTTTTCAGAAGTTAACAAGCAGCTCCACCCCTCTCAACAACACGGTGGGCTTCGGCCGGTGGGGGGGGAAACAGTTGTCCAAGCGGGTCCCAGGCGCCAAAACAAAATAATGGAGCGGCGGTTTTCCGACTAAAACAAATCACCCCGCTCCGCCGGCTGAAGTCCACTGTGAACATCTTACACAGCCTCCAACTTTGGTTCCAACTTCCAAATGGGACAGTTGCAGCGGGGTCTGGACCGCCGCTGCAACTCGCCCCCATAAAAGGTGGAGCCTGCCAGGGGCAGGGGGTGACCACCGTAGGCGACAGGCCTCCATCGGTGGGTATTGACTCCCGAAAGGAAAGGCAAGCCGACCCTCCCTACAACCTTCCAGCAGCGGGGCGAGGGGGGCAGGCGCAGGGGGGGAATGGGGGGTGAGGGGGTAGGCGGGTGAGACGTTTCGGCATCGACAGCCGCCAGCCTGACGGATGATACGGCAGGCAGCAAGGATGAAGTCGGGTGGTATTCTCCCCCCACCCTCCCCCCCCGTTTATACGTTTGCTTTTGCCCCACCAGCCTTGCCTGATCATCCCTGGCTGCGGCAATCAAGGCGTAGCCCCTCCGCACACGCATGCGAATCTTTTGTTCTGGAAATCAGGGAAAGACAAGCAGACAGACCAGCAGAACAGCACTTCAAACCGATGTTACCTCCACACCGCCCAACCACACCTGCGCCGAAGGTCCACTGAAGGCACTCATGCGAAGGAGGTTAATGGGATGGGTGTCAGGTAAGAAGACCTGCTTGTGCGAGGGGTGGGGGAGGGTGGGGGAGGGCGAGGAGAAAGGGGGCCGTGGAGTGGCTCCACCCCGGCATCACATCTTCCTGTAGGTGATGACCAGGCACGCCGCCTTGCTCTTATTGCCATCGCGCGAATCGGCAACCCGCTTCGCCTTCAGCGAGGGGTCGCGGCTCTCGATCAGAAGCGCCAGCGACGAGGTCGACAGCCACCCATCCCGCCCTGTGATCTCCGCAATCACGGAGGACAGGTCAGGCGTGCGGTACATCCGCCCCCTGCTCCACATGCTCATCGAGTCCCACTGCACGCTGGCAGTGGTGAGAACACGGCGCGACGGCGGGTGATCCTCGCTGAAGTAAGCAGACGAATCTGCCGCCTCCCCACGGATCACCAGCACAGGGGACTGCACGCTGCTGTCCTCATCTGCGGTGAACTCCACAAACGCACCCACGATATGAGCCCCACGCGGCACGCCCACCCCGCGGAACCGGAGGCCCACCTTCTGCATGGTCTTCTCATAAGGCAGCTCCAGGTCGCTGCTCCCGAAGTTCAGCTCCCCGTCGGGCCTCTCCTCCACGTCGTCGTCATCGCCGCTGATCCGCACGCGGTGCTGCACGACGTTGAACACCCCCGGTGCAGGGGACAGCGGGGTGGACGGAGGGGGCGGCATCGACACCCCGCTGCTGCGGACATAGTACCTCACGCGCAGCTTGGGGCCCACCCCATTCCCGTTGCGCGACTCGGCGACGCGCTTTGCGGAGGTGGGGCGGGAGGCCCGGTGGATCACGGCGGAGACGGCGTTGTCGGACTCCCAGTCGGGGTTGCTGACAACCTCCTGCAGCGCCACCGCCAGGTTCGGCGAGGAGTAGACGACACCAGGCACCCACGGGTCGAAGAGGGGCCACACGACGTTGCGCGAGAGTGTGCGCTGGGAAGGCCTGTCGAAGGGCCACCACACGTCGGAGTCGGCATCGGTGTCGAAGCCGATGAGCACGGCAGGGCCAGGCCCTCCGCTCGCCTCGTTGCAGACGAAGTCGATGTGTGCCTCGAGGATGGTGGCGCCCGTTGGGATGGGCACGTCGCGCCACCTGATGCCGATGATCTGGTTGACGTCGCCGTGGGAGTCGTGCAGCAGCTCCAGGTCGCTCGAGGAGTAATACATGCGTCCGTTCCGCTCGTTTTCCTCCACATCGTCGTAGCGGTGGGCGACGGGAACTGTGATCACGGTGCCTAGGGAGAGACACTGAACCCCGGGGATCAGCACGCTGGCCGCCGCCATCACTGCCACGCTGAGAGACATGTTGCGGCTCACAATGTGCTTGGGAGAGAGATGCCTAAAGAGGGATGCGGTAGTGCAGCAGTGCTGTGGAGTGGGGGTGGGGGGTTGGCACGGTAGGATGATTGGGGAAAGGGGACGGCTTGCAGGGGGTGAGGTGGGGGGGCAGGGCATCTCCGGCCCAGTCGCATGTGCAGGCAGATCACGGACTCCGAACAAAATAACTGGACAGACGCGGCAGCAATAATCCGATCACCCCTTCCCGCTCCAGCAAAAAATAAAACGGGAAGACACATGGCCAGCGTTCGGTATGCAGTGCACACATGCACTCGCAGGCACCGTTTGTGCAGAACAAGGAATGCAACTCCGAGTCCTTTTTTATAACTTTTGAAGCATTTGCGTGCCGCCGACAAAACACTATCTACCCTCAGGTAAATGGTTCGGACGGGGGCTTATAGGTGCGGAGATCGTCATCCTTTGCTGAGATCCGGTGCGCAGCGGTGAGGGCATTCCGTAAGGAATCCGTATTCCGCATCGAGGCCGTGGGGCAGGAACGGAAGGCGCTGGAGCTGATGGGGTGCTTGGAATAGATCACATGCCACGGATCAACGTCCCCCCTATGCCGCTTCTTCGACCTCGAGACACCGACAAACGCCGTCTCCGGCGCCCCCTGCCACTGCACCTCCTGCACGGCATGCTCGCCTGGCTGCGCCGCGTGCATCACCGCATCACCCCCACACCGCACAACCCACCTCCCTCCGCTATCGTCAAACTCCAACACAGCACCCGACGGACCAGCCCACCGCAGCCCTGCACAGGTCGGCTCAAAGGAATACACACCCTGGATCTCAGGGTGCTCCATCGAGAACAGCTGCAGCTTCGCAGGGGGGCGGGAGGGCCCCAACTCGCTGCCATCCACACCCGCCCCCACGGGGCTGGGCCCGCCACCCGCTCCCGCATGTCCCTGCTGCGATTGGGCACACCCAGACACGTCGGGGCTGGCTGTGCCCGATCTGTGCGCCTGCTGCTGGGCCTTGCGGTGCAGCCTGTTGAGGGTGACCTGCGCTGCCAGCGGGACGCCATGCCTGTGCAGCATCTCATCCGTCGCCCTGTTGTAGGCGGAGTGCCGCTTGCCGCAGCGGTAGCTGCGCAGCATGCACTCCTCCTGGGGGGTCAGGAAGGTCGGCGGGCGGAACACCGCCGCCCGCCTCCGCCGCTGCAGCCCCGACAGCTCCGACAGCAGGGCCTCGCGCGACACCACCGCGTCAGACAACTCGCTGCACGCCAGCCCAGGCCGCGATCGCGGCTGCGCCTTCGCCGCGGAGCTGGGCAAGGCCCCAGAGGATCCGGGGGGCGTGGACCCGCTCTGAGAGCGGTGCAGCGCGGTAGCGGCAACCGGGTCCCCCGGCGCCACGCTGCGCTGCATGTAGGTGGGGAGGGAGCGCCCCAGCATGGCGACCTGCTGCTGTACGGCGCGGATGGCGTCGTCCAGCTGGCGCTGCTCTGCCTTGACACGGTCCTCCTCAGCGCTGATGGCCTTCTGCTTCGCCTTGGCCTGCGGAAGCGTGGCGTGTGTCTGCACGACGTGCTCAAACACTTCGTAGAAGGGCTCGCATTCCAGCTCTGCGTAGGACGCACCAGACCCATCGGCACACCCCGCAGCAAGGAGCATGTTGCTGGCATGGCGTGTGGTCCATGCTTGTGATGTGAGGCAGCTGAGGGCCTCCTTCAGATCCTGCACAGAGACGTGCCCATCGCGGTCGAGGTCCAGCAGCTGGTAGAGCTGCCCCTTCCACGCGCCCTCCTTGACAGCCTGCTCGATGCTGTGCAGCTGCTGGGGTTCGGCTGGCGGGGGCTGCCCGTGGTGGAGGCGGCGCCCGCTCTCCGTCAGCTGGCCCAAACCGGGGCTCTCGAGGCGGCTCTTGAGGCGCTCCACCTGCGAGGTGAGGCGGGCGACATTTGCGGCACAGGCCTCACGCTCCCTGGAGTGCAGGTTGCGCCCTCCCAGCTCCTGGCAGCGGCGCTCCAGTGACTCAAGGTCATCGCGTGCTGTGTCCCGCTCGGCCTCGAGGGCCTGCACCTGTGTGGCAAGGCCGTCCTTCTGTTTGGTGATGCGGTCGATGTCCCTCAGCGCGCCCTGCACGGCAGCATCTCGCCTGTCAGAAGAAGAGTGGGTTGGTGGGGGAGGGCAGTGCTACTGGGGGGGGCTAAATAGAAGCCCCCCCCCCTTGTATTCGGCGTAGGATCGAGTTTTTTTGGGGGTTTTCGAGGGCCCAAAATTTTAGAACCCTGTGCCTGGAATTTTGACCGAGTTAGATAAAAATTTCAGTGCAATCCTTCAGCACCTCCCCCCTAGATTTTTAGGTTTTCTTGACTCAATGGTCGAAATCTGCGACATAGTGGAAATCCCGGGGACATGTCGAATTCGAAAATTTTGGGTTAAAAAACCCCAGGGGGGACCCTTTAGTTTCACCCCCTGTTGGGGGGCCTGGTGGGCGTTCAGGTGAGCTGCGACCCTTGGTTCTGACAGAGTGCAGCAATGGTAATCAACCGTCGTGAACGTACTTTCGTGCCGGCATGGCTATCCATGGGCACCGTGGCATGTCGCCGCATCCGTTCCGATCACAAGTGCCAGAGGCAAATCAGGAGTCCTGGTCCAGTGCAGGCACCTGCGCTGCAGATACCCAAGGGACTGTTGTGCACAAAAATGCACACACAAGGACATCAACTGACCGAGGCAATGCAGCTCGCAGCCTATCGATTCGATTCGGGGCACAAGCCTCACGAGCTGGTCACGCGATACCACGTTACTCTGCGTGGCGTATTCCGTGCAGCCGAAATGGCTTGGGCAGCAGTGCACAGGGGACCTTCTGCTGCACTGCGACAGGACAACCCAAGCACGTGCCGCGTACATCCAGAGGTGAAGTTGGATGAGGAAGATCAGTGGCTTCTGGGAGGAAGAGGGCGACCGCATCCACGTCGCGGATAACACACTCAGCACACGAGCGGGCGTTGCAAGAAATCCCCCATGTGTAAACAGGGGAAATCGGGCTTTTAGGGGATCCTGGTCAGGAATAAAAAATTCCACACATATTTTTCGACTTCCTGAGGCCAAAAACCGGTGTTCCTGGACCCAGATGTGACATCTGGATGACATAATAAAAATCCAGAGTGCCTTAGAGGCGCGCGGGACATTTTTTTGGGGTTCGTGACTGGGGACCCCCTATTTTGGGGGATTTCCCGTAGGTGGAAAATGTCGATTTTCCAATTTTAAATCACTCTGGGGGCACCTGCGGGGCCATATTTTGCATTTTCAGACAGGGGACATATACCCTACAAACCCGATTTTCGGGTTTTTTGACCATTTTATGCCTTGTGCGAAAACGTGATATTTTTTGGACAAAATTCCAGGCACAGGGTTTAGGCATTTTTTGCAGTGGGTGGCCAAATAGAAGGGGGGGGTCAAATACAAGGGGGGGGGCTTGTATTCGGCGGAAGCCGAATTTTCTAAATTTTGGTGAATTTTGCCCCAGGTGACCTCGTGGAATCGCGATTTTCGCCTTCCATTGCACTATTCGGAATCCGTGCGGATCGTGGTGGGGTCATTTTGTGGGTGGTGGTGCCAAGTATCACACATGAAATGTGGGTCTGGTTTGGGTCCAGATTATGGGAGGATATTCCCGGGAGTCAGCCACCTGCAAGGACCCCCACACTGGTGTCCAAAACCCTGTTCTTTTGAATGTTTGGATTCCGTGCGGATCGCAGTGGGGTCATTTTGACCATGGGGTGCCTGTTAGGACTGGAAAAACAGGCTGAAAATTTGAAATTTGGCTGAAATTCGGCTTCCGCCGAATACAAGCCCCCCCCCCCTTGTATTCGGCGAAAAATTTTATGGATTTCGAATTTTCGGAGGATCCTTGAAATCGGTAGTGGACAGTAGCGGACAGGGCGGACATTTCCTTGTGGAAAAAGTGCCCGAAAAAAAAATTCGAAAAGGTCCCCCTTACAGAATTCGCCTTTTTTCAAAAAATCGGAAAATTTCGGACCGCAATTTGTACCCAAGAAAGTGCCGAATTTTCGGACTTGGTCCGATTTGAACGATTTCCGTGCCTCTTGCAACCCCCATGAGGGGGGGCTGCTGTTTCGGGTTCTTCCGGTGGTACATGCTGGGGTGTCAGGACAGGGAATCCTGCTCGCTGTACCCGGTGATCCCTGACGCAGCCAGGAAGTGGAGAGCCTTGGAACCCTGGTTGAGGCCTGTAACACCCGGCCTTCCTGCCACTTCTGGCATTGTGGAGTGGAGGTGGATATGGAGAAGGTTCTCTCTCCGTCCGGTCGAGCACAACCGTCCTCTCCAGCCAGGGGCCATCTACTTTCCAAACAAGGGCCAGGAACATGCTCAAACAAACTAATTGATCAGAAAATCTGGCTAGCCGTGGAATCATTGAGCAAAATTTGGGGAGTGATTGGTGCCCCATTGCTGCATATGACATGTCCATTTTTGACGATTTTTGGGCAGAATTTGGTGCGTGGGACCTTTCGATTTTCATGAATTTTTCGGAATTTCGTGGGGACCGGTACCCCATTTGAGGGCCAAAAATCTCATTTCCGAGGCCTGGGAATGGTCGCAGTGGCCTCAGATGTCCAAAAACGTTCAATTGACCTCTCCTCGAAAAAAAAAATCGAAAAGTCCCCCCGACTGGCACCCCGGATTAGGACATGTCTCTGGGGGTGTCCGGGGGGCATTTTTGGCCCATTTTTGGCTGGGGAAAATGGGCCATTTTTCACGATTTTTTCGGTTTTTTGTCCGGACCGGCACCGCATTTGAGGGGCCAAAATCTGATTTCCGAGGCCCGGGAATGGTCGCAGTGGCTTCATTTGGCCAAAAACGTTCAATTTACCCTTCTCCAAAAAAAAATTCGAAAGGGTCCCCCTACAAATCGCCGGTCTTAGGAGCAAAAAATTTGGGCACCCAGATTTCAAAAATTTTCAAACTATTTTCTGGACCAAAAATCAAACTATTGAGGTCCTGGCCGGACATGTCCGGGGGGGGGTCAAAATTGGATTTCCCGAATTTCCGGGTCCGGACATGTCCGCCCGGACATCCGGACACCAGAAAATGTCCGCCCGGACATGTCCGCCCTGTCCGGGGCGGACATTTCTGGATGTCCGGATGTCCGGGCGGACATGTCCGGGCGGGAAATTCGGGAAATGTCCGGGGGGGGGGGGGGGGGGGGGTCAAAATTGGACCCGGACATCCGGACACCCGGATTTCCGGGTCCGGGCATGTCCGCCCTGTCCGCCCTGAAATCGCCTAAGGGGCCGGGGGAAATCCAGGAAATTCGGGAAATCCAGGAATATGAAGAATCCTCCTTCAGACCCCCCCCTTCTAATAGGCCCCCCCCCCCCCTTGTATTTGACCCCCCCCTTCTATTTAGCCCCCCCCAGTAGGTGAACAAATGGTAAAAGCTGCGAAGGTGGTGGTGACGGCATTGAAACACGTGCCCACGGGAATTCTCGATCGTGGAGTTTGCACGAGACAACCGCGGTGTTTTTCTTTGGTGCATTGCCTGATCGAATAAGAAACCCGCGAAATTTGCGGTCGGGAAGGCCCACAAACGTTGGCAGGCTTAATGACACGGAGTTCATCGTCGCAGCAAGGAGTGGGGATTCCCACCTCCGAAAACTATATTCGAACAATATCGACTGATGTGTCCCTCTCGCACGGCTGACGGGTGTCTTCGGGGATATCATGCCGGCAACAATACGACATTTCGCCTGCAACACGGCCCGACAGGAGCTCTTTCAAAGGCGCTGCCTCACTGGGGAAAACCTCCAGAGAGCTGCACTGTGAAGCAAGATGGCTGACATACAGTTTTTCTGCAGATGCCACATCAGGATCCTTCAACAGCTGCTGGCTGTGAGGGGAACGCTTCGGGCGGCGCGGGGCAGGGGGCGCGCGGCGCGGCGGGGTGGCGGCTGGCTGCTGCTGCTGCTGGAGCTGTGCCGTCCCGCCCGCCTGCTGGCCCCTCGCACGCGCCAGGGCGACACGCCCACGCAGGATGCGCAGCTCCGTCTGGCTGAGGTCGGACAGGCCGACCGAAGGGTCGCTGACCTTGTTGCATATGACACCCCACAGCCGCTGGTCGTTGCTCGGCGATGCCTCGTGGTGCATCTCTGAGCCATTAACGTACACAGCAGACCCGGAGCGCCTCTTCGTCACCAGCAGGTCGTCGACAGCAGCTTCGATGCGTGCATCGGTCGCCTCCCGGCTCGCTGTTGTTCCACGATCCCGCCGATACGGCACAGGTGGGCGAGGCGGCTGGTCAGGAACAGCAGGGGGCACAGGCAGCACAGGCATGTAGGCGCTAGCGCCCTGGTCCGCTGTGTGCACCAACGGCCCATCGTAGTTCGGCCCGAGCTCCATCGCAGCGGCCTCCGAGCAGTGCCCTGCGGCACCCTACTACATCCAGGCCAACTGCGTGTCCCTCCGTCGCGTCGCTTGCAGTAGTGTGGAGCGGCTGGAGCCGCGTGTAAATGGGACGTAGCGTGTTGCCGCGTGTGTAAATGCCTGTTGCTGAGGTGCTGTGAAGGAACAAGGGTGGTGACAAAGGCAGCAGAAAGAGAGGTGCAGAGTGGCGAGGCGTTGGGGATGTGAGGTCCGGGAAGGGGCAGTCACTCTGGGTCAGGTTGTGGGTGCGGACAGCGCGGCACCTCTCGGATGTGCTGTTCCCATGGGTGTTGCAGAACAGCTCATTGCAGCTAGGGGTTTCTGCGGCAACTTCGGTCCGCCGATAAACGGCCTCTGTTGCCTCAGGTTTAGAAGAGACAAGAATCAAGTCAATACCGCGCTACCGAGCAGTCCAGAGAACCATGTGTCAGGTCAGAGAGCCCTGCGCACACCGCTCTCCACCACACACGCGCATTACACATGCACTGCAGGCCGGGAGGACAACATCACCTCTGCTGGCTGCTTCGCCCTCATTCCTGAAGGGTGGACCGAGGCAACAAGCAGCAGGTCAGGGTTAGGAGCAGGCAGGCTGAGGGAAAGTGTTGCCCTCGATGCGTATCTGCTGCACGTAGGAGCACAGGTAACCGTCACGCTTCCACCATGGCGTCTCTGCAACCCACGTGTGCCAATGCAGGCGGGATGCCTTGATGCTGAGGTGGCGTCTGGCACTCCGTACCACCACATCCCGCATCAGGAGGCCCCGTATGGGCTTGTCCTTCGAGCCCACAATGATGCCTGCTGCTTCGTTGCCCCTGTTGTTGGTGACAGTGACGTTGCGCAGCGTCACGCCGTCGTACTGCCCGCTGTAGTCGTTGCTGCACTTGGCGAAGGGGTCCTCAGGCCAGCACAGGGAGCAGGGGTGTGCGGCACACACTTCGACGGAGTCGCTCTGCTGGGCAGGCCCGATCCAGATGGGCCACCCGGACACACCCTTGATCTGCAGGTTCTCGTAGGTCACGTTCTGCACCAGTGCATTGTCACCGCCGCTGCGGAACTTCATGTAAATCCCCTTCACAGTCTCGCGCATCACGCAGTCCCGGAAGGTGATGTTCACAGCGTAGCTGTTCCCAAGAGAGCCGATGGTGAAGCCCAGCCCGCTGGCAGACACACGCTCCACAAGGGCGTTCTTCGTGTTGTCCTTCAGGCACACCGAGTCGTCCTGGTTCCACACCTCGCTGTCGTGCACGTAGATCCCGTCACAGCCCCCGAAGTCGAACCCGTCGGTGTTGAAGGCGGTGAGGGCGACAAGGGTGTGGGGTTGCATCCATTCCGTGTCGCTGCGCATGGCTGTGAGCAGGGACTGGCTGACCTCGATGTTGTTGGTGTCTGTTGCCCAGAAGGTCCAGTAGGCAGAGTTGCGGAAGTAGACCTTCTCCACAAGCACGTCAGCCGAATGGGCGATCTCGAGGGTGCGCGGGCGGTTCTCCTGACGCTCTGCGTACCCGATGAGCGGGATGCCCCACCAGTCGTGCCCACGCCCGTCCAGCACACCGCTCTTGCTCTCCCAGTCGTAGGCAGGCGGGGTGTACGCACCCTCCACAAACGACGGGTCCTGGGCACGCACCCCAGTCTCCTTCCACGCACCCGTCACAGTGAAGCCCTGGATGTTCTCGAAGTGCAGTGCCGCAAGCACCTTCTCGTTCGCCACACGCGGCCACTGCTTCAGGTCGTCCTTGAAGGTCAGTTTCCCCTGCAGGTCCAGCGTGAAGTTCGTCAGCCCAGACGCACGGATCCCACCCATCAGCCAGAACTCCCTCCCGCTCGGGATCACCAGCGCCGTCCCGCTCATGTTGGGTGCTGCCAGCGACAGCAGCGTCTCGTTCAGGAGCTTCCCGTTCTTCCACGACGCTGCGAGCGAGTCATCCTCCGCAACAGCACCCAGGTCCGCCTCGAAGTCGATCTCCCGCAGCCGCGGGACAGGCCGCACCCCTTCGGCCCCACAGGCAAGCAGGACCGCCACCCACAGACCCGCACTGCCTGCCCTGCAGCACGCTGGCATGTGCCCCTGCTGGGTGGTGCTGATGCGGGCAATGCACTCAGCGGCACACCGACACACCTCAACGCATCGACGATCCCCACCCCCGCCCCGCCACCCACCCACCACCAGACGCACTGACAATAATCCGACATCCCTGCGCAGAGAGCCTTCAGGCTAGGGACAGCTCATCCACACACACACCTCCACCTTTCTGCTCGCGAGTGTAACCGATGTCATGACACCACACACGCCAATCTCACCACAACACGGCAGCACGCCACACCCACCCAGACCCACCCCTCCTCAAGAAGCCAGAAGTTGAGGACGGGTGCTCTTCCTCAGCCGGGGGGGGGTCAGCACAGACTCCCCCTTCGGATACCCAGCCCCTGGGTGCAGACCCCACACAGCGCGCATCCTTCCCCTCAGGATCCCGTGACCCCACGCGGCTGCCGCAGCGCCACCAGGCAGGTCTCAAGGAGAACCCGCAGTGCCTCTGCCGCATCGACGCCTCTCCCGCGGGAGGTGTTGCCAACCGCGACAACGCCGCCGGGGAGTAGCTCCGCACTACCCGCCATTGCTGCAGCCTGGTCGCCGAGGGATGGCTCCAACAGCCCGAGGCACATGCAGCAGAGCGGGTCGTATGGCACTGTGACATGCGGAAACTTCTCCCAGATCACCCCTGCGAGCTGCTCGTCATTGGGGTTTCCCGCAAGGAGAGACTTACGATCCACGCCGTAGGCCCGCTGCAGGATCTCACCTGAGTTACCGTCTCTCACAAACTCAACGAGAGTCTCCACGACCAGGCCCCGCAGGGTCCAGGGGTCCAGGCACTCCCCTACCCGATCCAAGGCCTCCACCTCAGCCTGCCCCAGAGGGACTTGGTATGCCGCATGCTTCCCCAGAAGCACCATCCGGACCCCCTGCCGCGCGCACCCTCTGAAGACAGCCTCCGCCGCACCCATGTCACACCTCAGGTTGTCCGCCGCCGGGTCCGGCGCAGGGAATTCTCGGAGGGGGTCTCCAACACAAACCCCCTGCCCCTGCACCAGAATGCCGGAGGCCTTGGAGAGGGACCTGCTGAGGCACCCCTCTGAGGCCAAGAGATTCGCAAGGTCTGTCAGAGGGCCGAGGCATATGAGATAGATCGGTGATTCCGGCGCGGCTGCCTGGAGCCATGATGCAATGTCCCGCGAGATGTCTTCCTTGCAGGGGTGTGGGTGTGGCGTGCCGGGGTGTGCCGCGTGGAGGCGGTGTGTGATGACATCAGCGTTCTGCACAGCACCCCCGTCGGTTCGGGTGGGGTGCCCCGCCACGACAGGGGGCGCCTCACCCGCAGGGAGGAGGCGATGGAGGAGGTGACGCGCCACCGCGGCGCGGGCCCCGGTGTTGCCGCCGCAGCAGACAACACCCACGATGCGCAGCCTCCCCAGCAGGGCGAGCCCACAGAGGTAGATTAACGACACCGTGTCGTCGATGTCCTTCGCAACATCGGTGAAGACGATCACCCCCGGTGTCGCCCCTCCAGCAGCAGTGGTCTTCCGCGGAGGATTGGGGGTTGCTGCACCCCACACCCTGCAGAGTGTCGCGTAAGCCACACAGCCTGCGGTGGCAGCGCCGAAGCACAGCAGAGCAGGCAGGGCACCCTGCAGCGTGCCGTATTCCAGCATTTTTGATGGGGGGGTGGAAGGGGGGGGGGGCACTGTAATGTGGGGACATGTGGTAGGGGAATAACTGGTGGTTGGACCGCAACACAGTATCGTGGGTGAGGGGGAGGGGGGGGGGGGGGATGACGGGGTGAGGGGGGCGGGGTCTGACAGGTCCTGATGTGATGAAGCGAAAAGCCATATATAGGCCAGGCCCATGCACATTTGCGACACAGGCAAATACATAACGTCGTTTTGGATTTTTTTTTTGTTGGCGCAGGCCTTCGAGCAGGCAGGGAGGGAGAGTGTGTTATCTCCACAATAAAACTCTGGAATCACAGCACACACCCACACCCCCCGCACACCTCCTCCACGTGAGGTGTGCGTGAGTGTGCAGGTATGTGCTGTTGTCGTCACACACACAAAACACACCCCCTCCCTCCCTCCCTCCCCTGCTCGATAAAGGTAGTCATCACCACCCGACGACCAGTCGCCCAGGAGTCTTGAGAACTGTGAAGCAAACCCGAGGGGAGATATGCAGCGATGGTTGAAAAAAGAGAGAGCGCTTTGAGGCAGCTGCGAAGGGGGGGGGGTGGAGGGAGGGGAGGGGGGGAACCTGGCAACCAGAACAGCAGCACCCCCTTGGTAGGTGCCACGGTGTGTGCAGGCCGCCTGCCCCCCCCCCTCCCTAGATGCAGTGCTATGATGCGGGAGGTGGGATGCGTGGGTTGGCGGAGCGAGGGGATGGGGGGGGGGGGGTTTTATCGTCGAGAGTGAATGGAAAAGCAAGTCTGTCTCCCAGCACCTTCCAATGTAGGTCCTTTTTGTAGCCACCACACCAGAGGGGAGGGAGGGGGGGGGCAGCCAAGCTGCCCCCTGGGACCTCCCGGGGGGGGGGGGTCTCTCTCTCGAGGAAACTCCCCCACCTCCCACATGGGGGGAGGGGGGGGGGGGGGGTGGACAAGCTGCGCAGCATATGCGATTATTGCCTCAGGCGAATAGCTATAAAAGGAAGGGTGGGGTGGGGTGGGGGGGTGGGGTGGGGTGGGAAGCAGCAAAATAAAATATAAACATGCGGGCTGCAGAGGGGAAGGCCTCTAGGAAACCTCTCCTCACCCTCACCTTCCCCACCCCCCCGATCTCTCAGTCTCCCTCTTTCCCCTCAACCCACCCAACGCTCTCCCCGCGTCAAAACATAAAGGGGTGCATCTGGTCCTCTTTAACTGCAGCTCTCGCGAGCACATTTTTTTTGGTTATTTCTAGGCACGCCGGTGTTGGTTCTTTTCTTTCAACCTGGCGCCCCTCCTGCAGCACGCAACAAAAAAAAAGAAGGCAGCGTCGCAACACGGGTGGGAGGACGGACTGCCTGCCCCGCGGTGGGTGATGCCAACTCGCGGGGGTGACGGGGATGCATGAGGCAATGAAGAAGGGTAAAGCACAGAGTTGACTCGTGTGGGGGTTGGGGTGGGGAGGATCGTATCCTGAGGGGGTTTAGAGGGGGGGGGATGAAATAGAAGTAGAAGGAAGCACAAGAATGATCTCCCTTCGGAGTTTAGGGGGGGTGGGGGGTGGACGATATGTGTTTTTTTTGGGTTGCTTTGATGAGGGGCTAGTGGCAGCAACGCGGAACCTCCACGGAAGGATGGTTTCGGCGGGGCGGCAAGAGGTCTGCAGTGCTCTGAGAACGACAGAACGGCAATGCTCAGGGCCCAAATCCGCAAAAAAAAAGCTGCCTGTGTGGTATGGATCACCGACCCCTGCCGAACCCATCACAAGAAATATTTTCCAGAAGGAGAAGGTGCTAACCTTCGCTTTGGAGGCCCGGGTACAGATCGTCCCAACCACCCCCGCCCCCCCTAAATATAACTGTCGTTGACTGATTTATGTGGGGTGGGGTGGGGGCAGGCTGCATTAACCCTTTAGAGACGACGGGGTAGCTAATTAATTTTCGAAATTTTGGGGTTCGCACTGTGACCGTGAGTAAGTTGGATGGATTTTGGTATTTTTCAGGATTTTTCTTTATGGTGAACTTGGTTAGTGCAGTTCTTGTCAGGACAACAAGAGAAAGTCCGGAGAAGAATAATTTGTCTATTTTTTCTGCAGTGGCAAATCGCACCTCGTGAAAAACCCTTGAAATCCCGAAAAATTCGTTTGTGACTTGCCAACCCAAATCTGTCGTGAATCTGACGCCCGCCCCAGCCCCGCTGATGATTTCTCGGGCACAGTTGTCAAAACCCTACTCTCGGTGGCCAAACAATTGCCGGATGGTGGAGTTCAAAGCATGATAGTGCCGATAGGGAAAACCGGGTATTTTGGCGGTATTTCCGGGGTAAATGTCACCTACAGAGCCCCCCTATATATAGGGGTGGGTGGTAGGTCTGGACAGAGTGCCAACTTGCCTTCTGCCATCCAGAGGGACGAATTGACGTCTTTTTTCAAAAACTTTTTTGTCGTGAAATGCGCTGTGCGTGCCGTTTTCGAGACTGTCAGGGGTTTTGCGAAGAAAATTTTTCTTCTTGGACGAACGCGACAGGACATTTTCCAGCTAATTAGCCTTCGGCGGTTATGGGGTCTGGGCCTCCCCATCCCCACTGGGGCCACTTCAGCCTCCCGAATCCGCGCGAAACGGCGAAATTCGGACAGAATCAGTCCAGAACAATTTCAGGTAAAAAAATCGATCAAAAAGGTGAAAATTGTAACATTTTACTTGGAGTTGACATATTTTTACCCATTTTCCAGAAAATGGCCAAAATCGCGGACTTCTCGAATTTTCGAGTTTTCCCCCCTGGTGGGAACATGCTTTCTGGAAACTGACATCATCAAGCACATTCACTCGTGAAATGATATTCAAGAACCCTTTTCACGGTAAAAAAAAATCTCCAAAAAGGTGACATTCAAAGGTACTTACTCGTGAACCCCAAAAATAAAGACTTTTCTACGCATATATGCGTAGCTCGATCCTAAAGGGTTAACACAAGGCATCGAGGACTTCGCATCTTCCAAAGGGATGCGAATCTCAGAGCGTTGTCGAGGTGGTGGTCACTTGGCTTTTTTGTCCGCTCTCTCAACTGGAAGGGGGAGGTAAAAGAACAGAACGTACATCATTCCAACCCGCAAGACCCAACTTGCAGGAGCGCAGTAGCGCAGCAGCGTGTGGAAAAAAATATCCCACCGCAGCCTCCACCCGCAGGTCTTAGGCAGGGAGAGGTGCGCGCAGTACTGAATTCTGACAGCCAATCACCTTTGCACGTAAATCTTTCTGGAGTAGTATGGAGCGCACCGGGCAGCTGCTCTTGGTGCGATCTCCACATACATGACATGATGTTTCTTGTGACAACAAGCAGTGGAGGAGGGGGGAGGGGGCTTTTTTGATTGTCGAGAGTGAATGCGCAAAGGCAACTCTACCAGCACCTTCTCGCAAAGCAGTGGGGTGAGTGGAGTGGAGGGGGTCACGCCCGATGCTGCCACTAATTCCATTCGAGTTCTTGCTCGAGTGGCGTATCGCCGACCTCTTTTCGGGAGCTCGAATTCCACTGCGACGTGGAGGGGGGGAGGGGAAGGGGGAGTGGTGTGTGTTTTTGTTTCGTTCCACACCAACGTATAAAAGGCAAATTCCATGACCCCACCCCCACCCCCCAACCCCTGAAACGATTTCGCCTGAAATCCGATGAAAATAAGGAATAACTGAAAGGAGGACACACTCAAAAAGGGAACACGTGAAAAATAGCACACTAGGAACTGGAAAGCTGAGAGTGAGTGGTTTGAATTTAGAGTGCGGCGGTTAGTTGTCGTGCTTGGGGGTCGGCAGGGGTGCTGCAGAGAAAAGCACGGCACGAATGCGTGCCTCCTTTTCGCTCAAAAAATGCCTTGCGAGAGATCATCGGTTTGGGGCGAGCTTTGAAGGGCGAATCCCTAACGAGGAAGCGGGTACCGATTGCCCTGGCTGTTGGCTCTTGCGTCGGCTGGTGGTTCACGGGAGCAGCACACCAGCGGCATACTGTAGAACACAGCAAGAGAGAGAGGGAGGATAGGGAGGGAACCTATTTGTCGGCGCTTCTTCTGCGAAGTGGGGAAGCGAGGCTGGGGCAGGTCTTGCTGGTGCAGAGGTGCCGTGGCACCCCCCCCCCCCCCTCCCCCTGAAGCCCACAGGCGATGCGTGTTTGCCGTGGCACACAACAAACATCACAAAAGCTCTCGTCACAACGCTTCGGTACTTGCACCCAGGAGAAGCGCTCCATGGAGACGACAAAAAGATAAGGCTGTTGTTTGTGCGCCAAATCCGGGCAAAAAAAAACAAAAGCAACTCCGCATCCTGATGAGGAGGTTGCATTTGTTGCCCAAAGCGCTGCTGACTATCTTTCGACACTGACAGGAGCCCTCGTTGCAGTAAACAACATCCCCCCCCCCCACAGGGCAGGGGTGAGCTCTCTCTCTCTCCCCCCTCGGACTCCAGTGCAAAAAACATGCAAACCATGCAAACCGTCCACTAATAAGGGCAGTATTTCGATGACAGTAACGTGGGTGATGATGAGTGTCGAGAAAGGTAACTGTGTCTGGGCGGGGGTGGGGGTCCGGGTGAATTGATTGGGCACATTATGTTCCAGCGGTAAATACCCCAACCCTTTGCGAAAGGAAATCGGTCTTGCAGGAGCATGCCTCGCGATGCACACCCGATGATCCTGATCTGGTAGTTACTGTACTTCCCTGTTGGGAGTGCTGGACTCTTCCTGGAGTACCGTAGCCACACAGCTCAACAGAGCTGCCAGCTTCACTGTGTGAGGACTGACTGACACGGACGACTGTGCGAGTACTGACGGTCTCGTACGCTTGTCGTTCGCTCGACAGCCAAAGACCCATCTTCCTGTCAATACAACCTCCGTCGCCTTGGTTTCATTGCCGGGTGGCAGCCTCCACAATGAAAAACAGAATCCCATCACTGTCGCCATCCGGGGGGTATTTGCTGATCAAGATATGATGAATACAAGCCGCATTCATCCTAAGCTTCAAAGGAGGAGGTGGGCGCGTGTGGTTTTCTGGCCGATAGGCAAGAAAAACAGGGGCACCCACAAGGGGAATGGAGGGGGCGACTAGAGACAGCAAAACACGGCTGCTTCTTTGAGAGAGGAAGGGGGGAGTCAGTGAAGGTTGCTAGGTGGGTTGCGTGAGTGGCCCCACGGCGCCTTCTGCGTGCGCAGTGTGCTGTGCGCTCGAGAGGAGGGGGTGTGGGTGGCGACACCACAGCGCTGTACACACTCCACAGCGCATGCGTCAAAGAAGGAGAGATTGGAAATAATGGATGACGACCCCGGATTCACTCGGTCTACCAAACCTGGCTCCCAGTTGGCGCTCGTCACCACCCGCCACCACTTTTCGAGAGGCTGTGCTCACAACGCAGGAGACTCCGCCGGTGCAAACCCTTGCAGAAGCACCACCACGCAGCAGGCGTGGGGGTGTTCTCGCGGTGGACGAAACCCCCCTTTCGGCTCTTCTGATTTCTTTCAGATTTGCACCACACACACAGTTCCTTCGTCGCAGTTGGTAGCTGTCGGGTGTCGGGGTCGCGATGCCACCGCCCAATGAAAATAAAGAACGCAAAGGGTAGGGGTGGGGGGTGGGGCCTCCTGTGTCAAACCGTGTCAGTGCGGCACCTATGTCGTGAAGGCATGTGTTTCAAATCGCCCTTGCCTGGATCGGGCCCGGGTTGATCTTCCTACAGGCAGGCAGAATTGACATCCAACTCGGTCCACAGCTACCTAAACTATATTCATTTGTTGCGTTGCCCACGCACGATGTCTTGGCACGCAATTTAGAAGAACGAAGAACGAATTGGAACGGCTTGGTTATTTTGTTGGCCGTGATACCAGCACCCTTTATTCTTTTTGGCATTACGCCGTGTGTTTGAACATCAATTTCAAAGGGGGCCCTCGCTACGAGTCACTGTGAGTCACGAGTCGTCAGTTGTCAGCCAAACATGGCTGACTTCTCACTTTTTCTCACTCAGTCACACTTGGTAGCGAGGGCCCCCAAAGAAAACAAAATAAAACGGCAGGAATGAACTAAGAGAACACGCTTGACCACCGCTTGACGCGATCTTCTGTTGGTCTAGCCACAGCTTGATGCGATATTCACCGTTGATGCATCACTGGCACCGCCTCTCCTATCAGCCCACGCACCCGCAGATACACACTCGCACACTAGGAACAGGCGACAGCGCCTTTGCTGCAGGGCGGGGCTGGTGATCAGGAAAACAGCGCAGTGACTGCGCCAAGAAGGTTTCATCCGATGAATACTCTGCAGAAGAATGAAGGAATACAATACCAGACAGCACCACACACACAGACCACCCCCAGCCCCTCCCCTGTAGTGCGAGAAGCAGCCAAGTTGACTGCAGATAGACAACCCCTGCATTTCATGTGGCACGTTTTCAGTCTGAGCGTGTTTCCCACGCAGCGTGGAGCAGCGTCAGAAGAGCCATGAGGGGAACAGGGGGCAGGCGGGCTCAATATAGAACGGGACATTGAAACACCGTCCCGAGTCGCCCACCGCCCACCGTCCCCCCTCCCCCCCCCCCACCTCTGGATGATTTTTTTTTGTGCGGCCTGTGTGGTTGTCTTCGTCGTTTGTCTTCTTCGACCGGACATCCCCTTCTTCTGGAGACACCGATCTACTCCATGAACCTCGAGCTGATGCTGGAGCTTTCGGGAGCCTCTGCGAGTGGGTGGCCACGTTTTCTTTGGTGGACGCACCCAAAAGAAAATAAAGAAATAGAAAAAAACCCGAAAAGAGGTCGAGGCACCCGCTCCACTCCAGCACCATGGGGCTGAGGTTCACGGATCACACAGGTGAGGATCAGTCCTCTGTGAGGCGCTTATCCTGAAGACGAACCAGTTCCCCGGTCGGTCTCCAGAAACTCGGGCCGCGTCTGGCGCTGTATCGCCTCGGCGGGGCTGTCGTCCCTTACAGTCTTTTCTGTACGAGGTTTTCCACAGGCTGCACACCTGCCCCGCGGCTGTGTGGCAGTCTTCGCGGAGTGCAATGCGAAGGTCTGGCCTGACGTGGTGTGACTATTTAGACTCCGGGTGTCTCCACCCATCCTGGTCTGGGGAGCCTCGTTACCCAAGCAGTTTTCGGTCATGCCCTGGACCACGGCCGTGCTAGACTCCTGGTGCAGGCACCCGTCATGGTCCGGGGACGGCCCCCCCAGGCAGTTCGTACGTCTTACCCAGGACTTTGGCACCTCTTATGATTCTCTGTTGCACTGAGTCAATGAATTGCGCGAAACCGCTACCACACGGCTTCTTCGTTTTGAGAAGGGGGGTATCGGATGCCACGATCCCCCCCCCCCCACCCCGTCGCCCCTATCCACCCGCCATCCCAAGGAAAGAAGTTCATTTTGTTTGCCAAAAAAACATCCGGGCTGACGAAGGTGTGTCGCCCACAGGATGCCCGGGACCTGGATGAAGCTCTGAGCTGCCCCCCTCCCCCCTCCCCCCTCCTGCACATTCCCGTCCCCTCTTGTTGCGCACTGCGTTGTCGTTGTGCAATTCTACTTCCAGGGACAGGTGAAGGGGGAGAGAGCCCCGCGGCGTCTTTTCGTTCCACAGTGCAGGTGGGCTGCCGTGCGCTGGCAAGAAGACACGTGTGATATGCACTACAAAATATTCGCGTGCGTGCGTGTAGTTGTATGCGAGGGGGGTAGAGGAACGCCCCAATTTTTTTTGCCGCGTTGCGGAGGGGGGGGGGGAGCGGGACAGCCTGGTTTTTTTACTATTTCCGCGACGCAAACGCACCCCCACCCCCAACGGCAGCTGAACCTCTGGGGCATGGTGGTTCCACGCAAAGCAACGTAACTCATCCTCACAACAGAGCATCACGGGTGTGAGGGGCACACCAGATGGTTACACGCTGCTCGAATGGACGGCTTCTATGACCCTTTCATTCGGAACCGGCTGTGCCTGTGTATTTGATTCCCCTTTTGATCTGAGGTCGTGACAACGTGCCGTCGAACGGGGCAGTCCCCCATGCCATGTGTGTCTGACCAGCTTCCAGATTGCGAAAACGTTTCAACCGCCTGCCAGAGGCAAACCACCCTTCAAGGTCGAACACACACTCATGCCACACTGCTCCGAGACGCGATGGAGGAGTGTGCCACGACACCCACCAGACACCCAGACGAGGCAGATCTCTATGTCCGCAACAGCTGGATGGAAAACCGGCGGCAGCAAATATGCTCACAAAGTGTCAAGCAGCTTTGCATTCTTCCTGATTTGGATGGAAAACACACCTGACGTGTGCTGGCCACTCTGACTTTTGGGATAACCCCTTGCCCTTCGGCAGCAGTTCAGCGATAAATAGAAGTGACGCACCTAAAAGAAACGCACCTCGCTCTTCGGGGGGCAGTATAAGCCATCCCCCCACGTGTTTTGCGTCGCAACTTCCCGACTGCACGTTGATGGTATAGCATTAGAGCAAGATGGCGTAGGGACTGTCGAGAGTGAAGGTAAAGCATTCTCCTCAGAGCAAGAGGGGCGGCGGGGGAGGGGATACCGAAATAAAGGCATACAAAAGGCAAGACAAATCTCCCGAGCGCAGCGAGAGCGAGGGAGGGGCCGGGGTCAGTCTCCGACCGGAAAGGGCCAGAAAGAGGGCGGGGTGAGGAAAATGCCACGGTACTGCCTCCCCCCCACCACCACAATCCGGTCTGGACGGAGGAGAGAGATGCTGTTGTTGCTGTTGTGGTGAGCTCTGGGTTCAGCGGCAGGCCGCAGCCGCAGCTGCAGCCACAAACCTACATAGCTTTTCATTGCCAGATGTCTGTTGTATCTCTAGAGAAGTGGCTTGAGGAACGCGTCAGAAACAGTGTTTAAGATACTGTTATGAAAAACGGGGCTTAGCCCCGGTTTTTGAGATTTTGCCCCGAAAAACCGGGGGTGCCTCTTTTTTTTTTCCACCGGGATTTTCCTGAGATTCTGTCCGGGTACTATTCCAGGGTACTTTTTGGCCAGAGGAGGCCGGGGCCAAGAGCGCAGTGCCCGCCCCAGGCGTTAGCCCGACGAACCTGTTGAGCACAAGGTGCACGTTGACTACATGCGGCGTGCGACGATGGAGCAGAATCAGCTGTTCACTACCGTGGCCTCCGGCGGCTGGGGGGCTCCGCCCCCCAGACCCCCCTGTGCCGTACGCCTGTCTTTAGTCACCCCAAACCCTTTGGGGTAACATCAGGGAATGGAATACAGACCGCCCTCGGGAGGCAGGATCGTATGCCAGAGGAGCAGATACTCACTACCGTGGCCTCCGGCGGCTGGGGGGCTTCGCCCCCCAGACCCCCCTGTGGCCTGTGCATGTCCAGAACCAAGTCCGCAAGGGCAACCTGCGGTGCTTTCAACACCACCATGCTCTCAAGAACGCCTTCCTCATCGACTGGCTCCTTCGCGTTGACGCCAAGAAGGAGCGCGCTCCTCTCGGACCTGGCAGCGGCGGCGAAGTCAGTCACCCGCAGAGGAGCCACCCTGCTGGGGTGGGGTGTTGTGGGAAGGGGAAAAACTTCCATTTGGGGAAATGGCCGAAATTTTACCCCCGATTACCCCCGGTTTTCGGCGCGCAGCCCGGAACCCTATCTTTTACCCTGGTCAGAAAACCAGACGATTTTTTTTTGGTCTGTCCATCAGAGACCCGCGCACTGGGGAATATTACGCCGCAAACTTGCAGCAGTGCATGTTGGTGCCGTTTCCCTGGCTCACACCACACTGCGGGGCATGTGAGGCGACACCACGGTGAACAAAAAAAAGGGAAAGGCAAAACATGCAAACCAATCGCAGTGCCACGGTTTTCTCTTTTCTCTCTTGTTCAGACTTTCTCACCAGAATACAAAGTACACCCATTGCCGTGTTATCCACTCCAGCATCTGGGGGGCGGCAGGGGGGTTGAGTAGCGAAGTTGAAGAAAAAGAAAGACTACAAAGGGACGACCTCCCTTCACTCGATATGCAGGTTGGCGGGGGAAGGTGGTGGGGGCACCTTCCACCCAAGGCCTAAGGGTACTATCCGCTGTGCGGCCAGACAAAGGAGCACCAGGCACCGCATTGCCCCACCCCGTCCCTGATGGACATGCCTTGGGGGCGTTTTGGGCGGGCCTGGGAAGGGGGGTAAGACACCAAAACAAACCAAACCAACGTCTCTCTGGGAAGAAGAGGGAACAAAAGGCAGTGGGGGCGCACATATATAGACACCAAAGTGCTGCCCTCGATCCCACCAGGGGGAGGTTCACAGTGTTTCTGCAAGCAGCGTCCTGAAGCGGTGGGGCCTGCAGGAGCGAGTTGCAGTGCTGCCATCGTGACTCTAAACCGTGGTGCTCTGTTGCAGCACACACCGGGGAATTGTCGGCGGAGAGTGTATCAATGACTTCTTGCCCCCACGGATGGGGTGGGGGAGGTCCTGCACCGCGTTGGTGCCGTTGAACCCGATCTGCACGTAAGCGCTCACATCACGCCCATCCTCATCCCTCACCGTCACCAGGAGGGTCACAGTCGGCCCGCAGAGCCCGATGCCCGACCCGCTGGAGGCCACCAGGATGCGGAGCTCGCGCTGCTTCTCGTCGTAGATAGACCACCACGTCTCCTCACCAGGGGACAGACGCGACACCGCCTCAGGCGCGAGGGGTGCTGGCGTGGGGGTGGTCCCGTTGGGGGAGCCGGTAGGGGTGGTGGGTGTTGCCGGGGATGGCGTGTCCCCGAAGAGAGCGCCGCCGTCGCTGTCGTCGGTGCTGCCGTCGTCGGGGAGGTGGGTGGTGTTGGAGGCGGATGCGAAGGCGGAGGGGAGCGGCGCGTCAGCTTGGTGGGCATGCGCACCCTCCAGAAGCAGAAGCGGCAGCAGCACCAGCAGCGCCAGGCTCGGTCTGAGAGTAGGACCCTGCATTGCAATCCTCTTCACGCGTTAGACTGTTGTAGCTGTCTCCCCTCCGCGGTGCGGTTTCTGCACACCTGCCCGCCCCTCTGACACTCACTCCGCCCCCTGAAGGGAATACGCTTCGGCGGGTGTGTGCTGGATAATCAAGCGCAACGGTGCCCCTCAGGCAGGATATACCCCTCCGCTCTGCTTTTTTCGCCGCCCTCACCACTCGAACCTTGGTCAGTTGGATACGATTAGGAGCGGCGGAGGGCGGTGATGGAGGGAGAGGTGTGTTTCGGTGTGTGTCTCGGTGTATGTGATAACCTGCATGTGGTGGTGGTCGCGGAGCGACACAGGCAATAGCACAATATGCTTGGATGCCCCACATCGCTTGTCTGCTGGCACTGCAGAAGAGAGAGATAGAAGATCCCCGCCCCGCTCCCCCCCCTCCGGCAATATCCGCCCTTTGTTGGCTGCGCACTCCTGCGAGCCACCCCACCCTACTCCCCACCCTACCCTGCCATCCAGCGCACATCATCGAAACGATCTGCGGGACTGGCATGTTTGAAGCGGCTCCCACTGCCCGATCCCCCGGCTGCATACCCACCCCACCCACCCCACCACCCCCGCGCACATCATCGAAACGATCTGGCGGGGGTGGCATGCACGGGGCCCACTGGGATTTCCCCACCCCTCTCGGGGAGTGCGACCTGCAGGCGTCAACGCGATGCGACCCCTGCGATGCACAGCACACCCAACGAGCGAAATGGCCTTTTGTCCCCTGCCTCCGCCCATCCGGACCCCAATGCATCCCCTTCCACACCGCTTCCCCGGGAGTACATCATAGCCCAGCTGTATCGCGTGGAGACTCCGAATCCCGGGAAGCCGTTGGAGGGTCTCCTCTACCCCCCCCCCCGTTGTGCACCCCCTCAAAGATGTGACACTTCCTTCTTTTCTCGAATTATTGTTGGAGGCTCGTGGAGCCACACTGCTCGTTGGAGAGCTCCGAGCGGCACGCTGTGTAAAAATCGCGCCTCTTCCTCCTTTGGCACGCCATGCCTTTGCCGCCTGCACGGCAGCACGATGTGTGTTAATGTGTGTGGGTGTGTGGGTAGCAGCAGAAAAAAAGACACAATGCCATGGCGCGCCTCCCCTGATCCTACAACTCCTCTCGCACAACTCAAGCAGAGCTGCCAGCACCTGCCTAACACAGGCATGGGTCATTGAAGTAGAGGGAAGCGCAAATATGATCTCCCTTCACTCGGTATGCAGGGTTGTGCCAGAGATCCAGTGATATATTCGGCATGTGATGTGGTGTTGCACTGACGCTGCAAGGAGGTTGTGTCGCAGAGAGGAGCAGAAACCTCTCACACCTGCACAGGGCAGAGGCGGCTCTCGAAGGGAGAGAAAAGCCATAAAGGCCAAGTCGTAGAGTTAAGGGGTGGAGGGGGCTGGGGCTGGAGTTTGGGTGAGGGGGCAGAAGCAGACATCACCCACACCTCCTTCACGTTCATGGCAAGTTCCTCTGCCAGCCCCCCCTTTTCGTGAGAGGGGTTGGGAAGGCCGTGGGAGGGGGGGGGGCGGGGGGGATAGGTGTCAAAGGGATTACTCGTATAGATAGGACAAAGTGGGTGGTGATGTCTGTGTGTCCGAGACTTCTCTTCAAAGAAGAGGGGGGGGGTCCCGGGGGTGCCTGTCACGATACAGCTCCGTTATGCAGCCATGTATTGTGAGTGTGGGGTTCTGTTGTTTTTTTTTTTGAAAAATGCGCTGAAAAAAATCACGTTGGCATAAATATGGCAGAAAATACATCGCTGGGTAGTGAAGCAGAAGCAGAGGGAAGCACACGGATCAATTCGCTGGGGTGGGGGTGGGGAGCATAATGTGCTTCTCACCTGCACTGCCTGTACAGCTGACGTGCGAGACAATCGGTGAAAAAATGCCGTGCAGAATACCGCCTCTCGCATATCGAGAGAGAGGGAGGGGGGGGAGGGGAAGGAGAGCACTGCCTACAGCAAATCCACTTGGGATGCTGGCCTTGGAATCATGGCCCTTCCCAAGAAGGAGAAAAAAAATGGGGGCGTTTGGCAAGAAAAATAAACGCGGCCCCATCCACCACCGTTACGAGATATGAGGGGGGGGGAGAGGGGTTGTAACTCACATGAAAGTGCCACACACGGGAGCAGAGGCAAACAACTAAATTTGTTCTGCGCAGAGCAACAAAACAGGGGGGGGGGGTGGGGTGGTGGTGGTGGTGGGTGGTTGGGGTGGTATGATTTTGTCGGGAGTGAAAGGTAAAGCAAGTCCCTTTTTTTCGCAATGTGTGCGCCCTATTTTTTTGCAGTCACTCCACCAGGGTATTGTTGGGAGGGGGGGGGGGGTAGGGGGGGTCAAATGGGGGTGACAAACACGATTTTTCAAAAAACCGGCGCAGAGGCCCCAAAGCCCCCGTAAACCCTCCAAACCCCCCCAGATCGGTCCGGAAACCCATCGAACCCCACTTTTCCACCATTCCGGGCACCTCAGGTGCCCGAATTGGGGTACCTAAATTTTGTGCCACCGTTTGGTACCGTACAGTGCCACTGTGTGGGAGGTTGGAAAAGAAAATGCCCCAACACACCACATCTGAGGGTTGCAATGCATGTTGCTTGCCAACCACGTCATCCGGTGGGTGTCAGGCGCTATGTAGGTGGCATTAGCCAGGTCTTCGATGTGTTCTGGCTTGTATATATACCTCCCTGCCTGCGGCACAGGCACTGCCTTTGTCCCCCACACCAGCCACAGAGAGCGTATTGTACTCGGTCCACGGTTGCTGATTCATTGTGATGCGTTGTATCCTCGAGTGAACGTCACACACTAGTGGCACCACCACCCGCCATCCGAGAGCTGTATTGACTTTGCGCGCTTCCGTTGTATTCACCTCGCCACGCATATTGCACCGTTCAGTACCAGTGCTCTTGGGCCAGGCAAAGTAGACCGCAGCAACTACCAATTCTGGCACAATGGGTACCACGACAGCGCACTTCATGTGTTCCCGGAATGTACAGCTCGTGTTGCAACAGTCGTTGTCAACACATCCCGGTTGTGGAGCACTGCTGCACAGGAATCACACGACCATCTGGACTGTTCCGTACCTACAGGCAGCCTCCCGGTGCATGGTGGCAGGGAGGTATATATACAAGCCAGAACACATCGAAGACCTGGCTAATGCCACCTACATAGCGCCTGACACCCACCGGATGACGTGGTTGGCAAGCAACATGCATTGCAACCCTCAGATGTGGTGTGTTGGGGCATTTTCTTTTCCAACCTCCCACACAGTGGCACTGTACGGTACCAAACGGTGGCACAAAATTTAGGTACCCCAATTCGGGCACCTGAGGTGCCCGGAATGGTGACGGAATGGTGGAAAAGTGGGGTTCGATGGGTTTCCGGACCGATCTGGGGGGGTTTGGAGGGTTTACGGGGGCTTTGGGGCCTCTGCGCCGGTTTTTTGAAAAATCGTGTTTGTCCACGTAAAAGGGTGGCATTTGACCCCCCCTAGGGGGGGGGGGGGGCGGGATGTGCGCGGTGTGACTCTGTCAGGGAGGCGGTAGGTTCTTCGCTTCAGCCCGACCCTCCCCCCTTCCACACCCCCACCCCCACCCCTCTTAGCAACCCCCAGAGTCAGCCAAACGCTGTCTGTATTGACGACGAACCTTGGCAGATGGAGGAAGCGTGGGCTGTTCTTCGCCAAGGGGGGAGAGAGGGAGCGGGGGGGGGATATAAAGCTCGTTTGGCTCCTCGCTCGGCACACGGTTCTCCCATCCCCCCCACCCCTGCCCCCCTCCGCACCGAGGTATATTAGCTACAAAGGGCTCCAGCCGGTGTCCAAAGGGGAGCAGGGGGGGGCAGAGCTTTAGACAAGACGATACGAGGTGTGAACGGCGTTAGCAGGAGGCACTGCAGTCGCAAAGTGTAGGTGTACTTCTCTCATAACTAGCCTCGGCGAGAAAGCTGAACGTATCGCAAGGAGTATATAAATGTGCCACAACCAGAAAAGCAGCCGGCCCAACAGGGGCAAGTACTTCCGAGGCAAAAATACATCCTCCTCGAACATACCGACAGCACGATGTGGCGTCGAATAATCAATCGCACCACTCCATGTGACGCACTCTGAGCATCGTCTCGTCTGAAGCTGGCCACCCCTTGCCCCTGGCCTTCGGATTTGCTGTGGTTTGTCGTTCTTTTTTTTTGAAAAAAAATCGCACGGCAGAGAGGTCCCATGCCAGGGCTCTGCCGTGCCAAGGATCTGCGCCGCTGCCAGGTTCATTTCTAGGATGTACCACGGCAGCAGCTAGATGCGTGCCGGCTGTGCAAGCAAAGTGGGAAGACAGTCCCGCCCGCCCAGAGACACTACGCCCACAGCCACCTCAACCCTGTGTAGGCACAGGCGGGGGGTGCTTGTGAACAGCAAAAAGGAAGAATCACTGTCGCGGCCAGGACAGGGTTCAGTAGGGGGTCGAGTGGGCCGCCCCCTGCTCCCTGGAGGAAAGGACAACGACGGCACGGGCGGCTGCCAGGCACGGAGCGGTGGGGTGGTGGTCGGTGGGCTGCAGCAGCGCCGTGCGCTTCGTGTGGGAGTTGAGGGGAGGGGGGGGGGGTTCGAGGGGTAACAAAAGGGGGTAGGTAGGAGGGGAGGGGGCGTAGCAGATCGGGCAGGCTCAGGGCTGTGCCTGCAGCCTGTTGTCCCGAGCAGGCAAGGCGCAGGTGTGTCAGGTTCAGCACTTCGGCACCGGGTCGGTGGCGCCGAGGATCTGGATCCCCGACACGTCCTCGCACTTGTATTCGTTCTTCTCGTACCAAAGCTCGTCACCAAGGCGTGAGGCCAGCAGGGGCACCTTGTCGACGTGGACGTTGTCGAAGATGACGTTCCGCATCGGCTTGTCCTTCGACCCAATGATCACGCCAGGCGAACGCAGCCCGGTCTCGCCTGTGACAGTGACGTTGCGCAGCGTCACGCCGTCGTACTGCCCGCTGTAGTCGTTGCTGCACTTGGCGAAGGGGTCCTCAGGCCAGCACAAGGAGCAGGGGTGTGCGTCACACACTTCGACGGAGTCGCTCTGCTGGGCAGGCCCGATCCAGATGGGCCACCCGGACACACCCTTGATCTGCAGGTTCTCGTAAGTCACGTTCTGCACCAGTGCATTGTCACCGCCGCTGCGGAACTTCATGTAAATCCCCTTCACAGTCTCGCGCATCACGCAGTCCCGGAAGGTGATGTTCACAGCGTAGCTGTTCCCAAGAGAGCCGATGGTGAAGCCCAGCCCGCTGGCAGACACACGCTCCACAAGGGCGTTCTTCGTGTTGTCCTTCAGGCACACCGAGTCGTCCTGGTTCCACACCTCGCTGTCGTGCACGTAGATCCCGTCACAGCCTCCGAAGTCGAACCCGTCAGTGTTGAAGGCGGTGAGGGCGATCTCCGAGTGCTTCTTCTGCCACTCCTGTCGGAAGTAAATAAAAGATGACGAGGGGGTTAGTTGCTGTATTTGCATTTGCAGTGAGAACATCAAGTTCCCATGGCTCAAGTCACTAGATTGTTAAAGTTGCAACCATCATGCACATAAGCCAACGTAGCAATAGAAGGCATCATCAACGTGCGGCATACCTTGTCGCTGCGCATGGCTGTGAGCAGGGACTGGCTGACCTCGATGTTGTTGGTGTCTGTTGCCCAGAAGGTCCAGTAGGCAGAGTTGCGGAAGTAGACCTTCTCCACAAGCACGTCAGCCGAATGGGCGATCTCAAGAGTGCGCGGGCGGTTCTCCTGACGCTCTGCGTACCCGATGAGCGGGATGCCCCACCAGTCGTGCCCACGCCCGTCCAGCACACCGCTCTTGCTCTCCCAGTCGTAGGCAGGCGGGGTGTACGCACCCTCCACAAACGACGGGTCCTGGGCACGCACCCCGGTCTCCTTCCACGCACCCGTCACAGTGAAGCCCTGGATGTTCTCGAAGTGCAGTGCCGCAAGCACCTTCTCGTTCGACACACGCGGCCACTGCTTCAGGTCGTCCTTGAAGGTCAGCTTCCCCTGCAGGTCCAGCGTGAAGTTCGTCAGCCCAGACGCACGGATCCCACCCATCAGCCAGAACTCCCTCCCGCTCGGGATCACCAGCGCCGTCCCGCTCATGTTGGGTGCTGCCAGCGACAGCAGCGTCTCGTTCAGGAGCTTCCCGTTCTTCCACGACGCTGCGAGCGAGTCATCCTCCGCAACAGCACCCAGGTCCGCCTCGAAGTCGATCTCCCGCAGCCGCGGGACAGGCCGCACCCCTTCGGCCCCACAGGCAAGCAGGACCGCCACTGCGGTTGCGGCCAGCATCTGTGTGTGCATGGTTCCCTGTTCTGTTGATGATGGGGTGATGTGTCATGCCACAGCAAGACGTTCTGTAACCGCGTGGCAACAGTGATCCCTTTCCGTCACAGCCTCTCTGAGGATAGCTCTGAGGGAGCCGGAATCGCATCCAGAAAAGTGGCGCCTTCACGACATCTGTCGTCTGGCTGCCGACTCAAGGCATCTTGGCAGCTGCCATCCGCGGAGGTGTGTCCCGTTTCCCCTTTTAACCAGTCCTAGTCCTGAAGAAATGCCCAGTGCGGCGACTTCGAGAAGACATGGTACATACAGCGGTCACAATCACAAGACACACATGAAGGTTCATCGTGTCGACTACATCCAGTGGACATCTCTTCATGCGACCTCCACTTCTTGACCTCGTGCAGGGGTCAGGGGAACGCTGCTCCTGAGGAAATGAGAGAGAAACAGATAACTGACACCTATGATGCCCCACTCCTCTGGTGGGGACACCCCGTCCCGGCACCCATCCTTAGGGACAGGGCTGGTTCTGCGTGCAGGGGCCTTTGGCTGCTTGTGTGAGGGATGCGGCCATGCCCATGGCCTTACGCCACACGAAAAGGTAACCTGTTCCCTCCAGCAGAAGCGGGCCTGCCGATCCAGAAATGGTTTGGTGGGAACACACTTGCTCTCGACTCCACTTGTGTCAGGCACGTGCGGCTCGTGGGGGCATCACCCCCCCTTAGCGGTGGCACGTGCCATGAATACTCTTGGCTCTGAAAGAAACGCACGCATTACACCGCCGACATGCAGTGATGAAAAGAGTCGAATATGAAGAGGCGTCTCCTTTCAAAAGCATACTGCATCTTCACACGACGTGCGTCGTTTCCGCAGGCGACGTTGTGAAGCAGGGGAGGGGGGTGCAAGCGATACAGTCTGCTCAGTGCATTATCATGAACGCAGGGAGTGGGCGCTGCTTCGCGTTCTGGAGTCACTGACTGACCAACGCATGCAGCTTTCTGTGGGACAGAATCTTGCAAGGTTCCGCCCCACGGTTTTGAACGAATCACCTCTGGGGGCATTCGGCATGCCTCCTTCGCGAAACTCCGAAGGGACTGTGAAGCAGTTCTCGGTGTTTTTCCGAACAGAATTGACTTTTATTTCGTCTGGGATATCTTCAACCCAGCATAATCGCATGGCACAGAAACACGCAACACACTACTACGGAGCTAAGACGGGAATGGCAGGAAAGAAGACCGATACCGGAACATATGCACAAAGCTGCGACCACCCAGGGTGCAAATAGCCCGGCGAAGTGGAAACAGGTAACTGGAGGGGTCTTCGCTCTCGGCATTCTTTTTGGCAAAGCTTGGTGTTCTTCTCACTAAGTATGCTACGTAGGGGAAATGCATCTAAACACGCCATATTCCGCACACGCCGCGAAGACCCCCCGACACGAACAAAGACTCTGAACGGTGCAATGTTACAGCCTCTGCAACGCAGCCATTTTCACACAATGAGCCGATGTGGTGCGCTGCAGGAAGGGGGGGGGGTGCCGTGGCTTGACGGTGGTCAGGGGCACTCAGGGGATTTCCCCGTGTGACCACTCATCAAAAAACGTACGCTTTCAACTCAGCAGAGCGTGGCGTGGGCATTGTGCCGCAGCTCCAAAGGAGGCATGGCACGTGCAGCGCGCTCTCATCAAAAATGCACAAGTGTAAGTGTACGGCAACCGGAAGAGGCATTGTGTCGGGAGTTGCACCCCTGTCACAGTACGCAGTGTGCGAGGGCGAGAGCTTTGGCCCGTCAACACAACCGCCCCACCAGACCCAGAGCCCACGAGATTGCGGTTCATCCAGGACCTCCCTCTGGGAGGCGCTCCAAGATTTGAGCGATCTTGAAACATTGCATTGAAATGGGGCTGCTACCAACCCCCCTCCCACTCGAACGCAAGACACCGCGCACGCTATGCCGGTGACATAAGGGGGGCGGCAGGCAGCAGAACAGAAGACCGAATCCAGAAGATAACCCAGGCAGGCAAATCGCAGCGCCAAGAAACATGGGCTGTGTGTTCGCAAAAAAAGGTGGAGAAGAGAAGGATGATGAGTGACGACAGTGGGAGTCTTCGCGACGGTGCTGAAAACGGTGCGTTTTCGGCTAATTTCCCCCTATTTGTAGATAGGTGAAAATCGCCGGACTTTGCCGAAAACTTGCCGATGGCGAAGACTCCCAGCGGGAACGGAATGAAAGTTTGTTTTCTCAAAATTGCAAGCCGAGCATCCGAGGCTGTGGCAAAGGCTGATCCGTGACAGAGGGGGCTGTGTATGCTACACCCTGTCGGTTTCGGACGCGACATATTATGTGCTCCAGGCTTGGAAGGATGGTGGAGAGCGGGCCCTTCACTGTGTGTCAAACTGTGTCAGAATCTGTGTCAGTATGACGCGCCATCTAGCGAAGACCACCGTTGAGAAGAATATCATATTTTCGGATCTGACATGAAACACTGTTCGTGATGTATTTGGATGGAAAGGGTTGGATAGGTTATGTTGTGTGTGTAGTGTGAACTGCGGGAGACATAGCAACCGCTCGCGTTCGCAAGGGAATGTCCAGCCAACCCCATACCCGCACGCCTTCACTCGTTGGGCCATCGGGACAGATTTGTTGATGGCGAACTCGAGCAGAGTCTCAGTAATTTGATAACCATCTTCTGAAACCTGTCTCGACACCTCGGCGCTTAGACACAGGCATTTCGTGTTGTAGAACACTCACTACAACTCTCATGCCGAAATCGACGGGGGGAAAGGAACATCCCGTTTCGGAAGAGAGGGTATGAATTGCACCGGAAAGAGATGGCACGATTTGTGTGAGGACAACAAAACAACGCTCACAAAAGACGAAATCCACCCACCCACCCACCCCCCCCTACTGGGGGGGGCTAAATAGAAGACCCCCCCTTCTAATAGGCGTATAAACGCTTTTTCTGGGGGGTTTTCAAAACCCAAAATTTTGGGCAATTTTTGCAGTGGGTGGCCAAATACAAGGGGGCGGCCGAATACAAGGGGGGGGGTCTTGTATTCGGCGGTCCGTGATTTTTCCAAATTTTGGTGAATTTTGCTCCAAGTGACCTCGTGGAATCGCGATTTTCGCCTTCCATTGCACTATTCGGAATCCGTGCGGATCGTGGTGGGGTCATTTTGTGGGTGGAGGTGCCAAGTTTCACTCATGAAATGTGGGCCTGATTTGGCTCCTGATAATGGGAGGATATTCCCAGGAGTCAGCCACCTGTGAGGACCCCCACACTGGTGTCCAAAACCCTGTTCTTTTGAATATTTGGATTCCGTGCGAATCGCAGTGGGGTCATTTTGACCATGGGGTGCCTGTTAGGACTGGAAAAACAGGCTGAAAATTTGAAAATTGGCCAAAATTCACGGACCGCCGAATACAAGACCCCCCCCCTTGTATTCGGCCTAAAATTTTCTAGATTTCAAATTTCCAGACCCCCCCCTTCTATTCGGCCACCCCCTTCTATTTAGCCCCCCCCAGTAGGGGGGGCTAAAACCGGGAGTAAACCCAAATTTTCAACTTCGCCGCAGAGAGGCCCCCAAGGGCACCAAATGGCCAGAAACACCCCATATCACCCCGGAAATCCGGTATCTGCCCGAAATAGGGTGGACGACTCGCCCAACTTTTCAGCTAAGCTACTGTGACAAAAAATATTGGCTTCAAAAAAAGAAATTCCTGGGTTTCTCGGCCACTTTTGAGGTAATTGCGCGACAGTCCTGAAGTTGGGAACCCCAAATGTGGAAAAGCAACACCGAAAACTCGATTTTCGGGCCCCACACTGTAGACACAATGTGAATTTTCGGGGGTACCTGGGACCCCCCGTGTTTAAGTCCCCCCCCTGGAGGCGACTTTCGGCCAGGGGGGGGCTTAAACACGGGGGTGGCACGGTGGAGACCAAGAAGACCTCTTCCGCTTCCGTCGTATGGGGGTGATTCCGGTCCGGATGGACTTTTGGCACCCCACTTTTCGACTCTGACAGCACCTGGAGGGCACCAGGTGGCCTAGCGGCCACCTGATGACCCTCCAGACCAGCCCACTCCCGTGTTTAGGTCCACCTGTGCTTAAGTCCCCCCTGGGGGGACTTTTACACGGGTGGTCCCAGGTACGAGCAGTGATCTCGTGCCAGGGCTGGCATGGCCCGACCTCAACATTTTCCCATCACATGTTGTGGAGAGGCCAGACTATCTTCAGTAGACTTTGGGTTTTTGAGTTCGGCCGGGTGAAAATGCGGCGCAGCGTGCGAAAATCCAACGCCACCATGAGAGGCAGGTGGATGAAGCTTGATGACTCAGTCGCGCCGAATCGTACCCAAGTGAAGGACTATCCCCTGGAATGCGACACAGCACCAACCGGTGTGAGACGTGCCTTCAAAATCCTGAAGGATGTTCACCGACCAATAAAGCGACCAGATGGCGGTCCCAAATTTGGGACCGACCCATAAAGCGACCAGATGGTGGTCTCAAATTTGGGACCGACCGATAAAGCGACCAGATGGTGGTCCCAAAATTGGGACCGACCGAAAAATTGACCAGAGGGCGGTCCCAAATATGGGACCGACCAATAAAGCGACCAGATGGCGGTCCCAAATTTGGGACCGACCGAGAAAGCGACCAGATGGTGGTCCCACAATTGGGACCGACCCATAAAGCGACCAGATGTCGGTCCCAAAATTGGGACCGACCGAGAAAGCGACCAGATGGCGGTCCCAAATTTGGGACAGACCGAAAAATTGACCAGATGGCGGTCCCAAATTTGGGACCGAGCCATAAAGCGACCAGATGGTGGTCCCAAATTTGGGACCGACCGAGAAAGCGACCAGATGGTGGTCCCACAATTGGGACCGACCCATAAAGCGACCATATGGCGGTCCCAAAATTGGGACCGACCGAGAAAGCGACCAGATGGCGGTCCCAAATTTGGGACCGACCGAGAAAGCGACCAGATGGTGGTCCCAAATTTGGGACCGACCAATAAAGCGACCAGATGGCGGTCCCAAATTTGGGACCGACCGAGAAAGCGACCAGATGGTGGTCCCAAATTTGGGACCACCATCTGGTCGCTTTGTTGGTCGGTCCCAAATTTGGGACCGCCATCTGGTCAATTTTTCGGTCGGTCCCAAATTTGGGACCACCATCTGGTCGCTTTATGGGTCGGTCCCAAAATTGGGACCACCATCTGGTCGCTTTACGGGTCAGTCCCAAATTTGGGACCGCCATCTGGCCAATTTTTCGGTCGGTCCCAAATTTGGAACCACCATCTGGTCGCTTTGTTGGTCGGTCCCAAATTTGGGACCGCCATCTGGTCGCTTTGTTGGTCGGTCCCAAATTTGGGACCGCCATCTGGTCGCTTTATGGGTCGGTCCCAAAATTGGGACCACCATCTGGTCGCTTTACGGGTCGGTCCCAAATTTGGGACCGCCATCTGGCCAATTTTTCGGTCGGTCCCAAATTTGGGACCGCCATCTGGTCGCTTTGTTGGTCGGTCCCAAATTTGGGACCGCCATCTGGTCGCTTTATTGGTCGGTCCCAAATTTGGGACCACCATCTGGTCGCTTTACGGGTCGGTCCCAAATTTGGGACCGCCATCTGGCCAATTTTTCGGTCGGTCCCAAATTTGGGACCACCATCTGGTCGCTTTGTTGGTCGGTCCCAAATTTGGGACCGCCATCTGGTCGCTTTATGGGTCGGTCCCAAAATTGGGACCACCATCTGGTCGCTTTACGGGTCGGTCCCAAATTTGGGACCGCCATCTGGTCGCTTTGTTGGTTGGTCCCAAATTTGGGACCACCATCTGGTCGCTTTCTCGGTCGGTCCCAAATTTGGGACCGCCATCTGGTCGCTTTATGGGTCGGTCCCAAATTTGGGACCGCCATCTGGTCGCTTTATGGGTCGGTCCCAAATTTGGGACCGCCATCTGGTCGCTTTATTGGTCGGTCCCAAATTTGGGACCGCCATCTGGTCAATTTTTCGGTCGGTCCCAAATTTGGGACCACCATCTGGTCGCTTTCTCGGTCGGTCCCAAATTTGGGACCACCATCTGGTCGCTTTGTTGGTCGGTCCCAAATTTGGGACCGCCATCTGGTCAATTTTTCGGTCGGTCCCAAATTTGGGACCACCATCTGGTCGCTTTATGGGTCGGTCCCAAAATTGGGACCACCATCTGGTCGCTTTACGGGTCAGTCCCAAATTTGGGACCGCCATCTGGCCAATTTTTCGGTCGGTCCCAAATTTGGAACCACCATCTGGTCGCTTTGTTGGTCGGTCCCAAATTTGGGACCGCCATCTGGTCGCTTTATGGGTCGGTCCCAAAATTGGGACCACCATCTGGTCGCTTTACGGGTCGGTCCCAAATTTGGGACCGCCATCTGGCCAATTTTTCGGTCGGTCCCAAATTTGGGACCGCCATCTGGTCGCTTTGTTGGTCGGTCCCAAATTTGGGACCGCCATCTGGTCGCTTTATTGGTCGGTCCCAAATTTGGGACCACCATCTGGTCGCTTTGTCGGTCGGTCCCAAATTTGGGACCACCATCTGGTCGCTTTGTTGGTCGGTCCCAAATTTGGGACCGCCATCTGGTCGCTTTATGGGTCGGTCCCAAAATTGGGACCACCATCTGGTCGCTTTACGGGTCGGTCCCAAATTTGGGACCGCCATCTGGCCAATTTTTCGGTCGGTCCCAAATTTGGGACCACCATCTGGTCGCTTTGTTGGTCGGTCCCAAATTTGGGACCGCCATCTGGTCGCTTTATGGGTCGGTCCCAAAATTGGGACCACCATCTGGTCGCTTTACGGGTCGGTCCCAAATTTGGGACCGCCATCTGGTCGCTTTGTTGGTTGGTCCCAAATTTGGGACCACCATCTGGTCGCTTTCTCGGTCGGTCCCAAATTTGGGACCGCCATCTGGTCGCTTTATGGGTCGGTCCCAAATTTGGGACCGCCATCTGGTCGCTTTATGGGTCGGTCCCAAATTTGGGACCGCCATCTGGTCGCTTTATTGGTCGGTCCCAAATTTGGGACCGCCATCTGGTCAATTTTTCGGTCGGTCCCAAATTTGGGACCACCATCTGGTCGCTTTCTCGGTCGGTCCCAAATTTGGGACCACCATCTGGTCGCTTTCTCGGTCGGTCCCAAATTTGGGACCGCCATCTGGTCGCTTTGTTGGTCGGTCCCAAATTTGGGACCGCCATCTGGTCGCTTTGTTGGTCGGTCCCAAATTTGGGACCGCCATCTGGTCCATTTTTCGGTCGGTCCCAAATTTGGGACTGCCATCTGGTCGCTTTGTTGGTCGGTCCCAAATTTGGGACCGCCATCTGGTCGCCTTGTTGGTCGGTCCCTAATTTGGGACCACCATCTGGTCCATTTTTCGGTGGGTCCCAAGTTTGGGATGAGGAACTCCGTGGGCACCATTGGTCGCCCTTCGGTCGCCACCTGTTCAGACCCCTTTTCAGGGGATTTGAGCCCCAGAGAGACCTCCTGGACCGGTTTTCTGGTGTTTTATGCTCTTCCCGACCCTGTCCTGGCCCACAATGTGGTCTGGAGCGAGGTTCTGCTGATTTCCGCCTGATGCGGACCCTCCTTTGGGGTCCTCCATTTATTTTGCGTCTGACCGTCGCCTTCCCCACCTAGTTCACGAGGGCAAGGTGAAAAACCGTTTTTTAACCCCAAAAATGGCATTTCCCGCACGGTGGACTCCAGCGGCCCTAGCGGGAGTCTGGGAGCGGGAGTCTGAGCGGGTGTCAAAGACTCCCGCTAGCGGGAGTCTATACTCCCGCTAGGGGGAGTCTGACTCCCCCTAGCGGGAGTCTTTTCACCTATTTTCATCCATTTTTCCCATGATATAGTTACAGTCTACTGGCGTGGGGGGTAAAATCATGGTGGAAGAGGGATGGGGAGGGGCTTGTTTTGCTTCTGTCAGTTTCCCCGGACTCTGGACTACCTACCTATCCTCCTGGTAGCGGCTACACCTGCGGAGGTGAGCGGTTAGAATTTGAGGTGTCAAAGTGCGGCCATCGCCTGTCGTAGTTGTGTTACACCTTGGGCAAGACAAGCCATCCTGCAGGCCTCATCTTCTTCGTCAGAACTGTCATCCCCCTCCTGCTGTGCGCGTTGGTCAAGCGTGCTCAAAGTCGCCTCGGATGACACGAATGGTGTGAAAGTCGCCCCCAGCGGGATTGGCATTTTGCACAAGCAGAGCGATAATTTGCGGTGTCCTTCGGGGAACCGGAACAGGAAGTAGGGCGCGCTGATGGGTTCAACGAAGTCCTGTGTGTTGCAGTGCACAAACCCCTTCTGCAGCTGTGTCAACTGTGTGCAAAGAACATACACAGCCAATCTATGAGCGTGTCGGGTGTGCAGACACGGACACAGGATGACTTCTCTATACCCGAGGATCCCGTCCTGCGACAGGTGCGCAACCTTCCAAGGCATGCCCGATGCGCGCCGCTTCTCTTCTGCCATCGCAAGATCTCTCTCGTAAGTTGCGGAGCTGGCGATTGTAACGGCATCTTTCTTGCGATGTCCGTTCTCTGCTTCTTCAAATTCGTCGTTGTTCTGCAGAGGCACTGCATCTTCTGGAGCCCACCAATGATGGAGACTGTGTACGTAGGCATTGCGCGTTGATCCCTTTTCGGCATGCTCCATCAACCAGTGAAATATATGCCCTGAGATCCGAGCACGCAAGAAGGGAATCCGGGCTGACTCATCCTTGCATCCCCAGAAGCGCCAGGGGATGTCTGCATACCGGAAATGCATGAGGTCTGCAAGGGAGACAAAGAGGTAGCGGAACAAGCCCTTGTAGGTGTGTCCTGTGACAGGCAAGCACGACCTTCCGGAACTGAGCACCTGTCCCATGCTGCGACACATTCAGTGCAAGGTTTGTACAGGTCTTGTCGAATATTTTTTTGTTGTCTCATCCAGCAGGGGTGGAGCTTGAAATATGGGGTTGCGGGCTGGATCGGGTCAGATCGGGTCAGCCAATTTTTTCTTATGGGTTCCCCCCCGGTTCGTCTCAGAGATCAGTGCTCGGGCCCAGCCTCCCGCGAGGTACCGGAACCGATATGCAGCCCCGGACGCGCAAGGACTTGGTTACAAGACAAACACATGCCGTAGGGGGGGTCTGGGAGGCGGAGCTCCCAGCCGCCGGAGGCCACGGTAGTGAACATCTGTGACTTGCGGGCGTACGGATTCTGTGTGAGTTGGCTGCGTCCTCCTGAGGATACTGAGATTCCCTGATGTAAAGGGCTTGGGTACAAGACAGGCACATGCCACAGGGGGGTCTGGGGGGCGGAGCCCCCCAGCCACCGGAGGCCACGGTAGTAAACGTCTGTTGCACGGTACGGGTTGGGCAGCTTCATTTGTCCTCTATTGTGACTGTTTGAGGCCTGTGCTCATGTCGCTGGGGTCACTTTGCTCACGAAACGCCTCCTGGTCACCTTGAGGCCCCAAGGCGAGGAGCCAACTTTTCCGGTTTCCCGAAAATCTATATTTTTTTTCTTTTTACCCCTGACCTGATTTTTTGTGAGGGCCTGCAGAAAATCAGGTCAGCTGACCCGAAAAAACCCCCAAGCTCCACCCCTGTCATCCAGTACCCTGATCAGCCGCATGGCGAGCCCCTTGCAGTCATGGAGTGCTGGGGTGACGTAGCGGGCATTGGGAAGCACACCTGCCAAGAGGGAGGGGTAGCCAGCCTCTTTTATCTCAGAGAGAGTCAGGTGCGGGTATCGATGCACCTGTTGATACCAGCGTTCTTCTGGGATGTCGCACAGTGAGCATCGGTGCCCTCGCCCCCCGCATCGCCTCATTGTTGCCCACTGCTGATCTATACTCCCGCTAGCGGGAGTTGGACTCCCCCTAGTTGAGACTCCCGAAAAGGGTTAAACCCGGTAGTGGTACCCTACCCCCGCTGGAGTCCACCGTGCAAGGCCGGATCAGCCCACGGGTGGGTTTGAGGAAGAAATCTGGGGGGGCAAATTTTGCTGCGACTTCCGGTTTCACCCGGCCGAACTCCAGCATCTATCCAGACCCACGGTGCCAAGCCGTTCGCCCGTGTCGCGATCATTCGCGGCTTCAGGCTGCCCCCGACGACACGTTTGTATCCTGCACCTTGCCATACTTCGCCTCCACCTTGTATATGACGGAGAGCGCCCTCCTTCCGCATCGTTGCGACTTCCCTGACAGCGAACTTATCCATGTCAGGGAAGACATGGCGATGATTGCGTTGGCCACCTGGGTGCTGTGCTGGTGGAGCTCCTTGCTCAACACCGTTGCTAGGAGCCTTCTAATGGATCCCAGTGTCAGCACACTGCCCCCTTTTTTAACAGGGAAGGCCGTGCAAAAATCATGCACAATGTTCGTCGCCTCCGCAGCCTCGGGACTCTCTGCGCTCTTCTTCTTCTTAATCGACTTTGCCGCCGGCTTCGCTGCCGGCTTCGTTGTCGTCTTCCCCATTTTTGTGAATCAGGTCTGCGAGCTGGGATGGGTGGAAACGTCCGTTTCGTTTGGTGTGGCTGTACTTCAGTGACGAGTGCCACATTGCATAGGTATCATGGGAAAAATGAGTGAAAATAGGTGAAAAGACTCCCGCTAGGGGGAGTCAGACTCCCCCTAGCGGGAGTTGGACTCCCCCTAGTTGAGACTCCCGAAAAGGGTTACCCTACCCCCGCTGGAGTCCACCGTGCGGGTGGCGACCTCTGGCGACCTCTGAAAAATGTGCCCAAAAAGTGATTTTTGGGACCTTGCGGACCTCGAAAACACAAAGGGAAAAAAAAATATTTTTTGTCACACAGGCGTGTATCTATTTCACGGAATGAAAATAGGAATTTGGGGGAAAAATATTTTTTTGCACTATTTTTTTTGCACTTTTTTCCTTTGGATTTTATTGTGACCCTACTTGGTATTGGTCGAAAATTTTATGTTCCCGGTCTTGGATGTGCTCAAACATTCAAAAGAACACATTTTCCGGGTGCAAAAAAAAATTGCACCCGGGGGTGGGTATGGGGGTGGGTCTGGGGGTGGTGGTCACTATTTTTTTGCACTGTTTTCCTTTGGATTTTCTTGTGACCCTACTTGGTATTGGCAGAAAATTTTTATGTTCCCAGTCTTGGATGTGCTCAAACAGTCAAAAGAACACATTTTCCGGATGCAAAAAAGTTTTGCACCTGGGGGTGGAGAGGGGGGTCGGAGGGCGGTGGTGTGAGAGGCTTGCTCTCGAGCTCAAACCAACAGATGTTCACTACCGTGGCCTCCGGCGGCTGGGGGGCTCCGCCCCCCAGACCCCCTGTGGCTTGTGCCTGGTCTTGGAGCCAAGTCCTTGCGCGTACGGGGCTGTGGCATATCGCTTCCAGCACCCTCGCGGGAGGCTGGGCCCGAGCACTGATCTCTAAGAGACGAACCACCTTGCGAATGCGATCGGGTTTGCGGGCTTGCGGCCATGACATCTCGAAAGGGTCGTCGTGGGCCCGTGATCATGTTTCGGGTTCGACTTGGTGGGCATCCGTGGCGAGGAACCGCGTGTATGTGTGCGAGGAAGCAAGGAGATACCACACCAGGAGCCACACAGCACCAGGTCGACCTGGATCTGGTCGAGCTCAGGGGGAATCACAGTCACCAAAGTGATGTCACCACCGCCGGCCTCAACCACCAAACTGCAACCGCAGAGGTTCCGCTATTCTCACAAGGGAAGGCGCCCTGGGATGTAGCAGTGATTTGTGTGCAGCATCAAGAGGCACTGACCGCCTTGAACAGAGAGGTAGTGTACAGGTGGCGAGCAGTGGGAGGGCGTGCTGTGTCCTTCCACTTCCCCATCTACCTCCATTCGTTCACCGTTGTTGATAGCGATTTTTTCGCCATTTTTTCGAATCGTATGCATCGTCAGGCAGAGTGAATCAAAATAGCGCAAAAATCACACCAAAATCTGTGTCTGAGGCACAGAAATCGTGCAAAAAAGCACCCAAAAAAAGTGCAAAAAAACCAAAATAGGATTTCGAAAATCGGCCAAAATACCCCCAAAATAGAGCCACACCTGTTGTCACACCCCCTCTTGGGGCGGTACGCCAGTCTACCCGAAATAGGCCCAAATTCCGCCCGGAAAGCCCATTTTTTGCGTCTCCAATTTTTTGGCACAGATGTGGTACCGGTGCTGTGCCAGTTTACAGCGGCTGCTTGCAACATACAGCGAAACCTGTGGTCGAAGCAACCGAATGGTTCATCGGTCAAGCTCTACTTGATGACGCGGATCGATGTAACAGCACCATGTACCGAGGGGCGACAAGCAGCACCGCGAGGTGGGGGCAGAGGCCAAAGTGCACTCGTGTTTGCACTGAGAAGGTTGGTGTCCCTTGTAGATTGAGGTTCCGGAGATGATGGGCACGCACTATGGGCGGAAGCAGGACGCTGCTCAGAAGGTTTGCCCATTCCGACGCCATTCAGAGGTGGCAATAACTCAGCGACCTCGATATCCCCCAAAGTGAGCACTTGATGCCCTGTTCTCATTGAGAGTAATCAACTAGCGGCCCTTGCCATTCTAACGGGGCGGCTCCGCCCTCAAATAATTGAAGGCAAATGACAAGGAACCTGCTGATGAGCTGAGCGCCACTCGGATCGAGAACGTTTTCCTTCTCGAGGATAAGCTCGTCTCCCTCCTCCGGGAGATGCACCGGAGTGGCTGGCGCAGTTCATGTCGTGCCAGCCAGCATTGGGGTACGTGAAAAAGGTACGGTGGCACGCCAAGCACGATACACACACCTTGCCGATCTTAAAAACTGTGAAGGGGGCGGAACACTATCGAAGTGGCTCAATCATGACTACATTGATGCAATGGTGACATATGACGTCAAGCCGCAGTGCCTGCAGAAAGGAGTGCCCGCCGGCTGTTTTTCTCAGGCCATTCAGGTACCGCATCTGGTACCACATCTGTGCCAACTGAAAAAAATCGCGTTTCTGGGCCTCTCTGGGCCACACAGGTCACCAAAACCCCCCAGAAACACGTTTCTGGACTGGTTTGGGTCGGTTTGTAGCATTGATTTCATGTTTAGGGGTGCTCCCTGAAAAAGTGGGGTTTACTCCCGTTTTTTGGGCTGAATTAGCCCCCCCTAACCCCCCCCCCTGAGGGCTCAACTTCACAGCCCGCATTGTATCCAGATTTGCGAGAAGTGGCGTTATCTGTTATCTGAATCGGGCATCCGCCCCCCCCCCCCCCCACCCCACACACACACACACACACAAGCCCTCAAGACTCTTGAAGCGGCCTGACTATTTAGTGTCTTCGTCGCAGCAAGGGGGCGATATATACCACCCTTTTTATTGATTTCACGTGTCAGTGTTTGACTTTTTCGCAACTTCATTTCTTCCTTTTTCTCCCTCTCCAACCCCACCCGTGACACCACCAGGGTTTAGCTAGCCCTGGTCCGATTATCCCCGGTTCTTCGCTGAAGAGACGCGGCCGGGGGGAGGGGTACGAAGAGTACGCGTCGAAACCGGTGTCACGTCGTGTTGGGGAATCCTTCGGGAGTGCGATACTGAAGGGGAGGTGCTACTGCCCGTGCAGGGCGACACCGCCTTAAAACTTCATAACCACACACAAACCCTCTATTCCCCCAGGCCTGATGAGCAATCCCCCCTGCCTCATGTTGTGACTTCCTTTCTACCTTGCACAAAACATCCCATTTGCCCCTTTTCTTCCTTCGAAAGTGTTGTGACTACCCCCCCTTCCCCACCCCTCGGGAGTGCCACTCCTCTGGTGGTTAAAAGTGACCCGCCGTTGTGCCTTCGGCATCTGTTGCGTGTGCCGTCGTATTCTTCCTATGCACTAGTTATAGCTATCCGGGGGCGGCCTGCTGTCGCACCAGTGGGCTGCCCCACCTCTGCACCCTCGGTTTTTAAGATGTTCACCACAGCGGAGAATGATCCCCTTCTCTGTGGCGATCGAGCCAAGCTGGACGAGGTTCGCCTTCGGGCGAAGGTCATGTGGGCGGACAAAAGGTGCCTGCTCCTGAGACTCATCAGCAACCTGTTTCTTCCTTCAAGCCCTCAAGACTCTTGAAGCGGCCTGACTATTTAGTGTCTTCGTCGCAGCAAGGGGGCGATATATACCACCCTTTTTATTGATTTCACGTGTCAGTGTTTGACTTTTTCGCAACTTCATTTCTTCCTTTTTCTCCCTCTCCAACCCCACCCGTGACACCACCAGGGTTTAGCTAGCCCTGGTCCGATTATCCCCGGTTCTTCGCTGAAGAGACGCGGCCGGGGGGAGGGGTACGAAGAGTACGCGTCGAAACCGGTGTCACGTCGTGTTGGGGAATCCTTCGGGAGTGCGATACTGAAGGGGAGGTGCTACTGCCCGTGCAGGGCGACACCGCCTTAAAACTTCATAACCACACACACACACACACCACCTCTGCTGCCTCAGTGCTTTTGAAACACGGTATTCGCAAGGGAAAGCGATGTAAAACTGGATTTTGTCGACGCCCTCCTTGGCCTGCTCACCATCTCTGGGTTCAGAGCCGTGGGCGATGCCCTTGACAGCACCCCGGGCTTCCCCGCAGAATTTTCCAGGCGCGGCCGCAGCGACCCGATGGTGGTGCGACTCTTCGGCCTCCGCCCGCTCGGGCTGACCGGAGGCCCATCCGAGGTCGACCGCCCTCCCACGAAGGACGCGTCCCCCGCATCCCCTCCGTCTCCCGACAGCGCCGTGTGCCCGCTCACACCCAGGGTCGCACCGCGCTGCCGCGACGGGATCACCGGCGGCGCCACAAACAGCTCGGGGCTCTCCTCCTCCGTCGGAGCCGCCTCCGTGAGGTCCTTGCCGTAGGGCCGCACCTTGCCAGCCTTGCCGGCCTTCTCCCCACCCTCGGGCTGTGCAGAGGCGTCGTCCGCTTCTGGGGGAGCCCCGTCGGGCTGCACAGACCCCTGGTAGCTCCCCGCCACGCTGCTCGGCCTGCTCCTCGGGGGGTCATAGCTCCCCTCGCTCGCCATGTCCACATTGGTGATGGTGATGTCCACATTGAGGGTTGTATTCCGCGAGTCGTTGGTTGCCAGCAGGCTCTCTCTCTGCGTGCCCGGCTCGGCTTCATCGATGCTCATGAGCTCCTGTGTGGTGAAGGCCTCCTTCAGCTTCCCGCCCTGCATCACGGTGGTGCCCCTCGTCAGCTCGTCCCCCAGGCAACGCCGCGCACGGCTGGTGCATTTGATGAAGATATGAACCACCACGCTGAGCAGCCCCGTCACCGCGATGATGATGATGCCGATGCCGAGGAGAGGGTCGCGTGCGCTGTTGGCAACGCCGTCCGACTGCAGAGCGAGTCCGCCGACCAGCAGCCCCGCCCCGAGGAAGCTGTTCCCCAGGGGGACGGTGTAGTTTTTGAAAGGGCGGACGTAGGGCTTCTTCCACACCACCACGCAGGTGAAGGCCAGGACGGCGAGGCCCTGGAGGATTAGCTTGAGGCCACAGCGGTTGGGGCCCTCGTGCCCCATCGCCCCCTGCAATGTGCACAGTGTGTAGACCAGCACGAGCTCTGCCGCGAAGAAGCGTGGGGCGGCGGGGGAGTACCATGAGAAGACAAGCCCGTAGCGGCTGACGGTTGCCGTCTTGACAGACCTCCACTCCCCGTTGCCGATGAGGAATTTTTTGACGGGGTGCAGGCGGTGCGTCTCCTTGCAGTATGCAGCACGGGTGTGGATGTTGCGGAGGTGCCTGAAGAGGAGGGCCCCCAGCAGGATCGACACAACCTGCGCAATCAGCCCCGACGGCCACCACAGCCCCATCAGCAGGTAGGTCCCGGCCAGCACAGTCCCGGGGAAGAGCATCATGTAGAGGAAGCACAGCAGGGCGGGGAAGAAGGCGGCGCCCTGCCCTTCCAGGTTGCCGCGTTTGCCCCGCAGGATGGCGACGATGACGCAGTGGATGAGGGTGCCGCTCACCATCACCATGAGGTTGCCGAAGAGGCAGTTGAGGTACATCGAGTTCCGTGTGTCGCCGATGTGGATCTTGGTGGGGTGGAGGAAGAAGGGGAGCTCGTTCCCCGCGTCGCAGTCCAGCACGGAGACCTGCAGCTGGCTGGCGATCAGAGGGGCCGCGGCGCTGAACGGCATGTAGTGGATGAACCCCGCCATGTCGGCGAGATCCTTGACAACCGACGAGTTCGACAGCAGGTTGGGCTGCTGCGCGGAGGCACCCAAGTCCCCATCCACCGTCGTGCCGTTGTCTGTGGCATTGCCCTCCCCGGCGATCGGGTCAGGCAGCGGTGCTGCCGTGTCGTTTGCCCCCTGAGGCACTGGCGAGTCCGGCACAGGCGTCGGGGCATCCGTCATCGGCAGGGATGTGGGAGGCGCCTCTGTTGTGGGCTCCTGTGTCGGCGGCGCAGGCGTGGGTGGTGCCACGGTGGGCGGGACAAGCGTCGGAGGTGCTGCTGTCGGCGGCGAGGGTGTCGGCGGAGCAGCTGTCGGAGGCGCAGGCGTGGGTGGCGCAAGCGTCGGAGGCGACGGTGTCGGTGGAGCAGGCGTGGACGGGGATGCTGTCGGCGGGGAAGGGGTTGGAGGCGCAGGCGTTGGGGGCGCCTGCGTGGGCGGCGCTGGGGTCGGGGGTGCAGGTGTGGGCGGGGAGGACGTCGGCGGCGCAGGTGTGGGGGGAGCAGGCGTGGGAGGCGCTTGGGTCGGCGGCACAGGTGTTGGCGGAGCAGGTGTCGGAGGCGACGGTGTCGGCACCGCCGTCGGAGGGGCCGGAGTGGGGGGTGCCGGTGTCGTAGGGGCAGGCGTTGGCACCGCGGTCGGCGGTGCCGGAGTCGGGGGGGAGGGTGTTGGCACTGCCGTCGGCGGCGCTGGGGTTGGAGGAGCGGCTGTGGGCGGCGCCAACGTCGGCGGCGCAGGCGTGGGCGGCGCGGGCGTCTCCTGGAAACTGCAGCCCCCATCCACCGACACGCTCACAAACTTGACCCCCTGCGACGCCCCACCCAACTGCATCACATGCAGCCCCGACGTCACGCTGAACGACCCGCTGGGGTTCGACGCCTCCCACGTGACGTGCGACCCGAGGTCCCACAGCTGGAACCCACTGCCATCCACCCCCACTGTTGCGAAGAGCGCGACATTCCACGACAGGGCCTGGGTGATGGTGAACGTCACTGTCGTGTCCGCTGTGCACGTAAAGGGCAGGAAGAGCGCGCCGGTGCACGACATGTCGTCAGGTGTGGGGCACACCACAACCGAGTCTGTCGGCCCTGCCCTCTCTGCAAGGGACACGATGACCCACGGAGCGGACAACGTGTCATAATCCTCAGCAGCAGCCACAGCGTTGCCTGACTTAGACCATGTGCAGTCACCTGCATCGATGGTGAAGGTGTTAAAGCGGACACCGTCCTCCCTCTCTGTCAGCTGCAGGACATGCGCACCAGGCGTGAGCAGAAAGGCAGGGCTGCTGGGTGTCGTCGCCCAGTCGCTGCCAGCCGCCCCCAGTGCCCAGGTCTGCGGGCTGCTGCTGTCCACCGCGATGTTCACCGAATTCTCCTGGGAACCGAGCATCAGCGCCACGGCGGAGAACTGCACAGACGTGGCGGAAGCGCACACAAAAGCGTACTCCGCACCCCCTGTGCCTGCACCCATGTTGGGGGTGTTCGGGACGCCCGGGCTCTCCAGCACTGTCTTCAGCTGCATGGGTGGCACCGCCAGCCCGGCACTTGCGGGGATGTCCGCTGCAGCGGGGCCTGCCAGCAGCAGCAGCAGCAGCAGCAAGTGGCTTGTTGTGGCATCTTGGAGCGGTGCAGGGAGTGGCATCCCGGCACTGCGCCTGTCGTGTGCGATGTGGAGGTGTGTTGTGTGAGTAAAACTTGCACTGATGCAAAGAAAGGAAGCGGGCCAAGCGCGGGTGTGGGTGCGGGTGTTGGGCGCGGAACTCATCCTTGTCGCCCACCTCGCCCCGTCATACCGCAGAACTGACTGCAGCAATACGGCTCATATGCCTGTGCGGCGACATGACAATGAAATGCGCACGGGTGTGCGTGCGTGCGATTCTTTTTTTTGCGTCGAGAAGCTGCACTTTGTTGAGAGATACGAAACTGCTCAGACTCTATTGGCTCACACACATGACACACACACATCACACTCAACATGAGACGAAGCCTTTGTTTCCCCCCCCCCCCCAGGGGTGTAAATAAGGCCGACTCCCGACTCCCGACTCGCGCCGGATTTTTTGGGGTTGGGAGGGTTGCCTTGCTTCCCTTAGGGAATGTGCGGTATTAGGCACCCCATGGCCATAATGACCCCACTGCGATCCGCACAGACTCCAAATATTCAAAAGAAAGGGTTTTTGGAACACCCGAGGAGGGGGGTCCCGATGGGTGGGTGGGGGTGTGGGGGTCCCGCTGGGTGGGACATGGTGTGTGCCTCCCAGTCATCTTCTTCATTACCGGTCTCTGAACTGGGGTGAGTTCATTGCCAAACCACTGCTGTGAATACGGCGCCCCTTTCCCGCCCCTTTTGCCAGATCCTGGCAGCTCCCAAGAAGAGTTGTGTTCCCGCCCCCATCAGGTGGTTGATCATACCGCAGCGCACACGTGCACAACCACACACACTCCACACAGATACGTCACACATGTGACGCAACTGTTGCGACACAAAACATGCCTCAGGTAGAGGCAGTAGTGTTTGACTCACAGCCAACATAGCTCTCAGTGGGGCCGTGGATGGTGTGGATGCATCCATGCATGCATCCACGGCATCCAGGGATGCCCGAAAATGTCAAAAAATGGATTTTCGATTTGGCACAGGAAAATCGCTGAAAACCCCAAAAATTGACCAAAAAACGTCGAAAAACCGATTTTTGGGCCCATTTTTCACCCAGGAACACGTTTTTGGGCCTCTGTAAAAAATCGATTTTTTGGGATATTTCGCGATTTTGGACAACTACTCGCCCAGCCAAATTCGATTTTTGGCTGAAAATTGCATCCATCCATCCATGCATGCAGGCATACAGGCATTCATCCACTGCAGGCAGGCCTGCATGCAGGGCTTCGGAGCTCCAGGCTGTGTGTGGATGCATCCACAAAAGTTGTGGATGCATGCGCTGCATGCACGGGAAATACTGAGAGCTATGCAGCCAAATACTGCTGCCGTGAGTGAGGTGCTCGCAGCGTGTGGGGCGCTGCGGGCGAAGTGGGGGGTTGGCTGGGACAGCCAACATGGCGCTGTGCGTCGCGTGCTTCTTCGCGGACCACCTCGCACGCGGGAAGACCCCGCAAGCGCCGAGTCAGTCCGCCCTGACCGAATGGTGGGCGACTGCTGGAGGGTACATGGGACTCTCCACGGCAGAGGTGGCCGTACTACAGGATGCGTGCAGGATTGAGTAGGGTTTGAGACCGCCCGCCCCCCCCACCCCCCCACCCCAGGTACCTTAGGTGACTGTAAATAACCGACTCCCGACTCCTGACCCCCAAACCTTATTTACAGCCCTGCCCCCCCCAAAGGAAACCCACGCAGATAATGACTGGGGCATCTCAGGGAACGCGGTTCTTTTGACGTGTCGGCAGGGGGGTGGGGTGGGTCGCATGGGATGGGGTACAAGTGGTAACACACTTGAAACCAGAGCCATCCCTCTGAGGACCTCTCCCGTACAACACGAGACACTCGGCATGGGTGGGACAACCCGCGGGACGGGGGGCCCGCAGGGTATCTCCGTTCGGACTGGGCACTCCAGCAGAACAAACAGTTCCCCATAAAAGGCGTTCTTGTGATGCACGCTGACGTACGCTCGAGATTTCCCTCCTTCAAAGCGTGCTGCAGCATGACCAGTGATAACACTACATCCTACACTCGGGATGCGTGCCCCCATGATATCAAGTCGGGGCCTCGTATCGGAAATCTTCCCAGAAGGGTACAGCCTGCCCACCACAATCGAAGAACTACCCGCTCGACAACGAAACTGACAATATGACCTGCACACCCCGCTATACCAAGTGAAACAAAACGGCACTGACACATCACACACAACGGAGACCGTTTTCCACCATGACACAGCGGCAGGCGGATGGGGGGGAGTGGGGAAGGGTGGGGAGATCCGAATCCCACAAAAAAGGGACACGGTTCCTCAACCCACCCCACCCCTCACCTCCCCCACTCCATCCCCCCCCCCCACCTCTCACCCCCACTCACGCATCCAACGCGGAGGGGAACATGACGGGGGCGAGGAGCGCTTGGGTCTCGGAGATGATGAAGACAGCGCCGATCATCCTCCCAGTCCTCCACGACCAGCCCCTGCAGAAGCGGGACACACCACCTTCCTCGTAGAGGGCACGCGCGGTGGCGGGGATGTTGGGGTATTTCACGCCCTGGATGTCACCCTGCATGCAGGTCTTGATGGTGTCCATCGGGTGAGAGACGGAAGCTGCCACAACACCTGCGACAATCGCACCGGCGGCCTTTGCGGTCGGCGCAGCGAGGCCGTATGACTCCTGCAGAACGCCAGTCAGAACAGGCCCAATCCCGAGGTAACCTGCAGTGTACATCCCCTCACGCCCGCTGGTCATCGAGAGGCCACGCAGCATCCCCTTCACACCCAACTCACTGATGACACCCCTGGGGACCTCAGCGAGTGAGCGACCAGTGCGCTGCTGCTGGATCATGGTGAGCTCCATCGGGGAGCAGACCGTGCCGGACAGCATGCCACCCACCAGCCCTGCGGCGATACGTTCGCCCCCCGTCAGGTTGCGGTCCTCCCCGAGCTTGATGAGGGAGGACACAGCACCTGTGAGAGGGAACTGCAGCCCCGTGGCAATCCCCATGTTCAGCACGGAGACACCCAGCCCCCTGTAGAGCACGTTGGGGCTGAGCGAGAAGGGGAGCCCCTGCTGGCTCGCGTTCTTGCAGTAGAGGGTGGGCTGCATGATCACGACCTCGATGCAGCCGCAGACGATGCCGAGGCCGGTGTTCTGCAGAGGGGTCAAGCTCTCCACGGCGCTGCGGGCGCCTTCCTTCGGGGCCATGGTGCTGTGTGGGGGGGAGGGGGGGGGCTCCTGCAGACAGGCTGGTGTGGGTGTGGTAGCAGATTCAGAGAGGGGAGAAGGAAGTTCAACACTCCGAGGCTCACACGATAAGGCATCAAGCTGATGAGTAGAGGGGGGGTAGTGAAACAGAGAATTAGAAGGGAGCACAAGAATGATCACCTGCAGGGCAGCAGGCAGAGACGATGGGCGGGAATTGAAATCGAAGTAATGCGAAGCACAAGGATGATCTCCCGGGGATGGGCGGGGGGCCTGTTGACTGCAACCCGAGTTCCTGCACCGAGAGTTGTTGCTGCGGTGCTGCGCAGTGAACGTCTTGAGGTGCACACCATGGCTCTGTCCGGTCTCTCTGCAAGGACCAACAAGTCTGTGCCTGTCCCTCCGGGACACCCGGCTTCCCCGACCCCCCCTACCCCCCCCCCTACTCGCGCGAATCGATCGGAGGAAGTGGCGCAGTTTGCTGCGCTGTCCACTGCAGGGTCCCATCCTGCCTCTCTCGCTGCCCAGATCTCCACACCCGCCCAGCCCTGCCTGGTGCAGGGCGATCCTCTCCAGTCCCACTCAGTTCCCTTCGTCGGAGTGACCCTGTCGTAACTTGAAACCCCGACCCGCATCCGCCATCCCCCCCCCCCTAACTCGCTCCCACAAAGACCAGCAAATCACGTGGAATCATAATTCCCTTTTCTCAGATGATGCAGCCTTCAAACACAGCTCGTGGTTGTCAGGAGTAGTGTTGGTGCCGTGTGAAGGCGCGACGGAGCTCGAAGCGTGCCGAACGGCGAGAGACTGTCCTGTGAGGCCGCATCCCTGCAAGACAGAGGAGGAAGGGGTGTCACGGAAGCTTCGCCGTTCGGCACAGTGCTCATGCTGTGCTCTATTGAGAAATCTAGTTCGCGTGCCAGATACCCGCATGGTTGTGCGGAAGGGCACTTCCGCGGAACCCAAAGGATGCAGCAGAGGACGGAGATGTCGGTGACTGCAGCACACTTTGGGTGTGGTACGAGGAGGCGTGCCTTGCACGGGCTGCGGGCCACGATGGCCTGCCTGCACAGGCAGGCAGGCCGTGTGGGCTGGCTGAGTAGAGCTGTCGCTCTACGCGAAGAGCATGAGGAAGGCAATCATGAGGGCGAACAGGCCGATCGCCTCCGTCAGGGCGAAGCCCAGGATGGCGTAGTTGAACAGGGCGCGCATCAGGTTCGGCTGGCGGGCCGCGGCGAGCAGGAAGCTCCCGAAGACGTTACCGATACCGACACCCACACCAGCCAGGGCGATCGCCGACAGACCTGTGGGGTGATGGAGCGTAGTAGTGTGGTGTGGTCACGTGTCGATGCCGTTATGAAGAGACAGGTGGTGTTGGTTGTGCGACAAATCATCCCCAGACAGAAGGCGTGACTCAAACACAGGGAACAACACAGGTTGCCGGCGCGGAGAGAGGACTGCTCTGAGACCCACACGCAAGGACCCTGCCCACTGGACAATTCAAGACTCGCACTGGGTCCGTTCTGGTGGGCCACTGCCAGACACTCAAACAGCTCAACATACCAGTACCGACGTAGTTCAGCCCCGACACCGTCACCTGCAGCGAGCTGGAGTTACGCACCTGTACAGTGGGATGGTGTGCACACACGACTTCAGAGAGGTCCTCAAATACAAACACAGAGCAGCAGGACGGTTCATGGGCAGTTGCTGTGGAGGCACTGCTGGGCTCACCACAGCGAAGTGTGGCAGTTGTTCATGTGGATCAGGATAAGCCAGAAGTGTTGTCTTCGTGTCGGCAGAGCCGTTCAGACATATGCTTGTTGTTGTTTCGTTGTGTCATCATGTGCAGCAGCCTGCATGTCATTCAGTAAACTTGTTTAAGCACCTTCGGTGCGACTAGGGAGGACTAGAGAAGACGACTTCCCTGTGCATATTTGTTTTTCTACCACTTGCAACAACAACTTTCTTGCAAGGTTGGAAGGGGGGCGAACGGAACAAACACCACCCCTCATCAGGCCAACGAGTGGTGTTTTGCTCCCTGCCTTCGCCCCTCCGTACGTCAGCTTTTGCATTGAACGGTGCCGAATGCAACGGAAAAGTGGTGGCTGAGTTACCCCCATCTCCCACGAGACGCGGTTTTGATATTGATGTTTTGTGTCTTATGTCCGACCGAAGACTCCCTCTGATACAGCACACCCACACCCAACCCCACCGCACCACACTGCACTCCATCATACCTGGGGGCGCGCAACCGCCGAGCGGGCCGCAACACGGAGAGCACCAGCGCGCATCATTTTGGTGAGGATGAAGTGTGACGGTGAGGGCTGGGAGGTGTGGTGGTGTGTGGCGAAGAAGTGACAAACAGAAGAGCACAGCACAGAAATAGGAATGCACATGCGAACACTGGCAAGGGAAGCCGACAAGAGAAGAGGTGAAGCTGCAGATGGGTTGCGGAGCTAAACCCGCTGTTTTGCAACCCGTTCGATGCCGAGGGCCCTGCGCAGAGGCCCCGTTTCCGCTCGCCTTCGCCCTCCTCTCCCCAATCACACTCCCACCCCACCCTCCCACTCGCAACGTTGCGTGCACATGCACCAAGGCGACACCCACTCGCTCGTCACTCACCCACCCCAGCCCACCCACCAGCAGTCGCCTCAACCCGCCTGCCGGTGCCTTGCGCATCCGGCGGCCCTGCGCGTGGAACGGCTCAAGCCTGCTGCTTCCCCTCGGCACCTCCTCCCAGCCCACTCCATCCCAGTACATCACATCACATCAAAGCACAGCACAGCACAGCGCCACCGTGCAGCACCATACGCAGCTGCGTGTGGCGCTGTGTGCGGTGCGCTGCCACCCGCCAGCAACCAACACTCTACGCGAAGAGCATGAGGAAGGCAATCATGAGGGCGAACAGGCCGATCGCCTCCGTCAGGGCGAAGCCCAGGATGGCGTAGTTGAACAGGGCGCGCATCAGGTTCGGCTGGCGGGCCGCGGCGAGCAGGAAGCTCCCGAAGACGTTACCGATACCGACACCCACACCAGCCAGGGCGATCGCCGACAGACCTGTGTGTGGTGCAGCGTAGTGGAGTGCGACGTGGAGATAAGGTCATAGAAAGATCAGGCTGTTGCTTGTGCATCAAATCCAGAACACCTCTTGCGAAAGGGGACGTCACGTTCACAACAGATCACAGGAACACGTTTGCTATGTTGGATTAGCGGATCCGCATCGTACAGAACGTCTACGAAAGACGACGCACGAGAACTGATACGCTATCCAAGTCATTTACTAAGTCACACCACACGGGCGCGATCTGCTCCTTTCTTTTGTTAAAATAGGGAAAGGCACGTGAACACTGAAGGTCGGAGGCTCCACCGAATGAAGCTCGGAGGGTGATACCTCGGCCGCGCGTTGAAAATAGCGCGGGACCTTCCACTTACTGGGAAGGAAGTCTGATGAACGCCTGATCTGGCGGGGGGGGTCAAAAGGGAAAGCCCGGGCTCGGAAACGTTTCTGCCGATGGATCTTCGACAGACGAACCTTGTGGGGAATGGGGTCAATCGCGCAAGGGGGAAGTAACCACCTCCATGCCTTGACTTTAGCTGTAGTGAGTGGCCTGCTTGGCGCATCAAACAGGAAGCCGGTAGCCACTGCTGGAGGTTTCGAGTCAGATTGCCCAACGGCCTTTGTTTTCGAAACAGGGGCGCCCAGGGGGCGGGGTGAGAGGAACGAGGGGCAATGAGTACCCTTGCAGAGGGGTAGGGGAAGTAAGCCTGGGAAAGGCCGGACGTCCAAGGCGCTAACCGTTGCGCAAGTTGCAGGCGTTTTTCCCGGTGGCGGGATGTCGGGCGCGCCAAGGGCATCCGCCTCTCTCTTTGCGGCAGATGGGACATGAGGGGGCAGGAAGGTGAATCCAGGTTCAGACTGCGACGACTGGGCAGTGCGCTTTGATGAAAGCACCTTTGTTGATTTGCCGAGCCCGCCGGTTGTCTGTGTACCCGGGTCAGTGACAAGACGAAAGGGAGGTGGGGTGTTCTCCGGCAAAGGGGGAGGGGATGCCACGTTGGGGAAAGGTCTAAGCGACGAGATATCAGGACAAGGGCCACTCAAGGAGCTGACTACGGTGCAGGTAGCTTGTCTTTTATTGAAAGGCGCGGCATCAGCCACGTCCCGCACGTCAGCCAGCCTCTTAAGCAAGCTAGGAAGAGGCAGGGAAGAGAGAGAAGGGGCTGGCGGTAGCTCGAGGTCGCAGCATGCCACAACCTCGTCCACACCAGGAGAAGACACATCCGAACAGGGGGGTTCCACCCTCTCTGGCACTGGGCCACTCTCATAAACATAACTGGCGGCGCTCTCAGTGGCAACCTGTCCCAGTGCGGTCTCACATCCCTCAGATGGGGGTCCATCATCATCATCGTCGGCGGCCGCCGAGGGCGCGTCGGCGGCCTCGTCGCGCTCGCTGAGGCCGGCATCCCCGTCTCCGCCCCCAGCGGCAGGGGGACTGTCCCCATCCGCGTCGTTGTCGTCGCAGGAGTCCACCTCCTCGTCGCCGCCGTTCGAGGGGCCACCCGCGGAGTGCCCATCGCCGCTGCCGTCATCATCAGCAGAGCACATCTCGCTGTCCTCGTCAGTGGGGGGTTCGTGGTGGCCCGCCTCGCAGCAGGTTTCCGCCTTGGCGCATGCACCACACCTCGTCATCTTGTGCTTCTTGCAGCACCGTACAGACAGGCCGTCGTCATGCGAGTGGTGCGCGCGACAGCACGCTTCCAGATGCGTCTGGTAGTTGCGCTCCTGGCCTTCGCAGAGGTCGCACCTAGGTTTTGAGTGCGCGTTGCAGACCCGCGTCTTGTCGTGTATGGCCAGGTGATCAGGTACAAGCACTGGAGAGGCGCTACGGGTCGGTCCAGGCCCGGGGGTTTCCCACGCTGCGGCACGCCCTGCTCTGTTAATCCCGGTGTAGTCTGGGTATACGTCACTACCCCAGGTCAGGTCGCCCTTCTGGACCCGCGCGGCACGTTTGGCGCTGTTCTCAATGGCGGTGATCGTCTCAGCGCCACCGGCAAAGATGGGTCTGGGGACGACGCCGCCCCATACTTCCCCTGCGCCGACGGAGGAGAGGCACCCCACTCGGTCCTGCCGCTCGGCAGGCCACGGCTTACCGAGTTGTGTGCGTTGGCAGAGTTGCATCATGTGCTTCATCAACGTCCATAGGACACGTCCACGCTCCCTGAGTGGCGGGAGGGGGAGGTCGCTGGTCCCTTCCGTCGTCCGGGGGAGCTGCATGCCTGTGTACACCTCGAAGTCGAGAGCGAGCTCAATGTTCGACACTACGCCCCTATCCGTCCAGCGACAGGAACACAGAAGCACTTCCGCAATCCGAGAAAGTGTGCCACAAACAGCAGAACATACCAGTGCCGACGTAGTTCAGCCCCGACACCGTCACCTGTAGCGAGCTGGAGTTACGCACCTGTACAGTGGGATGGTGTGCACACACGACATCAGAGAAGAATGGCTGCATTGGTTCCTCCCCAAATACAGTGGTCTTCGCGGAATCTGAAGCACCCTTTCAGCCGTATCACAAGGGACTCGCTGATCGCGGTCACTCGGACTGTCAGGGGAACTCTGATGTAACAACAACGACTCTGGTTTCGATACATCACACAAGGAAGGCCCCCGCTCAAGGAGGCTAAGTTTCCAAACAGTTTGCAACAAGGACACGGTGTCACCCACACACAACCCATCCCCCGAAAAGCTTCTTCTCCCCATCATCACACATGGCAAGAGGAGGACGGCCGGTGACTGGCAATGCGTTTGGATCAGGATAAGCCAGAAGTGTTGTCTTCGTGTCGGCAGAGCCGTTCAGACATATGCTTGTTGTTGTTTCGTTGTGTCATCATGTGCAGCAGCCTGCATGTCTCTGATGCAGCACACCCACACCCAACCCCACCACACCACACCGCACTCCATCATACCTGGGGGCGCGCAACCGCCGAGCGGGCCGCAACACGGAGAGCACCAGCGCGCATCATTTTGATGAAAGGGGGATGAAGCGTGAGGCTGTGTTGCGGATGATGGTTCGTTTGGCACACTCTCTGAAGCAGTACTCGACAATCTACAACACAATGTGCAGGCCGACAGGGCAGGGGCTGCAGGTGTCATCGCCGAAAGTGGCGGGACGGCAAGTCTCCAGACACCCTCGAGCAATGTGAGCCTTCGTTGGCACCACTCCACCCGGCACTGGAATGCAACACAGGGAGACTGCCGGCACAAGGGCGGGGCTGCGGGTGGGGGTACGGGATACGGGGGGGCGGGGTTCCAGGGTGACCACTGGGCTCCGAGCTCGACAACCTTCTCTTGAGGCAACTGGCCAGCAGACCAGATGAGACAGCAGAAATTAACTCATCCCTGGCGATGTGCCTAGGGTCCACAAGAGTACGGAGACTAGGCGGTCAGCTTCGGAGGGGGCCAACTGTTCAGGATGTGAGGGTTTCTCTGAAAACTCTGAAGATCAACGGGTGAGACAGCTGGTGTCACAACGCCGTTACCCGATTTTTTTGCCGTAAATCCCGGAGGTTTAGATACTCCTCCTGAAGGTGCAGCCGTAACGCCACACGAGGCACATATAGACCGTGCACAAGTCGAGAATCAAACACGGGGGGAGCGACCAGTCGTGCCGCCAGCTGTTCGTTGCCCAAATCAGCACAAGCCTCACTCAGGGAGAGAAACATCCGACCCTCCAAATTCCAGGAATTCTCGCTTGGAATAACACCGGTGAGCAACGGCGAGACTCTCAGATGCCGTGAACTCCGTCCCTTGAGATACCCCCCCCCACCTGCACTTTCGGGGGCTCTGCCCTCAACCCCCCCCCCCTCCCCCCGACGATGGAGGTCGGCCAAGAGGGTCAGAGCCTGAACCTCCTCTACACGTGGCTGCATCTTCAGGCGAAGCAACACCAGCAGGAGGGCCACACTCCAGTCTCACGAAGGGGGATGGGGTGATGAGAGTGAGAGAGAGTAGAGAGGAGAGAGAGTCGTCAGGGTTTAGAGGGCAGCGGATGGGGGAGGAGGCGGGTCGTTGGCGTGAGCCCTTACTCACCGCCCCTCCCCCTCTCCCGTTCACATTTGAGTTTCTTCGCAGGTGCCAACCGCTTCCGGGAGGAAGCCCTGGAGAGGTGCTGATGTCGGTCGCACCCGCACCTACCTTCACCACGATACCCGTGTGAAGTGTTCGCGGCGACAGGTGTGATGGCGCTGCCGCACCTGTCGTGTTTTTGGACACACACAACCCTCCTCCCCAAAGAAAGAAGAAAACGGCGTGTGTGTGGCGTGGGGGGGGGGCGGCGGGATGTCCTGCTGCAGGCAATTTTTTTTGCAGCATCCCCACCCCCACACCACGCAACGTAGCCCAATTCCGTTCATCAGGTGGCATCGACAGCCTGCACGTCGGCAACAAGCGACACACACACGCTCTTCAGCGCTGGTGTGAAGACCCACCTGCCGCAGGGGCTCAGCGCCATGTCAGAGGAGGAAGAGTTCTCTGGATGCTCGATGGTGCCTGCCAGCCTGCCTGTGCCTGGGTGCCACAAGGTCGTGCAGATGCCTGCAGAGACAGCCACCACACCACCGTCGTGCGACACGCCAACGCGGTACACCGGCATATGCGCCTGCAGGGTGATTAAGCAGCGCAACGTCGAGGTGCACCACACCCTCACTGTCTCGTCGTCTGAGCCGGACACCAGGTGGCCCTCGTCACCTGTGAGAGCAAGGTGGAACACAGCACCGGAGTGCCCTGTCAAGGATCCGGTGTGTTTCAGGCTTGCAAGCCCCCACACACGCATCGTTCCATCGCGGGACCCGCTGAAGATCCTGGTCTGTGAGACGGCAATGCCGTGGACATCGTCACTATGTGCCAACGAAGCGACGCAGTGGCCTTCCACAGGCCCCACATCCCACACACGCACAGTCCTGTCTCTCGAGCTCGATACGAGGCGTCCGCAGGGGGCCCATGCTGTGGCGTGCACAGGGAGGGTGTGTCCCGGGAGCTCGTACAGCGGCTGCCAGTTCTCTGTGCACCAGATGGAGACCGACTTGTCAAAGGAGCGGCAGGTCGCAATCCACTTGCCACATCCTGAGAAGGAGATGGAGGTCACGCACTGCACGCCTTTGGTGATATGTGCCACGCTCTCAGCGGTTCTGGTGTCGAACACAAAGGAGTGCCCGTTTGAGCACCCCACGGCACAGAACACCCCACATGGCGACAGGGATATGCTGCAGACGTTGTCCGGGTAAACGGGGTAGTCTGCAGGAGCACGCATGTCCACCCAGCGCTTCACCAGAAGCACCTCGTCACCGCACTCCAGCCGTATGTCAGCGATACGCATCATATCGTCAAAGTCATCACACTCTGAGTCCTGGATGCGTGCCACAAGGCCTGAAGCTTCCGCGTGCGGATCGACAGAATCCCCGAACATCGCCTCAATAGCACGCAGCTTGAGAGAAAGAATGGTGTCGCCATCTGCGACGCCCACACGGTGGCCAGGATTCTGTGGGATATGAAAACGGGATATGCCGGTGGGATATCCCACGTCTCAAAGTGACATATCCCGCGTTTTGGAAAAACCATATCCCGCCGGGTAGGGGGTCATATCCCCCCCGGGAGATGGGGGCATCTCCCGCGGGATATGGGGTCATCTCCCGCGGGATATGGGGTCATCTCCCGTGGGATATGGGGTCATCTCCCGCGGGATATGGGGTCATCTCCCGTGGGACATGGAGTCATCTCCCCCCCGGGAGATGCCCACATCTCCCGCGGGAGATGACCCCATCTCCCGCGGGAGATGCCCCCATCTCCCGGGGGGGAGATGACCCCCCACCCTGGCGGGATATCAAACCCGCGAGGGAGACCTCCCCCGCGGGATATCCCACCGGGATATCCCGTTTCCATATCCCACAAAATCCTGGCCACCGTGCACGACGCAGCTGTGCCCGCTGAGGCTGTGTTTCACCGACAGATCCATTGCCAGGAGAGCTGTTGTTGCAGCGAGCGGCGTCACACCCTCAGACAGCCATGCGCAGCGAGACGCTCAGACACATCGTGGGAAGGGGGGAATGCGTGAGCTCCTGTGCCAGAGTGGTGCAGATGGAGACGGGTGGCTGTGTGGTCAGTGAATTGTGACAGAGATAAGGCACACAAGGTTGACCTCACTGGCAGAGGCGGGGTGCATCGCGAATATTCCCAACAGGTTTCGGTGAAGGTAGAATTCGTGCTGCGGCTTCACCTCGCTCGGCTGCGGATAACACAAAATGGTACTCTTCCAAAGACAAAAGCTGTGTGTGTGTGTGGGATACTGAACTGGCATGACTGAAAGCTGGTGTGGGGAGGGGTCTCGTTGGAATGAGGCGTGGCTTCCTCCCATCGGCCCACCGGCCTCTCGGCGTCCTGCCGTGTTTCTCCCTATGCCAGCGACGGCAGTTGGGCACCGACTCGCATCTGTGGCCCTCCTTCCGGGCCGATGCACCCTTCCCACGTATCCCTCTGCCCCACCCACCCGCCGCAGCGTTGGGTCTCACTCTCGCTCTCTTCCGACAGGCATGGAATCGCCTCGCTCCCACACGGGCACACAGGCCCCACCCACCCAGGATTCGACTCGCTCAACAGCTTGCTTCCTGCAGGCGGTGAGCTGCCGCGCGCACGCGGGCTCACCGCGTGCCCCGTGGTGGCAAGGCCTTCCCGCCGCATCAACCAACACTCTACGCGAAGAGCATGAGGAAGGCAATCATGAGGGCGAACAGGCCGATCGCCTCCGTCAGGGCGAAGCCCAGGATGGCGTAGTTGAACAGGGCGCGCATCAGGTTCGGCTGGCGGGCCGCGGCGAGCAGGAAGCTCCCGAAGACGTTACCGATACCAACACCCACACCAGCCAGGGCGATCGCCGACAGACCTGTGGGGTGATGGGGTCAGTAGTGTGGTGTGGTCACGTGTCGATGAGGTCAGGAACAGATTCGGCTGTTGCTTGTGCATCAAATCCAGAACACATCACGTGAAGTGGCCACGCCACAACAAATAATCACTTCCGCAATCCGAGAAAGTGTGCCACAAACAGCAGAACATACCAGTGCCGACGTAGTTCAGCCCCGACACCGTCACCTGCAGCGAGCTGGAGTTACGCACCTGTACAGTGGGACGTTGTGCACACACGACATCAGAGAAGAATGGCTGCATTGGTTCCTCCCCAAATACAGTGGTCTTCGCGGAATCCGAAGCACCCTTTCAGCCGTATCACAAGTGATTCGCTGATCGCGGTCACTCCGACTGTCAGGGGAACTCTGATGTAACAACAACGACTCTGGTTTCGACACATCACACAAGGAAGGCCCCCCGCTCAAGGAGGCTAAGTTTCCAAACAGTTTGCAACAAGGACACGGTGTCACCCTCACACAACCCATTCCCCGAGAAGCATCATCTCCCCATCATCACACATGGCAAGAGGAGGACGGCCAGTGACTGGCAATGCGTTTGGATCAGGATAAGCCAGAAGTGTTGTCTTCGTGTCGGCAGAGCCGTTCAGACATATGCTTGTTGTTGTTTCGTTGTGTCATCATGTGCAGCAGCCTGCATGTCTCTGATGCAGCACACCCACACCCAACCCCACCACACCACACCGCACTCCATCATACCTGGGGGCGCGCAACCGCCGAGCGGGCCGCAACACGGAGAGCACCAGCGCGCATCATTTTGTTGGAATGTGATGACAAACTGCGTGGAAGTGAGGGCGGTGTGCAATGGTGATCGCTCCAGCAAAAACAGAATACAGCACATCCAATCCACTGAGATGCAAGACTCACTGGGGGCAGGGAGGTGGGAATCAGGTCAAAACTGTGATCGGCCGGCCCCTGCCTTCCGCACGACCGACATCACTGCGACACACAGCAATCACGGTTTTCCGTCTTCGGCCCAGCTGCACGACTCACGTGATAGCTGGCCTCACTAGACTCCTGTCTCTCAGACAGGAGCCTCGGACTTCACTTGCAAAGAACAGCGCAGTGCACGCTGCGTCTCTGATCACCAGAAACAGTATTCAAGTCTCAAGAGGAGGGCTCAAGCACAACATGTCACAGACTCAAAACTTCTGAGCACCAGGCAGGTATCGTTCGTAGCGATCAAGGGAGGACTTGGGTACAACAGCTCAGAGAGCTGGCCGATGCTCCTCGGACTGTCGACGGAGGGTAACACAACGACCGGATTCCGGTCTCCTCGTGCGCAAAAAAGAAGGCACCCAACTCCACAGACACCGCCTGGTAGGTGGTGGGTGGGGGTCCTGTGGCCGCTGTCCCCATCTTTGGATCCCGGGACAGAGGGCGTCCACGTGCGGCACAGAGGCACACCGCGAGGCGATAGTACGTTGCCTGCGATAGATATACCCTTCGCGAAAATGCATGGGGATTGCATGCAGCGCTGTCAAGACGACCAGCAAAAAGAATGTAACGGCGAAGACAAAAGGGAACTGGAAAAAATAGAAAAAGGAAGAAAGGAAGCAGATATCCCAAAGCCGGGAAGGAACGTTATGGAAACCACCTCACTCGCAAAACAAACACGCTGTGCAGATCTGAGAAGAAGTGATGATTCCCTTCCCGGCTGCCACGAGCAACCAACACTCTACGCGAAGAGCATGAGGAAGGCAATCATGAGGGCGAACAGGCCGATCGCCTCCGTCAGGGCGAAGCCCAGAATGGCGTAGTTGAACAGGGCGCGCATCAGGTTCGGCTGGCGGGCCGCGGCGAGCAGGAAGCTCCCGAAGACGTTACCGATACCGACACCCACACCAGCCAGGGCGATCGCCGACAGACCTGTGGGGTGATGTGGGATGTAATCTGAGTCTTCATTCGGATATAATATAAGTCGTGAGTGATGTCTTGCATGTAGGTGCTGCGTACGGTGTGCTGCCCACGTGTCGAGGGAGCACACAAGTTAGGCCTCGCAGCGACACGTCATCCGACGCCAGGTGGAAGGTGTGCGTCTCCATGGTGGTAAACCGCACACCCCGCGGATGCGCATCGCGGTGTCTGTGCTGAGCACACACCTCCTCCGCGAAGAGCTCCACGTTCGTGAAGGACACAGCCTCATGACGCTGGCTGTGCACCAATCCCGGAACCACGCAACTAGTGAAAGGACATGCCAGATCATTGGCAACAGAATACAACAACCGATCACTTCCGCAAACCCGAGAAGTAATCATGACAACATACCAGTGCCGACGTAGTTCAGCCCCGACACCGTCACCTGCAGCGAGCTGGAGTTACGCACCTGTACAGTGGGATGGTGTGCACACACGACTTCAGAGAGGTCCTCAAATACAAACACAGAGCAGCAGGACGGTTCATGGGCAGTTGCTGTGGAGGCACTGCTGGGCTCACCACAGCGAAGTGTGGCAGTTGTTCATGTGGATCAGGATAAGCCAGAAGTGTTGTCTTCGTGTCGGCAGAGCCGTTCAGACATATGCTTGTTGTTGTTTCGTTGTGTCATCATGTGCAGCAGCCTGCATGTCTCTGATGCAGCACACCCACACCCAACCCCACCACACCACACCGCACTCCATCATACCTGGGGGCGCGCAACCGCCGAGCGGGCCGCAACACGGAGAGCACCAGCGCGCATCATTTTGAAAGATAAAGGGTGCTCTTGCCAACAGACACTGCAGGAAAAGGTGGTGGTTATGCGCAGACAAGGAACCCCAGAGGGAGCAAAGGTGGTCACCACCCAGGGCGCAAGTGAACCTGACCCCGACATGCATGCAGGCAGGACATTGAATCAACTGAGGAAGGGAAGCAAGCGGGGATGGGGTCTCTGTCATGGCAGGTCACCTACGGTTCGCCTCGCTACTTCGTTCGTGCCCGCGGTCCCCTGTCAGCCCACGGCACCCACTGTCTGACGCGTGGTGCCCTCTCTCAACCCACCAGCTCACGCAGACAGGGGTCTCCTCACTCTGGGGCCGCGTCAAGGCGGCCCCCGACTCCCCCTCCCTCTCCCCCCACCCGCCCACAGTCTCGCTCGGAAGTACTGTTTTGCATGACACTCTCGCAAGCCAACAGTCATGTGTCCCTCAGTGGGATGGCCGTCATGGTGCTCGCGGACATCCTAGCTGCGCCTCAACGCATGCTCGTAATGTCTACGCGAAGAGCATGAGGAAGGCAATCATGAGGGCGAACAGGCCGATCGCCTCCGTCAGGGCGAAGCCCAGGATGGCGTAGTTGAACAGGGCGCGCATCAGGTTCGGCTGGCGGGCCGCGGCGAGCAGGAAGCTCCCGAAGACGTTACCGATACCGACACCCACACCAGCCAGGGCGATCGCCGACAGACCTGTGGGGTGACGGAGTGTAGTGTGGTATGGTGTGGTCGCGTGTCGATGAGGTCATAAATATTTGGATGTTGCTTGTCCGTCAAATCCACAACACATCTCGGCACGGCACGGGCACAACAGATCGCAGGAACACAGAGTCGCTTCCGCAACCCAAGAGGAACCGCGGCTCCAACAGCTCAACATACCAGTGCCGACGTAGTTCAGCCCCGACACCGTCACCTGCAGCGAGCTGGAGTTACGCACCTGTACAGTGGGATATTGTGGGGTTGATATGGAAGAACAAGCTGAGACACGACAAGGGGTCGCGACAGCGAAACCTGCACACACGGACTCGCAGGCACCACTCGGGCATGCAAGAACGCAACGTGAGTCTTTTTTCGCTGTCTGCCGACATCAACGCAGAGCGGAACACGTTTTCCCAGCGTTGAACGTCAACGATGTTGTGGTGGATGTGACTGTCCTTGGACCGTTTGTACACGCAACAACTGGTGATCACGGGGTTGGATCCGATGCTTCCTCTTCCTGGAAGGAGAGCCAGCCTCCGTCAGGCTGCAAACACAGCGACATGGAGAGTGGCGAACAGTTCATGTGGATCAGGATAAGCCAGAAGTGTTGTCTTCGTGTCGGCAGAGCCGTTCAGACATATGCTTGTTGTTGTTTCGTTGTGTCATCATGTGCAGCAGCCTGCATGTCTCATTCAGTAAACTTGTTTAAGCACCTTCGGTGCGACTAGGGAGTCAAGGGAGGACTAGAGAAGACGACTTCCCTGTGCGTATTTGTTTTTCTACCACTTGCAACAACAGTTTTCTTGCAAGGTTGGAAGGGGGGCGAACGGAACAAACACCACCCTTCATCAGGCCAACGAGTGGTGTTTTGCTCCCTGCCTTCGCCCCTCCGTACGTCAGCTCGCCACACACTCCACACACACAATGGCGGACATCGTATCTGGCAAGCGTTTCTACTTCCAGATGTCGAAGTGCCTTGCCGCTAAGTTCGGCATGGCGCCAAAGTGCGTGAAGACGGCGGTGGCCCACCTCCTCCGCGTGAGCACGGTTTCCGTGCAGGGGGAGATGGTCCTCGCCACGTGGAAGTCTGTGGCGGCGGACGAGGAGGAGGAGGAAGAGCGAGTGCGTTTCGTTCTGGCGGAGGTGACGAGCACTGCCGTTGAGGCGTGGACTCAGTTCACGACCCGTAGGCTGATGCTGTGCCTTGCCGCACTGCGGAAGGCGATGGAGGAGGATGACTTCGTCGCGGCAGTGGAGGCCCCCGACCGGCTCGCCAAGTCGGCGGCATCGGAGCTGGGGGCGGGCAGCCCCACCGAGGCGGAGGTGGTGGCGGCCGAGAAGGCCCCGGAGGAGACGCCGCAGCGGAAGGTGCGCGGGGAGGTGAAGAAGGTGAAGGTCCCAGAGGCACCGAAGGAGGACAAGCCCGACAGCATGGACGAAGAAGAGGACGACGACCTGCCTGCACCGGGTGTTGACCGCAGCCTCACGGCCGAGCAGGTGGAGCTGGACCCGGCGAGGTGGCTGAACCTCTCCGACCTCCAGCTGATGCGCCTCCAGGTGCTGCTGGAGAGGTACGTCCCGCAGCAGCAGGGGGAGGCGCGCACCATCCTCGATGCCCTGCTGAAGCACATGATGACTCTGCTGCAGGGCGCTGCCCCCTCGACGCTGCTGGGAGATATCTTCAAAACCTTTCTCTATCACCACCATAAGGCGGAGCGGGGTGTGAGGGCCGCTACCGCCTTCATCGATCACCTGAATGTGGACGAGCGGGCGCCGAAGGCGCTGAAGGAGGCGACGCACATTGCCATGCGGTGCGGCACGAAGCGCACGACGCAGGAGCAGGGGGGAGGGCCGACGAAGCGGGGACGGCGGGGGGGGGAGTCCAGCAGGATGCGCTACCGGGACCAGCAGCCTGTCCCTCCGCCGGTTTTTCGGAAGAACAACCGGTACTACCCCCGGAAGTGACCGCCCCGACGGAACCCCGTGCAGCCTCGAGCGCACCATCGGGACATCGTGCAGCGTACCGCGCACAGGAGAAACCCAGTCGTGCAGCCTCGAGCGCACAGAACAATCGTGCAGCTTCAAGCGCACAGAAAACACGCGCAGCCTCGAGCGCGCAGAAATCGAACAACAGTGCAGCCCACTGGGGCGCACCGACAGAACGCCGTGCAGCTTCAAGCGCACAGAAAAAACGCGCAGCCTCGAGCGCGCAGAAATTGAACAGTGCAGCCCACTGGGGCGCACCGATAGAACGCCGTGCAGCTTCAAGCGCACAGAAAAAGAACATTCGTGCAGCCTCCGGCGCACAGACAGAACGACCTGCAGCATATCGCGAGCAGGAACCGAGCAACATGGTGGCCCCAAGGGGGCGGGCGAGACACCAAGGGACTGCGGGCCCACGGGGCGCCCGACGTGCTGCAACACGCGCACAGACCCCGAGCAACCGTGCAGCCGTGGGCGCACAGAACTCCCAACCGGCGGATCAGGATTCCGAGCAAGTGACCCCGCCGCGCCCGGGAGCGGGAACCAGGTACCGGGATCTGCAGCCGGTGCCCCCGCCGGAGCTCCAGCAGGGGGAAGCAGCGGGGGACGTGTCCTGGAGGGAACGGAGAGAACTGGGCCATGCCATTTTCTCGATTCGGGACACCAAGGAGCTGGGCAGGGCGGTGAGAGAACGCACCTCGTGGGACACCATGTGCAAGTTTGCAGTGGGTCCACAGACAGCGCAAGGCAGCGACAGGGTCTGGGCGGTGTTCCAGAAGTATTGCGACGAGCACGGGTTTTCGCCGACCGAAGCTGCGCTCCTGCAGTACGCCCACAGCGCCCTGGAGACGGCGGGTCCGAAGACGGTGGCCGCATACGTCCGGAAGATACTGCACCGCTGCAAGCAGACGGGTATCAGAGGCGTGCGGACACGCAGGGTGCAGGACACGGTACGAGCCTTGACCCGGATGTCGTCGGCGGTGCGCTCTGTGCAAGCGCCCCCGGTAAGTACGCAGCAGGTGGCAGCGGCAACAAAGGCGCTGGAGGAGGGGGGAGATCTACAAGCAGCGGCTTTTGTGGCAATGACGTGGCTAACCCGTTCCAGAGTCCCGGATCTGCGCTTCATGACGTCGAAAGACTGGGCAGAGCTCGAGAACAGCGGGGGGCCGCCAGCAACCGTGGGTGCAAAGCTGTACGCGAAGGAGAAGGGCGCGAAAGAGGCACGCCCTGGGATTTATCTCCCACCAGGGCGCCTGACAGGGGTGGCCGTGCGATTCTGGCGGCAGTGGCAGGGGACGGGGTACGCCTTCGGGGGAGAGTCGGGCGAGTATGTGGACCTGAAGAGGAGGATCCACAGCGCTCTCCCCGAGGGGTCGTGGCTGCATTCCCTGAAGAGGGGGGCAGCCCACGAGATCGAGGAGACGGGGGTGTGCGACGAGGACGTCTCCCGTTTCCTGCGTCACTCGAAAAACAACTGGAATGTGACGCAGAAGTACCTCAACCCGACGAACGCCTACCGACGGGAGAGGGAGAAGACCCTCCTGGGTACCCTGCAATGAGGGGGGAGGTGACGCGAGCGGCGGCGGAGCAGGCGGAGGCCCTTGTGGAGCGAGGATGTGCCCGTGGGTACGGCGAGCTGGACGATGACTGCCTGAACGAGCCAGGCGAAATGCACGACTACACCAGCACGCAGGGCCCCTGTGCCATGGCAGGCCGGGCGGTGGGACGCAAGCAGCGGCTTGACGACTTCCCCACGGGCGTGCTCGACCTGGAGGCCGTGCGGCGTATGGCTGAGGAACTGGGAAAATCGGCGCACTTTCTGCTGTGGTGCACATCGGGTCGGGTGTTTGCAGAATCTCTGTCTGAGAGTGTCCCAGTGCCGGGACCGAAGAGCGACCTGCGCCCGAGTTTTGTGACGGCGTTGCTGAAGGCGGGGGTGATGGAGAAGGCGGCGCGACGGGACGACAAGAAGGGGGCGGTAGCTGTCTTCGACGTGCCGAAAACCGACCCCTGCGTTCGGAGGATCATTGTCGACGGTCGTCCCGTAAACTCACGCCTCCCAGCGCCACCGAAGTTTCGCCTCACGACACCGCAGGAACTCGCCGGAGCGCTCGCAGCGACTGGGGCCGTGGCGGCGCAGGTCATCGACTTGAAGGGGTACTTCCACCAGTTCCCGCTGGGGGACGAGGTGTCCAATTTTTTCTGTGTGCGAAGCGGGCAGACGTGGTACAGATGGCGCCGACTCCCAATGGGTTTCTCATATGCCCCCTTCATCGCACAATCCACCTCGGAGGTGTTCCTGGGGGGTCTCCTCGACCGCGGAGCGACGGTGTACCTCGACGACATCCTGGTGTGGGGTGCGTGTGAGGTGGAGGTGCGGGCCCGGGCTGCATACATCCGGGACAGGATGGCGTGTGCGAATGGGGAGGTGAACGAGCGGAAGAGCATGCAGACCCCTGCGGGGCTGGTGCGCTACATCGGGCTGGAGTGGGATGTGCCGAACGCGAGCTACCGCATCCCACAGGACTGGCGAGCTGAGGCCCAGACGCGGGTCGAAGCCTGTCTGGGCGCACGGGCGCTCCCTCTGCACCGGTGGTGGGGTATGCTCGGCCTCCTATTCCGGGTGGCACACGTGCACGGGCTGCGGTTGTGCTACCTCTGCGGGTCGCTGCAGTTCATGCGGGCGTGGGCGAGAAGGGTGACCAGCGGGGACGCCACGTGGGACACGGAGTGCGGCTACCCCGAGGGGGCGCGACAGGAGGCACAGGGGATGATACTGCGTTTCCTCGGTTCGGAGGAGTGGCTGCCCCCGCCGGTGCCGCCCACGCGGCGTTTCTCGGTCGCGATCTGGTCGGACGCTTCGACGACGGGGTGGGGCTACGTGTCCACGGAGGCAGGTGACGGGGCGTCACGCGCGAGGTGGGGCCAATGGGCGGCACCGCAGGAGTCTGCGGAGATGTTCCACCTGGAGTTGTGGGCAGCTCGACGGGCGGTCACGGATGCCATCCACCGTGGCCACAGGACTGTGATCCTGTTCGTCGACAACGACGCCGTCCGGCTGGTGCTGGGAAAAGGGCACGCCAGGACGCGTTGGGGAAACAGCATGCTGCGCGAGGTGACTGATGCGCTCGACCAGAGCGGCACGCAGCTGGAGGTCCGCTGGATCACCACAGAGGTGATGCCGGCCGACGGGTGGTCCCGCAAGCAGTCGGCAGGAGCCGCGGAGGTGCCGCTCTGCTCGCTTGGGGTGCGCGCGGAGGGCGCTCGCATCGTTGAAGCCGCTTGAAGGCGGTGTGTGTGATTCTTTCTTTTTTGCCAGGGAAGTCGCGAGGGGTGTTTTGCTCCCTGCCTTCGCCCCTCCGTACGTCAGCTTTTGCACTGAACGGTGCCTAATGCAACGGAAAAGCGGTGGCTGAGTTACCCCCATCTCCCACGAGACGCGTTTTTGATATTGATGTTTTGTGTCTTATGTCCGACCGAAGACTCCCATTCAGTAAACTTGTTTAAGCACCTTCGGTGCGACTAGGGAGTCAAGGGAGGACTAGAGAAGACGACTTCCCTGTGCGTATTTGTTTTTCTACCACTTGCAACAACAGTTTTCTTGCAAGGTTGGAAGGGGGGCGAACGGAACAAACACCACCCTTCATCAGGCCAACGAGTGGTGTTTTGCTCCCTGCCTTCGCCCCTCCGTACGTCAGCTTTTGCACTGAACGGTGCCTAATGCAACGGAAAAGCGGTGGCTGAGTTACCCCCATCTCCCACGAGACGCGTTTTTGATATTGATGTTTTGTGTCTTATGTCCGACCGAAGACTCCCTGATGCAGCACACCCACACCCAACCCCACCACACCACACCGCACTCCATCATACCTGGGGGCGCGCAACCGCCGAGCGGGCCGCAACACGGAGAGCACCAGCGCGCATCATTTTGGTGAGGATGAAGTGTGACGGTGAGGGCTGGGAGGTGTGGTGGTGTGTGGCGAAGAAGTGACAAACAGAAGAGCACAGCACAGAAATAGGAATGCACATGCGAACACTGGCAAGGGAAGCCGACAAGAGAAGAGGTGAAGCTGCAGATGGGCTGCGGAGCTAAACCCGCTGTTTTGCAACCCGTTCGATGCCGAGGGCCCTGCGCAGAGGCCCCGTTTCCGCTCGCCTTCGCCCTCCTCTCCCCAATCACACTCCCACCCCACCCTCCCACTCGCAACGTTGCGTGCACATGCACCAAGGCGACACCCACTCGCTCGTCACTCACCCACCCCAGCCCACCCACCAGCAGTCGCCTCAACCCGCCTGCCGGTGCCTTGCGCATCCGGCGGCCCTGCGCGTGGAACGGCTCAAGCCTGCTGCTTCCCCTCGGCACCTCCTCCCAGCCCACTCCATCCCAGTACATCACAGCACATCAAAGCACAGCACAGCACAGCGCCACCGTGCAGCACCATACGCAGCTGCGTGTGGCGCTGTGTGCGGTGCGCTGCCACCCACCAGCAACCAACACTCTACGCGAAGAGCATGAGGAAGGCAATCATGAGGGCGAACAGGCCGATCGCCTCCGTCAGGGCGAAGCCCAGGATGGCGTAGTTGAACAGGGCGCGCATCAGGTTCGGCTGGCGGGCCGCGGCGAGCAGGAAGCTCCCGAAGACGTTACCGATACCGACACCCACACCAGCCAGGGCGATCGCCGACAGACCTGGATTGATGGGGTCAGTAGTGTGGTGTGGTCAAGTGTCAACGAGGTCAGGAACAGATTCGGCTGTTGCTTGTGCATCAAATCCAGAACAACACATCTCGTGAAAGGGCAAGCCACAACAAAGAATCACTTCCGCAACCCAAGACAAAGTGTGACACGAACGGCCCGACATACCAGTGCCGACGTAGTTCAGCCCCGACACCGTCACCTGCAGCGAGCTGGAGTTACGCACCTGTACAGCGGGATGGTGTGCACACACGACATCAGATGTCCAAAAAACACAAAGCAACAGGACGGTTCACGGGCAGTTGTCGAGGTACTCTCTGGAAGGCCCCCGCAGACGGGTCAGGTTCAGTTCCTCCCAGTGGTGTAACAAGGACACGGTGGCACCCACACACAACCCATTCCCCGAAAAGCTTCATCTCCCCATCATCATGGAGGACGGCCGGTGACTGGCAATGCGTTTGGATCAGGATAAGCCAGAAGTGTTGTCTTCGTGTCGGCAGAGCCGTTCAGACATATGCTTGTTGTTGTTTCGTTGTGTCATCATGTGCAGCAGCCTGCAGGTCTCTGATGCAGCACACCCACACCCAACCCCACCACACCACACCGCACTCCATCATACCTGGGGGCGCGCAACCGCCGAGCGGGTTGCAACACGGAGAGCACCAGCGCGCATCATTTTGTTGATTGGTGTTTTAAAAGTCCGAGGTGACCTGGCACAGTGGTGTCGGAGTGTGGAACAAACCCCTTGTGAATGTGAGTCGATTTTGGAGTCATCGTTGTTGAGGCCTCAGCAGAGACACATGGCCGACAGAAGCCCCAGTCTTCGTGCGTGAATCCCAGGAGACCACACACAACACGAGTTTCTGCAACGCCTACATCCAACACCAAGACCAGCCCACTCCGGTGAACCAGCCAGCACATCAGTCTGTCGATGCCTCCCTCCTGCACTGAGCAAACATCCACCTGCCTGCCTCCACGAGGAGAACGAAACACCACACCCACCTGACGCGGATCAGCCGAACCCCCCACCCCCTGCACCCCACCCCTTGACCACCCCCCCCCCACCCAGCCCCCCGTCGACCTCCTCACTCCTGTGCCGATCCCTCCTGTGATGATGATACTCTCTTCGGTGGACTTCTGAACACCTCACCCCTTGTGACTGCGCTGCCCCGCCCGCCGTGCGGCGGAGGGGGTTTGCTGTGGGACTACGGTGCAAAGGAGCTGCTGGCACTGCCCGATCCAGATCGGGGCCTGCTCTCTGCTGACATTTTGTGTGATTTGCTTATGACTGCTGGGAGATAAAAAAAACTTTTGGTTCGTTCGAATCGCATGGGCGTCGGTTCCCCGCCCATGCAGAAGAGGGGGGTAATATAGCCCTCCACACACCCATCTCCACCCAACACACCCTGCACACACAGCACGGGATCCCTCCCGGCAGATGGGGTCCTGTTGGGTTTTTGCGAAAAATGAAAACAGATAAAACGGAACTGTGCGACACAGCGTTGGGTTGGTGGCAAAGCCGACCCAACAAGGAAAACAGCTGCCTGCCGCCAGGCAGCTATTCAGGGCACCCAGGGGGGTGGGACAACCCTGGGTGGACACGCAGCCTTCCTCACTCTCTGACACGGAGCGAGGCGCGGCATCTCGCCGGCAGTCCGACATGCCGGGTTATTTCGACTTGCGCCTTTTTTTCGCAGCTTGTTTCGGTGATGCCGCTTCGGATTGTGCCGCAGCAGCCTTCTTCGGGGCTTCCTCTGCAACAGCCTCGCCCTGCTGCTTCTGGCCCTTCTTCTTCTTCCCCTTCTTGGCCTCCGGTGCAGCGTTGGACGCAGGCTGTGCGGCGTCCTGCTCAGGCTCGGGCTGGGTCTGGGGCACCACACCGATCTTCTCCTCCTCCACCTCGGCTGCCTTACGCTTCTTGTTCTTTTTGCGCTGCGCGTTGCTGATCTCCTGCACCGCAGGTGCGCTCGGGGCCTTCGCAGGCATCGTCGACGGGGACGCAGCCACATAGGGGTTGTAGGGGATCAGGGAGTTGAGGTACTGTATCGCCCCGTCCAGCTGCACCTTCTGCCAGTGCCGCATGTCCCCGCCCCTGTGTTGGAATTGGCATACATGGGGTGGGTGACCGTGCGATGCCATGCCCCTCCAACCGAACCGAACACAGAAACATCCCCCACCCCCACCCCCACCCCCACCCCCTCAAACAGACATCCCCCCACGTGTGACAAAAAAGATTCCTTCCTCATCAACACATCATCTCCCTCCCGCCCCCCGCCCCCTGCCCCCTCCACCCCACCCCAACATACGTCGCCTGGTAGCGCTTGATGGAGATCAGGGTGCCGCGCATCATGACAGCCTCATCCGACACCGCACGGTCGACAGAGCTCTTCTTTGTGAAGGCGGCAAAGCCGTAGTGCTTGTGGGGATTCCGGAAGATGTACGCGACCTTGCCGTAGTGGGAGAGCGTCTGCTGCAGCTCCCTGTTGTCGCAGTTGGAGGGGATCTGGCTGACGTGGATGCGCAGGTGTGCCGGCAGGGGATAGTCGATGGTCACACGGGCCTCGGGGTTCTGCGTGACGCACTTCCGCTTCTTCGCATCGGCAGCGGAGGCTGCGAGACGCGGCAGCTGCCCCGCCTGCTTGTTGTGCAGCAGCAACACCTGCCGCACGGAGCTGGGCTGCGCGAAGGTGCACTGCACGCGGTGCGGCAGGAGGGCCGTCACCTCCTGCACCTCACCCACCGTGCGCATCACCTTCCGCACCTCCTCGACGTCCAGCCCGCCCTCCGCCTCCGCCACCTCAAACCACACGCTGCGCGTGAGGCTCTCATCCGCCTGCTCCTCCTCCTCCTCCTTCACAGGCTCCGCCTCCTCCGCCTTCTCCGCAGGCGCAGCAGGCTTGTCCCCCTCGGCACCCCGCCTCTGAAGCTTCTTCCCCTTCGCACGTGCCAGCGGCTTCAACGCCTTCCCTGCCTTCTCCTCCGCCTGGCTGCCTGCGGCAGCGGCGTCATTCTCAGGCGACGCCTCGGCAGCAACCGGCTGCTCTGCAGCCGCAGCGTCCTCAGGGTCCTGGTAGACCGGGTTCTCCTTCAGCTTCCCATCCTTCGTGCGCTTCTTCCCCATTGTGGATTTGCTGATTTACGGCTGTTTTGTGTGTGGTAGGGAAGTGTGCGAGCCCCCTCCTGCGGCCGTCCTGCAGATTTGATGTGGGGGGGTTTGACAATAGGGGGGAGTGAAGGCCAAGGCAATCCAAGAATGACAAAGAGAAATGCTGTATATAGCGCATCAGTTCGCTGGATTTCGTGGACTTCTGTACGATGTGGGTCCGCTAATCTAACTTTGCCAATGAAAAAGATAAGGCTGTTATTTGTGCGCCAAATCCGGGCAAAACAAAAGCAACTCCGCAGCCTGATGAGGAGGTTGAATTTGTTGCCCAAGCGCTGCCTGCTATCTTTTTGACACTGACAGGTTCCCTGTTGTGGTAAAAAATGCAGAAAAACTGCGAAGCGGCGGGGAAGTGGGTGAGATTTGCATGCGGGCATCCCATCTCATGCACAGTGCGCTGCCGCAAGGTGAGCGTGGCTCACACACCACCCCCACATACACGCCACTCAGCCTCAGGCACACTGCCCACCACCACCCCCCACCCAACCCATCCCAAATGAGGCAGTCGAATGTATTCGTCCCGAATCCGTCAGAAGCTTCCTCCCCCCAACCCCCCCCCCCGGTCCGCGCTTTGATGCCATCTCTACTGAATAATGATACACCTTTCAATACTTGCGACACGGCCCCCTTGGACACCCCGTCCCACCCCTGCATTGACTTGCCGTGGGGTGGGGAGGGGGGTATGAATGATTGTCGAAAAGTGAAGGCAAAACATGTCTCCCGGGGGGGGGATACCGTAAAGTTCAGATCAGATCTGCGCAAAAAAATATCACACAGACACGGATGTGTGATGCGGATGTGTTTTCTGCGGGATCCTGCTCCAAAAAAAAGAAGGGACGAACAGCTGATCAAAAAAACTCACAAAACAAAACGCGGCTCTGCTGATGAGATCTCCCTCCCCCTCCCCCCCTCCCCACCCCCGATATTCTCGCTGGATGGGTCTGGGTAGGGTGGGGTGGGGTGCTTCAAACCGAGGTCAAAGTGTGTCGGCGCAGCGCTCCTTATATTGTTGGTTTCGTTCAAAAGGTACCGCAGCTCAGCCACCCACAGGGAGGAGGGAGGGAGAGAAGGAATGGTTGTGCCTGATGCATTTCACCCCACCCCACCCCCCCCCCCCCCACCCCCCCTCTTGGCGACGCTTCGGGTGCCCTGTGGATTCGATAGTCTGGCTATTAGCAGGCCACTCAGGACTCATGCTCCCAACCCGACCAGCCGCGTATGGAAACACACACCTTTCCGTGGGTCTGTGACCTGCAAAGGGGACTCGCCCCCACCCTTCTCCAAAAAAAATGGTGCCAATGGGTTTGCTCTCCACCACCCCGAGATACACTCACCCTCCTTCTGCCTTTTGGATAAAACAGAGAGGCGAAACCAGCAGCAACTCCGATACCTCTGTCCGACACGCACTGCCCTCCCCACCTACCCCACCTCCAACCCCCTCCTACACTGTGAGGTCCAGCCTGGGGGGCTGGGAGACCTTACAGTGCCATAAGGTTGTCACCCACACAGCTGTGCGGTGGCGGTGGTGGGTGGGGAGGGTCTAGGTGTGGAGAGCTGGGTGTGCCAAAGGGGGGTGGGGTGGGGTGGGGGGGAGGGGTGGTGGTGGTGGGGAAAGGTCAGGAATATTGCTCAGGAACAAAACAGATCGAGGGGGGGGGGGTGATGGTGGTGGTAGTGGGATGATGAAGGCCTGCGAGACACAGCAGCAAGGCACACCCAGGCAGGGCGTGGCAACAGGAAGGGGAGACGGGACACAGTCAGATCCGATCACGGGGAGTACTCGAAAGTGCCTTTGTCCGACTTGATTGTCAGTTTCGTGGTCCCCTCAGACACTGCCTCCTCGACGCGGCCGACAACCTGTGGGGTGGGGGGGGTGGGGGGGTAGTGAAATCGAATTTGAAGGGAGCACAAGAATGATCACCCTTCACTCGTTATGCAGGTTGTGTCTGAAATTTGTGGGGTGGGGGAGTGTGTAAAGTTGATTCGGTGTGAAGCGGGTGCAGCGGTTTGAAGCAGATGAAAGGTATGTTGCCCATGACACAGTCACGTGTGAATGTGGTGTGCAGGCCCCTGACGAGGCTGTCTTGTGAGGTGGTGTCTCCCCAGCTTTTCCTAATAAGTCACACGATTAAGAAGTGCGCTCTTGTCTCCGCTGGGTGTGGATTGTGGCTGTGAAGGTGGCTTCCCCACACGCAGAACAGCGTGAGTTCAATCGAGTGGTATCTCCCCAGCAATTCCTAATAAGTCACACTACAGGGAAGTGCGCTCTTGTCTCCGCTGGGTGTAGAAAAGATACTGACTGTGGCTGTGGTGGTGCAAACATCGTGCGGACAGACACTCTCACAAGCACTGGTCATCACAAGCTGTCTTGTGAGGTGATATCTCCCCAGCTTTTCCTAATAAGTCACACGATTAAGAAGTGCGCTCTTGTCTCCGCTGGATGTGCCGAAGGGCAGTGTACACCAGCCACCTCCGAAGGGCAGGCCGTGTGGTGACGACATGTGGTGAGCTCTGTGTCTGTGGTGTCTCCCCAGCAATTCCTAATAGGTCACACTACAGGGAAGTGCGCTCTTGTCTCCGCTGGGTGATGCAAACATCGTGCGAACAGACACACCACTACCGGTCATCACAAGTTACCTTATGAGATGATATCTCCCCAGCTTTTCCTAATAAGTCACACGATTAAGAAGTGCGCTCTTGTCTCCGCTGGGTGCCAACACCAACCCGCAATCCACGAGATCAGCCACCACACCACACAAACGACATACCTTGGCATCCACGTTGAACTTCTTGGAGATCTCAATCATCTTCTCCGCCGAGGCGGCGTCAGTGTAGATCTCCATGCGGTGCCCCATGTTGAACACCTTGTACATCTCCTTCCACTCGGTGCCCGACTCCTCGTGGATGTGGTGGAACAGGGGCGGCACGGGGAACAGGTTGTCCTTGATGATGTGCACACCCTTGACGAAGTGCAGGACCTTGGTCTGCGCACCCCCAGAGCAGTGAATCGCCGCGTGGATGTCGGGGCGCAGCCCCGCATCGAACAGCGCCTTCATGATGGGCGCGTAGGTGCGCGTCGGGGAGAGCACGAGCTTCCCCATCGTCATCCCCTCAACACCGGGGACCGGGTCCGTCAGCTTCTTGGTCCCGCTGTAGACCACCTCCGAGGGGAGGGCGGGGTCGAACGACTCGGGGTACTTCGTCGCCAGGTCCTTGCTGAACACGTCGTGGCGTGCGGAGGTGAGCCCGTTGCTCCCCATCCCGCCGTTGTACTCCTCCTCGTACGACGCCTTGCCGTAGGAGGTGAACCCGACAATCACGTCACCTGCCTTCACCTTGTCGTTCTTAATAACATCGTCACGGGCGAGGCGCACCGTCACGGTGTTGTCCACCACGACAGTCCGGACGAGGTCACCCACATCAGCCGTCTCCCCGCCTGTGGAGTAGATGCTGATGCCGTGCTCGCGGAGGTTGGCCAGCACGCTCTCCGTGCCGTCGATCAGCTCCTTCAGCACCTCACGGGGGATGAGGCCCTTGTTGCGCCCGATGGTGGAGGACAGCAGGATGTTCTGCGTGGCCCCGGCACAGATCACATCGTCGACGTTCATGATGATACTGTCCTGTGCGATGCCCTTCCACACCGACAGGTCACCCGTCTCCTTCCAGTACATGTATGCGAGGCTGGTCTTGGTGCCCGCACCATCAGCGTGCATCAGCACGCACTGCTTCTCGTCACCCCCCAGGATGTCCGGCACCACCTTGCAGAAGGCGGTGGGGTACAGCCCCTTGTCGACGTTTGCGATGGCGGCGTGCACATCCTCCTTCCCAGCGCTCACCCCGCGTGCCGCATATCTTTCCTGAGACATGGTGTGCACGGGCCGCTGCCTGCAGAGGGGTGGTGTGGGTGTGGCGGCACCAGCGGGCAGCACGGGGTGTGTGGTGCAAATGTGGAGGAAAGAGAAGAACCGAAGGGGTTTCGTCCACCGCGAGAACACCCCCCACGCCTGTTGCGTGGTGGTGCTTCTGCAAGGATTTGCACAGGCAGAGTTTCCTGCGTTAAACAGCGAAAGGACAGCGCAGGGCAGCTGTCCTGCGCTGCAGGGACAGCTCTGGAACTCAGAGAGGGTACATCCACCACAGCAGCGTTGAGCAACGATGCTGACTGGGAAGGGGTGGGGCTGGGGTCCATCGCCTACCAACGTGTTGAGTACTGCAATAAGTGGGTTTTCAGCCACACCAGTCACTGGGCGCTGTCATTGTGGCAACTAGACAGACGGGGCACAACAGAACGGAATGTATGGGGTGCGGATATGGGCACCAGCGGGTGCGTGGGGGGGCTGAACTCGTTAAAACGAATGAAAAGGGGGGGGAGGGGGCTAGGTTTTCTTGATCCTGCTTGAGGATATCCGGGTAATACATTGGGTAATACATACTCCTCAACGAAATGTTGGGCCACAGGTGTAAATGGCAATGCAGCACGGTAATACTGATGCAAGAAACAGAGGGGGGATCACGGAAGGGTCCGATGGATTTCAGGAGTGGGTGCGCACAGTCTGCACACCTCCACCCCACACACACACACACACGCGATAATCCGTTTTCCTCGCCGGTTACCAACAATAACTGAGATTCTCACTCACTCACTCTGCCCTTTGAGGAGCACCCAAGGCCACACGCTACAATCTTAAACTTAGAGCTAGGCACACACATGGGAGTATGTGGTGCGAAACACCCCCACACACTCACCCACTGTGCGTGCACACCACTGCACTACTGTCCTACATGTTCAGCTCGTCAGGGAGGAGGCTGAGATGTGCGGTAACACCTGCTGCACTCTGCTGCGGCTTCCCGGATTTCCCATCCTTTGCAGCGTACGCGCTGAGCTTCGACTTCTCCCCGGTGCAGAGATGGCAGTTGGACGGCTTCCAGTTTGGCGGAGGTGGCGGCGCCCGCGGCTTCCCTATGGGCTGCACCGACACCTTCAGCGAGGCGGAGAACCGGTTCCAGTGCCCCGCGCTGTTGTCGGGTGTCGCACGCCTCCGGCGCATCTGGCGGAGCACCTCAGCACCCTTCGCAACCCACTCGTGGGTCTCGTCCCTTGCGGTCAGACCGATGCCGTGCCGTGCCAGGCGCTGCTCCACACGCCGCCGCATTGCCTGCGCATCCACTGTCCTGGCTGTAGAGGATCGTCGCTCCTCCGCCTTAGACTGGCGTGGCGGGAGCGGCTCCAGCCCACCCACCTCTGTGAGGAACGTGATGCACGTCGCATCCGCCCACTGCTGGTCAACCGCAGCCAGCGACAGCACCGCCGAACCTGCCACAAGCGCAGTGAGGCACCGCATATGCGCTCGCTGCACCAAACCCTTGCACTGCTTTTCATTCCGCTTCCGGATGTGCCGCTGGGGCAGCACCCCAGGACAGAAGGGCATCGCCCCGAAGAAATCACGCTTCGGTGGGGCGGGGGCGAAGAACCTGACAGGCGGTGGTGGGAGCCCATCCGCACCACCCTCAGGTGTCCCAAGCCCCGATCGGGGCAAGCCAGCCTCTCCCTTGCTATGCTGCGTCACAATCGCGGAGAGGAACGCAGCAGACGCCTGGCTAGGAGGGGGCGCTGCCTCCGCAGGCCGGACGGTCGACTTACACCATTTGGTAGCATCGTGCACATCAAACTGGGCTGTGTTCCCATAGGTCCCGATGTGCCCGCCCGATTCTGTGAAGATCTTCAGCTGGCAGTCGAGGGACCCCGTCACAATGCAGGACATCGGGGGAAGAGAATCCGGCCTGTCTCCGGGGGTTGTGGGTGTGGGGCATATGCTGGTGACGCAGACAACCGCCTCGGTGTGCGCCTGGAAGGAGGCGCACCACCGCGCGGCAAACGCCTCCCCTGACAGCGTGTTGGAGATCTCCCCCAGCGGGGGCTCGCTCTGCTCGTCGCGAGCCCCACCTCCACCCCCTCCCCCACCTTCCGGGTTCGGATTGACAGCGCTGCTGACACCCCCGCTCTCCGCAGCTGTGGCTGGGTCGGCCGGCTCACCCCCAGCGGCCTCCACGCCCCCCGCCCCTTCTGCCCCCCCGCTGGCCGCAGAGGGCTCGTCCAGAAGGGTGCCCTGCGCAGGGGGGCCAGACGTGCTGGGTTGCACCCCGCATGCCTTGCTGCTGCTGGCGTGCGGCGCATCTGCGGCTATGGCGGAGGAATCGGCAGCAGAGGGAGGGGGCAGTGGCGGGGTCTGCCTGCGGACAGAGCCTATCTTCCAGACGTGGACCCGCCCCTCCGCGTCGCCGACGAGGATCTCCTGCCTCTGTTTAGAGAGCTTTGCGCTGTACAGCGTGGTGTCGCTGCGCTGCAGCGCGTTGAACGACGCGACGATGCATCGGGTGAGGCAGTTTGCGATACAGATAGTCCCATCGGAGTGCGCGGCAACCACAATCTGTGAGGTGAGCGGGGCGAGATACTCCACCGACTGCCTGCAGGAGGGCAGCGTGGGCAGAGCCCCGCACCTCTCCAGGTCGGGGTTGTACATCAGCACCCTGCCGTCGTCGAGGCCAAGCGCATACAGCGCTGCCCCGCACAGGGCAATGGCGGTGATGCTCGGTGGTGACACCCCGGAGCTGACGGTTGCAGTGGAGAACTTTCCGACCAGCCGCATGACGTTGAGGTCATCTGAGTCGTCGTAGAGGTGGAGAGACGCACCCACAGCGCATGCGACGTACCATAGGTCCTTCCGCTGGCAGTGGAGGACGGCGGTGCATTCTGCAGGTGGAATGGGGCACTCCCCAACGGAGGAGATGTGGCAGTTCTGCAGGTTCCACACTATGACAGACCCCTTGTCGGTCCCGGTGATGAGGCGCGACCCCCGCCTGTCCGCCGCGGCGCGGGTGACGATCAGACCGAGCCGCTGCTGGCTGTGCGGGATCTGCTTGCTGAGGTTGTGGTGGAACAGCTTCCCCCCGCGCTCGCAGCTCCACGATATGATGTGCCTCCTATCAACGCTGAGAATCCGATTGAGCTTCTTGCTGTAGAACGCCGCCAGTACAGGAGCCTGATGCCCTGTATAGCTTGGTGCAAAATTGCTCGTCACTCGCGCGAGGGACCAGGATATGGGGCACGTCGCACACGCGATAATCCTGTTCCTCTTCGAATCAAAACACAGCGAGGACAGATAGTTCTCCGGGTGATACCCTGCATTGTCGACAATGGTCTGCACGCATCGAAAGGTCCGCACATCCCACACTTTAATGCACTTATCCTGTGACAGAGTCAGCATCTGGTTGAGCTGGTAGTTTAGAGACACCCCGACAAGAGGCTGCTGGTGCCCGTCAATCCTGAACACCGGATGGGACAGAAATGGGTTCCATATATACACATTCCTCTCTGACCCGCAACTCGCGAGGATCTGGAGCTCCTCGCTCCAATCGAATGCGAAGACCGCCTTCTGGTGCCCCCCAGGGCCAGCGAAATGCTGTGAAACCTGCTCTTTATGGAAGTTGAAGATTTTGAGGGATCCATCCCAGCTGGAGCTGATCAGCCCGGAGAGGTAATTTGAGTAATGCAGCTTCGACACCGTCGCAGAGTGGAGCTGCGATTTGCACTTCCAACGGCACATCCCGTCATCACCCGCCTCGAGGGGGTATACCTGCAGCGTGCCATCCGACAGACCCAGTGCGGATATCTCCCGGGAACCCCCTTCGATGCAGCACTGCGACATGGGTGTGGAGCAGAGATCGAAGAGGGGTGTCACAGCCACCTCGGAGGGATCCCGGTCCTGCCCGGTGACTGTTTTGCTCATCATCCCCGCAAAGGCCTGGATCGTTGTGTCGTCCCCCACACAGGTCTGGGCCTGCCGCGGGAAGTCCACCTTAATGCCATACTTCGAGGTGTCGGTGAGATGCCTCCGGAGATGTGTCTCCTTCCGCTCCGAGGCATACTTCTTCCCAGCGTATGTGCAGAGGAGGTTCCCCGAGGCGACGTCGAATAGATGGAGCCGCCTGTCAACAGATGTCACAAGAAGCCTGCTGCCCTGCCGCAGAAACCCTGCTGATGTTATCCACGCCCCTGCGTTGTGGAGCACCTTTTCATGGTGTAGGGTACCGTGGTGCCACTGCTTGACAATCCCGTCCCTCCCGCAGGTGAAGATCTTCCCGGTGTGTGGGTGGGCGAGCGTGCAAGTTATCATGTCCCGATGCAAATCCTCCGGGTTCCGTGAATAGTCCAGCTGCTTCTGATACTCAAAACGGGAGTCCTCCTGCACCACCTTGTTGTGACTGCGCTGCACGAGATATCCGCTAAAGTCATCCCACGAAAGCAACCCCTCACCGGTCAGGTCGATGCGGGCGAACCAGTCTGTCACATCGCACTCCGCCACACTCGTCGGAAGGATCGCGCGCAGCGCCTCTGTGAATTCCTCCCGCGTCAGGGTCGCCCGGCCGTCAAAACACCTCTTGATCTGCTTCAGCTGAGCTAGCGTGATGAACTCTTCAAGGGGCTCCGTGTTCTTCTCTTCCCCACCGCTGAGATCGATCTGGTTCAGCACACGCGAGGGTCGGGGTCGCGCCCTGACGGGTGCCGCGGCTGCATCGGTCAGCATCGCCATAAAATACAAGAACCCGCAGGGTAGAGGGGTGGGTGGGAGAGGGGGGAGCGGTGGATAGTGGAAGGAAGCACAATGCAGGGGAGGTGGGGGGGTAGTGAAATCGAATTTGAAGGGAGCACAAGAATGATCACCCTTCACTCGTTATGCAGGTTGTGTCTGAAATCCAGTGTTTTTTCCGGCCTGTGTTGTGTTGTTGTACTGTGTGGGCAATTAGGCTGTGATGGTATGCAAAAACGTTCTTTGGTTCTCATGATCAAACGTCAAGGCACTCATCTGTGGAAATGTGCGTAACTGGTGTCATCATTGTAGTCAGGTTCATGTAGCCTATGTGACCGCAGTGATGTCTTCAGTCATTCCATTTGCATGTCAGGAGGTGGGGGGGGGGGGGTGTGAGTAAGGGGAGACACCTACCCCATGTGTGCCGCGAGTATCTGAAGGGGGTTTGATCGTCGAGAATGAATAGAAAAGTAAGTCTCCCAGCACCTTCTTGCAATGTTGGTCCTTTTTGTCGTCACGGCACCAGATATGCTGTACAAGGCAGATCAATGCACAATGGGAGGGTGTGTGGCAGTTGTCTGTCAGTGGCTTGATGGTTGGGCCGCAACACAGTATCACTAAAACACGACCAGGTGTCTGTACGTAATACGTAGGAGGTCACCTTAAGACACGGGGGGACACGGGGGGACATCCGGGGACAAACCGGTAAAATCGGGGAAAATGACCAAAAAAAAGAGTGTGGGGAGTTGGGTCCAGTTTAGCAAAGTGAGCTCATTTTTCAAATTCCAGAATTTTTGGGGACGCTTCCTGTGCCCGGCCTCGCGGGTGGGGTGTTAGGGAATCCACCCCGTGGTCACCCACTGCCCCCTGCGACACGGGGACGGGGTTAGGGGACCGGCACAGCCCAGGACGGCGACGTACGACTTGGTGCTGCTGATAGGGACTCGAAACGAGAGCAGTGCACGGTCAGCAACGCACGGACACAGGTCGTTGGTGCCAGGCACGGTCCACTTTTGAAGCCGTACCCCAGAGACTCGGTAGCTCGACAGTAAGCGAAGGCACTGCCCGGGCGCGCGGGGGGAGGACATGGCAGACGGCCTTAGGAGTGCCGGTCCAGGCGTCCCACTGTACCGCCCTGCGTCAGCCACGCCATCCTCAGGTCTGCACCAGATCAACCTGGAAGTCGCTCCAGCACGTGCCACCCACCGCCAGCTATGCTGGGAGAAGTGAGCACACCCGTTGTCCACACCCAGGTGCAGGAAGCGTGACACAAAGTTGAGGAGCACACTGCACTGCAACGCTCCACCATGCACCACGATGCGGCATGCGATGGTGGCCCCTGTGAGGGGCACACCTCCGCTTCGCCAAGGTGAAGTCGACCGCGAGGAGACTGACGGCGGCACGCTGAGTACCACGGGGGGTACACGTGTCGACTCCGGTGAGTATGTGGAGCCGCCGCCATTGTTCGTTCGTCGGCAGCAGTATTCCCGCGAAACCTCCCGTTGGTGTCCGACGGCCACCAACGGGAGGTTTCGCGGTGTCGCTGACGGGGCACATTGCTCCGCGTTGCCACAGCTGCTGCGCCCTACGCCCTGACTCACTGACGGTTGCCCCCTGGCACGCACATTCGCAGCCCTCACGCAGCCCTTGCCAACCCCGGAAGTCAGGGCGTCGAGACGGCTTCGGTACCGACCAAGCAGGATCTACCAGGTGTCGGAGGGAGGAGGCGAGCACAAAAGGGCGTCGGCTACCGCACGCCCTTTGGCCGCAGCCGACGACCGACCGAACCGGCCCCCGGCCGGGAGGGAGGTGGGGGGGGGGGGGGGGCGGGGGGCGTGGGGGGCGGAGCCCCCCACAAGGGGGGTCCGGGGGGCGAAGCCCCCCGGAAAAATTTTTGAGCTATTTTGGCCAAGTCCCTGCCCGTATGGGCAGAAAAATGGAAATTCGATGACGCGTTTTAGGCCTCAAAACGGGCTCAAAACTCAGAAATTCCTTTGAAATTTTTGTCGAAGTATCCGTCAGGTGGATCACCGGGTGGGGAGAGAACCGGTGTGAGGCACTTGGGTGCGACCAGGTGGGCAGGGAACCTGGGGGCGGGGGGCCTCAAATCCCTCTCACTCTCGCTTCTCTCTGCTGCTCTCTAGGACAAACAAACCGCGCACTGGCCGGGGTTGAGCTGCAGGTGACTCAGTGCTGGCGGGACAAAAACAGGGCCGGACCGGGGAGATCTAGCATTCACAGGGCCCTGAGGTCGGGGAGAATCAACAAATGCCCAGGCCCCGGCAAGCCGGGGCGTCGGTACTTCACACGTCACGTACCCTGGGCGGGCGCTCAACACTGGAGGGGAGAGGGGGGAACTGGGGAACGCGTGGGGGAGTGCGGTTGCTCCGCTCTACGCCGCGCTGCGCATTCTCGAATGAGAATAGATCTTCGTCTTCGGCGCGCGGGTCCATCGACATCTCGGTGGGGGTGGTTGGGGTGGTGGACGCGTGTGTCATGCGGCAGTCGGAAGGGGCTGGGTCGTTGTTGTTGAAGCCGCCATTCGCAACTGCCTGCGCCTGCTGTCCACCCGTGGTCGGTGTCTGAGGCTCCTCGTCCACAGACATCCGGGCGCACATCCGGCTGCGGGCCTCGGCGCGTACCTTCTTCGCCTGCTTCAGAGACTGCTCCCGACGAGCCGCGGCAGCGGATGCGAGGAAGGGTGGTTTGGTGTCCCGGGGGTCCTGCGGCGGCGCCTGGGTTGGCTGACGGGGCAAGGGCCCAGGGAGGGGCCGCGGCATCGGCACTGGCGGCACCGGGGCGGCAGAGGGGGCTGGGGCTGTGTTGTATGAGCCACCACTCTGCTGGGCACCACCTGGCTGCGCGGCAGAGGGGGCTGGGGCTGTGTTGTGTGAGCCACCACTCTGCTGAGCACCACCTGGCGCCAAGTTGTTGTGGGCGGGAGGGCCACCCGCTTCGTGGGAGGTTTGAAATCGGGCTCAAATATGCAAAATAGGCCCACCCCGGAAAAATTTTTGAAAAGGGTCCCCCTATAGACGGTCACCAGAAAACCGCCAAAAAAGTTTTGACAAGACACAAAAAAACCGGTGCCACCTACCGGTTTTACCGGTCCGCCTGTCCCGCGTGTCCCATGTCCGGTTACCGGTAAAAAAAACCGGTTTTGTGACTAATGCCCAGCGGTAAACTAGCGGTAAAAACGGTAAAAACCACCTGATTTTGACCCGAGTTTGGTGGAGTTTGGTGGAGTTTGGCGGAGTTTGGAGGAGTTTGGTGGAGTTTAGTGGAGTTTGGTGGCGTTCGGTGGTGTTGTGCGGTGTTGTGTGGTGGTTCCCTGCAAAAAATCGAATGTCCCATGGGGCGGAGGGCGCTGGGGACTGGGCAGTGGCCGTTCCACATGCCCTTCCCCTCGTGACTTACACCCTGTCGCCACCCCACTTCACAGAAAACATGACTACGCAGCAACAGGGTCATGCTTGCGGCGGTATGCAACCACCAGGACAGCCTGTTTCGGGTTCGCAAAGCCTGGTACGCTGCCTTGCCGTAGGGACCCAGATACTGAGGACACCCCTGTGAGAACACTGAGGGAAGATGTTGGGCTAGCCTAGTTGAAGCAGGCTTCGGGGTGACCGAGGCAGAGCACCCTGCCCAGAACATGAACAAGACTGTTCGACTGACGGGGAAGAACCTGGTGGGCAGGTGTGGTCTTCGGTGCAATGCTTGGAGATATCAGGAGCCTTCTCTTCAAGGCTACCACTTATGTTGGACTTGGCCTTCGCTCCTGTGAGCAGTGAAAAAAGTGAGGGACGCCGTTCTTCCCCTCTGACTGACGACCAGTCATGACGTAGCGAAGGACCTTGAATGGGGTTTGAACCCGAGAGAGTCAATACTCAACCAAAGGTATTCTCCAGGACCTGGAACGGAACGGACGATACGAACGCTCCCACCGTGCGCACGGACCTGTCTGCGACTCTACAAGGAACCACGGGGTGGGGCGTGCACATCACCTCGGAGGCCTCAAGGAGCCTGCCTGACCTGCACGACTCCGCTGCGCCAGCTACAAGGCGGAGCTCGGGAGCCATCCCACCGACCTACAGCAAGGCAGGGGGTGATGATCATCTGGAGACCTGAGCCCATGCAGGATCGGAGAGACGCGAAGGCCTTATCCACAGATGATCCACCTGAGGGAGACCACCCTCCACCTCCTTCGGACAGACCACACAGCCTTGTCGATGACCACAGCAGCCGGACGCAGACCAGTACGTGTACCCTGCCTGCAGCACCGGGCCACGCCCCATCGAGGGTCTCCCTTCTTTCGCCACGAGCCAAGCCGGAACCCCCTCACCGCCACCAACGAACTGTTGCTGCACCGCGACAAGGAGGCAGCCCGCTACCTGGCTGCAGCAGGGGAACTGGGCACAGCGAGGTACTTCAGCCATTCAGCTTCATGCGACTTTGGGAAGGGATGGCCTCACCCAAAATGGCTGGAAATCCTGTGCGGCCGCTGAAATTTGAGCCGGACTACGGGCGGCCTTCTCGCGACTCCCACTAGGCACACAGGCAATGCGAGTCGCATTCTCAGGGGTACCCACCACCCGTAAACCCCAGCACACCACCTGCCCGCCTCGGGCACAACTTGACGGTGTACTCACCTGGCGATACGCGTGCTCGTCTTTCTTCTCCGCGGTGGCGATGCTGAAGATGCAGTCCACGTTCGTCATACTCAGCCAGGTCTGCAGACGCTCCACCACGTACGGCCAAAGGCGGGGAGGAGGGCTGCCTTGGCTTTCTTCCAGAAGGCCAAGGGGGTGTCGGCAACAAGGTGTGCCGCACTCAGGACCAGGTAGGCCTTGAACTCCTCCCGACAACATCCTCGTGGAAAACAGTAAAAATTGCACCCCTGGCCCCCCGTCGAGCGGAGAAACCCTCAAAATACCCTGTGAGAACCACCTCCGTGTCAATATGTGGACAGACTTGAACGCGTCGCGTGACGGCTACACCACCCAAACTGCCTCCAGCTGCCTTCAGGCAGACTACTTGGAGAATTGAATGTGTGATGCTGCGTGCGAGTCGAATATAGTGAAGAGGAGACGGTTTCATTGACCAACTACCTGTCTACCCATTCTCGCATGCGAGAATGCGATTCGCATTGCCTGTGTGACTAGGACACGCATTCGCGTCTCAGACTCGTACCCAGACTCCCGCTAGCGGGCTAGGGGAGTTGGAGTCCACTATGCACTTGCACTCCAGGTCCCTGACTTGCACGCAGTGCAAGAACCGGGGAGGAATGCAGTGCAAGTATTGTCCGGGTGTGCAAGTGCTATCATCCTCCCTGTTTTAGGGGCAGTTGGCCTGTAGTACGGATCGAACCCGGTCTGTCCAGGAACAGGAAGTGTACCGTACGACTTCTCCTTCACCCAACGGCGTCGTGCGGTCAAGCAAATCGGATATTCTTCCCAACGGGACCCTTCCCAAGACGAAAACCAGTACCGCATCAACCCCACAGGCCCATCTTCCCCTTACTGGGCCCGGTAGAAACGGTAGTGACCTCCATTTTGTAGCTGATTTTGGCCCGAGTTTGGTGGAGTTTGGCGGAGTTTGGTGGCGTTTGGTGGTGGTAAACTGGAGATTTTCGGAGATTGGTTTCGGGCAAAATCAGGTGGAAAAACGGTAAATTCGGTATTTTGGGGTGACCTCCGTAGTCTCTCCTTGACACCATACAATTTGTGCTCCTGTTATCGTTGTTTATTGTACGAATAAATGGCGGAGGGGAAGGAGGGGAAGGGAAAGTCAGTGTGTTTTTGTAGTGGGGTATATCCACTACGCAGTTTCGGCTGCCAACTCACGACAGTGCAGGAGTGCGTGAACCACCACTCTGGCAGCCCGGTATCGAGTACCTTTCGTCAGGTGGGTAGAAGACCCAGTGGAGGACGCAGGGTGGGGGGGGGGGGGGGGGAAGTAGGGGGTAGGGGCAGGGGGGAGAAAAGGTGTCAGTCCTATTCGTGGTAATTTACCCCCCCCCCCTTTGGGTCGCCTGACCGGAAATATTGGGAAAAGGGGGGTAAAACAGTGATCTCGCTGGGCTCGTGCCCAAAACTTTAATAGGTAGGGCAGCTGCCCTACCTGGTAAAAGGGGGGAAAAATTCGCGCGCTTCGCGCGCGAACGTGAGCGCTCGGCTAGTGGACCATCCGTGTCTATCGTACCACAGGCGGTTCATGTAGCAGGTGCGTAGCTAACAGAGATCCCTAAGAAAATTGTATCTCCGAAATTATTTGGTCCGATTTCGGCCGAAAAAACGGGGAATCGGACCCCACCACACATCGAGACTGCCATTTTTCGGTGTTTCTCGGGGTCTGGGGGTCCAGGGGGGCACTTCACCACCTCTCTATCACCCCACATGGGGTCCCAAACAGGGCACACAGGGGTTCACAAGGGCACAATGGCCATCACCCCGACCCGCAATCACGAGACTAGGCAGTGAATGGCTTGGTTGACGGGCAGGGGTGTGGCAAAATACATGTTGACAGAGACGGCAGAGACGTGGTGTGTGGTCACTAGCAAAAACAATCGGGATCAGAGACAACTTTGGGTAGAGGAGGGACCGTTCAGCAAAATTGGTAGGGATCAAAAAGCAACAAAAAATACTTGGAGACAATGCGATTTTCGAAGAAAAAGTGGTAGTCACTTCTCAGCAGGGAACCTAACCGAGACACAACGCTCCCAGCCCAGAATCCTCAAGGCTAGCCTGCCGGCGAGGGGCAAAACGGGGACCAGCTGGCGTCACCACGTCGTAGTGCAGCAGCTGTTGCTGCGAACAGACACGTGCAGCAAACCAAGTCCACCTCGAGACACGTGATCATGTACCATATGCTGACATACAGAAGCTGGAAACGAAACAGGCATGTCCGACGGCCCGGCAGGAAGGTATGCTACTGGGCGAGGGCGGCGGATGCAGGGGGTCGTACACGGCCAGGGGGCGCGGGGGGGCGCGGGCGGCGAAGCCGCCCGCGCCCCGACGTTGTCGTCCCAAAACACGAAAAAACATGTTTAAACGCATTTGGCAAGGGTACGACAGGGTGCGACAGGGTCTCAGACCCCCCCAGGACCCATATGGGACCGATTTTGGGGTCTAGTGGCCCTTCTGAGGACAATAGAATTTTTGTTGCATCGACCCCAGCCTGACGGTCCGCCCTCTAACTTTGGGCTTTGCATGTAACCGATTGTAACCCGATCAGCCTTGGCATGTAACCGATCGTCACCGATCAGCCTATTCTACAGACCTATTCGGACCTATTCACCACCAATTCGGACCAATTCGGCCTGTTCCAGACCTATTCGGACCTATTCGCAACCAATTCGGACCAATTCGGCCTGTTGCAGACCTATTCGGACCTATTCGCTACCAATTCGAACCAATTCGGCATGTCACAGACCTATTCAGACCTATTCGCTACCAATTCGGACCAATTCGGCATGTCCCAGACCTATTCGGACCTATTCGCTACCAATTCGGACCAATTCGGCATGTTGCAGACCTATTCGGACCTATTCACTACCAATTCGGACCAATTCGGCATGTCCCAGACCTATTCGGACCTATTCGCTACCAATTCGGACCAATTCGGCCTGTTACAGACCTATTCGGACCTATTCACTACCAATTCGGACCAATTCGGCATGTCCCAGACCTATTCGGACCTATTCACTACCAATTCGGACCAATTCGGCATGTCACAGACCTATTCGGACCTATTCGCTACCAATTCGGACCAATTCGGCCTGTTACAGACCTATTCGGACCTATTCACTACCAATTCGGACCAATTCGGCGTGTCCCAGACCTATTCGGACCTATTCACTACCAATTCGGACCAATTCGGCATGTCACAGACCTATTCGTACCTATTCGCTACCAATTCGGACCAATTCGGCCTGTTACAGACCTATTCGGACCTATTCGCTACCAATTCGGACCAATTCGGCGTGTCCCAGACCTATTCGGACCTATTCACTACCAATTCGGACCAATTCGGCATGTCACAGACCTATTCGTACCTATTCGCTACCAATTCGGACCAATTCGGCCTGTTACAGACCTATTCGGACCTATTCACTACCAATTCGGACCAATTCGGCGTGTCCCAGACCTATTCGGACCTATTCACTACCAATTCGGACCAATTCGGCATGTCACAGACCTATTCGGACCTATTCGCTACCAATTCGGACCAATTCGGCCTGTTACAGACCTATTCGGACCTATTCACTACCAATTCGGACCAATTCGGCATGTCACAGACCTATTCGGACCTATTCGCTACCAATTCGGACCAATTCGGCCTGTTACAGACCTATTCGGGCCTATTCGCTACCAATTCGGACCAATTCGGCATGTCCCAGACCTATTCGGACCTATTCACTACCAATTCGGACCAATTCGGCATGTCCCAGACCTATTCGGACCTATGGGGGGTCTTCGCTACAGGGTGATCGTCAGTGCATTTTGGTGCATTTCCTGTTGAATTAGCTGAAAACTGACGAAGTTTGTCGAAGTTTGTCGACCAGCGAAGACCCCCATTCGCTACCAATTCGGACCAATTCGGCATGTCACAGACCTATTCGGACCTATTCGCTACCAATTCGGACCAATTCGGCATGTTGCAGACCTATTCGGACCTATTCACTACCAATTCGGACCAATTCGGCATGTCACAGACCTATTCGGACCTATTCGCTACCAATTCGGACCAATTCGGCCTGTTACAGACCTATTCGGACATATTCACTACCAATTCGGACCAATTCGGCGTGTCCCAGACCTATTCGGACCTATTCACTACCAATTCGGACCAATTCGGCATGTCACAGACCTATTCGGACCAATTCGGCCTGTTACAGACCTATTCGGACCTATTCACTACCAATTCGGACCAATTCGGCATGTCACAGACCTATTCGGACCTATTCGCTACCAATTCGGACCAATTCGGCCTGTTACAGACCTATTCGGACCTATTCACTACCAATTCGGACCAATTCGGCGTGTCCCAGACCTATTCGGACCTATTCACTACCAATTCGGACCAATTCGGCATGTCACAGACCTATTCGGACCTATTCGCTACCAATTCGGACCAATTCGGCCTGTTACAGACCTATTCGGACCTATTCACTACCAATTCGGACCAATTCGGCATGTCACAGACCTATTCGGACCTATTGGGGGTCTTCGCTACGGGGTGATCGTCAGTGCATTTTGGTGCATTTCCTGTTGAATTGGCTGAAAACTGACGAAGTTTGTCGAAGTTTGTCGACCAGCGAAGACCCCCATTCGCTACCAATTCGGACCAATTCGGCCTGTTACAGACCTATTCGGACCTATTCACTACCAATTCGGACCAATTCGGCATGTCACAGACGTATTCGGACCTATTCGCTACCAATTCGGACCAATTCGGCATGTCACAGACCTATTCGGACCTATTCACTACCAATTCGGACCAATTCGGCATGTCCCAGACCTATTCGGACCTATTCGCTACCAATTCGGACCAATTCGGCATGTCACAGACCTATTCGGACCTATTCGCTACCAATTCGGACCAATTCGGCCTGTTACAGACCTATTCGGACCTATTCACTACCAATTCGGACCAATTCGGCATGTCACAGACCTATTCGGACCTATTCGCTACCAATTCGGACCAATTCGGCCTGTTACAGACCTATTCGGACCTATTCACTACCAATTCGGACCAATTCGGCGTGTCCCAGACCTATTCGGACCTATTCACTACCAATTCGGACCAATTCGGCATGTCACAGACCTATTCGTACCTATTCGCTACCAATTCGGACCAATTCGGCCTGTTACAGACCTATTCGGACCTATTCACTACCAATTCGGACCAATTCGGCATGTCACAGACCTATTCGGACCTATTCGCTACCAATTCGGACCAATTCGGCCTGTTACAGACCTATTCGGACCTATTCACTACCAATTCGGACCAATTCGGCATGTCACAGACCTATTCCGACCTATTGGGGGTCTTCGCTACGGGGTGATCGTCAGTGCATTTTGGTGCATTTCCTGTTGAATTGGCTGAAAACTGACGAAGTTTGTCGAAGTTTGTCGACCAGCGAAGACCCCCATTCGCTACCAATTCGGACCAATTCGGCCTGTTACAGACCTATTCGGACCTATTCACTACCAATTCGGACCAATTCGGCATGTCACAGACCTATTCGGACCTATTCGCTACCAATTCGGACCAATTCGGCGTGTCCCAGACCTATTCGGACCTATTCACTACCAATTCGGACCAATTCGGCATGTCACAGACCTATTCGTACCTATTCGCTACCAATTCGGACCAATTCGGCCTGTTACAGACCTATTCGGACCTATTCACTACCAATTCGGACCAATTCGGCGTGTCCCAGACCTATTCGGACCTATTCACTACCAATTCGGACCAATTCGGCATGTCACAGACCTATTCGGACCTATTCGCTACCAATTCGGACCAATTCGGCCTGTTACAGACCTATTCGGACCTATTCACTACCAATTCGGACCAATTCGGCATGTCACAGACCTATTCGGACCTATTCGCTACCAATTCGGACCAATTCGGCCTGTTACAGACCTATTCGGGCCTATTCGCTACCAATTCGGACCAATTCGGCATGTCCCAGACCTATTCGGACCTATTCACTACCAATTCGGACCAATTCGGCATGTCCCAGACCTATTCGGACCTATTGGGGGTCTTCGCTACAGGGTGATCGTCAGTGCATTTTGGTGCATTTCCTGTTGAATTAGCTGAAAACTGACGAAGTTTGTCGAAGTTTGTCGACCAGCGAAGACCCCCATTCGCTACCAATTCGGACCAATTCGGCATGTCACAGACCTATTCGGACCTATTCGCTACCAATTCGGACCAATTCGGCATGTTGCAGACCTATTCGGACCTATTCACTACCAATTCGGACCAATTCGGCATGTCACAGACCTATTCGGACCTATTCGCTACCAATTCGGACCAATTCGGCCTGTTACAGACCTATTCGGACCTATTCACTACCAATTCGGACCAATTCGGCGTGTCCCAGACCTATTCGGACCTATTCACTACCAATTCGGACCAATTCGGCATGTCACAGACCTATTCGGACCTATTCGCTACCAATTCGGACCAATTCGGCCTGTTACAGACCTATTCGGACCTATTCACTACCAATTCGGACCAATTCGGCATGTCACAGACCTATTCGGACCTATTGGGGGTCTTCGCTACGGGGTGATCGTCAGTGCATTTTGGTGCATTTCCTGTTGAATTGGCTGAAAACTGACGAAGTTTGTCGAAGTTTGTCGACCAGCGAAGACCCCCATTCGCTACCAATTCGGACCAATTCGGCCTGTTACAGACCTATTCGGACCTATTCACTACCAATTCGGACCAATTCGGCATGTCACAGACGTATTCGGACCTATTCGCTACCAATTCGGACCAATTCGGCATGTCACAGACCTATTCGGACCTATTCACTACCAATTCGGACCAATTCGGCATGTCCCAGACCTATTCGGACCTATTCGCTACCAATTCGGACCAATTCGGCATGTCACAGACCTATTCGGACCTATTCGCTACCAATTCGGACCAATTCGGCCTGTTACAGACCTATTCGGACCTATTCACTACCAATTCGGACCAATTCGGCATGTCACAGACGTATTCGGACCTATTCGCTACCAATTCGGACCAATTCGGCCTGTTACAGACCTATTCGGGCCTATTCGCTACCAATTCGGACCAATTCGGCATGTCCCAGACCTATTCGGACCTATTCGCTACCAATTCGGACCAATTCGGCCTGTTACAGACCTATTCGGACCTATTCACTACCAATTCGGCATGTCCCAGACCTATTCGGACCTATTCGCTACCAATTCGTATTGCTGCACCACCTGTTCCCAGGAAGAGGATATTTCCCAATCCTCTTCACACCAAAAATGATTGGAACACCCTGAAACTGACCCTTCTGAGGGTCCTTGGGTGAAGAGGAGGTCCGCGGGACACATTTTTCCACGGGGATCATGCTGTCGCCCACAGCCCATGGGGTCGCAGTTTTTCGGCAGTTTTTCGGGTGAAGAGGATTGGGGCGTATCCTCTTCAGGTGAAAAACACCCAAAACACCCTCCTGGGGGTGTTTTGGGGGTGAAGAGGACTGTGGGAGACCCCCAGATTGCCTACCAGCTGTCCCAGGGTTCCTACGGGCCTATTGGAGCAGCAGCCGGTGGTGCAAAATGATATTCGCGATTGTTTCCTCACAAAAACGCCGAAACAGGTGAAAAACCGGTTTTTTTGTATTTCTCAGCAAAGATCGAGCATTTAGTTGATGAAGAGGATTGAAGAGGATGGTTCCGGACCCATTTGGGACCACCTGGGGTATGGGCTGGTGAAGACAATGCGATTTTTAAAAAAATAATTTTGGAGACACACGTTTCTGTTTGCTACGCACCTGCTAGTTCATGACATCCAGGAGTCAGCAGACCGCCTTCAGGGGGTCTGGGGGGCGGAGCCCCCCAGCCGCCGGAGGCCACGGTAGTGAACATATGTTCACAGGCTGACATGTCGTCCATGACCTGCCAAGCACCTGACCATTCGGTGGGACGTTGGGTCGATAGTCCGGAATAGCCCTACTCCCTGGGCCCCAGTGGGCCCAGGGGGGATTTGATCGTCGAGAGGGAATGGAGTTCCCCATCGGTTCCTGTGTGAGGGAGGCTAAGTGTACGCAGCAACACATTCCGGGCAAGCCTTGCCCTCTTGGCACTTAGCCTTCCTACAAGTGTGGTGGAGAGGGGAGTGGGCAGCACGATCTTCTGTTACCATTACTGTTCGTAGCGCAGGGGTACGCTGAGCGCGCGGCTGAAGTCACCAAAGACGCAGGTCGCCGCAGGACGCAGCGGAAGAGCCGCGCGATCAGCGCCGAACGACACCCCGGGTGGGAGGGAAGGGAAAAAGAGAAAGGCTTTGCGCAGTCCGTGGGAGAAAGTAAGTTGGAGCTTGTCGTTACCTGAGGTGTGGGGGGTTGTGTGTAAAACCCAAGAATTATACGGACTGCAAGCCAACATTCCTGTGACCGAATAGAGAAGGGGAGAGATGGCATGGAACCGAGGGGAGAGGGGGGCAGGAACCTTGGGAACTCCGACTAGTGAGCAGGCCCACTGTGGCCAGAGTTCCCCATCGGTTCCTGTGTGAGGGAGGCTAAGTGTACGCAGCAACACATTCCGGGCAAGCCTTGCCCTCTTGGCACTTAGCCTTCCTACAAGTGTGGTGGAGAGGGGAGTGGGCAGCACGATCTTCTGTTACCATTACTGTTCGTAGCGCAGGGGTACGCTGAGCGCGCGGCTGAAGTCACCAAAGACGCAGGTCGCCGCAGGACGCAGCGGAAGAGCCGCGCGATCAGCGCCGAACGACACCCCTTCGCTACCCCTGCGCTACCTCCGGCTCGGCTTGTCTGCGGGGTTATCCCGTGATTTGATGTAGGCCCATTGCACCGCTGTGAAATATGATGACGTCAGCCCCAGGATCCGCATCACCTCTCTGTTCAGTGCCCGAGCCGGAGAATACCCGCGCTGCAGCGCCCCGATCACCGCGGTGTTGTCAAGGTACCACTTCACGTTGGCACCCCAGGCGTTCTCCCCGACACACTCCTCCATGCCGTAGACCACAGCACGTGCCTCAAGCACCGCGATCCGCGTCGACCGCTGCTCCTCCGGCAGTTCGTCAGCCTCTTCCCAGGTCCAGCGTCGCCCAAACGATCGAAGAGCGCCGCCTGCTGACACCACAACACCGCACCCCGTCACCGAAGCATCCGACCAGATCTCTACCCCCCGGCCTCGGCTCATCTCGGTGAACTCCTTGTACATCCTCGGTTGGAGCGCAGCGTCGATCCAACGCACCGCCGCCTCAGTCGTTTGCGCGGAGAGCTGTACTTCTTCGTCCGGGTGTGCACCACGGTTCAATGCGTTGCTGTTGCGGCGCAGGGCGATGATGGCGTCGATAAACCTGCCCAGAGGCTGCACCACCAGGGGCGAGGCCCACACCAGACGACCACCCAAGGATTCCAAGTCGCACCGCCTAACCCTCGGCTTCGTCTCGCCCTGAGCCATCAGGTCCGCCCGCGCCGCCCTCAGCTTCCTCGCCACCTTGGGCCCAACGCCCACCTCTCGACGGCAGTGGAAGCCGAACCCGAGGAAGACGTACTCCGTGTCACCGTCGCTCGCCTCAGATATCGTCGCGCCGGCGCGTCTCGCTGCCACGTCAAACGCCGCCGTTGCCTCCCGAACACGCTCCCAGGTGCCCGCGTACCGCACGTTGTCGACATACACGTCAACGCACAGTTCCGGAGTGGATGTAGATGGGGAGGGAGAGAATACCGCCGTGGGGGGGGTTGAGAGATAGCAGTGGGAAAGTGCATACATGATCAGGTGCATCAACTCTGGGGACCACGACGCCCCCATTGGCAAACGGGTCAGGCAGTATGCCTCCCCCTTGTCATCACGGTATGTGAAGTATTTCTGAGACTCTTCGGGAATGGGGATCTGAAAAAAGGAAGCCGCTAGGTCTCTTTGGGAGGCGCACTCGCATTCCACCCTGGACAACACTGTTGGGGAGGTGGGGAAAACAACTTGGCAGCGGTATCCATAAGCTGCCGCGAGGGAGTTGTGGTCTTTGGTCCACATGATGGGCCTCAGTCGGCCCCCGTGTGGGCCATACCCCTGCTTTTCTTCGAAGACAACGAAAGGGGAAATAGCCAGAACAGGGTTTCTCTTGCCAAAATCAAAGTCCGGGGCTCTCCGCACCAGCCCTGCCTCTTCCAGCTGCACCGAAAAACGAGAAGAAAAGGCCTGGCTCTTGGGTTTCACAGTTGCCGGGGTCCAGCTCTGCTCTGAGACCTCCCGCGCCATGGCCTGGGGGTTGGCTGTCATGTCCAGCAGTGTGCTGATCCTTTCACGCACTGGCCCCTTGGCCATCCGAAGTACCTCAGGAATAGAAATAATAGGGACTTTTTTGCAATGCAACGGGGCTTTTAGTTGTTCTTGGGTTGGAAGGGAACCCCTGGACACCCGTTTTCCCATGCCGGAGTGGCTACTATGCTCGGGGGGCACCAAGTTCCGTTAAAGACGGGCACAACACTCTGGGGAGAGGGCCAGGGCCACCTCCTCGTTCACGTTCGCGAGGTATCTCATGGTGGTGGGGGGAAGAATGGGGTTCGCGGTTTTGTGCCTGGCAATCCTGGGGATGTCCTGGGGGGGGAGGATACCGTTGGCTGCCAGTGTGGCTAGAAATTGCAGGGCCCCCCGTCGGGGTGAATGAAGCGTCCACTCTTGGCAGTTGGGGCATTGGCGGAGAAGGCGCAGAAATTGGGAGTGGGGGACACCGAACAGAAGGGATTCCAAGGGGCATGTCTGTCTTTTCTCCACCACGAACGCAATCAGACGCTCCAAACCCGCCCCCGCTGCAACTGCGAACCTGCGATCCACAAATGGGGTCGTCTTGATTGCCTTTGACCTGTAAAAATCTACCACGAGTCGTGTTCCACATGCTGTGGGTTTCACATCCTTTACCGTGAGATCTGCCGCATCGCGGTAGCGGCAGGCTGTCTTCCACAGAAACAACAACAGGTTCGCCTCCACCTCGTGCCCCCTTGTGAACAGAACAAACACCGCCTGGGTCACTTCGGCCTTTTTTGCGGGGACAGCTTGCTTCGGGGGGGAAAAGGGGGTCGCACGAGCCAGTGCGTTGGCATAGCCCTGAAGGGGGAGCGGGGACCAATTCCCCTGCTGCAGACCGACTGCGTTTATTGCCGATGCATAATTTTTGACTGTGCTTGTTGTCAAGTGGGTCATTCCCGCCAGAAACAGAACTGCTGCATCTTCCGAGGGGGGTAGGGAGAGGTCTGCTGTCACACACCAACTTTCCAGTCTTTTCCATAGCCCACCCCTGGTGGAGATTGTGCGTTCCGCCAGGCTCTCTTTCATGACTTCTTCCAGCCGTTCCTTTGCTTCCCACAGAGTGTGGTCGTCCCTGGCCCGGGTCCTTGCCGGCGCAGCTTGCGTGTACACCTCCGACAGAGTGTTCTGGACGATGTTCTGGGGGGCGGGAGGGGGGGTAGGGGGTTGGGGGGGCCTTTCCTGTCCCAGTTTTTGGCAGAGTGCCGTGATTTGGCCGAGTGCCTGCATGATGTCCTGGCCGAGTGCCGGTGTTAATTCCAGTTGGTGTTGCCCCGGGGTTTCCCCCCCTTTCCCCCCTTTCCCTGAAATGTGTGGTGGGGGTAGGGGGAATACCGATTCGGGGGGGGAAAAGACTGGGGAGGGCCACCGTTGCCCCCCTTTCCCCCCTTCGTCGTGCGTGCACGCCCCGCCAGCTTGGCGATGGCCCGGTCAGCAGCGGATGCTTCCGTGTCGGCCGTCCGCATCTCCGCCTCCACCTGCGCCCGGGGGATCCTGTGTTGTTTCCACGCCTCATTCACCACCAGCTCGTGCAGCAGCTGGTTCCCCATCTGGGTCACGGTGGTGGACCAGAACCCCCGCTCAGCAGCCTCCTGCGCGAGGGCGACCCACGTGCTCAGGTGGGTCACCTTGTTCGATGTCCCGAACTGCAGCCTCAGGTCTCGGATCATCTCCCGCGCCGCTGCCACCCCTCCTGCCTTCAAAAACCCCTGCCACTGGGAGACGCAAGCCGGCCTCATGTTGGGCAGGCTGAGGGCCGACTGCAGGTTCCCGATTGTCGGGAGCTTGGGGGGGTCCTGGGCAGGGGGGCTGCTCCCCTCCGGTTGCGCCTGTGCCGCCCCGGCCTCACCTCCCGCTTTCCCCCCAGTCCCCGCCTGCTTGGCGCCTTCGCGGACCGCCTTGGCGAGGTCTAGTACCGACTCTCTCATGAGGTCGAGTTGTGCCTTGGTCTGCTTCCTCGCGTATTCATGCACCGATCTGAGGTTGGCGTAGTCAAACCCCACCACGGGGATGGTGCATTCTTGCAACCCCGTGGGCTCGACTTCATCGAGTTCCTCTAACGGCAGGGTGTAGAGGATGGTGTACGTGTTGTCCTCATTTTTTCGCAGCACCCCCGCGTGGCGAGAGTACTCTCCCCCAATTTCGTCGCCATCCTGTGGGGATGCTCTGACCTCGTACACAATCTCGGTCACTCCGCGCTGGTGGAGCCTGTCGAGCATCTGTGTAACCGCTTCCATTTTAAGAGCTTCTCCCACGGACTGCTTCTCTGAAGTGTAAAAAGAGAAAGGGGGGTCTAGAAAGGCCAGAAAAGTAAATCTCCCAGTGGGCCCAGGGGGGAGGGGGCAGATCAGAAATAATACTCTTGGTAGGGCAGGCTGGTCAGGCATGCCCTACCAAGGTTTCGGACAGAAATTAAATGTAGGGCAGCTGCCCTACCTGCCTGACCAGGCACGAGATCGCTGGGGTAAAATAACCTCACCCTTGTCACCAGGGGAACACAACTGACACATCACACACACAATGTCCCACGCTGCCTCTGTCCCCCTGCACCCTTCCACGACGGGGTTCCCTGGGGAGGCGTCGGCTAAGCCGGCGCCGAGCGAAGCTGCAGGGAGGAGGCAGCGATGGGTGTTGCTGGAGAAGGAGTGGAGTGCCGACGTCAGGCAAGGTGACCAACGCTACTAGTCGGCCGACAGGCCGACAGCTGTCGGGTCAGTCGGTCGGCCCGATTTTTGCCTGTCGGTCGGTCGGTCGGCCTCTCGGGCCACCTCACAAACCGACATTTTTTCGGCCCAAACCGCCCAGAAACCCACGGAATGGCGGTGCATCGGCTGCATCTCGCGATTTTTCACCGGCAGGTGGGTTTGGGTCGAATTCTGCCCACCCGAAAAAACCACCCCCAACTTTCTGAAAAATCTACATGTCTCGAAAAATTTTCCCCGTGGCAAAAAAAAAAAAAAAAAGTGTCACCGTCAGCAGGGCTGTTCCTAACTGGGGGGCTGGTTCCCCACTTTCAGGATTCTGAACTTTTTTTCTAAGAACTTTTGTACGGGGAAAAAAAGTTTTTTTCTAAGAATTTTGTAAGGGAAATTTTTTTTTCTAAGGGTTTTTCAGGCTGTATCCTGACACCAAAATCTGGTTTTTCCGGTGGCGAAAAAATTTTCTCGACCCTCGATTTTGCCAGAATTTTTTTTTACCCCTCAATTTTTTTCGGCGCCCTTCGGGCGCCGAAACCTCAACCCGCTCGGTCAGTCATGCCCTGCCCCGCCCTTCTGGAACCTCCGCCCCAACGCGTACTTGCCGTTGCCAAATTGCCCGAACGAGGTCTTCCTCTGCATTATTTTGTCCGTCTGGATGACCTGAATGTCATCAAATGAAGCCCGCAGCGGAAACTGAGAGGCCGGACTCCAAATATCCTCGCATACTTGAGGACATCATCGAGCAAGTCTTGCGGGGAAGTGTAAACCATAAACAACCAAAGTGTACGTGACTGTTAGCAACTTCTTGACGGAACTGGCGAAGCATAGTCTTCAACGTCGTCCACTGCGCAACCAGAGCGTCCTCCTGTGCCTGCCTTTGACACAGTCGTGAACTCCAAAAGAGGACACAAATTTCGCTGTCGATGTATCGACCAGCTTGGCCTGCTGTGCGTTCGGGGCTTTGAGAAATAGTTGAAAAGAAATCTGACCTCCAGGGAAACTCGGACTTTTTTCTCCCCAGCCAAAAATCCCGTGGCGAAAATATTTTTTTTCGCCAAGCTGATTTCCAGAAATATTTTTTTTTGGGAGAAAATTTTTTTTTTCGCCACGGGGGATATCCACTGGGGTTTTTCGCAGAGGAAATTTTTTTTTCTAAGATTTTCCCAGTCGACAGGGCGCACACAAGGATGGAAGGGAAGTCTCTCCCCCGTACAGTTCGCCTTGCTGGCCAACTGGAGACTCCGCAGGATGACCCCGCCCACCTCCTCTTGCCTCGGTTTGCGTGTTGCTGGTGTGTTGCCTGTGTATTGCTGTTGTATTGCACTCCTGAGGACCTCCCTATTTATTCCCACTCGACTACCCTTCGACAGGACCCTGACCTCACACTCACCCAACCTCACGTACTCCGCGAATATGGTGCGCACCACTGCAAAAATCTCCGGGAGCTTTTGGGCTTTCAGGCCTGAAGGGGCCAGTAGGGGGGTGGCGTCGGGGAGTGGCAGCTTTGTAACTATCCTCCAGCTGCTGGCATGTACAGTACTGCGGGAGTGCCAAGGTGTATTGAGCAACCTCCTCCAGTCCCTGCGGAGCACAACCCCCGATGAGAACGAGCCCCAGATGATCACCTCGCAGGACCCGCAGCGACCCAACCCTGACGTCAGTCTCTCCGCCCTCGGACACAAACACCCGCACCTGAAGCACCTCTGCACCACCAAAAGCGCCACCGTCTACAGCTGCCCATCTTGTGGTGAGTTCCGCACAGCTATTACAGACAGCATGGTTGTGATGTTGGGCGTCGTGAAGGACGAGGTGCAGCGCGTTGCTTCTCAATTTATGGAGAAGCAAGGTCCGTGCACATGTGGTGCTGTCCGGGCTGCGCAGTTCTGCGTCGAGAAGGCCCCGCACCTCCTGTTCCTCTCGACGCAGCGGTTTTCTGCATCCGGCGAGAAGCAGAAGCACCTGACGGAGCTTGCGGAAACCGTCAACGTCAAGGAATTAAGAGACCTCTCCGCCCTTCGTGAGCTTGGCGTTGACGGCAACGGGGTGGTGCAGGTGGGCACGGTGCAGCCGGTGAATCACCGGTACCGGTTTGTCGGTGCATCGTGCACAAAGTCCGGGCTGACCCTCGCGAAGGGGATCGCCTGGGAGACGCTGTGCGCTCGTGGCCCCGCCACCACTCTGAAGTGGAAGTCGATCACGACTGATCGTGTGACGGATTGCTCTGTGGCGCCGTTCAATCGTGCGAACGCGAAGCCAGCACTCGTGCTGTACGCACGTGAGGCATCGGACGGTGACGGGCACGACGTCGATGCTTCGCATGATGCGCCGCCGCCTCCTCCTCCGGATCCCCTGGCCGCCTCTCCTGCAGCTACCACCGCCGCCCCTGTCGCCCCTGCACCCCACGCCGCCTTCTACACCGGGGAAGGGGCGTGCCACGTCGCCGCGTTCGACAGCGCCGGGCGACTGTCCCCATGGCTGACCGCCATGAAGCTCGCCCAATCAACCGGAGGCGTCAACATTGGGCTTGTACCAGGGTGGGTTCAACGGGATCTATACAGTTCTGGACACTACTGCCTCCGAGTGCTTGACTGCCTAGCAAGGTCAATTCCCATTACGGAGCCGACGCGTACCAGTGCTGCGGCGCTTCTGGAGGGCGTTGACTCCCCCGAAGCGGAGGCCCTCACGGTGAAGCTCAGGCGTCCGCGATTGATGGATACGAGATTCCTCGTGGACGAAGAGTTGGACACCAACACCGCGTCAGTGGCCCTGCAGACTTTCCGCACATCCCGCGGTTTAAATGTTCACTTTTCTATCGTCGACACCACACAGCCTCGCACCTTCGGCTTGCTTCTTCCGTCGTTGATGGCCCAGTACCCCTTGCGGCTTGTCTTCGACACAGCAAAGGCGCACTTCCTTCTTTTGATGGCAGCAAACAAGAAGTACGTGCCAGAGGGCTCAATGGTGAACGGTCTCCTTCGGATTCAGCAGCGGCAGGCACAGCTCGCCATACAGGAGAAGCAGCAGCGGAAGATCCACGCTGCAGCCTCCGGTGTGGTGCGTCTCCCTGATGGGAGGTGGAGGTGCACCACGTGTGCACCGTTCTTGGTGCAGCTGGAGGGGGAGTTCTCGGAGCAACCCCACTTGCTCCGGTATGCACGCGGCGAAGCGTCTATGTCTGCCACGACAGTTGGGCGCCAGCAAAGCAATATCCGCCGCCACATGGGTGGTGCGGCGCACAAGAGAGCAGTGCAGTTGTCCACGCCTGGGAGTGAAAACACCAATGTGACAGCTACAGATATCCCCAAGCAGACGCTGTGCGCGAAGGTGAAGGTGACCAGCGAGCAGTACACAAGTCTGGTCAACCTGGTGTACAACGTGGCAACGGCGACGCAACGGGCGGAGGGGCTGAGCAGTGTGGGTGCGAGGTTGCAGGACGACAAGCGGAAGGGGCTGCATGTCCTGGACACCCACTACTCTCGAAAAGTCGCGAAGGAGTTCCAGACGATACTCTGGGAGGTGCTCCTGAGGGGAGTGGTGGGTGCGGTGCGTGCGTGTCGGGCGGCAACCCTGAAGGTGGACGGTACCACGTTCGCCCGCATCGACTTGATGATCGTCATCGTTTCGGGGATCAGCAGGACGGATTGTGCTATGAAAGATTGGTGTGTGGGCACAGTCGACTTGAAGAAAGCTGACGCAGAGTCGCAGAAGGACGAGCTGGTCAAGTTGTTCGACAGCCTCCAGCTGTCGCAGTGGGCGCGGCGTTCGCTGAAGGGATTCGCGGCAGACGGGGCATCAACGATGAAGAGTCTCAGGGGGAAGCTCGAGATCGCGTGGGGATGCACTCTCATCGATGTGCATGATGCTGCCCACATGCACCAGCTGTCCGTCGGCCTCATCAAGAAGACACGAAAGGTTGTTGAACATAGCCGCCTCCTCCGACACTGGTTTGCCTTCTTCAGATCAACCGCCAGGCAGAAGTCTCTGCAGATCATTTCCGGTGGGAAATGTCTCTCCTTCCCGAAGGAGCACTCCGTGCGTTGGGCAGCTGCAACGTTCCGTCGCCTGAACGCGGCTGTGGTGAACTTTGACTTCACTGTCGCTATGCTCGGGGAGATCCAGCCGCCGCCGTTCTTCTTCCACAAGCTCACCCCCGAGTATTCCCTCTCGACTTGCATCTTGGCTGACGTCTTCGACATCAATAAAGGGGTGAGCGAGGCGTTGCAGAAGCGAGACCTGTCGCTCTCGTCGATGGAGAGCATCCTGCAGAATGCACTGACAGTGCATAAGGTGCTGGCGCGCCAGCCTGGCAAGCACGAAGCCAAGTTCTATGAGAACCAGGGAACCACATCGTTGCCTCCGGGGGTAGTTGCCGAGATGACTTCCTGGCGCTCAAAGCTCTGCCACACCATCTACAAGGACCTGGCCAAGAGGTGGGAGGAGTATCCCTGCCGCTCATTCAGCTCTTTCTTCGCGACAAGTGGGAAGGACAGCACGTGCGAGTGCCTCATGGCGCTCGCTTCTCGCTTGGGTTACGACCAGGCAGAGATTCTCAGCATCGGCATGGAGTGGGTGAAGCTGCGGTTGGAATGCACAGATCTCAGGGGGAACCTTCTGAAAGAGTTTGTCGTCGACTTCTTGCTGGAATCCGAGAGTTCGACGTTTGCGATAGTGCTTGAGGCCATGGTGGCACTGTCACCCTCGACTGTGTTTGTGGAGGCTGCTTTTTCAGTTGTAACGCGCATGAGGGGATCGTTCCGGAAGGCACTCTCTGCCGCAAGCATCTCTCAAGAACTGGGCATCACTCTAGAGCTGTCACATGATGACGCGGCGCGCAAGATCATCGTTGAAGAAACAGTCAACACGTTCCTCGCCAACAAGAAGCGCCGCTTCACTGCGCGTTCCCTGACGCCTCTTCCAACTCTGACAACCGTGGAGCTCGTTGACCTCGATGCAGCCATGGGTTCTCTATTTGCTGGCGTGGAGGATTGTGATGAGGAATCGGACGGCAGCTGGGAAGATGACAACGCCGATGCATTGTCGATTGTCAGCCTCGTGGAGGAAGTCCCTGAGGATCCCTTCCTCACTTCGTTGCTTGCAGATGCCGCACCCCCCGTCGTGCCTCCAGCCACCCTGCAACATGTCACCTTCCAGCTCCCCGCTTCATCGACCCCGGGCACCCCATCGACACTCCCCACACCTCAGCCGGAAGAACCGCCGCAGCTGCCTCCCACACAGGCGGCACCGGCAGAGCGCAGGAGGGAGGTTGGGCCGCACCCCGAGGAGCCCCAGGAGAAAAGGGCCCGCGTCCATGTCGACATCGATGTCGACATGGAGGAGGATTGGGGAGAGTGGGCGTACGTTTCGGACGCCGAAACTTCCGAGTGAGCCATCATCGTTCTTAGAAGGGGGGGGGGGGGTGGGGGCGGGGGGGTGGTTTTCATCGTAGAAATCATAGAAAAAGTCCCGCCTGACGGGCACGCGCCTGAAACCTGTGGGGGGGTGAGCAAAAAATCCCTTGTAAAAATTCTTAGAAAAAACCTGGTTCCCCGACCCAAAAAACCCGGAAAAAGGGCTGGTTCCCCGCCCAGGCCTGGTCCCCCTCAGAGCTATTCCTAACTAGGGGTCCGGATTCCATGATTTTGAATTTCAGATTTTTCCTCTGTCTGGCGCGTTTTTTTTGCACTCTGTTTAGCGCGTTTTTTTTGCACTGCAGGAAAATAATTTTCTGGCGAGGATTCACCGGAGTGGAGGGTGCTGAGGGGCTGAGCGGCTGGGGGGATGCTGCCTGTGAGGGAGAAGATGCACCAAGCAAAGACACACGGCCCCGGAGGGGCCGTGTGTCTGTGTTCAGTGGTGCATTCCTCCGCACCTCAGTGCACTCTCCGACCTGCATGTCTACGGGGGTCTGAGCCCACATGGCAACCCCGAGGAAGGGGTGCAAACAGACACCCCATGGCCAAAATGACCCCACCGCGATCCGCACAGATCCCAAATATTCAGAGGAACAGGGTTTTGAAAAACCTGTAAGTGGGGTCCCGCTGGGTGGGTGGTGTGGGTGGGCTGATTTCTGGCCTCCCAGTCACATCCTCCCTTCAGAAGTCCCTGAACCAGACCCACATTTCATGGGTGAAACTTGGCACGCACACCACCAAAATGACCCCACTACGATCCGCACGGAGCTCATTTTTCTCATATTTAACGCTATTTTTTTCACATTGCTCTTAGTCGGCGCAAAGTATTGAAAATTTGTAACATAAAAACTAGTATTACCGTATACGTAAATATTATGGAACGGGCCCATTTTTGGCCGGTCCGTTCCATAATATTTACGTTCCATAATATTTACAGGGCCAGTTGGGGACTCGGTGGTGAGGACGGCTTGCGTCAGGAATCGCGCGAAAAGTGCACGAGTAGGTCCCGTCAGGGACTCTGTATGCCGTCCGATCACCTGGTCCAAGTCCCCGAGTCGCAGAAAGCCCTGTAAATATATGGAACGAAAAAAATCTGGAACGCCAACCCACCAGCGTTCCAAAATATTTACGTTCCATAATATTTACGTTCCAAAATATTTACGTATACGGTAATTTTAAATAAAAACGATTATTATTACTTCCCATGAGGCCAGGTTCCTCGTGGGTGCGTATTTCACTCGCTTCGCTCGTGAAATACGCCCACTCGGAACCTGGCCTCATGGGCGTAAAATAATGCGTTTTTATTTAACGCTAATAATAATTATTACCGTATACGTAAATATTATGGAACGTAAATATTATGGAACGGGCCCATTTTTGGCCGGTCCGTTCCATAATATTTACGTTCCAAAATATTTACAGGGCCAGTTGGGGACTCGGTGGTGAGGACGGCTTGCGTCAGGAATCGCGCGAAAAGTGCACGAGTAGGTCCCGTCAGGGACTCTGCATGCCGTCCGATCACCTGGTCCAAGTCCCCGAGTCGCAGAAAGCCCTGTAAATATTATGGAACGAAAAAAATCTGGAACGCCAACCCACCAGCGTTCCAAAATATTTACGTTCCATAATATTTACGTTCCAAAATATTTACGTATACGGTATGCGAAAATGAAACATATTTTTGGCAAAAATATATGTTTATGAAAAATATGTTTGGGGGCCCATGCCTAGGGGGGGGGGGGGGCAGACGATGCTGTGCGACGAGGGAGGGGATGTGGGTGATCACCGCACAGCAGAGGTCTGGCATCGCTCTGAAGGAGCAAGGTGGGTGTTACGTTCATCCGTACATTGGATCCTGATCAGCTCTGCAATGCCGGAGGACGACGCGACAGGCGTTTGGGTTTCTGTGAGGTGGATGAGAGGTGCAATGCAACATCACAATTGACACGACACGTGATGGCCCTATTAAGATTCACTTTTCTGGAGGATGTCTAGAGGATGCTTGTTGTATGTTTGAAAAAGATAAGGCTGTTGTTTGTGCGTCAAATCCGGGCAAAACAAAAGCACCTCCGCAGCCTGATGAGGAGGTTGAATTTGTTGCCCAAGCGCTGCCTGCTATCTTTTTGACACTGACAGGTTCCCTGTTGTGGTAAAAAAATCATGATCAGCTATCTCAGACAGAATGCCGCTCATCTCATCACTCCCCACACGAGAGAATGGGAAAAACACTCCTTCTCTTCTTCTTCTTCGGACCCCACATACCTGCAGCTCAGGGGACAGGTAGGTGTGGAACGTCGTGTCCCGGATGTGCGTCGACGGCGGGTCGTACCACGCCCCCGGGGCGTAGCCTGGCGGAGGTGACGTCGGGGTTGGCAGCACGGGGATGGGGGACGCAGGCCCTGCGAGGTCCTGCGGCAGCTCGGTGACTGGGGCTGTGGAGGGCACGCGGTACGACGTGACATCTGACGACGACATGCTGTGCCCCTGCGTGGTTCCAGGGCTCGCCTCCTTGCCGCATGCTGTGCAGCGCTGCACGCCTGCCCCGCTCTGCCATGCTTCCAACGCGTTGCCACACGCTGTGCACGTCTGCATTGCAGGGTCGTGCAGAGGTGGCGGCGGCGGTGTCCCGAAGTCGGGTTGCTCCGTCGACCGCGACACCTCGCGCCCTGTAAAACCGGCGTCGACTGCGGCATGCAGCTTTGCCGTCTCCTCCCCGGCAGGCGTGACAAAGGAAGGCTTCGCAATCTTTGCGTCCTGGTCACCCTTTGGGACCCTCCCACTCTTCTTCGTAGCATTCACGCCCTTCCGCGCAGGGCTGGCGGGTGTCGAGCGCATGGTTTCCAACCCCAGAGCGTCGAACGCATCGCGGCCCTTCTTCAGCTCGGCGAGCTCCGCCCGCTCCGCCGCGGTGAGCGGCACGACAGGGGGGACACCTGGGTCAGCGGCGTCTGCCTGTTCCTGGCGCCTCCGCAGGTCGTTGTACCGCACGTCCTTCTCGCGTGGCCAGCTGGGCATCTCATTCTGCTGCTGCTGCTGGGAGGGCTGGTGGGAAGATCTCATCCAGCGCGACAGCAGCGGGGTGGCCCCAGTGCCGTAGTTCTCCACCTCGCCCTGCTGGCAGAAGAGGAAGCACTGCACCCTGTTGTAGAACAGCATCAGGTGTGCCGTCAGCAGCAGCGCACGGATCAGTCGGAAGTACGCCGCGGCTGCGGCATGGTCTGAGTAGAGGTCGTAGGTGTCGCGCGAGGAGAGCAGGATTGCGGCAATCAGGTCGTTGTTTTCATCTTTCCATCACTGTACTTGTTCGCTATCGGTCTCCGGGAGATATTTAGCCTTAGCAGAGGGATACCTGCCGATTAGCTCAGCATTCCCAAACTGAGCGACTCTTGCAAACAGTGAAGCACCCACGCGTTAGGAGGAAGGACGGGACTCTCACCCTCTGTGGCGCCCCATTCCAGAAGACTTACTCCTCCAACGTATGGCCCCCACCGCCGCTTGCACCACATGCCGACACAAGTGCCGGTTCAGGCTTGGGCTCTGCCCTGTTCACTCGCCGTTACTAGGAGCATCGCTGTTGCTTTCTTTTCCTGCGCTGAGTGATATGCTTAAGTTCAGCGCGTAGATCTGCAACCGCTGAGGTCGTTAGGAAAAAGCGCGACCTGATGAGTCAGCCGTAAGACGAATCCCGCCGAAACTTCCGAGTGAGCCATCATCGTTCTTAGAAGGGGGGGGGGGTGGGGGCGGGGGGGTGGTTTTCATCGTAGAAATCATAGAAAAAGTCCCGCCTGACGGGCACGCGCCTGAAACCTGTGGGGGGGTGAGCAAAAAATCCCTTGTAAAAATTCTTAGAAAAAACCTGGTTCCCCGACCCAAAAAACCCGGAAAAAGGGCTGGTTCCCCGCCCAGGCCTGACCGTCAGGCGTGTATCTATTTCACGGAATGAAAATAGGAATTTGGGGAAAAAATATTTTTTTGCACTTTTTTCCTTTGGATTTTATTGTGACCCTACTTGGTATTGGCAGAAAAATTTTATGTTCCCGGTCTTGGATGTGCTCAAACATTCAAAAGAACACATTTTCCGTGGCCAAAAAAAAATTTGCACCCGGAGGTGGGGATGGGGGTGGTGGTCACTACTTTTTTGCACCATTTTCCTTTGGGTTTTCAGCAGAATTCTTCTATGTTCCCGGTCTTGGATGTGCTCAAACAGTCAAAAGAACACATTTTCCGGGTGCAAAAAAATGTTGCACCTGGGGGGTGGAGAGGGGGGTCGGAGGGCGGTGGTGTGAGAGGCTTGCTCTCGAGCTCAAACCAACAGATGTTCACTACCGTGGCCTCCGGCGGCTGGGGGGCTCCGCCCCCCAGACCCCCCTGTGGCGTGTCTTTGCGCGACAATTTATCGTCCCCCCATGCGACATGTGCTATCTGTCAGTTGTGTTGTACTTGAGCGTATGCGACTATGGAGCCAGGCCAACAGACGTTCGCTACCGTGGCCTCCGGCGGCTGGGGGGCTCCGCCCCCCACACCCCCCTGTGGCATGTGCCTGGTCTTGGAGCCAAGTCCTTGCGCGTACGGGGCTGCGGCATGTCGGTTCCAGCACCCTCGCGGAAGGCTGGGCCCGAGCACTGATCTCTAAGAGACGAACCACCTTGCGAATGCGATCGGGTTTGCGGGCTTGCGGCCATGACATCTCGAAAGGGTCGTCATGTTTCGGGTTCGACTTGGTGGGCATCCGTGGCATGCAAGAGATGGCACACCAGGAGCCACGCAGCACCAGGTCGACCTGGATCTGATCGAGCTCAGGGGGAAGGAAGCACAGTCACCAAAGTGATATCACCGCCGGCCTCAACCACCAAACTGCAACCGCAGAAGTTCCGCTATTCTCACAAGGGAAGGCGCCCTGGGATGTAGCAGTGATTTGTGTGCAGCGCCATCAAGTGACACTGACCGCCTTGAACAGAGAGGTAGTGTACAGATGGCGATCAGTGAGAGGGCGTGCTGTGTCCTCCCACTTCCCCATCTACCTCCATTCGTTCACCGTTGTTGATAGCGATTTTTTCGCCATTTTTTCGAATCGTATACATCGGTCAGGCCGAGTGAATCAAAATAGCGCAAAAATCACACCAAAATCTGTGTCTGAGGCACAGAAATCGTGCAAAAAAGCACCCAAAAAAAGTGCAAAAAACCCAAAATAGGATTTCGAAAATTGGCCAAAATACCCCCAAAATAGAGCCACACCTGGTAGAGGAGGCATAGCAAACGGAAATCCCTAACAAAATTTTGTCTCCGAAATTATTTTGGCCAATTTTCTCCCGAAAAACCTAGAAACCAGACCCACCGCACATCGAGAATGTCATTTTTCCGTGATTTCTGGGGTCTGGGGGCCTTTTGCCACCCTCCCGTGCCTCATCATGTGTTGATCCCTCCTTTATTAATTGTCAGGTAGGTAACCCTGCACGGGTGTTGTCACCGTTGATCACTCTTTATTAACTGTTAGGCGGGTAAACCCTGCACGGGTGTTGTCACTGTTGATCGCTCTTTACTAATTGTTAGGCGGGTTAACCCTGCACGGGTGTTGAGCCCTCTTTGTTAATTGTCAAGTGGGTAACCCTGCACGGGTGTTGTCACTGGTGATCACTCTTTACTAATTGTTAGGCGGGTTAACCCTGCACGGGTCCTGGCCCGTGCCTGTGTGTGTTGGGGGGGGGGGGTAGTGAAATAGAAGTAGAAGGGAGCGGAGCACAAGAATGGTGTGTTGGGGGGTGGGGGAGCTCTTTCCAACATGTCCGCATCTGCATTAAAACCTATTGTCTCTTTGTGCCCCTCACCACTCAACCATAAAGGTTGCCCTGCCTTGGGAACAGGGAATGGGGTTTAACACGTGTGGCGGTCCTGTTGGATGGAGTGCACATGGAACAGTATGGTGTGGGAATGTATCGTGACTTGTGAAAGGGAGAGTGGGTGGGGGTGGGGGCGGGGGGGGGGGGGGGCGGGGGGCTTCCTTCAGCGATTCCAGTGAGCTGCAATCCCAAGGCTGTCCTTTCAAACGCTTGCCAAGGCGTACGCCGTTTAGGTGTGGACTATTGAAATAAAAGGAAAACGAGGCTTTGGAAAAAGCCAAACTGATCGAATGGAAGATTGAAGGATGGGCAAAGTTTGTTGAAAGTAACATGGGGGGGGGCAGTCAAGAAGTGGGGGCTTGATTGTCGAGAGTGAATGGAAAAGTGAAGTGGGGGGGGGGGTTTGATCGTCGAGAGTGAATGGAAAAGCAAGCCTCCCAGCACCTTCTTGCAATGTTAGTCCTTTTTGTAGTCACTACCACTACACCAGGAGTGGGGGGGGGGGGGGGGGGCAACCCCTTGATTGGCCTGTGTCAGGTCCCAGCTCTTGTTGAAACAGAACGCAAACCCTTGCGATGTGTGGCTTCCAAGTTGGCCTGTGTCCCTTTGATCCACATGAAATGATCCCCAACCCCAGCCTGACCCAGGTTAGCCAGGGTCACACGTCTGTCTGGAGGAAAATCCTGGAGGGTGGTGTCAATGGAGGTGAAGTTGTAAGAAAGGGGGACATAACTGTTAAATCCTGAAGCTAGAGGAGGCATAGCCTGCTGACCTGGCTGTCTAAAAAATTATTTTTTTTAAAATCGCATTGTCTTTTCGACCCTATACCAAAAGTGGTCCCAAATCGGTCCGGGACGACCGTCCACAACCGTCCACACTCTCTAAATGCTCGATGTTGCATTTTAAATTCAAAAATTCACATTTTCCAGCCAACTGGGCCAGTTTCCTTAGGAAAATGGCTCAAAATCGCAAACACTCCATTTCTACGGGCCACCACAGGCCAATAGAGTACCAAAATCGGTTTTTTCGCATTCTACGGCCTCAGGCAGACCGTCCACACCCAAAAATCACCCCCAGGTGGTCAATATTGGGGTGTTCTGGCACTTTTTCACCTGTGGACGGTTGTGGACGGCTGTGGATGGCTGTGGATGGTTGTGGACGGCTGTGGACGGTCTGCCAAGAGGTTACTGGAGGTTGCTAGGCTGCGGGCGGACCGTCCACACCCAAAAAACACCCCCAGTTGGTCACGATGGGGACGGTACGTCTCTTTTTCGTCTGTAGACGGTTGTGGACGGTCTGGCAATAGGTTGCTCCAGGATGCGAGATTGTTCTCGGTAGGTCACCGACTGTAACCGATTGTTCTCGGCATGTAACCGATTGTAACCGATTGTTCTTGGCATGTATCCGATTGTAACCGATTGTCCTCGTCATGTAACCGATTGTAACCGATCGTTCTTGGCATGTAACCGATTGTCACCGATTGTCCTCGTCATGTAACCGATTGTAACCGATTGTTCTTGGCATGTAACCGATTGTCACCGATTCTCCTCGTCATGTAACCGATTGTAACCGATCGTTCTTGGCATGTAACCGATTGTAACCGATTGTCCTCGTCATGTAACCGATTGTAACCGATCGTTCTTGGCCTGTAACCGATTGTAACCGATTGTTCTTGGCATGTAACCGATTGTCACCGATTGTCCTCGTCATGTAACCGATTGTAACCGATTGTTCTTGGCATGTAACCGATTGTCACCGATTCTCCTCGTCATGTAACCGATTGTAACCGATCGTTCTTGGCATGTAACCGATTGTAACCGATTGTCCTCGTCATGTAACCGATTGTAACCGATCGTTCTTGGCATGTAACCGATTGTAACTGATTGTTCTCGGCATGTAACCGATTGTAACCGATTGTTCTTGGCCTGTAACCGATTGTAACCGATTGTTCTTGGCATGTAACCGATTGTCACCGATTGTCCTCGTCATGTAACCGATTGTAACCGATCGTTCTTGGCATGTAACCGATTGTAACTGATTGTTCTCGGCATGTAACCGATTGTAACCGATTGTTCTTGGCCTGTAACCGATTGTAACCGATTGTTCTCGGCATGTAACCGATTGTAACCGATTGCCCTCGTCATGTAACCGATTGTAACCGATCGTTCTTGGCATGTAACCGATTGTAACCGATTGTTCTCGGCATGTAACCGATTGTAACCGATTGTCCTCGTCATGTAACCGATTGTAACCGATCGTTCTTGGCATGTAACCGATTGTAACCGATTGTTCTCGGCATGTAACCGATTGTAACCGATCGTTCTTGGCATGTAACCGATTGTAACTGATTGTTCTTGGCATGTAACCGATTGTAACCGATCGTTCTTGGCATGTAACCGATTGTAACTGATTGTTCTCGGCATGTAACCGATTGTAACCGATTGTTCTTGGCCTGTAACCGATTGTAACCGATTGTTCTCGGCATGTAACCGATTGTAACCGATTGCCCTCGTCATGTAACCGATTGTAACCGATCGTTCTTGGCATGTAACCGATTGTAACCGATTGTTCTCGGCATGTAACCGATTGTAACCGATTGTCCTCGTCATGTAACCGATTGTAACCGATCGTTCTTGGCATGTAACCGATTGTAACTGATTGTTCTCGGCATGTAACCGATTGTAACCGATTGTTCTCGGCATGTCACCGATTGTAACCGATTGTCCTCGTCATGTAACCGATTGTAACCGATCGTTCTTGGCATGTAACCGATTGTAACCGATTGTTCTCGGCATGTAACCGATTGTAACCGATCGTTCTTGGCATGTAACCGATTGTAACTGATTGTTCTTGGCATGTAACCGATTGTAACCGATCGTTCTTGGCATGTAACCGATTGTAACCGATTGTTCTCGTCATGTAACCGATTGTAACTGATTGTTCTTGGCATGTAACCGATTGTAACCGATTGTTCTTGGCCTGTAACCGATTGTTCTCGGCATGTAACCGATTGTAACCGATTGTCCTCGTCATGTAACCGATTGTAACCGATCGTTCTTGGCATGTAACCGATTGTAACTGATTGTTCTTGGCATGTAACCGATTGTAACCGATCGTTCTTGGCATGTAACCGATTGTAACCGATTGTTCTCGTCATGTAACCGATTGTAACTGATTGTTCTTGGCATGTAACCGATTGTAACCGATCGTTCTTGGCATGTAACCGATTGTAACCGATTGTTCTTGGCCTGTAACCGATTGTTCTCGGCATGTAACCGATTGTAACCGATTGTTCTTGGCCTGTAACCGATTGTAACCGATTGTTCTCGGCATGTAACCGATTGTAACCGATTGTTCTCGGCATGTAACCGATTGTAACCGATCGTTCTTGGCATGTAACCGATTGTAACCGATTGTTCTCGGCATGTAACCGATTGTAACCGATTGTTCTTGTCATGTAACCGATTGTAACCGATCGTTCTTGGCATGTAACCGATTGTAACTGATTGTTCTTGGCATGTAACCGATTGTAACCGATTGCCCTCGTCATGTAACCGATTGTAACCGATTGTAACCGATTGTTCTTGGCATGTAACCGATTGTAACCGATCGTTCTTGGCATGTAACCGATTGTAACCGAAACAGAACGGTGTCTCCCCTTGCCCCCTCCACTCTCGGTCACTCTGCGTGCCTCCCAGATGTTGTGTGCGGACCCCTCAGCAGACTGCTTAACTTTAACTTTGCTGCACCTACGTTGCTCACACAGCACTAACCCACTGCAGGCACTGGCACGTTCCACAGCTTCTGATAATGTCCGGCTTGGTTACCTTCGCGGAAGCGTCCAAGCTGCAGGGTATCCCAGACGAGACTACGGGGAAGGTCGCGGGTGCGCTTCTCCGCAACGCAGGATGGCCGAAACCCGTAACGAGCCGGACCTCAAACGGCGTGCAGAAGATGTATTGCTTGGCAGATATCCGTCGGCCCAATCCCCTCTCCTCCGAAGAGGCAATCCGGCAGTTGACTGCTTCGTCCCCGGGCCGCTGCTTCCCCGACGATGTCCTGATCGCTCCTCTGGGTGAGCCCGATGATCTCGCTGATCAGGCGGCGCTCCTCCCCCACCCCGAGGATGCGGATCCCGTCTCGCAGAGCGTGATCTCGGCGGTCACGCGGGGTCCTGCTGCTGCTGGCAACGACGAGCCTGATGAGCCTGAGGCGCCTCCGTCACCGACTCCCGTGCCGCCGAAACCTCTGCCTGCCGCGCTCCCACCGACGTCTCCGACGAGTCCCGCCGACGATGTCGACATTGGTTCTTCTGTGTGCAGTGACCCTGCCGACCTCGCCAGCCTCGATGACCTCGCCGACCTCGCCGACTCCGCCTGCCCCGTTGACTCCGCCTCCCACGCCAACACCGACTCCCCCGTTGCGACTGCGATGGACGCGTTGCGTGACGCTGTGGCTGCTGGTGAGGGGTGGTGCTGCATCAGCAGCGCCGAGTACCTGACTCTCCTGCGCTCCCTCTTGCCCGCAGGTGCGAAGGTGTCGGACACCGCCCTCTTCTCCCTGGTGAAGGAGAACGCCGACTGCATGTCTTCTGCTCTGCATCCTCACGAGAAGGGTAGTGATACCCGGGGGATGAAGAAGAAGTACTGCATCGGAAATGCAGTGCCGGGACGGCCGTGCAGCCTCCACTTCGTCGGACAGGGCACGCCTCCGCCGGCCCCCGTGGGGCGCCCCTCCAAGACCCTCCCCGAGCGGGTCTTGCAGGTCAAGGCTTTGCAGAAGGCCTTGCTGAGGGCGAAGGACCGCATTGCGCAGCTGACGGAGGAGTTGGCTGCTGCGCACGAGGTTCTCGGGCGCAAGGGGGACATTGTTCTTCGTGGGGTGACGGGCCGGAAGTCCTGCACCGAGCCCTACCCCATGAAGGTGCTGCGGGCGCTGTTGGAGTTGCGGATGGCTGGCATCGGTCAGGAGTCGTCGCGCAGGGTGCTGCGCGACATCATCAAGCTCCTGAGCGATGGGGTGGAGATGCCGATCCCCTCTCGCTGGACGCTCCGCGAATTCGAGATCCCGAGCGGAGCGGCTTCCTTCGCCGTCTTCTTGGAGGATGTCGCGAGGACGCAGACCGGCGGAGGGGGCCTAGGCAAAGACCGGCAGAAGGCCACCCTCTCCCTCGCCCACGATGCCACCTCCTCCTTGGGCCGGAGTTGTGTCTCGCTGCACGTTGTCACCGCCCACGTCGCTGCAGACGAGAATCGCGTACGCGGGGCCTGCGCCTCCGCCCTCCCCCTGAAGAACGGGAAGGCTGCAGGGAAGACCTCCAACCTGCAGGCGGTCCGCCGCATAGTCTCCGCCCACAAGCTCCGTATTAGCAACGCCACCCTGAGCGACCATGCTAGCACGGAGGCGAAGGCGACCAGGGACGCGGGGGGCGCCATCGTCCACCTACGGTGCATGCACCATAAGGTTGGAGGCGCACTGAAGTACGCAGTGCAGACGGCGGGGAAGGCCTTGATGATGTCTCATCGGGTCGACCCGGCAGCCAACGTTGCCAGCGTACTTGCAGTCCTCGACCCGACAAACGGCCGGTCAACCGCCGGGGTCATTTTCGTGGATGCTGAGCTTGGGAAAGCACTTGACATGCGCTACCCCCGGGGCCTGGGGTTTGCCCGTGAGCGGGGGTCGAAGTGGCATGCCCGTCCTCAGCAGTGCTCCCGCCTCCTCAAGTTCTCCGCCTCCATCCTGGAGATGGTGAGAGAGGAGCGGTTCACCCCGACTGCGACAGAGATCCTCACTCTTCTGGGGACCCCCACCGTCGCCGCCTACTGTGCAGCCTGCCATTTCATTGGCAGCCTGTACTTGAGGTTCCTCAACGACCTCAAGCCCAGGCGGTTGAACGAGGAGACGGGCCGCCTCGAGGTCAACTTCGAGGCGGGATGGGGTGTGCTGAGGCCGCTGCACCTCCTCGCCCGCGACCTGAGCGCCGACTCCGCCGACAACGACTTCCCTGCCCTGCGGAAGCATTGGGGACAACCCCGCCACGGTGAGGAGGAGGTGGGGCGGGCTGAGGCGTTGGAGGTGGTGAAGGATCACCACGATGTATTTGCGGAGGTCTGGGTTCCCTGCATCCAGGGGTTTGCGAGCACATTGGCAAGGTTCATCGGCTACGATGAAGCTGCAATGGCGTCGGCATCACCCGAAGACCTCCCTTCGCTACCCTCCACACAAGACCTCGCAGAGTGTGTGGCTGGGAATGCATCGTTCTTGGCGCAGAGGGCCCCCAACCTCTCTTCTGCTGCCTTGTCTGGGATTACCCAGAGCAAGGTGAACCGCTTCCTGTTGGGTTATGGCAACTGCAACAACGCAAGGTATGCAGGCTCTTCAGCCTCCTTTTTTCTCCCCTCCCTTCGTTCTTTTTTTTTACATCGCAACAACATATGCTGGCAGAGTCAGAACCGATAGATTTTTTTTATCTCATTCATTGTCATTCTCTCTTCCTCTCTTCTTCATGACTTTTCCAAGTCACGAAGAAGACTACTTCATTATCACCATTTCCTGTTTTCAGTGTGATTCGTCGTACAACCATTCCTTTCCATCGCCTTACAGGTACGGCCGTTTGCTGCGCCAGGCGAAGCGGGCGCGGAAGAAGACCCGTGGCGGGATGTACACCGAGGCCGCGGCGAACACCGCCACGGGGGCTTCTGCGGCTGCGCTGAAGGCCGTCAGCGGGGTGGCCCACCCTGACCTCGTCCGCCTCTGCGCCCTCCACGCCATCCCTGTCACGGCGATGAGCAAGGGAAAGGAGGTGGCGCGGCAGAAGGAGGCGCTGACACGCAGCTTTGCTGAGAAGCTGTGTGGCCCTGGCTCTGCGGATGCCCGTGTCTGGGTGGAGCGGCTGAAGTCCGTGAAGGAGGCAGTTGGCATCCTTCCGGTTCGTTCGAAACCGCTGTCCAGATTTTTGCGGAAGGCGGGGCTGAAGCCGTGGGGGTCCGACGCTGTCTCGTCTGCGTCGCACGACGTCCGTGTGCGCTTTGCCCTGACGCAGTGGGGGCGAATCCTCCCCATTCTGCGGGAGAAGGGGCAGCAGCTGCAGCCGAGGGAGCGGCTGGGCCGCCTCGACGCCCCCACCCTGTTCGCGTTGTTGGCCAAGGCGGGCCTGAAGGTGGAGGCTGGGGAGACGAAGCGCGACCTCTCCGCCCTCCTCCTGCGCAACTGGACGGAGCAGTTGAGTGGCCATGTCGAGGCCGTGGAGGAGACCCTTGGCTTGAAGGCCCGCACCTTCCCCGACACCATCTCGCCCTCCGTGGTAGATACAATCACGGAGCTCTACCGGAGAGTGAAGACTGCACCTGCTGCGTTGAAAGAGGAGAAGGGACAGGGTGAGGATGGCAAGGGTTGTGAGGATGGTGAGGAGGCTGTGGATGCTGTGGATGCTGTGGAGGAGGAGGAGGAGGAGGAAGAGGAGGTGGAGGTGGGTGATGAGGCTGATCCTGAGGCAAATGATGTTGGGGCGGCTAGGATCGCTCTCCTGAATGAGCATTGTTTTCCTCTCGGCCTCCACGCCTCTCCAGGTTGTGGGCGGCAGAAGGATGGTGTGTTGCATGCGTCGGAGTCCACGCACGAGGGGGGTTGGGCTTCCCTCAACTGGTTTTTGGGTGAGTGTGGCATCCAGTTTCTCACCTTCCGGGAGATGCAGGTTTTGCAACACGAGGTCAATCCAGAGAGCTTTCACTGGACCGGTAAGTTCACGCTGGCAACGATGCAACGGGCCATCGAACAGCACACAAGTGGACTCCGGAACAATGGCTATCGGCTTCTGCCGGTAAGTAAAAAAAATACCTTTGTTGATGATCCTCAGTCTATTTCTTCCCCAGCCCTCTTTTTTTTTAACCGTCAAACTCTGCATTGGATGGTTGCCTTCCCCCTCAAAGACACCGTTGCCACATTGCAGAAGTTGACTCCAGCCCAACTGCACGCCTATCCGCGCGAAACGCTTTATTGGGTGGTTCACGACACGGACACTGCCAAGCGCGCCATTGCCGCAGGGGATCTGGATCGGGAAAGCCATGCATATGAAGTTTTTAAACTTGTGCCGAAAGGTGTCCTCCCCACCACCAAGGCACAATTTTTTGGCACCCGACCCAGGCGCACATTCCCTGTGGCAGTGAAGTCGCGTTCTGTTGTTCGGAGCGGGCCCACAGTCCGGAAGAGAACACGGTTTGGGGGGACTGAAGTCATTGACCTCTCCCAGGTGCCAGAGACCCCAAGAGACAAGAAGGGGCGCCTTGGACATGGGAGGTATGATACGGCTCAACTGAGTGACGAGTCATACATTCCAGCAACTTCCCAACGCCACCTCATCCCAGAGACCCTGCTGTATTTTTCGAAATACCACCATCTCCCCGTCACAGATACTGTGCAGGAAGGTGACGGCTTTTTTCTTTCCCTCCTCCGTTTCAACCGTTTTTCTGCGTACCAGTCAGTCCGCGCTCTGCGTGAGAGTGCCTTTGGTGACGCAACAAACATGAAACACGACCTGGAGGTGTACCTCATGAAAATACACAAGGATACCCTTGCTTCTGTTTTTGAAGAGAAGGGGGAGAAGAACCTGCCCGTACATGAAAGGCACCAGTCTCTCGTTCACTGGCGCAAGAGTATGTGCAAAGCGGCGGAAGATGAAAAGGTGACCCAACGTGGTGGTTCTTTTGCCCTGCATTTTTTTGTGAATGTGCACCAGATTCGCTTGAGAATTATTACTCAGAACAAGGAAGGTAAACCCAGGGTCAGGGAGTTACGGCCTCGCACATGGTGTGAGAAGGCAAAGAACTGGGAAGCAGGAAGTACGGCTTCTCTCCCTACTATCTTCCTTTACCAGTACCGGCAGGATACCCAAACGAATTTTTACTCCCTCCACCTCCCCACTGAGCGTGACTTTTCCCGTGCTTCAAGTGTTTTTTATAGAATTCAGAACATGGGTCCAAACGTGGAAAACGCACAAGAACAAATGGAGCAAGAGGATATGCGGAGGAAGGCGGTCCCCATGGCACTCCCCTGTCCCGGTCCACGGAGGCCCCACGTACCTGACAAGGGCATCGACAATCCCGCGTCTCGTCATGATACCCTCACGCAACGTCTTCTCTTGTTTTCCCTGAGCACAGTCAATGTGCCTGGTGATGGGAATTGCCTGTTTCATGCTTTTCATGAATGTCTCACAGGCAACCCACGTGGGGGCGCTTCCCTTCGCGAAGAAGCCGTCAATTTTGTGACTGCAATGGCGGCTTCTCTTTCATGCAGAGAGGTGCAACCGGAAGTGGAGGCGGTGAGAATGTGGGGAAATCTCCCGTACCATCCCTGCCAACCCCTTGACGACGGTAGTGAGCCATACGTGCTTACCCGTTTAAGAACGAGAAGGTATGCAGAGGATGACGAAATTTCTGTTCTTTCCACAATGAAGAATGTCTTGATCACAGTCGTCACGAACATGATTTATCCTGGTAATCATGATGACTTTGCTTCAGGATTTAACAGTTATGTCCCCCTTTCTTACAACTTCACCTCCATTGACACCACCCTCCAGGATTTTCCTCCAGACAGACGTGTGACCCTGGCTAACCTGGGTCAGGCTGGGGTTGGGGATCATTTCATGTGGATCAAAGGGACACAGGCCAACTTGGAAGCCACACATCGCAAGGGTTTGCGTTCTGTTTCAACAAGAGCTGGGACCTGACACAGGCCAATCAAGGGGTTGCCCCCCCCCCCCCCCACTCCTGGTGTAGTGGTAGTGACTACAAAAAGGACTAACATTGCAAGAAGGTGCTGGGAGGCTTGCTTTTCCATTCACTCTCGACGATCAAACCCCCCCCCCCACTTCACTTTTCCATTCACTCTCGACAATCAAGCCCCCACTTCTTGACTGCCCCCCCCCATGTTACTTTCAACAAACTTTGCCCATCCTTCAATCTTCCATTCGATCAGTTTGGCTTTTTCCAAAGCCTCGTTTTCCTTTTATTTCAATAGTCCACACCTAAACGGCGTACGCCTTGGCAAGCGTTTGAAAGGACAGCCTTGGGATTGCAGCTCACTGGAATCGCTGAAGGAAGCCCCCCGCCCCCCCCCCCCCCCGCCCCCACCCCCACCCACTCTCCCTTTCACAAGTCACGATACATTCCCACACCATACTGTTCCATGTGCACTCCATCCAACAGGACCGCCACACGTGTTAAACCCCATTCCCTGTTCCCAAGGCAGGGCAACCTTTATGGTTGAGTGGTGAGGGGCACAAAGAGACAATAGGTTTTAATGCAGATGCGGACATGTTGGAAAGAGCTCCCCCACCCCCCAACACACCATTCTTGTGCTCCGCTCCCTTCTACTTCTATTTCACTACCCCCCCCCCCCCCAACACACACAGGCACGGGCCAGGACCCGTGCAGGGTTAACCCGCCTAACAATTAGTAAAGAGTGATCACCAGTGACAACACCCGTGCAGGGTTACCCACTTGACAATTAACAAAGAGGGCTCAACACCCGTGCAGGGTTAACCCGCCTAACAATTAGTAAAGAGCGATCAACAGTGACAACACCCGTGCAGGGTTTACCCGCCTAACAGTTAATAAAGAGTGATCAACGGTGACAACACCCGTGCAGGGTTACCTACCTGACAATTAATAAAGGAGGGATCAACACATGATGAGGCACGGGAGGGTGGCAAAAGGCCCCCAGACCCCAGAAATCACCGAAAAATGACATTCTCGATGTGCGGTGGGTCTGGTTTCTAGGTTTTTCGGGAGAAAATTGGCCAAAATAATTTCGGAGACAAAATTTTGTTAGGGATTTCCGTTTGCTATGCCTCCTCTACAGCAAGTGTGTTCCTCCCCATCCCTGACCCCGTGACACGAGAAACCGTCCCTGTTGTTTGTGACCGGCTGCCAGAGCAGGTGCGTGAGGGATTCGGCGGTATTGCCAAGCTCGCAGAGGAGATCGTCCAGACGGTCCAAAGGGGATGACACACTGCCTTGGGGGTCGCTCTTGTCCTTGCCGCCCCGTGTCACCTGCTCGTACTGCACCCAGTACCCAATCCAACATCACGTCATCTGTCACATCACCCACCACGAGAGGGCGCAGCTCTGTCCCCATCGTCCCGCTGTAATACCCCACAGCGGCGATACATTGGCGCACCAGCCAGTCGTGGTACCCCCCGACTTCTTCCCCTCTATCTTGCTGACATCCTTTCCCAGAATTTCAGAAAATCTGTTTCTGCGTGACTTCTCTTCCCTGAGCCCTGCCGCTGCCTGCCGCTCCTTCCGAGAATGCGTTTTGTATTACCGTATACGGAGGATTCTTCATATTCCTGGATTTCCCGAATTTCCTGGATTTCCCCCGGCCCCTTAGGCGATTTCAGGGCGGACAGGGCGGACATGCCCGGACCCGGAAATCCGGGTGTCCGGATGTCCGGGTCCAATTTTGACCCCCCCCCCCCCCCCCCCGGACATTTCCCGAATTTCCCGCCCGGACATGTCCGCCCGGACATCCGGACATCCAGAAATGTCCGCCCCGGACAGGGCGGACATGTCCGGGCGGACATTTTCTGGTGTCCGGATGTCCGGGCGGACATGTCCGGACCCGGAAATTCGGGAAATCCAATTTTGACCCCCCCCCGGACATGTCCGGCCAGGACCTCAATAGTTTGATTTTTGGTCCAGAAAATAGTTTGAAAATTTTTGAAATCTGGGTGCCCAAATTTTTTGCTCCTAAGACCGGCGATTTGTAGGGGGACCCTTTCGAATTTTTTTTGGAGAAGGGTAAATTGAACGTTTTTGGCCAAATGAAGCCACTGCGACCATTCCCGGGCCTCGGAAATCAGATTTTGGCCCCTCAAATGCGGTGCCGGTCCGGACAAAAAACCGAAAAAACCGTGAAAAATGGCCCATTTTCCCCAGCCAAAAATGGGCCAAAAATGCCCCCGGACACCCCCAGAGACATGTCCTAATCCGGGGTGCCAGTAGGGGGGACCTTTCGAATTTTTTTTCGAGGAGAGGTCAATTGAACGTTTTTGGACATCTGAGGCCACTGCGACCATTCCCAGGCCTCGGAAATGAGATTTTTGGCCCTCAAATGGGGTACCGGTCCCCACGAAATTCCGAAAAATTCATGAAAATCGAAAGGTCCCACGCACCAAATTCTGCCCAAAAATCGTCAAAAATGGACATGTCATACGCAGCAATGGGGCACCAATCACTCCCCAAATTTTGCTCAATGATTCCACGGCAAGCCAGATTTTCTGATCAATTAGTTTGTTTGAGCATGTTCCTGGCCCTTGTTTGGAAAGTAGATGACCCCTGGCTGGAGAGGACGGTTGTGCTCGACCGGACGGAGAGAGAACCTTCTCCATATCCACCTCCACTCCACAATGCCACAAGTGGCAGGAAGGCCGGGTGTTACAGGCCTCAACCAGGGTTCCAAGGCTCTCCACTTCCTGGCTGCGTCAGGGATCACCGGGTACAGCGAGCAGGATTCCCTGTCCTGACACCCCAGCATGTGCCACCGGAAGAACCCGAAACAGCAGCCCCCCGGGTTGCAAGAGGCACGGAAATCGTTCAAATCGGACCAAGTCCGAAAATTCGGCACTTTCTTGGGTACAAATTGCGGTCCGAAATTTTCCGATTTTTTGAAAAAAAGGCTAATTCTGTAAGGGGGACCTTTTCGAATTTTTTTTTCGGGCACTTTTTCCACAAGGAAATGTCCGCCCTGTCCGCTACTGTCCGCTACTGTCCACTACCGATTTCAAGGATCCTCCTACGTAAATATTTTGGAACGTAAATATTATGGAACGTAAATATTATGGAACGTAAATATTTTGGAACGCTGGTGGGTTGGCGTTCCAGATTTTTTTCGTTCCATCATATTTACAGGGCTTTCTGCGACTCGGGGACTTGGGCCAGGTGATCGGACAGCATACAGAGTCCCTGACGGGACCTACTCGTGCACTTTTCGCGCGATTCCTGAGGCAAGCCACCCTCACCACCGAGTCCCCAACTGGCCCTGTAAATATTATGGAACGTAAATATTATGGAACGGACCGGGCAAAAATGGGCCCGTTCCATAATATTTACGTTCCATAATATTTACGTATACGGTATATCATCCCGGTCTCGTTTTCCGTGATCCTTACCCCCCCTTATCTTCTTGCAAGGTGCTGAGTGACTTGCTTTGCATTTACTCTCGGCAATCAAGCCCCCACCGTCGGCCCTGACCACTTCCCCCCTTCCTCCGTGTTGCAAAGATCACTCCCCCAACCTACAGAGACACATCACACAGCTTCTGCCTCAGGGCATTAGAGTTGTGAGGGCCGCCTCTTCCATTCCGTCGCATTGGCCTATATGTACACCCTTCGCGAGCACCAGCACCTCCCCAGAACCAGAGGTGCTGCAGCAACAGCGCTCCGATGGCCACTCTTGACGTGGAGCTGACGGACGCGGAGGACCATCACCTCCTTAAGTGCTGTGCCGAAGCCAGCGATGTCGGTGGTCAGAAGCGAGGTTTCTCCCAAGAGGCGCTGCTCCACGCCCTTTCCCCATTGGCAGTGCTGCCGGATCGCCACTCACAGGCCCTGCTGGACGATGTGTGGCACCAGGTCGCCTCTCCCCAACACAGCCAGAGGACACTCAGCAACGATTCAGAGGTCCCCCTCAGCTACGAGGACCTGAAATCCGTCGCCCTGCGAACTAAGCTGCAGCTCCTCAACCTCTTCTTTGCACAGCAAGTCGATGCCGAGCCGGACGACACCTGCCGTACCGCGGAAGGTGCCCACTTCCTCACCCCCGAGCTCATTCAATCGCGCTTCTCTCTGCGGGAGGGCTCGCCCTTCTACGACCTGCATATGAGGTACTTCTTTATGGATTCAAATGTATTGCGTCTGGCTCATGCACATCAGCTGTTCTGCGCACTTGGCGGCCGCTTTTCTGATGACAGTGAAATCGCTTCTGCAGGCGTGTCCCGCCTCCCCCTGGGGGTCCTGAAGCACGTTCTCACAAACAGGGGCCGCGCTGGCGTGGGGCTGCTGCAGCAGAGGCACCGCCCGGGCAGGCGAGGCTCCGCAGCGGCATCCGCCTTTGGCCAGCGCGAGACAGAGCTGGATCCCAGCTGCAGAGCATTCTACTCTGCTGCCGAGAGCGACGCGCGCGAAACGGACGGGCTCTCCTTCACAGATTTTGTCGAGCTCCTGCAGTCGATGCACCGCTCGCACACACAGCAGGCCGCGCTGCGGGGTGTCCTCCGCTGCTGTCTCTACCCCACCTTCGACGACGACGCGGAGCGCATCTTCCTCTCCCTGGGCGGCGAGGCCGACCTGCTGGGCAGGATGCTCCTCCACCTGCCCCCCGCAGACACACTCTCCCCGCAGCTCCTCAGCGCGCTGCCGCCTCCACCCCCGGGCCGCGGCACTGCAGGCCCCTTTATCCCAACGGACCCCCGCACCGCCCTGCTGAAGGCCCTCGCCGAGCCGTGCGGCAACGGGTTTATCGACAGGGTGCTGCAGACGGGGACCCCGATGCCCTTCGCCAGCTCCCTCATCGCGGCGACCCGCGTGGCTGCGGGGGGTGCCATGACGGCCTCCGCATTCAGCAGCGCGCTGTTCGACTTCATCGTGGTGAAGCCGAAGCCCGACCGCGGCGGTGGGGTGTGGGAGGACCACCAGGATACAGCCACCAGCATGGCAGGGTCCTACCGCACGCCGTGCCTCCAGGCGTGCCCCTCAGAATCGTCGACAGAATGCTGCGACAGCTGCCCGAGCGATTCCCTCAGGTCGAGCTGCGCTGACGGAATCACCCAACCCCAACAGGCTGCCGTACCGGATGACCAGCAGAGTGCGTCTGGGGGGTGCGACCCCTCCCCACCCGCCACACCCGCCTCCCCAAGCGTGCAGCCCGCAGCAGGGGCCCCCGCCCGGAGGCAGCGCCGCACGCCTCGCAGGGCGCAGCCTGCCCACTGCAGGCCTGCGGCCCGCCGCAGCAGCGCGGCAGCAGCCCCCTTGCGAGGGAAGGTCGCCCCCTCACCGTCGTCCTCTCCGCTGGTCCGCAAGGCGGGGGCCCCGCCTGCATGCCGGAGGAAATCGGCATACCCGCCGACGCGGCGCGCGCAGGACCTCCCCCGGTTTATGCGGCAGCACCCCGAGTCGGTCTACCTCCCCCTGGTGGACAACACACGGGAGCCACCGCGCGGGGGTCCGGCGGCACTGCCCCCTGCCCGCGCAGCCTCCGCGCGAATCATGCAGCGCGAGGTTCCCCCTGCTATTGCCGCACCGCCCCTCCCTCTGCAGGTGGCTGCGCCAGGGCAGGCACCGGCATACGATGTCCCGATTGATGATGTGTCGGGGCAGCAGCAGGCACCGCCTTCCCCCATGGATGATGTGTTTGCGTCGACGGGGCGGAGCATAGCCGAGTGGTTCCACCGGGGTGCCGGGCAGCACTTCGCCTCGGCCGTCCCACCTGCTGCCCCGCTCTGCCCAGCCCCGCCTGCACATCGAGGGAGCCACACCTCATGCATCCCGACGATGGAGGGGCTTTACACAACTGCACTGGTGTCGCGGAGGCGGCAAGGGTGGAGCTGGCTGAGCTGTGCGCAGCCCCCGGGGGGCGATTCCAGAAGAGGCGGGTCCTCCGGGGGGAGGCAGCGGCGCGGGCGGCGGCGGGGCGACAGCCTCCCGGGCAGCGCGGCAGGGGGGGAGGGAGCGGAGGGGGTTGTCGTGGCGACGCCCGTTCCCCAGGGGTCCGCGGGGCAGGCGAGGGCGCAGACCGCGCCACAGCCCCCCAGGCTCGGGGGGCTGAGCCTGAGCCCCGCGGCCCCACGGGTGGGGCCGCAGGGAGGTGCGGGTCGTGGGGGAGAGGCTGCGTTCCCCTCTGCTGCGTTCTTCGATGAGCAGCCGCAGAGCATGCAGGGGCCTGCCGAGAGGTATCTGCAGCAGCTGGGTGCGCTGTCGGTGGACCCCCTGCTGTGCAGCGTGCGGGAGATGCAGGCGGCGCTGCCACCCCCGCCTCCCAAGGAGCCTAAACCTGACGCCCAGACTGTCCGTCCCACAAAGGGTGTTTCGTCCGTTACGGCGGTTGCGAAGTTTTCCTCGCTAATGCAGCGGACGCTGAATGTGGGGCGGATGCGGAAGCAGATCAGCGTCCAGTCTGTCGTGGTGCCGTCCTGCCTCTGCCTCGCAGCGGCTGTGGTGTCGCGGCATGCGGTGGAGCTGCAGGCGGTGCGCTGCATGCAGCGCGCTGTGCTCCAGATGCTGGCAAGGCGTGAGCTCCGGAGGAGGCAGGACCAGGTCAGCCACTACCTGCATGCCCTGCAGGTCATCACCAACAACGAGGCTTTGGATGTGTGGTGGCGCAACAGGAAGAGGTTTATGAAGAACAGGCAGCGCCTGCGTGCGTGCATTACCACCCTGACGGAGCAGAGGCAGAAGCAGCGTGCCGCTGCGACCCTGCAGCGTGTCTGCAGGGGCTGTGTGGTTCGGCTGCAGTTTGGCGACTGGCATGCTGCCGTGATGCGGCGGAGGCAAGCGCAGATTCGTGCAGCCCGGAAGACCTGCGAAGCCCGGGCGGGGCACACCATATGCCGATATCTCAAGACGGCGGTGGCAAAGGCGCGGGTGGTGCAGAAGCAGATGCACATAGCGGAGCTTAGATCCTGCGAGGTGGCGAAGGATGCAGCTGCCGCGGCGATACAGTTGCATGCCCGGATGCGGGTGTCGCGCAACATCTTGAGATACCGTGTTGAAGGGCAGTCGAGCTCCTCGCTGCTCCGTGCCCTCCGAGAGAAGGTTTTTGCCAAAGTGCAGAAAGTTCCGAAGGTGCAGCTTCCTAACCGAAAGACGGGTACTTTCCTCTCGGCGCCTGGCAGAGCTTAATATTGCGTTAAGTGAGAGGGGCGAGGGGTGGAAAAGGATGTGCGACCTACACTAGACAAAGTTGAAAAAGGAAAACCTATAAAAACCCGTGGGGGGTCCTCGCTACCAGTCACAGCACGTCAGTCAGTGAGGGGAAGTGGGTCGTGTCTCACTTGTCCTCACTCAGTCACACCTGGCAGCGAGGGCCCCCGTGTGCGTTGAAGTGGTAGTCTATTTCTCTCTGGCCTGACTGACGACCCGCCATCCCTCCCCAAGGCACTCCTTCTTCCAAAGATTCGCCTTGCCTGCCCACCCCCACCCCCGCGCCCCTCTCCCCTCACCTCTCTTTGAGCAGTTTTGAAAATGGTCGAAAACCATTACACCCCCCCCACCCCACGCCCCCCCCCCCTTAGGGGGGGTCAAATGCCACCCTTTTACGTGGACAAACACGATTTTTCAAAAAACCGGCGCAGAGGCCCCAAAGCCCCCGTAAACCCTCCAAACCCCCCCAGATCGGTCCGGAAACCCATCGAACCCCACTTTTCCACCATTCCGGGCACCTCAGGTGCCCGAATTGGGGTACCTAAATTTTGTGCCACCGTTTGGTACCGTACAGTGCCACTGTGTGGGAGGTTGGAAAAGAAAATGCCCCAACACACCACATCTGAGGGTTGCAATGCATGTTGCTTGCCAACCACGTCATCCGGTGGGTGTCAGGCGCTATGTAGGTGGCATTAGCCAGGTCTTCGATGTGTTCTGGCTTGTATATATACCTCCCTGCCACCATGCACCGGGAGGCTGCCTGTAGGTACGGAACAGTCCAGATGGTCGTGTGATTCCTGTGCAGCAGTGCTCCACAACCGGGATGTGTTGACAACGACTGTTGCAACACGAGCTGTACATTCCGGGAACACATGAAGTGCGCTGTCGTGGTACCCATTGTGCCAGAATTGGTAGTTGCTGCGGTCTACTTTGCCTGGCCCAAGAGCACTGGTACTGAACGGTGCAATATGCGTGGCGAGGTGAATACAACGGAAGCGCGCAAAGTCAATACAGCTCTCGGATGGCGGGTGGTGGTGCCACTAGTGTGTGACGTTCACTCGAGGATACAACGCATCACAATGAATCAGCAACCGTGGACCGAGTACAATACGCTCTCTGTGGCTGGTGTGGGGGACAAAGGCAGTGCCTGTGCCGCAGGCAGGGAGGTATATATACAAGCCAGAACACATCGAAGACCTGGCTAATGCCACCTACATAGCGCCTGACACCCACCGGATGACGTGGTTGGCAAGCAACATGCATTGCAACCCTCAGATGTGGTGTGTTGGGGCATTTTCTTTTCCAACCTCCCACACAGTGGCACTGTACGGTACCAAACGGTGGCACAAAATTTAGGTACCCCAATTCGGGCACCTGAGGTGCCCAGAATGGTGGAAAAGTGGGGTTCGATGGGTTTCCGGACCGATCTGGGGGGGTTTGGAGGGTTTACGGGGGCTTTGGGGCCTCTGCGCCGGTTTTTTGAAAAATCGTGTTTGTCACCCCCATTTGACCCCCCCTACCCCCCCCCCCCTAACCTGCTGTATGAAGGAGAGGGGATCATCTCTGTGTTTCTTCTTCTGCTTCACTGCCTCCCGCCCCGAATGCGCCGAAGTTCAAAGCTCCCGCCGGATCTTTCCAGCCCGGGGGTGTTTTGTTGCCTCCTCCTCCTCCTCCTCTTGAAGGAAGCGGATAAGGAGGGCGATGGGGGTGAGCAGATGGCGCCGAGGGCGGTTTCGCCACAGCATGTCAGTCGCAGCCCCACTCCCACCCCATCCCCCCCCCCTCCTCCCCCCTTCCACTTTCAAGCCTTCCTCGGGCAGAGATGCTGCTTAATTTATTTCAGCTATTCACTGTGAAGCCATCGCCTGTCCCCTCATGACCCCACCCCACCCCCCCCCCCTTCCCACCCTCTGCTTCTGCCATGCTGTGTGCCACCCCTGCTGTGGGACCCATTTGCTCCAACACAGATGTTGCGAGCAGGCCGTTCTGCTCTCGCAATGGCGACGCGCGGCGAAATGATCGATGTGGTGAATCGATACATTGAGTTCCGCACCACCGGCAATATTGACGGTTGTGTCAGCCTGCTTGATGAGTCTGTGCAGATGGACAGCTCCCACGGCTGCAATGCAGGCAAGCCCTCCGTCGGCAAGGCTGCAGCGGAGCAACGCCTCCGGGCGCATCCACCGCCCCGACTCCCCATCGTATGGAAGGAGCCAGATGTGGATGCCCACACAGGGAGTGTTATCGTGCGTGGGACAGTCACACAGTTCACCCTAACGTGGTATCAGCGGCTGGAGGTGACCTTTACAGACGCATCCCCGCCACGGATTACCCGAGTATTCTGGCAGGGCCGCCTGCCTGTGCGGGATGGAGAGGGCTGCTGCGTATAGAGCTCGAGGAGAGATATGTGTGAGTCTTCTCGTCAGCGCAAGAATGGTCGACGTGTGGGCTGGGTGGGTGTGGGGGGGGAGGAGGAGGGGGTGGAAGTGGAGTGGTAACTGTTGTCTCCACTATCTCTACTGGGATCTCAGAGAGGCTGGGATACGGAGGAGGAGGGTGTGTGTGAGTGAGGTTTTCTACATATTTCGGGAAGCCTTGTGTTCAGGTTGATCCCAGCGGTGGGGGAATTGGCTTGGTCGCAAGAGCTTGGCGGTGTGCATAGACGCTCACAAAACCTCGTATAAAGAACAAAGGGAGGGGTTATCGGGAGGTTCATCCTACTTGTACTTACTAGCGGGGTTAGCCCCGGGCTGTGGTGTCACAGCCACGAGGCCTCTCCGCCAGCCCCGTCGCAAGTTAGGAGTTGTTTAGGAACCGCCCCACCGCCAGTGACACTTCACGGAAATGTGAAGGTGTAGAAAGCTCGGCCTTGGAGACACGTGACGGAAGGTCGGCAGGGTTGTCAGCAGACTTAACATACGCAAGTGAAAATGAGGCTTTGAGGGACCGAAGCGTCTCCAAAGCCTGCACCACCGCGTCGTTTATGATTCGGTTCTTTATGCAGGACCTACGGCGGGCCACACCTAAAACGGTGGTGTTATCAATGAAGACAGAAAAGGAAAAAGAGGAAAAAGAAGAGGGGACAGAAGCCATCGTATTTTTAAAAGCCAGCGCTTCCAGCTGGTTGATATGGAGGCCGCGCGCCTGGCCTTTCCAAGCGCCGCCGACAATCGCAATCTCTGCCGTCGCATCATTAACTACCACGCCGCCCCAGCCGTCGAGCGAGGCATCCACAAAAACAGTCGCGCTCGGTGTCCCCGACACCACTCGGCACAGCGCTCTAGAAACCATCACCGCCCGCCTCCAGCTCGAGAGGGACGCGCGCACCGACGGGGGAACTGACACCGCGTCGTGAGGGTGCAGGATCCCACGATTCATGTTGTTGGTAACCCTGCGCGCGTATTTCAAGGCGAACCAGAACTGGCCTGGTGAGACGCCTGCGATGGCACTCGAGTGCAAGAGCCGTCCCAGCGTTGACTCCACCTCACCTGCAGTGCACGACCCAAAATCCACGCCCCACAGTTTCTGCCGTAGGCGGGATGCCACCGCAACAGTCCCGAGGGTGTGGTCGAAGCGTACCCCAAGGAAGTCGTATACACGGGCCGCCGTCTCAGAATCCGAGTCCTTCCACGTCACCCCGAATTCAAAAGCCCTCGCATCCAGGAGGGCGGTCTCCCGTCGCACTGCGCCTTCTTCCCCGGAGAAGCGGATGTTGTCGATCCACACATGGGTCATGACGCCGCGCACCACCAGCTCCTCTCTGACGTACGCCGGGTCGCCGGCCATCACCCCTGCCAGGGAGTGCATCAGCTCAGGCGCGCAACAGTGTCCCATGGGGAGGCGCGACAACTCGTACCAGGAGCCGTCATCCGCCTGGAACCGGAACAGCCAACGCGCGTCCGCAGGGACCTCGATCGCGAAGAATCCCGTTCTGAAATCCCGCAGGGAACTCACAGGCTCGTGAACGGCGTCGAGGTATTCAGAAATGTGCCCGATGGGCACGTCCGCCACATAACCGTCCCGGTCAAGCCTCTCGTTGGCCTGTTTTGTCCAGAGAATAAACCTCTGGCGCATCCCCGATTCCTTCTCCTCCAACACGGTGAAGGGGACAGTTTCCATGAACCCAGGCCCGGTCGCCCGCTGCGCCACACCACATTGAACCAGCAGCCTCGCATGTGCAGCTTGGAATGCACTACGCCCGCTGGCCCAGTCACCCGACCCACACCCATCCAAGTCGGGGTAAAACGTCCGTTTCCACACCTCATCGAAGCGGCGTGCCCTGCTCGCCGACATGCGCCCCCTAAGCCCATCCACATCCATGGGGGTGATGGGCGTGACGTGAAGGGGGGAGTCCCGCTCCTCGGCGGTCATCGGCAAGCGCGTCTTGCTGGCCCGGCGCGTGACGCTGTGCCCCCTCCACGGACCACTCTTCAGAGGTGCACCGTCACGTCCCCCGTCCTCAGCGCCCGGGCGAGGGCCACCCGGTTTCCTCCGTACCGGATGGTGAGGCGCGACCAATCCGACTGCGTCTCGTGTTTCCCCAGGCGCGCCAGCAGGGCCGGGGGAATCTCCACCCCGGACGACATCAGCCCGAGCAGGTGGGAGATCGCCCCCCGCTTGATGCTGTGGGCGGTGTACCCACACATCACTGCCGAAGCCCCCCACAGCGCATCCAAGCCCGCAGTCGACACGTCCGTGATCCTGGTGAACGGGCGCAGCGCCCCCAACAGGCTGGCAATCACGTCCGTATGCGGTCCCCGGATCACCACGAACTTCGCGGCCGTGAAGGGGTCCTGGCGGCGCCCCTTTGTGCTCCTCCCCCAGTCCAATATCACCTCGGACCCGGAGCACTCCAGCACCTGTGACGACGTCAGGGCAATCACATCTCCCCACCTCGAAGCCGTCTTCCACGCCAGGAGGCACGCCAGCTTGAGGGTCGGGGGCTGCAGATACGCCCACGCCAGCAAGGTCTCCCGCGGGATGGGGTCGGCCTGGTGGATCGGCACCGCCGCCCCCACGGCCCGCAGCGCCGAGGCGTACGAGAGCAGGGGCTGGTTGGGGAGTCCCAGGTGCCTGAACGTCCCCGACAGCGTCTTGGTGTAGGACAGCTGCCCCTGCGGTTTTACACCTGTCGCCGCCACAAAAAGCACCGCCGTGTCCGCTGACAGGGTGCGGTCCACCTGATCCATCCACCTCAACATGCGGGACCACAGGCTCTGCCGGTTCTGCACCGTCGTCTTCGCCCACATGTTCGCCACAACACCTCGCACCCGCGCCTCCGCGTCGTCCTCGTCCACCGAGTGCTCCCCGACGGTCCGGTGGCGGATGGCTCCCAGCCGGGCCTGCACGAGGTCCAGCACCATACCTCCGATCATTGAAGTAGGCCGCCCGGATCCGTCGCCTGCCGCAGGCGAAGTTGTGCGACACTCGTACACGTGTTTTGGGGGGGGAGAGGGGATGGGAAGGGAGAGGGGTTGTGGGGAAAGGATTCCGGAGAGAAATAACGGGGAAATTGCTTGACTGACGATGTAGTTGAGGCCGGGAAAGAAGTAGTCACTTGTGCCCCTTCCCGGCCCGGCCGTTTCCCGAAAAACCACCTTTCCCCCCACGACCCGAGGGCTGTCTCGCCGGGGGGGGCCGCACCGTCGCCGCGACCCGGGTCACCTCGTGGACCTCGCAGTCCGCCGCCGCCAGCTTCCGCTCGAGGTCCCGACGAGGAACCTTGTTCCGCACAAATTCGTGTTGTATTAACACGTGGCGGAACAAGACATTTCCGAGCTCATGTTGGGGTGTGTCGATCCACTCCGGCATCCACGAACACGCGAGCACCCACAGCCGCAACATCCCAAACATGTCGTCCAGCGTCTTCCCTCCCGGAAGATGCTGGAGCCCCGACAGCAACCGGCCCTCCAGCTGCATGAGCAGGAGCTGGTGGTCGGTGAGGATGTCCTTCCTCCAGGCCTTGACGTCGGCGGCGGTGGCGGGGTGCTTAAATGAGGGTGGGGAGGGGGCCTCAGCCGCCTTCCCCGTGTCCACCCGCATCGCGTCCAGCGGCTGGCTGCTGCTCGCTGCGGGAGCCGGCGCCCCCTCCCTCCGAGCTGCCGCCAGCTCCTCGTCCTTGAGCGCGGCGGTTGCGCGCATCTCCCTCCGCAACGCAACCAGCTCCTGCTCGAGCTGGGACACCTTCGCGTCGCGCTCCTCGACCGCCTTCCTGGCCTGCCCCTCCATCTGGCCCATCGCCGCGCGTGCAGCCTCCGTTTGGTGCACCGCAAGTGACACCAAGCGGCTGTACGTCCAGCCCGCTGCTGGAACCTCCCACAGCTCGTCGGGACCCTGGTGCGCTTCACAACCCTCAGCGTGGTTGTAGCACGACGACCGCAGCAGAATGCACGAACTCCCCGCAGCCATCAGCTTCCCTGCGTACCGCTTGACGGCGTGAGTCCCGGGAGGAGCTGCGGAGAGGACCACCACTTGCCCCATCAACCCAGACGCCTGCTCGCTGAGCTGCCACCCTTTCATGGCAGCAGGGGCTGGCACCTCCCCTTCCCCTGCGGTGGCGTGCGGCGTCTGGCGATGTGCATCCTCAGCCTGCGCGTGGCTGACCGACTTGTTGAGGGGGATCGCGGTGGAGTCGGCCCCTGCCTCGGCGGAGTTCTTCACCAGGTGGATGGCCGCCAGCACCCTGACGGCCACCCACTTGCCCACATCGGGCAATCCATCCCCGCACAGGGCCTGCAGCTGCGTCGTCAGGAACTCCGGGGGTACCTCCTCCTCCTGGCATTCGGACACCAGCTCGACAAACGTCGCCTGCAGTGACCGGAAGGGGCACCATGCCGACTTCCCCAGAGCCGCTGCCACGGGGGCCGGCAAGCCCGCGCCCTCGACGTCGGGTGGCGCGTTGTACTTGTAGCGGTGGCCAGCCGCTACCCCCTCCTCCAGCTGCGTCGACAGCGCTTGGAGGTTGGCGGGGAGTGTAGCCATGGAGGACATATTAAGGGAAGGAGGGTAAAAAAGAAGAACGAAAAGCGAGAGGCGAAGCGAGCGCGGGTTAGTGTAACCTAATTCAGAGGATGTGTGGATTCTAAGAAAGTAGAAGTCAACAAATCAAACCGGAGACACACCCGGTCACCGCCTTGGCTCCAAACTTCTGCCGATTCCCTTAGCTAAACACTCCGATGGGGGGGGGGGGGTGGGTGGGTGGGTGGGTGAGTGCGGCTTGCGCTGTGGGCATAGCATTTGGATTGCGAAAACTCCCCTTTTGCCGCCACCGCCACCCCTCCCCTTCCCTGTTATTCAGGATAGCCGTTGTAGCCCACCTGTTGCTGTTGCTTTGGTATTGCCATCCGGTTCGGCATGTTTTTTTGTTGTTTGTGTTGGGGCTGTCATTCGGGCCACGACCACCGCCACCACTTCTTCGCAGGACACAGAGGATCAGCAATGTGGCGTTTGGCAGCGGCGCTGCTATTTGCCACATGTGCTGACGCACACATTGTGTATACGTGTGCTTCGACATCACCCCAGCAGCCTGGCACTTTGACCTTCTGGTTTGCGACTTACCATGATCTGCCGGATATGGGCGTCGCAGATGGTTCTGCGTTCATCAAGGCACCGACAGGGAAGGTTACTTCGGCACCGTTTATCGATGTGTGCGCCTTGACAAGTCTTGACCCCGATAAACCGTTCCGTGCTCTCGGCTCCAACGTGCAGGCTCTCGCAGATTCAGTCAAAAGTAACTGTAGCAACATTCAGGAGACAGTCGATGGGGCCACCCTGAAGGCCATCTTCAATGATAGCATTTTCACCTGCTATGACAAGGGCGCACAGCCCAACCATGCCATCGGGCTGACGGGGGAAGAGGTGCCCTATGCGTGTGTCGACGTGAATGCCGGCGCCGCTGGTGGTCGTGACTCCGTTCCCGTGAAGACATGGTACGCCGTGATTATGAAGTCGGAGCTCTCCGGGTCTTTTGAGATTTGGACGGAAGGGACGGGGAAGGATATGAACCCAGGCGGCGTTAACACCGGTGATCCCAACTTGGTTACGAAGGACACCGAATACCCGTGCTGTATCAACCCCACCAACCACTGGTTTGTGGATGTCAGTGTCGCGCAGGGGGCGGGGAAGTGTACGACGGCGCCCCCAGTGCCCCTGCATGCGGTGGCGTCGTCCCTCGAGCGCTGCGACGGGTCGAAGTATGATGTGCCTGCAGGGATCCAATGCAACGTTGTCTGCGAGGTCGGTTACCTTGAGGTGGGTAACCTCGTGTGCCAGAAACATACTGACGGTACCGTGTCTTGGACCAAATCTTTTTCATGCAGCCAAGAGACCTGCGACCTGCCCTCGCGGGCGAACTCTTATCCCGCTTCGATTGCTGATGGTATCAGTGGTGTGGCACCACCCTGCTATGACAGGACCTCTGCCCCTACGTCATGCCACTACTACTGTGCCCAGGGGCTGAGCCCGTACACCATCCAATGTGTCGAGCCTCCGAAACAGTTTATGGATCTGAACCCAAGCCACCCGGTTGGGAAGGGGGTATGGGTGGCCCCATTTGGGGCAGGGTGTAGCTTCACTGTGCCACCGACTCCAGCACCGCCAACGGCTCTCCCGACTGCAGTGCCAGGTTCGCCAGCGCCGCCGACGCCGGTGCCATGGACACCCGTACCTCTGCCACCCAAAACACCTGTACCACCGACACCCGTACCACGGACGCCTGTGCCACTGACACCTGCGCCACCAACACCCATACCACGGACACCTGCGCCACCGACCCCTGCGCCACCGACACCTGCACCGCCGACACCTGCACCGCCGGCACCGCCGACACCTCCACCACGGACGCCAGTACCACCGATACCACCAACGCAATCGCCACCAGCGCCGCCAACGCGAGCACCTGAGACGCTCGCACCTCCTACTGTGTCTCCACCAACACCAGGGCCGCCTGCGCCCACCACGCCTGTGCCCACGCCGTCATCCCCTGCACCGACACCATCGACACCAGCCCCACCGACACCTGTGCCGAAGCCCCCACAGACCCCGCAGCCCCCTGTGATCACACCGACTGGCGCACCGCCGACAGCGTCCCCCCCGCATGCGAAGACACAGTCACCTGACACCCCGACCCCGCCTGTGGCTGGCCGCACCCAGTCACCTGACACCCCCCCAGGCACCCCAACCACGCCGCCGGGCATCCCAACCACTACTGCACCGGATGGGACACGGGCACCCGGCACGTCTCCTGCTGACAGCCCGGCTCCACCCAACCCAAACCCCACTGACACGCAGGTCCCCCCGGGGCCGGACGGCACGCAGCCGCCGACAGGCACGGTACCAACACCCTGGCCTGGGATTCCCCCCACCCCCAGGCCTGGCGTGTTGCCCCCCGTCGAGACCGACATTCCTGGAGGACCACCCTCCCTCAGCGATGCGCCTCCGGACCACCAGGTCCAGACACTCGTCCCCCCCGGTCAGTCGGGTCTGCCTGTTGATCACCGGACGTTGCCACCCGGCGACACACTCGCACCTGGTCAGACCCGCAGCCCGGATCAGGGTGTTGGTCTGCAGGAGACGCCTGTGCCCGAGACAGCCGCTCCCGACAGCGGCGGTGGTGGGTTCCCTGTGATCATCATCATTATTGTGGTGGTCGTGCTGCTGCTCCTGGGTGTGGTGGCCTTCCTCCTCCTCCGCCGCAAGCGGAAGCGGTCGGTCAACACGAAGGGCAAGGCCATCAAGAAATTTGAGTGGGCCAACGAGGATGCCTTTGATGGCCTGGAGATGGGCGACGAGAAGGAGGAAGCCGCCGGCTATGACTACTCGATGCTCATGCAGGGCCTTGATGGAGAGGGGCTTGTGGCTGGGACTCCGGTATGTTTCGGAAATCTCAGAGGGAATCACCCTCAGAAGTAGTACAATACCTCCAGGGGCAGTAGCCTGCGCACCGGTGATATTCACGCTGTGGCAAACTGTGTCACTTCACTGTGTAGTGGTGCTATTCTGAAGAGAAAACAAGAGGCGAATGGGATTCGTCAATCGCGAGAACACCCCACGCGCTTGTTTGTGGGATGTGCTACAAGGGTTTTCACGGGGGCACAGTTTCCTGCGTTGTGAGCAGAACTCTCAAAAAATGTGTGCGCTTCATCTCACAGTTCTGCATTTCTGAGTGACGGCCTCACTGACAGACTGTTCAAAAAAAATATGACACCAAAAATTCCTCCAAAGAATGAAGTGCGTGCTATTTGCCTCAGTATTTTCAGTCTTGTGTGATTCTACTCCTACACTCCACACCTCGCCACAGGACAAACCGCCTGCAACCAGTGCCGAACAGAGCCCTTCAAACACGGCGGAGGAGAAGCCAAAGAAGAAAAAGCCAAAGAAGAAGCATGCGGCGGATGTGCCATTGGGAGCAGAGGATGACGCGCAGCTCGACGCGACGCAGTCCTCGTCGGCTGTGGCTTCTGCATCGGCGTCGGGGGCAGCTGCGGCCTCCCAGGCAGAAGCTCCTAAGAAGAAGAAGAAGAAGAAGAAGCCGAAGGTTGAGCCTGAGCCCGAGGCAGAGGATGAGGACGCACCGCTTGCATGATTGCACGACTTCATGCTCCCTAACGCTCCCCTCGGGGGAGAGGCAGGTTGAGGTGGTGCCTTGTGTCTTGTGCCTTGCGGAGGTTGTCTCATCCGCCCCGTGTTTTTGTCCAGCAGACCCTATCCCCCCATTCCCATGCGGTACTGCCACCGGCATATTTTCTCATTTTCTCCCCCCCCCAATGCCACCACCGCATTTGGGTTACCTGCGCCTCCCAACCGCACATTCCCACACACATTCCACATGTGTTGTGGTGTTTGTCTTTGAGTGTCAGATGCTACTGACAAGATCTTCACTCCCCCCCGCCCAAAGTCTCCCTTCCAAAGGCACGTGTGTGAGCTGAGTTTTACACCCAAATCCGGCGGTGTCCGTTCAGGATAGCAAGCCGCCCTAGCTGCTCCCACCCGCCCCCCTCCCCACCTCCACACCTGCAATTGGAGTGAAGGGATAAGTCGATTCTGCACATGGATTTGTTTTCCCGACGTCGTCTGCCGCCCCACCCCATCCCACTCCACCCCACACTCACAACGGGTGAATGGGAGAGGCTATTTTATCTGTGTATTGCGCTGTTCTCTGGTTTGCGACACCGCCCTCCCAATACGACATGCTGTGTAACCAGCTGATGGGGGTTGGGGGGTGGTGACGGATTTGGCGATCATCTCTGGAAGGGGGGGGGGGGAAGGAACCGCTCACTGCTCGCAGCTGGTGAGCATTTCCTACCCCCTGCTGGGAGATTTACTTTTCCATTCACTCTCGACGATCAAACCCCCCCCCCCCCTCCCCCCTCCAAGGAGATTAGAGAGGGGCGGGCATCGAGAGAGAAAATAAACCCCCGGTTGGCGACAACTTGTCGGAAATCAGGTCGAAAATCTGATGAAATCTATGGGAGTGGGCGGGCGAGTGGATACCATGTCATGTCACACCAAAACGGCATGCCGGCATGTTACCACCCGATTCCCCCATCGGTGGGTGGCGGCGGCGGTGGCAGGTGGTGTGCATGCCCTGTATCCTCCCTCTCGCTCTGCTTGTGACCCTGCTGCTATTTTCCACCACCACCACCGCCCAACGCCCCCCCCTCTGTGCCAGCGACACGCATTTGCTGAAGGGTGTAGGGAGAAGTACATTGTCTTTCATTCACCAACAGCCATTCACCGAACACCCCGATCCCCTCCCCTCTGTTCCCATAAATTGCAGGAGGGTGCAGAGGGAGAGGAGGGGTGGGGGTGGGGGGTGGGGGGGGGGCAGATTCAGAGGTCTCAGACTGTCTGTCGGGGGGGGGGGGAGTGGGGGTGTAGAGGCCTCCCCTGTGTGGGATCCGCGCCGCCCCATTTCCAACCAGATAGTCCGGTGGGAGGTAGCCAGAGGTTGGCCTCTATTTTAACAACAGTTGCAGGGGGGCACCGGGGTCCCCTCCCCTCCTGGTGGTCCGTCCCACCGAAGGACACAGTGCGATTCTGGGGTGGGGGAGGAACGAGAGTTGAAAGAAATGACCCCCCCCCCCCTGCGAAAACGAAATACATAAGGGAGATCAATGGGGCAACGTTGTGTGTTTCTATCTTGGGTAGCTGCTGCTGCTGCTGCTGGTGGTGGTGGCGGTGGCGGTGGTTGTGGTGGTTGACGGGAAACCGGTGTGCGACATCCCTTGACTCAATACTGAAAACACGCCACTGCCATTGCCTCACACCCGCGTGAGAGGCAAGCGGAATAATGCAGGAGGTTGTCCACAGAGCAAATATCACCCACAACCCCCCCTTGAAGGCGTCACACATCCCGCAACACGATCCACCCCACCCACCCACCCGCACACCCGACACATATCCTTTGTCGGGACAATGTGGTGTGGGCGGCAGTGGCAAAAGAAGCCAGCAGCGTGTCTCTTGCTCTGTGTGTTACCTCGCGGTGATTCAGCAGACCAAGATGCTCCGCACATACTGATGGCTGCAGAGGGTAGGGATGGGGGGGAGAGGGAGGGAGGGAGGGGCTGTGTTTTTCGTCTTGGCCACACCACAGGCCAAGTTTATTCCCCCTGAAAGCGGGTTTGCAGGCAGAGAGTCAAGGCTCGAAGTTCATTCAGCCAGGTTAGTTCAATTTGCCGCCTGTATTGAACGAGCGTTGGCTACGTGGGGATTCCTTCGTGTTTACTCCACCGGGGATAGATGGAATCAGCACAAGTCAACAACATATCCTAAAACGCAAAACGCAAAGCTAAAACATACCACCCATATGCTAGCAGGCCCCCTCCAGACACACACAACTTGCATAAAGAGTGAAGGGAGAGACTAACTCTCTGAATCTCGCTTTGCCGACTTGTCTCCACGCCATCAATTCATGGATTCTCCCCCTCCCCCCCCTCCCACTGTGAGTTAGCCACCCCCAAATGCTTTTCCACCCTCCCCACACACCCCCTGCCCCACAACGCCACTCTGTGTTATTAGTCTTCTGTTCTGTATTCGAATCTGTCCACATCTTCGCAAACTTGAAGACCACCTCCTCCCGACCCCTGGTGGCGGTGGCGGTAGCAGTTCGCTCAACGCAAAATTTTGTCTGTCGGAGGGGAAAGCAACACGATTCCATTGGAAAGGCTGTGTGGGGTTTGGGCTGCGGCTGCACGTTATGGGAAGAAGCCACCCTAGATCGCTGTTTGCCCCACTGGAAAGGGGCTGTGTATCAAAAGGGAAGGCCGTTCTGTCTTTCGCGAGGCCAGCATATCTTTTTTTGTTCAACGCTGTGAGCCCGCTGATCTCTCTGTGCTCTCTCAAGAAGCAGCGAATCGAGCCTGCCAATAATTTAGATGCCAAACTGACACGGTTTGCCATAGCCCCCGAACCCCACACCCCATACATCTTGAAGGCAAGCAAAGGAGGATTGTACACTACATTGCGGAAGGGGGTTGGCGCCCCTACAGTTGGTGATTCATCTTGAGCGTGTTGATTTTCCCAGTGCGTTATCCGCCCTGAGACAGTTGTGTCCGAGATGTGGGGGGGGGGAAATTTCTCCTCTCCAGCTCCGGCGCCATCTGTTGGCTCCCGCCACACCCACCCCCCCTCTCTCCCACTGCCTGGTGAAGTGACTCCGAAAAGGACACGCAGTGCGAAGGGGGAGGGGGTGTTGAGAGGCTTGGGTTACCTTCACTCTCGACAGCCATACCCTCCCACCCCCCACTCCCAACTCAGGGCACACGCTTCATCAAGGCCAAGGGGATGGGGCGTTATTGTGTGCTGTGTACGCAGGGTATCTCAAGACATGTCAATTTGGGCCTTCGCTCCCCAGTAGAGCAAACCGTGAGGAACGTGAGGGTGGTGCGGCGCACCTCCCTCGCTGACTGACGAGCCGTGGCTGGCTGTGACTGGTAGCGAGGGCCCCCATGTATTGGTTTTGTTGGCACGGTACAGTCTGCTGGCACCTCCCCCCATCTCCGACGCTGTGCCAGGATGATTCCAGCCTCAATTCTCTGGGACTTGAAATCACTGGGTTCTACCAGCAACCTTTATGGCCTTTTTCGCTTTGCGTATTTCTCTGACATTCTGCGGATCTCTATCCCGCAATCACGGGAAAGCCCCGCGCGGAGAGTGTTGTTGTGCTGCAACTTATTTTTTGTGCCACACAATACGGCGGAGACACGACACAGTGCAGCGCATTAGAGCCCCAAGCGAAAGAAGTGAGAGAACATATAAGGCGATGGACTACTGTCGGATTCGAAAGTCCCGGCAGGACAAAGAGAGCGAAGGAAAGCGGCTACGCTGCCCTGTGTTGGAAAGGCAGGCCTATCCGCCGTAGGTATAGAGGGGTGGGAGGTGGGGAACGGGTGTGGGGTTGGAGAGGATGGGCGAAGCAGCCATTAAGTTGCAGCCTTGCAAAGAGAACCTTGAGCCGCCTTGAGAGTAGAGGGTGGTTCCTCAAACACCCGTGTGGGGTTGCGGGGGGGAGGGGGTGGTGGCAGCAGTTCGTCACCCCTCCCCAGATGACGGACACCCCAGATGGAGGGTGTTGTTGGCTGTTGAACCAACGGCTTTCGGTGTGGGGGTGGCAAACCAGAATAGACGAATTCCTTCAAAATCTGACAATGTGTGTGGCGCTTTCCCTTGGCTTTTGTCTTTTTTTTTTTGGCAACAAAAATTGAATCCCACCTTTTACTTCGGGCCCTGGTTGGTTGCCCGGCACATACAGCATCTCATATTGTGCCTGCCTAATCAAGCCGAATTTGTGTCTGAAAGGTTCTTATGAATATGGGAAGAAGAAACATGCTAAACCCCCCCCGCGTATATAATTTACGTATTTATTTGGTAAATAATAGGCGAAAACGTAAATAATAGGTGATTTTCATTTCTTCGTAAATTATAGGCGATTTGTAAATAAGATCACCCATTATTTACGAACAGCCCGTTTTTTGCACAGAATCAGAGGAGAGGACACCCACACAAGCCCATAGGTAAGCGCATGTCGCTTTGCTTGTGTGAGTCTGGCATTGCCCAGATGTGCTAGAGCTCTGAACCACCCGGAAGCCGTGGACCTCTCCATCCCCGTGGCAGAGCCACGCCTACACCGGTGGTGTGTATGGAGAGACTCCATCCCAACTGTGCATACTGGAACAGGGCAAGGACGCCTGTCTCCTTGAGGGCACCGAAGTGCCCGCATACCCCCACACAGCGAACACACTCTGGGACTACGTGTATGCAGTGTTCTGACCCGCACATCACCCGACTCGCCACCCTCATGCCAGTCGCCAGCACACTCACAACGGAAGCGCTGAAGGCGGCGGTCTCAGCCGAGGTCCATCTCCAGCGCTTCGAAGACGAAGCCGTTCTCGTGGAGACCGACTCGGAGGTGGAGGAGGTGGGACAGTGGGGCTGAGTCGACCCCTCTGGTGGTCCACCAACGGGTCACTCCCCTCCCCCCAGAAAAAAATAAAGGCGATGTAAATAATACGAATTCGTAAATAATAGGCGAATTCGTAAATAATAGGCGAAATGTAAATAATAGATGAGGTAAATAATATACGTGGGGGGGGTTTACCTCTCTCTTTGTGGGCCGGTGATTACCGATATATCCACGAACATGTCTTGCACTGGGGGCCCTGAAGTGGAAGCCATTTCAGTGTGCGGTGGGGTGAGGGTGCCCCTGTTTTTTTCCGTCCCACGGTTTCACTGTCCTCCAGCAAAAAGAAGAAAAAACCACTGCAAAAAAAAACGTAGCTCGGCCTTAGCCAGATGGACTCCCCACCTCCCACCCCCCACCTCCCCCCCAGACCCCCCAGAACATACCCCAAACAATACACTCCGACATGGCAGACTGCATGCTCTCTCTCTCTCTCTTGGACGCAATAGCGTAGCGTTGCGAAGAGAACTTGTTTTGTGCGTCACATATATCACACACTGCGTATGCAGGAGGTGCCGGGGAGCTACACGCGGAGACTGCCTCACGCAACAAACACATTACAAAATTCTCTCTCTCTCTCTCTCTCTCTCTCTCATTGCCTCTCCACCACCACCACCACTACCCTCTCCCTTCCTTGCAGGTGAAGGCCTTGGGCCTCAGCCTCCACACATGGCCGCCGAGGCGCGCCTAACGAGTGATGGGGAGCCGCCTTCCTTATGGGCTTCCTCCGTCACCCTGATGCACCAGCTGCATGCCATGCTCGGGGAGAACCTGGAGTACGCACAGGACCCCACCATCTCCGGCACGGGTGAGCCCGACCGCGACACCTCCCGGCTCCTCCTGGCCGACCTGACCGACTGCAGCTCTCTCCTCTGCCGGCACAACGAGATGTTCATGGCAGCAGCCGCACACAGCCCTGACCTGGGAACACCCCCACCGCTGCTCCACCCCTCCCTAGCAAACCCCGCCACCCCCTCCCACCTCCACCACCGGGTGTCCTACCTCCAGGCCGAGCTCGAGACAGTGGGTGACGCCCTGCTCTGCTCCGACACCCTCCTCACCCGGGTGGAGGAGCGGGTGACGCTCCTCACCTCCGAAGGCCACGACGCCTACGACATGCTGTCCCAGGCAGACACCGCGCTGCAACGCCTCGAGGCTATGCTGGCAGACGCTACACCTCCCTCCCCCGAGCAGGGGGCTGCACAACCTCCGCCTTCGCCTCAGCTAGCCTCCGCGTCTGAAGCAGCTGACGTGGTGCGGGTTCTGAAGGAGAGAGTCACAGAGCTGTCTGATGAGGTCGAGGCACGCCACCAGGTTGCACGCCGACTCCTCCGGGAGAAGAGAGAGCTCGCGGATGAGCGTGACTCCGCCTTCGCATGCCTGGAGGAGGCAAACGCATCTCTGGAGACGCTGCACGCCACCCTCGCAGGGGACTGCGCAGCGTGGGATGCCGTTGAGGTTGAAAACAGCCAACTCCGCACATGCCTCGACACGACGCAGAGCAGGCTGAGAGAGGCAGAAGCTCTCAACGCATCCTCCTCCAGAGCTGCCACCAGGGTGGAGGAGCTCGAGGCGGAGGTGCAGGACCTGCAGGGCACGGTGCGCAGCGCCGAGGCGGATGCTGAGGAAGTGGCTGCCCTGCAGGCAGAGCTGGGGAAGCTGCAGAGCATCCCTGAGAAGGTTGTAGGGTTGCAGCAGCAGGTCGAGCTGCTGCAGGCGGAGGTTGTGCGGGCAGAGGAGGCGTGCCGGCAGAGCACAGACGAGCTGGAGAGCGTGCGCCTGCAGCTGCGCGAGGCGGAGGGGGTTCGTGACGAGATGGAGGCGGAGCAGGCAGAGCAGGTTGAGGCGGCTGAGGCTGCTGCGGCATCAGCATCGCACGATGTCTCTGCCCTCCGTGCAGAGCTGCAGGCTGTCGCCTCCCAGCTGGAGGAAGGTGCCTCCCAATCAACCCAGCTGGAGGAGGCTCACCTGCGGGCAGTGTTGCAGGCTGAGGCGGGAGATGTGTTTGTCTCCACCCTGCACGCCGCCCTGCAGCAGGTGTGGGTGTTGGGTGCAGAGGTTGGCGGTGGCGGGTCGCAGGGGGATCTGGAAACAGCGGAGGACCTGCAGTCTCTCGTCGAGCAGCTCGAAGCGAAGGTTGCGGAGCTGCAGGAGGGCAAGCGGGGCGGGGAGGACGCTGCGGCAGAGGCGGAGCGGCTGGAGGCGTTGCTTGGGGAACCCGAGGGGAGGTGTGCCGAGCTGCAGGCGCGCATCGGAGAGCTCGAAGCGGCTGCAACGGGCAGGGTGGGGTGGGAGCCGTGCGATGCTGCCTGCCAAGCGTCTGAAAGCCCTGCGGGTGATCCAGCTGCGGGTCTGCCGGATGAATCGGATGCCGAGCAGCAGAAGCACAGCGAGACGCTGCACCAGCTGGAGCAGCTGAGGGAGGAGCTCGCAGAGGCGGAGGGCAGGTGCGAGGCTCTGCAGCACCGCGTTGATGACATGGTGGAGACCGGGGCTGCAGGCGGGGCGGTGCCAACCACCCGTGCCCCTGGTGAGGAGGGTGAGGGAGTGTCTGATACAGCCAGCGAGCCTCACGGTGGTGATGCCCGCTGCGGTGATGAGGCAGGCAAGCAGGAGCAGCACAGCGAGGGTTTGCAGCAGCTGGACCATCTCCAGGATCATCTTGAGGCAGCAGAGGGCAGGTGTGCCATGCTGCAGGCGCGTGTCGACGAGCTCGAAGCCAGTGCGGCGCAACAACAGCCTGGCAGCGATGCTCCTGCACGTGGGGCGGGCATCTGCGAGTCGTGCGCTGTGGAGTGCCAGACATCTGAGCCACCCAGCGAAATGTCGGATGAAGCCACAGAGCAACCCAGCGGCGCACCTGAGGCAGCAGAGGGCAGCGAGGAGCAGATGGGCCAGCAGGTAGCCCAACTGCGTGATGCCCTCGCAGCAGCCGAAGGCAGGTGTGCCTCACTGCAGGGGCGTGTGGGCGAACTGGAATCCTCTCAAAACCCAGGCGGGGCGGCCGGTGGGGAACAGCCCACGAGCGACGCCGCGGCTCAGCATGAGGCATGTGGCATGTGCGACACCGCATGCCAGACGCACGGCGGGGCGCAGGAAGGCGCGGAGAGTAGCCCTGATGCGGGGGTGCCGGAAGAGGGGGGTGCTGAGGAGCAGCAGGCGGAGGGGCTGCAGCAGATGGGCCAGCTTCAGGAGCACCTCGCAGAGGCAGAGGGGAGGTGTGCAGAGCTGCAGGCGCGGGTGGAGGAGCTCGAAGCGGGGGGTGGGGCGCCACCCCCTGCGCCTCCTGCGCGGGAGTTATTGGAGTCGTGCGCTGTGGGGTGTCAAACGTCTCAGCCACCCAGCGAAGAATCGCACCTGGATGTGTCAGATGACGCACAGCAGACACAGCAGACGCACGCCGAGTCGCTCGACAAGCTGCGCGAAGCCCTCGCCTTATCTGAGTCGCGGTGTGCCGAGCTGGAGAGCAGGCCCTCCCCCGACACGGCAGGGGCGCCCAGCAGCACCCCCACACCCTGTGAGGATGCTGCATGCCAGACCTCGGAGGCACCCGCCGAGATGCTGCCGCAGACAGATGCAGAGGCAGATGCGGATGCAGAGGTAGAATCAGGCCCCGACGCTGAAGAGGAGCACCTGCGGCAGGAGGCACTGACGGCAGCAGAGGGCAGGTGTGCAGGGTTGCAGCGTCGTGTCGATGAGCTGGAGGCGCTGTCACAGGCGCAGCCTGGGGGTGTTCCCTCTGATGTGCAGCAAGGCGGCTCCCTGGAGGTGGTGACCTCAGGCATGCAGACGGAGGAGTTGGAGGCGGGGGGCAACCTGGAGGGTGCACTGCAGGAGCTGCAGGCGCATGTCGCTGTGTTGGAGAAGCAGCATGAGGCTGACACACGCCACGCATCGCAGCTGGTGGACGACTGCGAGGAGGTGTCGAAGCAGCTGCGCATCCTGCAGGCTGAAAACGAGGAGCTCTCGGCAAGCTTCCACACCGTGCAGCACCAGCAGGACCAGGCACAGCCGGCGCTGCAGCCGCAGCCGTCCGATGATGCCACGCTCTGCAGCCCTCTGAGCCCGCTCAGCCCCTGCGGCGTGCAGGCTGCGACACAGACAGACCTGCCGGCAGAGGCAGCCCTGCAGGACACAGCCACGGAGGACCCCATCGCCGCTGCTCTGCAGCAGCAGCAGGCTGCAGTGGAGGTGGCGGCGCAGCGCCTCGCAGCGGCGCAGGGTGCGGCGGAGGAGCACGGTGCGGTGGTGCAGCAGCTGGAGGCGGAGAAGGCGGCTGCCCTGTCGTCCGCCGCAGAGCTTGAGGCGCAGCTGCAGGAGAAGACAGACAGCCTCGCTGGAGCAATGCAGCGCCTCGAAGCAGCGCACCCGCAGGCAGGCAGGGTAGACCTCGGGGTGCAGACTGACGCTGTGCCTGTGGAGGAGGATCTGACAAAGGAAGACAACGCCTCTGTTGCCTCAAGCAGGGCTGCCAGCAGCGCCGCAAAGGCTGAGAAGGGGAAGGGGTCGGACGTCGGAGGGGCTGCTGCGGAGTACGCAGCCCTGAAGGAGAAGTGCAGCGCTTTGGAGGCGGATGTGGCGGGGCTGCGGGAGGCGAACAAAGCGTTGGAGGGGCGGGTGGAGGCGAGCGGGGGTGCGGAGGGGCGCTGCCAGGAGCTGGAGCGGGACCTGGCTGCGGCGCGCAAAAAGCAGAGGCAGCTGAGTGACAGGCTGCAGCGCGCGCAGAGGCCGCCCGACAGCACCTCATCGACACCCAGCATGCAGGCGCCGGGGTTCGACCTGCACCACGAGGTGCGGCGGCTGCAGCAGGAGAACCGGGCGCTGCTGCAGAGGCAGCTGGCAGGCACTGCGTCGGACAGCGAGGCCCTCAGCGCACCCACCCCGACGATGGAGAGTGCTGCCCGCAGCGACGCACGGCTCGGGGTGGAGATGGCGCGCCTCCGCGCGGAGAACAAGACGTTGACACAGAAGCTGCTGCACCTCAGGCAGCACGTCCGCCAGCTGACGGTGGAGGCGGCTAGCACCGTGGCACCCTCGGAGGTCTCGCACGACCCTGCATCCATCGCAACGCCTGCGACATCGGTGAGGTCGCCGGTCCGCCGGTCGTCGACACGTACGCGCGACAGGGTGCAGAGCAGCCGTGCCACCACAGCGGCACCCAGCCTGGCGAAGCACTCCCCGGCACGGGGTGTGCGTGGTGTGGTGGAGAGCAGTGCCGCCAGTGCCGTGTCGCAGTCCACCGAGGAGACGCATGGTGCCAGGGAGGAGAATGCGGTGCTGCGGGAGAGGCTGCGTGCGCTGCTCGCGAAGGATTTGGAGGTGGAGGAGCACCGCAAGCGCTGCGCCGCCCTGCAGGCAGAGGTGGCGTCGCTGGGCGACGAGCTGCGGCGCCACAAGGCGCGTGAGATGGAGGCAGAGGCTGTGGGGAGCCCGCACCGCGCGCAGCACGGCATGCGTGCCCTCAAGAGGCAGAACGCGCTGCTCGAGAGGGAGCTGCAGCCCCTGCGGGAGCAGCACAGGGCGATGGCTTTCTTTCTCCGTGCAGCGCACCACACCTCGACGCTCCGCCGCTCCTTCTCCATATGGGTGTCACATGTGCACGCGCGGGAGCTGCAGAACGCACAGCACGCATCAAGAGGCTTCGCACGGCACCAGCTGCTGCTGGAGCAGCGCATGCAGGCGGAGGTGTGCCGGGTGCAGGGGCGGCTGCGGTGCGGCATGCTGCTCTGGCGGTACTTCCACAAGTGGGGCCGCGCGCAGCAGGCACGGAGCAGCGCTGTGCTGCACACATCCCCACACCACGCCCCCTCCGCCCTCTCGCTCCGGCAGCGCCGCGGCGTCGTGCTGAAGACCTTCAGCGCGTGCCACAGCGGGCTGCAGCGCGGTTGGGTGCGCGTGTGGTGGGTGCGGTGGCTGTGTCACACCGTTGCTGCCGTGGCTGTGCGCACTACGCAGGCGCCGCGTGGAGCGCCGCACCCCGCACAGGCCAGCATTGAGTCTGCTGCGGCTGCAGCGGTGTCTGCTGCTGCGGAGAGGTGGGGCATCGACCCTGCGTCGCTGCAGCAGCGCTCCTCCCAGCTGGAGGCAGACCTGCTGCAGGCCCGCCTGCGTGCAGGGGAGCTGGAGGGCGAGCTGCACCGCGAGAGGTCACGCTCACGCTCCCGGTCACAGTCACGATCGCGCACACGCTCCGCGTCGCCTTCGCATGAGCGCCTGGGGCACATGGCAACCCTCCTGCAGCAGGTGGCAGCCGAGCTGGGTGACGAGGCGCCTGCTTCCCCCGAGTCGCCCACGGCGCACACAGGGCACTACTCGCAGCCGAGGTCCTGCGCCAGGAGGAAGTGCGGTGTGACGCCGTCGCATCCCCGGGGCAGCCTGCCGGTGCACAGCCTCCAGCCCACCGGCTCGTCCGGCAACATCAATGGCGGCCCCTCCTTCAGAGCTCCGGCGCGGGTCGCGGTCGCACCCACTTATGGCACTGCATCGCCCAAGTGGGCTCGTTAGTGGGGCTGCCCTGCCCATTCCAGAACCCATTCCAGCAGCAGGGTGTGCTAGAGAGTGCCCGCCAAGGCGTGCCTGACCCCCCCTGGCGCGGGGGTGTGCCATCCCCCCCCCCAGTGAATGTTTGCCCTTTGTTTTCCCACCTCCACACGAACCGCAATAAACTGTACCACACCCCCCCCCCCACGCTCGTGCTGAGTTATTTTTGTAGCCCCCTTCATATCATCAGCCTAGAACCGAACTCAATAACATGGAACAGGAGCCCCCCCACGTGGGGCAGTGCTGCACGCTGAGCAGGTAGGGGGGGAGGGGGGGGACGGAGAGTGGACGCTGTTGTTGTTGACGCACACGTTGTGGTGACTTCCCCACATATTTTTGAAAGTGAAAATCCATCTAATCACTCGACTGATGGCTACACACTTGTCGTGCGAGGCATGCGGGTGGGGAGAATCCGCTCACTGACGTGCCCTGCACTGCAACACCACAGTGCATTCTATGATCAACCAAGGGTAGTGGGGTGAAAGGGTGGGCGGGTGGGCGTGTGAACTGTGGGCCAAGCCCTTCCAACAGTCTGGCCACTCATGTGTGGTCTGCTCTGACCCGGAAGCGCACTGTATACCTAACTGCCTCCTGTGATGTCGCGACGTCCGTGTGATGCGAATGCAGAGGACAGGCTTCGCCTGGGGACAGGAGAGCAGCGCTGCACCCCCACAACCATGCGGGGTGAGTTGTGTGGCCTCGCTGTTGTATTTGTGGAGTGCCCCTCCCGTCCCCTATGCCCGACTGAGTAGCCACTTCGCTCTCGACAATCAAACCCCCGAGTAACCACGAAACATCGGGAAAAAAGAGAAGGGCCTGTTGGCGAACGAAAAAGAGGGGTTGGTTGAGTAGCCCGCGCCACACCCTAACTCCTCCCCTCCCCATGACTCTGTTGTCCCCACACATCACTCGTGTCGCTACGTGCCTCTGCAACCGGGAGATCGGCCGACCGACCGACCGACAGGCCAAGAACCCGGTCGGCCGACTGGTCGGGTTGGCCACCTTGCTTCAGTCCTCCTTCTGCCTGCTCAGCTCCAGGGTCTCCCTCTCCCCTCGACCTTCTGGACCATATCTTTCTTGCTCTGGTTGAAGGCTGCTTCTCCGCCCTGGCCTGGGAGGCCACCACTCCACACGACGCCGCGATCCACCCCTGCAGGGTGGCGGCCGTCACCCCCTGCGCTGGGCCAACAACCCCCTGGCGTCGGGGGCTGGTGGGAACCGCCCAGCCCGGACAACCCTCCCAGCAGCGGATGCAGCAGGTGCGACAGTCACAGCAGCCGGCGAAGTGCCAGTACGACACCTCAGGGTTCTTGTGGCACTTCGCTCACTTTTCTTGTTGACCACCTCCATCACATGTGCGTGCATGTGGGGGTAGAACCGCTTGGACAGCTCATGCGGGCGGCCGGATGTCGACTCCTCGAGCTTGTTGCAGTACCGGCAGTATACTGTAAAAATACCTTGGGACGCTTTTTGTCCCAAAATTTCCGGCTGTCCCAACTTTTTTCGTCCCACGAATTCTTCGTCCCAACTTTCTGTCTTTACAGTACGACACTCTACCCTGCACAACGGATCCGGCCTGTTGGATACACACCACCACCACCACCACACCCCAGGTGCCCTCGTTGGCATGCTCGCTGTTGGGGCGGACTCCTCATGGATCCAGGGTGATGCTGTCTGCCTGGGCTGCGGGCGGGTTGTAGAGCTGATCGGGGTGCCCGTCGTCGCCTCAGGCAGGCACGAGATCTGCACCAGCGCCTGCCGCGACGTGCTGGAGAAGCTGTGCGTCCGCAACGACTTCCTCTGCGCCCAGGTGAAGGAGCTGCAGCTGCGCCTCCAACGCGGCGACCCCGCCCGCTCCGCCGACGCCAAATCCACCCTCCAGGCTTTCAGCTACACCGAGCCTAGCGACACCGCGCTGCGTGCGGCACCCCTCAGACACCCTTCGACCTTCTCACAGGCGGGATCGCAGACCTCTCCTGACTTCAAGCCTGGGGACCATGTCTTGGTACGTGACCGCCCCTCCGAGTCCTGGCGCCCAGGCGTCTTCCTCCGCTACACCACCGAGCAGCTCCCCCTCGTGAGGGTGCGTGGCCTCGGCGAGCTGGTGTGGGGCCACATCTCCTCTGAGGGCTCCCCCTCTGCATCCCCCAGGTCCAGGACGCCGTCGCCGCGCGCTGCGAAGCGGGTGTCCAACGCGGCGCCACAGCAGGCACAGGCCGCAGCAGGCCCCTCTGCGGCAGCCCCGCCTAAGGGCAGCCCGAAGGGCACCCAGAAGCCACCCGACGAGGGGAAGAAGCCGCCGGGGCCTCAGGAGGATTCCGTCAGCAGCGGCACCGGTGGTGCTGCCGCACAACCGAAGGCGGAAGCACCCACAAGCTCAACCCTGTCTGCTACGAAGCCCACCGGTGCGTCAGGGGGGCCGTCTGCAGGGCGGGGAGGCCCTGGCTCGTCAGCTGCGAAGCCCTCCGAGAAGAAGGATGCCGGGGGCAGCGGTGCGGCAGTGCCTCTGAAGCCGTCCGACATTGCGGACCCGTCGGAGCTGCGCGACATGGTGAAGACCATCGCAGGGCTGAAGCTCACGGCTGACCGGCTGCAGACGGAGAACACGCGGCTGACAACGCAGCTCAACAAGCTGACGTCGGAAAAGGCTGCGCTGGACACAAAGCTGGAGACGGTGCATCAGCGCGAGCAGACCATCGAGGTCATCACCAAGGCTCAGGGCAAGCAGAGCGAGGAGCTGCACGCCAAGGCACAGGAGGCGGCGCTGCTGAAGGCATACAGCAGCAAGCTGCAGCACGCCCTCGATGACTCACACACCCTCGTCGAAGCCACCCTGCAGCGCGAAATATCCTCAGACTCCGTCCTGGGTGCCGTGGTGTCGCGTCTGCAGAACCTACTCCGCACATCCTCCTCCGCTGTAGAGACACGCAAAATGGCCGCAACCCTGCTGCCGCGTGACTTCCGAAGATGGATCATGTCGTTCGACACACACCCGCCCTACAGGCACAGCCCCCACTCGCCTGCCGGTGGGGGTGCTCGGGGCGCTCACAGCCTCCGCACGCAACGATCTCAGAGGTGATCTGATGGGATGTTCTGTCGTGCCTTGACACAGCTGTGAAGCCCTGCAGTGCAACACAGCACAGTGAAGAGTGAGCCAGGATCCTAAGCTGACAAGTTTGCAGAAAAGTGGTCTGCCACACAGTGTCGGGGGGGTGCTGCACCGGGTATTGTTGCGCACAGAGTGACGATCCTTTGTGAAACGGTACCTTCCTCGGGGATGGGGGGAGGGGGGTGACGGGGAAGGGGTGTGCTCTGTGTGTGTGCCGTAGCTGCAAGAAAAGGGCGCATTGCTTGAGGGGGTAGGGCGGCCTGCCTTGCCTCCACTTTTGGCTATCACTCCCCGATTCGTCAGGCACACGCACGCACAGTGTCACACCCGCCTCATGGTTGCGACAAAGTTAAATTTACACGCCAGAGAGGCCCATCACCGCCATCGCCTCCATCACCCCAGGCGCTGCCTGGGATTTTAGTGGAATGGAAGTGGGATCTCTGGACCATATGTCTTTTTCTCCACTGCTACTACCCCCATCCCACCCCGTGCCTTCCTCCTTCGCTGCTACACCCAGCCAAGGCCATCCCTGTTTAGGATTGGCCCACTGGCACGTGTGGTCTGCGGGTACGCATTCCAGGAGGAGGAGGTGGTGGTGCAGTGGTCCTGCACCGCGGCACTTCTGAGCCGCCCTTGTGAGGCCAGCTTTTGCCCCACATTGTCTCTTCTCTATAACCAACCCTGTTCCCCCCCCCAGCCCCATCCGGTTGATTGAGATGTTGCCTTGCAGGTAGTGCCACAGTCAAGTCGGGCAGCGTGTCTGTTGATCCCCGTCCCCCAGCCCGTGCTGTTGCGCCAGTGGGGGATGCGGGGAGTCGGGGGATGATGTTGGGCAAGGAAGTGTTACTCCGAACTGTGCAGTGCTGCGTGTGCCACCCCATCAGACAGTGCCAGGTGTCAGGGTCAGGATCATGACGTTTGTGCTGCGTGACGAGGTGGGGCAGTCCGGTTCGCGGAAAGCCACGACAACCATTGCGGTGCACAAAGACGACGATGTGTTCACGAAGCGGTGCGAGCGGGACATTGTGGTGATGGTGCCCGGGAACCCCGGGGTCAGCGCGTTCTACACCGAGTTCCTGGAGCACCTGATGACACAGGTGCCCGGGAAGCGCGTGGTGTGCCTGGGCTTTGCGGGCCACACACCCGGCCGCAGCGACGGCGTGTTCTCTGTGGAGGAACAGATCCACTTTGTGCGGTCGCTCGTCGACAGGATCCGTGAGACGAACGAGACGGCACGGCTGCACTTCATGGGTCACTCGGTGGGTGCGTATGTGGGTGTCAACGTTGCCGCACAGCTGCCTGAGGAGCACGTGGCCTCCTTCACAGGCCTCTTCCCCACAGTCGAGCACATCGCACAGGGCAGCAACGCCGTCGTCCGCCCGGTCTTCATCCCTGGCATCCGCCACGTGGCAGCGGGCCTTGCAGGTGCGCTGGGGTACCTGCCCTTCTGGCTGCGCTTCCAAGTCGCACGCCTGCTTGCACCTGAGGCGAAACATGAAACGCCTCTGAGCCTTGTCGCGTCACTGTCCGACTTCTCACTGATCAACAACCTGCTGTATATGAGTGCAACCGAGATGGTGGACATCACGGACATGCCGCACTCGACCCTCGAGAAGCTTGCACACAAGAGCAACTTCTACTACGCAGAGGTGGACGGGTGGGTGCCCGACCACCTGATCCCACGCATGGAGCAGCACCTGGAAACGCTCACGGGGAAGCAGGTCGGCAAGACCCCGACGTGTGCAGGGCCCCGTGTGGTGCGCGACACGACGAAGGCGCCGCACGCCTTTGTCCTGTCGCACAGCAAGGAGGTTGCGGAGGCGATCGCACCCATGCTGCATGCCTGATGCCTGCCCGTGCCATGCCACGCCGTGCCACACCCCACTCACCACGCCGCAAACCCGCTGCTTCGCCTGCACCAGCCTTGCCTCCACCTGCCATGCGCCACGCCGCCTGCTTGGATGTTGTTCTTGCATGTTGCTCCACAGGCGGCCTCTCTGCGGCAGACCCACTCAGTCCAGCCTTCTCAAACATGGCAGCAGTGCACCACTGCCCTTTGCCCCTCTTTGCTTCCTCCCCTGCTCTGCAGTATACAGGCCCAGCCATAGGATGGCACACCCCTAGCTTCTGTTTGTGGCCGCAGCACCGCCCTCGATCTGCGCTCAGTGAGTCCAGACGAGGCACACCTCTGCCACTGCAGCTGCCGGTGACTCGGTTCCAGCAAGTCGCGGGTGGCATGGAGTGACTGATGACTGGCATGCCACTCCGGTTGATGCTTGGTGTTCTGCGACGTGATTGGCACCCCCACCCCTCCCCACTCCCCACCCCTCCCCGCCTCAAACAGGACCCATACCTCGTCTCAGGAATGCTGCCAACGCTTTCCCGGAGGGTTTGTTCTGTGTATAAATTTTGCCGTTCATTCATGCCACACCAGCACATCTTTGAAGTGGAAGGATTGGCGGGTGTGACGGCAGCTGTCAGGAACACCCAAGCCCTCGTGGCGATGCACACCACTTGCTCTGCGGCTCTTCCGCCAATGCATTGCCTGATGCACACCTCCTCCCTCCTGCCAGGCCCCGGCCCTTTGCGGTCTGCCCACCCAAGGCACTATGACTTTTATGAATGTGACGCGCCGAATAAACTGCCATGACCGTGAATGGATCAAGGAGAAGCTGGACGAGAAGGAGCTTGCCCCCACACGAACTAAGCTGAGCACTAAAAAGACCAGCAGGCGAGATCGTGAGATCATGGTGGACCGGCTGTATGGATCTGTGCGCCGCGAGCAGCAGAAGAAGCGCGATGAGGATACAAAAACCGATGCGAAGAGCGTGGAGCGAGCTCGCGAGCGTTGCTGGGGATCCTCCGATGCATGCCCTCCCGCGGCATCGCCGCCACGCAACTCATCTGCGTCGTTCCGGTCGCAGGTGTCGGCGCGCGGGACTGCCCTCCACTCCCACGACATCCGCGCCCACAACGACAGGTGGATTGACGAGGAGCGCGAGCGCATCGAGTTGAAACTCGCCGGGGGCCGCCACCACAGCGTGCGCCGCCAACACAGCACCACCAACGACACATCGCATCGCAGGTCCCTTCAGCGCGATCGCAGCCGGTCTTTCGACCACAGCTACGAACGGAACGGGCATGACGACGACGAAGCCGAAGAGGTGCCCAGCGAGGACATGGTCCCTGGAAAGTCCCCCCTCACTGCCGCCCAGGTCGGCTTCTCCCCAGTCCCGGTGCGCAGGTCCAAGGAGCTGCCTGCCCCTGTGCCAGTGCCGGGTGATGCGGACTCCGTCCAGATGGACACCGAGACCTTCTCGCAGGGGAAGGGCGTGGCAAACATCGCAAACGTTGTCCGCGCCGCACAGGAGGCCGCCCGCCAGGAGGACGAGGAGAACGACGACTCTTCCGGGCGGCTCAACGACACCAGCGCCACCGCCACACTCGCCCAGACACGGAAGACCAACGGGGGCCTGGACGCCACAACGCGCACCATCGCATCCGACGCACCAGACGCTATGGAGCGCCCTGCCCCTGAGGACCACCCTGACCAGGACGACGCCCGCCCCCCGTCTGACGAGAGAGAAGGCAACTCGGATCTCAACGCAGAGCTTGATGTCTACCACTTCCCCCCGAAGGGCAGCGGCAGTGCATCGCCTGAGGCTGCTGATGATGCTGGTGATGACGGTGAAGCCGATGCTGCTGGCGCTTCCCCCGAGGAGGCGGAAGCAGGAGGTGGCAAGGCGGATGAGGAGGAGGATGCGAAGAAGGACGAAGCCAGCAGTGACATCGACAGCGACGAGGAGATGGAGCGCCTGCTCCGCCGTGCCAAGCAGGCTGCTGGGGTGGATCTGTAGCGGCCGTCGGGGGGGGGGGGTGGGGTGGGCGCGTGGGTGGGATCTGCGCTTTGTTTCTCCCATGCAGTGGGGACCCAGAGAAGGAAGGAAGGGAGGGGGGTGGGCCACAGGGTGTGGGGTTTTGTCTGCTATCGGCGGCACGGATAGCTCTGTTTTACTCTGCGTGTTTTCCTACTACCACCCCGCCCCCCCTCCCCGTGAGTTGCAAATTTCGCGGGAGGGGGAGGGAGGGGGGCTCGCCCATCACGATACCCCCATGCCCATCTCTGGAGATCGGCCTTCCCCCCCCAATGCGGGAGAGCGGGAAAAGGACGACACTCTGCACCCAGCCTCCTCTCTGCGTCGCTTTCAACCCTTCCCCTGCTCCCCCTCCACCACCAAGCCTCACGCGGGCCCATTGATGCCGGGATTCTAATCAATAATTATTCTAACTGCGCCCCCTCTCCCACGCGGCTTACTCTGTCTCACCGTCGCCCCCCCTCCCCTACCCCCGACCCCCTTTCTGGTGTTCACTCTCGGCAACCATGCCCCCGTGGTTCCGGTGCTGTTGCCCATCTGCCTTGCAAAGAGGCTTGGGGTTACCCCCCACGTGGTGTCCTGCAGGGGGGTGGCCGCTGTCAAAGGTGTTTTCATCGTCGGAAGGACCTGCAAAACCTGAAGTTCTGAAGACACACAAAAAACAGGCCGAGACGAGTGCGAGCCACGGGAAGAGGGGGAACACCCATACCCCGATATCGCCTCCAAGAGGGTGTGTTTACTGTGCATAGCGCTTCCTTTTCCCTCAGTCAACCGCTCCTCCGTGCTGCTGATGAGCCCTGTTGAGCCTGATGGGAAGATAGTGGGTGATGGGGGGTTCACCACTGAGGGCTTGAAGCGGCGTCGCGATGGGTGGTTTGCTGGGCGTGGGGGGTGGGGTGGTGCCGTTCCGCCACGCGCCAACCTGTAAAAAAGAAGAAGAAGAGGAAAATCACGCGCACGTATCTCTCGTTTCGAAAGAACCGAATCCCGAAGAGTGCCGGCGCTTTATTTGTCGAGATTGTTTCTTTTGTTTGGATTCGCCTCCAAAGCAAACACCACCGCCCACCCCCACCCACCCCACTTTATGCGCTGTGCGCTGCGCGTCTGTCTATGTAGAGTCGAACCAGAGAGGTGACATGGTTCGTCACACTTTGTATGTGCGCTGTCAGATCTGCCCAGCGCCACCAGTGGTCCAGCGTGTGGCAGGATCCAGGGACACGGAGGGTCGGGGGGCAGGGTGTAAGGGGTGTTGGAGAGCGAGCCTTCCTGATTCTGCTCACGCAAAGGGAAGCCGTGCCCTCCTGCTACGCTTTGCAAAGGGGTGGGGTGGGGTGGGTCTTGGGGAGGGGGGGGTGGGGTGGGGTTCGGACCGACGGAGCTTACCCGCTCTCATAGCTTGCGATCGCCGATAACCAGTAAAAGCTAACCTGGGGTGTCCATCCCCCGCACGCCAGCCTTACTGGCTGTCGGGGCGGCAGATGTGCGGGCATGGATCCCAACTGTATACACTGTAGGTTCACGCTACGAAGCTGTCTGTATGGAGAGTGGTTGCCTCCCCACCCACCCACCCCACAATCCCCAGTCTTATTGTGAGCGAAGAGGCGAACGGTCCCTCTGTGAGATTTGAACAATTTGTGTCTCTGACAGCCCCTGTGAGAGGGTGTTCTGTTCCTACTTCATACCACGCCGGCACGTTGCTTTTCTCCACAACGCAGTTGTGGAGAACGTGGGGAGTAGTCGGGAGCCTGACGACTTGGGTTCGATTAGTCGGGCGACTCCTCGGAATGCAGTCCGAACGTCGTGCGTCGGGTGACCCCGACCAGCCGGCAGGCTGGGGTCGAATCCGGCTATCCGGAATACCGTCTGAAACCCGACCACCGCGTCGTGTCTGTCCTGCCTCACTACCCACCCCACCCCACCCCACCCACTCTAGGCAGGGCCTGCTGGGGCTGCCCCTCATGGATTATGAGGAGCTTGTCAGGCGCCGCGACCTGGTCAACGAATGGAGCCGCAGCCCGTCGCTGCAGTTCGTGCACCACTTCTACACTAACACCGTGGTGCTGGCCTTCCTCTGGGTGGTGTGCCTGGCCGAGGCCTTCCTGATGCTGGGTGAGCACTTCGTGGTGCTGCGTGGCACGGGCACGGTTGTCACGGACACGACATACCAAAACGGGCGGATACGCGACATGTTCCTGGTGTCCTGCGTCCTCCTGTGGACACAGTTTGCCCTGGACCTGGCCCTGGTGGTCGCCTCCAGCACCCCCCCGGTCATGCCATGTGTGGTGCTGCTGTTCGAGCTGATTGCCGCAATCCTGCTCTCCTCGCGCGACACCTACGACCTCTACTCAGACCATGCCGCAGCCGCGGCGTACTTCCGACTGATCCGTGCGCTGCTGCTGACGGCACACCTGATGCTGTTCTACAACAGGGTGCAGTGCTTCCTCTTCTGCCAGCAGGGCGAGGTGGAGAACTACGGCACTGGGGCCACCCCGCTGCTGTCGCGCTGGATGAGATCTTCCCACCAGCCCTCCCAGCAGCAGCAGCAGAATGAGATGCCCAGCTGGCCACGCGAGAAGGACGTGCGGTACAACGACCTGCGGAGGCGCCAGGAACAGGCAGACGCCGCTGACCCAGGTGTCCCCCCTGTCGTGCCGCTCACCGCGGCGGAGCGGGCGGAGCTCGCCGAGCTGAAGAAGGGCCGCGATGCGTTCGACGCTCTGGGGTTGGAAACCATGCGCTCGACACCCGCCAGCCCTGCGCGGAAGGGCGTGAATGCTACGAAGAAGAGTGGGAGGGTCCCAAAGGGTGACCAGGACGCAAAGATTGCGAAGCCTTCCTTTGTCACGCCTGCCGGGGAGGAGACGGCAAAGCTGCATGCCGCAGTCGACGCCGGTTTTACAGGGCGCGAGGTGTCGCGGTCGACGGAGCAACCCGACTTCGGGACACCGCCGCCGCCACCTCTGCACGACCCTGCAATGCAGACGTGCACAGCGTGTGGCAACGCGTTGGAAGCATGGCAGAGCGGGGCAGGCGTGCAGCGCTGCACAGCATGCGGCAAGGAGGCGAGCCCTGGAACCACGCAGGGGCACAGCATGTCGTCGTCAGATGTCACGTCGTACCGCGTGCCCTCCACAGCCCCAGTCACCGAGCTGCCGCAGGACCTCGCAGGGCCTGCGTCCCCCATCCCCGTGCTGCCAACCCCGACGTCACCTCCGCCAGGCTACGCCCCGGGGGCGTGGTACGACCCGCCGTCGACGCACATCCGGGACACGACGTTCCACACCTACCTGTCCCCTGAGCTGCAGGTATGTGGGGTCCGAAGAAGAAGAAGAGAAGGAGTGTTTTTCCCATTCTCTCGTGTGGGGAGTGATGAGATGAGCGGCATTCTGTCTGAGATAGCTGATCATGATTTTTTTACCACAACAGGGAACCTGTCAGTGTCAAAAAGATAGCAGGCAGCGCTTGGGCAACAAATTCAACCTCCTCATCAGGCTGCGGAGGTGCTTTTGTTTTGCCCGGATTTGACGCACAAACAACAGCCTTATCTTTTTCAAACATACAACAAGCATCCTCTAGACATCCTCCAGAAAAGTGAATCTTAATAGGGCCATCACGTGTCGTGTCAATTGTGATGTTGCATTGCACCTCTCATCCACCTCACAGAAACCCAAACGCCTGTCGCGTCGTCCTCCGGCATTGCAGAGCTGATCAGGATCCAATGTACGGATGAACGTAACACCCACCTTGCTCCTTCAGAGCGATGCCAGACCTCTGCTGTGCGGTGATCACCCACATCCCCTCCCTCGTCGCACAGCATCGTCTGCCCCCCCCCCCCCCCCCTAGGCATGGGCCCCCAAACATATTTTTCATAAACATATATTTTTGCCAAAAATATGTTTCATTTTCGCATACCGTATACGTAAATATTTTGGAACGTAAATATTATGGAACGTAAATATTATGGAACGTAAATATTTTGGAACGCTGGTGGGTTGGCGTTCCAGATTTTTTTCGTTCCATAATATTTACAGGGCTTTCTGCGACTCGGGGACTTGGACCAGGTGATCGGACGGCATGCAGAGTCCCTGACGGGACCTACTCGTGCACTTTTCGCGCGATTCCTGACGCAAGCCGTCCTCACCACCGAGTCCCCAACTGGCCCTGTAAATATTATGGAACGTAAATATTATGGAACGGACCGGCCAAAAATGGGCCCGTTCCATAATATTTACGTTCCATAATATTTACGTATACTATTGGTGCCCCTGATTTACCCCTTTTTCACTACGCACAAACTACGCAATCTGGGGGGGGGGTCTCGCTTTTTGGTCCCCCCCCAGTTTTTTTTGGTCCCCCTTTCTGTGTGGCTACTGAGACAGGACTGGAGGCACTGCGCTGACCGAGCAAAAAATTATTGCCAGAACTCACTATACACCGTACGAAAGAACGCACGACATGTGGGGCGGGACTCCAGAAACACCTGGGCAAGGTTGCCCCATGCCCAGAAACACCTGAGAAGGAAGTGAGTTCCAGGAGCCGCGTAGAACACCCTCGAGATTGTGAATGATGATACGATCACAGCCTTCAGGGCGATGCGAGGTGCCACCCTGAAGGTGGCCCTTGACATCAAGGAGAGCGTCGGCCGAGGGGTCGACGAAAAGCTGAAGAAGGCGCTACTGGCACTGGATCCCGCGGGGTATACGGAGGTCACCGCCACACAGGCAACCTCCGCTGACAACGTCCAGGAGACGTTATCCGAGGGGTCACAACGGCACTAGAGATCTGTGTCACGGGATCCAGGCGCCCACTCTCCCTCGACGGTCTGGGGATTGTTGTTGGGTATGGTGTCGTTTCCTGCAGCTGCAAAAAAGCGTAGCAACTGTGCTTCCTTCTTCCTTAATGATGCGTTGACGCTTCCACCCGGAGGAGCTGAAGCAGGCACCGCTTAATGATGCGTTGATGCTTCCACCCGACGAGCTGAAGCAGGCACCGCGCCAAAGGGCACCCCCAAAGAGACCTGCAAAGACTGCGTCGAAACCCGCACCGAAGGCTGCCAGCGCTGCAGCACCTGAAGAACCTGCAGCACCTGCAGCACCTGAAGCGCCTGCACCCTCACTGACCCCGGAACAGCAAGAACTCCTTGAGTTTGGGGTCCCGGCATAGAGACAGAGAATGGCTGAGTAAATCAAAAAATGAGACCCCCCCCCCCTTTTCACTACGCACAAACTACGCAATATGGGGTCGTCAGGGGCACCAATAAATTATACGGTAATAATTATTATTAGCGTTAAATAAAAACGCATTATTTTACGCCCATGAGGCCAGGTTCCGAGTGGGCGTATTTCACGAGCGAAGCGAGTGAAATACGCACCCACGAGGAACCTGGCCTCATGGGAAGTAATAATAATCGGTTTTATTTAAAATTACCGTATACGTAAATATTTTGGAACGTAAATATTATGGAACGTAAATATTTTGGAACGCTGGTGGGTTGGCGTTCCAGATTTTTTTCGTTCCATATATTTACAGGGCTTTCTGCGACTCGGGGACTTGGACCAGGTGATCGGACGGCATACAGAGTCCCTGACGGGACCTACTCGTGCACTTTTCGCGCGATTCCTGACGCAAGCCGTCCTCACCACCGAGTCCCCAACTGGCCCTGTAAATATTATGGAACGTAAATATTATGGAACGGACCGGCCAAAAATGGGCCCGTTCCATAATATTTACGTATACGGTAATACTAGTTTTTATGTTACAAATTTTCAATACTTTGCGCCGACTAAGAGCAATGTGAAAAAAATAGCGTTAAATATGAGAAAAATGAGCTCCGTGCGGATCGTAGTGGGGTCATTTTGGTGGTGTGCGTGCCAAGTTTCACCCATGAAATGTGGGTCTGGTTCAGGGACTTCTGAAGGGAGGATGTGACTGGGAGGCAGTGGTTACGCTCCGCATGCGGAACATGCGGATTTCCGTAGGGTATTTTTTTGGCAAAATCCGTACGTACGGTTTCCACATGCGGATTTCCGCATGTGCCTGGGTAATTTTCCCCGCCTCCCCCTCCGAACGTCAACCAGGCGTCAACCCATTTACACTGGGGCGACGCTAACCTAGCGTGACACCGGGTCGATGAGAGGTTTTGCAGGAACAGATGCTCACGACCGTGGCCTCCGGCGGCTGGGGGGCTCCGCCCCCCAGACCCCCCTGTAGTGTGCGTCTCGTACTCCGATCTCATGAGGTCAGGGAATCCAACCACTCCAGTAGTCTCAGGAGGACGCAGCCAATTCACACAGAATCTGTACGACCACAATGAACAGATGTTCACTACCGTGGCCTCCGGCGGCTGGGGGGCTCCGCCCCCCAGACCCCCCATGTAGCGTGTGCCCGTCTAGTGACCAAGTCCTGGGTGGGTGCCGTCCGCAATAATTTTCAACTGAAAAAAACGGCACGTGCGGTTTTCCGTATGTAATTGTTTTTGCGTTTCCAAAACTGCGTAACCACTGCTGGGAGGCCAGAAATCAGCCCACCCACACCACCCACCCAGCGGGACCCCACTTACAGGTTTTTCAAAACCCTGTTCCTCTGAATATTTGGGATCTGTGCGGATCGCGGTGGGGTCATTTTGGCCATGGGGTGTCTGTTTGCACCCCTTCCTCGGGGTTGCCATGTGGGCTCAGACCCCCGTAGACATGCAGGTCGGAGAGTGCACTGAGGTGCGGAGGAATGCACCACTGAACACAGACACACGGCCCCTCCGGGGCCGTGTGTCTTTGCTTGGTGCATCTTCTCCCTCACAGGCAGCATCCCCCCAGCCGCTCAGCCCCTCAGCACCCTCCACTCCGGTGAATCCTCGCCAGAAAATTATTTTCCTGCAGTGCAAAAAAAACGCGCTAAACAGAGTGCAAAAAAAAACGCGCCAGACAGAGGAAAAATCTGAAATTCAAAATCATGGAATCCGGACCCCTAGTTAGGAATAGCTCTGAGGGGGACCCTTTCGAATTTTTTTTTGGAGAAGGGTAAATTGAACGTTTTTGGCCAAATGAAGCCACTGCGACCATTCCCGGGCCTCGGAAATCAGATTTTGGCCCCTCAAATGCGGTGCCGGTCCGGACAAAAAACCGAAAAAACCGTGAAAAATGGCCCATTTTCCCCAGCCAAAAATGGGCCAAAAATGCCCCCGGACACCCCCAGAGACATGTCCTAATCCGGGGTGCCAGTAGGGGGGACCTTTCGAATTTTTTTTCGAGGAGAGGTCAATTGAACGTTTTTGGACATCTGAGGCCACTGCGACCATTCCCAGGCCTCGGAAATGAGATTTTTGGCCCTCAAATGGGGTACCGGTCCCCACGAAATTCCGAAAAATTCATGAAAATCGAAAGGTCCCACGCACCAAATTCTGCCCAAAAATCGTCAAAAATGGACATGTCATACGCAGCAATGGGGCACCAATCACTCCCCAAATTTTGCTCAATGATTCCACGGCAAGCCAGATTTTCTGATCAATTAGTTTGTTTGAGCATGTTCCTGGCCCTTGTTTGGAAAGTAGATGACCCCTGGCTGGAGAGGACGGTTGTGCTCGACCGGACGGAGAGAGAACCTTCTCCATATCCACCTCCACTCCACAATGCCACAAGTGGCAGGAAGGCCGGGTGTTACAGGCCTCAACCAGGGTTCCAAGGCTCTCCACTTCCTGGCTGCGTCAGGGATCACCGGGTACAGCGAGCAGGATTCCCTGTCCTGACACCCCAGCATGTGCCACCGGAAGAACCCGAAACAGCAGCCCCCCGGGTTGCAAGAGGCACGGAAATCGTTCAAATCGGACCAAGTCCGAAAATTCGGCACTTTCTTGGGTACAAATTGCGGTCCGAAAATTTCCGATTTTTTGAAAAAAGGCTAATTCTGTAAGGGGGACCTTTTCGAATTTTTTTTTCGGGCACTTTTTCCACAAGGAAATGTCCGCCCTGTCCGCTACTGTCCGCTACTGTCCACTACCGATTTCAAGGATCCTCCACTGTATGTTGAAAATATTCCAAACATAAAAAAATATTTTCAAAAATATAAAAGAGAAAACTTCATATTTGCCAGAAATTTCCTGGAAAATTCATATGTTGACAGTAACTTTTGGGTTTAACCATATGTTGACAAAAACTTCCGATTTTAACCATATTTTGACAAAAAGTTTTGGGTCTAACCATATGTTGACAAGAAGTTATGAATTTAACCATATTTTGACAGAACTTCTGATTTTAACCATATGTTGACAAAAACTTATGGATTAATCATATGTTGACAAAAACTTCTCATTTTAACCATATGTTAACAAAATCGGCTTTTCAGCTGGAGCCGACTTGACTGACATTCCGGGGTATCCAGATCGCTTTCCAGATCGGCACTTAGCTTCTCACAGAGTATGCACTTCATCGCAGTTCCATGGGGCCTCATTCCCTTGGATTAAGATACCACAAGGCCAGAGAACCGCACACCGTTAACACCAGCTAACCACTGATCATGGGCCTGCATGTGATAAATGCAGGATGAAAGCCCCATAGCAAAGATGGTTACCAACATCAAGCACTTCCGGCCCAGAAACTGAGCCGGAAGACCACTCCACCGAAGTGGTCACAGGTTTACCACGTGTACACGCAGCTATCGGGGTGCATCGGGCATGCGGCTTCTTCGCGGTGGATCGTTCTCTCCAGGTGGGTTCCGAACTCCACGGTTCTTTGAATCACAGGCACAGCAGCGTGAGTACTAATCGGCCAGACCCAGTTCCACAACAACACCACCGAACAATGCAATGTCATCAAGGGGTTCCAGCTTAAACCGACAGGCTTCACACACTAAAAAAGCAGGTGGGGGCTGGGGCTGGGAGGGGGGCTGGGTCAGCTTCCTGCTTTGCTATTTCTGATGACTATGTTTGGCAAGCCTGCAAGTTCTCAGGCTTCAGCTCCCTTCACCCCTGAGCTTCGCCGACGTACCGAATGGGGTGCTCGTGCCCCTTTCCTGCGCACTTCCTGCAGAAGTAGGTGTTCTCGCAGGACATGCACTGGTATGCCGACCCCACCACTGCCTCCGCACACTCCTCACATGTGAGCCGGACAGTGTCGAAGTCTGGGCGATCAGCCTCCGGAAGGGGCACAGCACGACGGGCAGGGCAGCCCACCTTGTTGTGGCCGTACCGGCCCAGGCAGAATGAGCACTTGGTGAGCCCCGGTTGCTTGGGGGCGGGCTTGGCTCCTTGTTTCTTGGGGGCGGGCTTGGCTCCTGGTTTGGCCGCTGCCTTGGCAGCCTTCGGCAGCGCTGGGGCAGCATCGTTGAGATACTCAGGACGACACCCAGCCTTGTTGTGGCCGTAGCGGCGGCAGAGGCCGCACTGCAGCACCCCCTCCCCGGCGCTCTGCAGGCGCTTCCTCCCGATGCCAGAGACAGGGTTGGGAGGCTGCAGGTTGTCCTCCGCATAGACCTCAGTGGCCTGGGCGTGGATCACCTGGAAGTATGACAGGCGGTACTCGCCAATCTTCCAGCACGCGTCAACGTGATCCAAGATGTTCCCACCTTCTTTGCGGAGGACAGCACAGATGTGCACACAGGGGTAGCCCATGAGGGCCGGGATCCTGCAGCTGCACTCCCTGTTGTGAACCTGTGAGTGAAATGAAATTGTTTGCCATCTTTTTATAAAGAGATGAAGGACATACGACAAACCTCTCCGTCCCCAACTTCACCTCATACTCCGAGGAACCGTCAACCTCCCCTGCCGACCTCACCCTCCACTTGGCGCCGTTGGTGTGTGCCTTCTGCACCTTCTTGTTGGTCTCGGGGGACACAGCGGAACTGTCCTCGTCGAGCAGCGAGTTACGCCGCTCGAGGAACACCGACATGAAATGCTCACGCATTCCATCGAAGACGAGGAGGGGGGACTGGCGGCAGCGCTCTTCGCGGATCCAATTGTTAAAGGACTCAGCATGATTGCTGGTCCGGATCGCGAAGTCACGCCCGACGAAGAAGGACCTGGCCCAGCTCTCCTTCGGGAGCTTCTCCAGGAAGGTGTGGAGGTCGGGGTCGTCCTCCTCGAGCTGCGAGAATTGCAGGTTGAACTGGTCCTGGATGGCGAGGCCGGAGAGAGCCCACATCTTCGACAGGCTTTCCTTGCTGAATCGGGCGACCTTCAGGTTTCCTGGCGGGGATTTCAAAAGCGTGAATTTCAAAAATCAAAATATAACATACCCTCAAGATGGCGCAGACAGAAGCGGTGTGTCACAATCTCCGGGACAGCGGCGACGGCGTTCAGAAGTCCCTTCTGCCGGTCACTGACTGCGATCAGATCGCGGAAGGACTCGCCCAGGGCAGTCCGAAGGTGCTCCAGAAAGTACGTCCAACCAGCCTCGCACTCGTTCCCCGACAGAATGGCCCAGGCAATGGGGAAGACACCCCCGCAAGCGTCATCCGAAACCGCTTGCAGGAGGGTGCCCCCGTAGGGGCCGGAGAGGTGGGTGCCATCCAGGCACAGAACCCGCTTCGTGTGCTTGAAGCTTCTGGCAGAGGCCCCAAGGCACAGAAAGGCCTTCGCAAAGCGGCCCTCGTCGTCGGCAGTCACATCTGTGTGGCTGCCGGGGTTAGCACTGGCAACATGCGCGAGGAAGCTCCGCAGCTTCTTGTAGTCCTCACCCGGCTCACCGAAGAGAGACGAATCGGCCTTCTGGGAGGCGCGGAAGGCACTGCTGTAGGAGCAGCGGTGCCCCTCGGCAGTGGCGTCACGGGCGAGATCGCAGGTGCGCTGCACCTGCCCGCGGGAACGGGCGTCAGCCACTGCATCCGACAGGTGGCTTGCAAGGCCGTAGGTGGCCCGGCCAGGTGTGGTTCCAATGCACGTGTGTGCGTGAGCCTTGTACACCTCGCAGTCACCGTTGACCAACTTTTTCACCCCGAAGGCGAAAGGGCACTTGTCTGCGAAGCAGGTGGCTGTCAGCCTGTGGCCCCCATCCCTCCTCCGCACACTCAGCCTCTTCTCCCGGTTCTGGTCCAGAAGGGCATCGTTGGCCTCCGCCATGGACTCAAAAATGTCTCCCTTCTGCATCCCCCCAACACCCTCCCTCCCCCTTGGGCCCCCCTCCTGGGAGTAGGATCGTGTCAATTGTGTGTTTAGGGTTTGCGGGTTGGGGGCCAAAATGAATTTTCTAGCCAGAAAATCCATTTTGTTAACATATGGTTAAAATGAGAAGTTTTTGTCAACATATGATTAATCCATAAGTTCGTGTCAACATATGGTTAAAATGATAAGTTTCTGTCAACATATGATTAAGTCCATAAGTTCGTGTCAACATATGAATTTTCAGAAAACTTTTTGTCAACATATGATTGAAACAAAAAGTTTTTGTCAACATATGGTTAAACCCAAAATTTCCTGTCAACATACACGGTGGACTCCAGCGGGGGTAGGGTAACCCTTTTCGGGAGTCTCAACTAGGGGGAGTCCAACTCCCGCTAGGGGGAGTCTGACTCCCCCTAGCGGGAGTCTTTTCACCTATTTTCACTCATTTTTCCCATGATACCTATGCAATGTGGCACTCGTCACTGAAGTACAGCCACACCAAACGAAACGGACGTTTCCACCCATCCCAGCTCGCAGACCTGATTCACAAAAATGGGGAAGACGACAACGAAGCCGGCAGCGAAGCCGGCGGCAAAGTCGATTAAGAAGAAGAAGAGCGCAGAGAGTCCCGAGGCTGCGGAGGCGACGAACATTGTGCATGATTTTTGCACGGCCTTCCCTGTTAAAAAAGGGGGCAGTGTGCTGACACTGGGATCCATTAGAAGGCTCCTAGCAACGGTGTTGAGCAAGGAGCTCCACCAGCACAGCACCCAGGTGGCCAACGCAATCATCGCCATGTCTTCCCTGACATGGATAAGTTCGCTGTCAGGGAAGTCGCAACGATGCGGAAGGAGGGCGCTCTCCGTCATATACAAGGTGGAGGCGAAGTATGGCAAGGTGCAGGATACAAACGTGTCGTCGGGGGCAGCCTGAAGCCGCGAATGATCGCGACACGGGCGAACGGCTTGGCACCGTGGGTCTGGATAGATGCTGGAGTTCGGCCGGGTGAAACCGGAAGTCGCAGCAAAATTTGCCCCCCCAGATTTCTTCCTCAAACCCACCCGTGGGCTGATCCGGCCTTGCACGGTGGACTCCAGCGGGGGTAGGGTACCACTACCGGGTTTAACCCTTTTCGGGAGTCTCAACTAGGGGGAGTCCAACTCCCGCTAGCGGGAGTATAGATCAGCGGTGGGCAACAATGAGGCGATGCGGGGGGCGAGGGCACCGATGCTCACTGTGCGACATCCCAGAAGAACGCTGGTATCAACAGGTGCATCGATACCCGCACCTGACTCTCTCTGAGATGAAAGAGGCTGGCTACCCCTCCCTCTTGGCAGGTGTGCTTCCCAATGCCCGCTACGTCACCCCAGCACTCCATGACTGCAAGGGGCTCGCCATGCGGCTGATCAGGGTACTGGATGACAGGGGTGGAGCTTGGGGGTTTTTTCGGGTCAGCTGACCTGATTTTCTGCAGGCCCTCACAAAAAATCAGGTCAGGGGTAAAAAGAAAAAAAATATAGATTTTCGGGAAACCGGAAAAGTTGGCTCCTCGCCTTGGGGCCTCAAGGTGACCAGGAGGCGTTTCGTGAGCAAAGTGACCCCAGCGACATGAGCACAGGCCTCAAACAGTCACAATAGAGGACAAATGAAGCTGCCCAACCCGTACCGTGCAACAGACGTTTACTACCGTGGCCTCCGGTGGCTGGGGGGCTCCGCCCCCCAGACCCCCCTGTGGCATGTGCCTGTCTTGTACCCAAGCCCTTTACATCAGGGAATCTCAGTATCCTCAGGAGGACGCAGCCAACTCACACAGAATCCGTACGCCCGCAAGTCACAGATGTTCACTACCGTGGCCTCCGGCGGCTGGGAGCTCCGCCTCCCAGACCCCCCCTACGGCATGTGTTTGTCTTGTAACCAAGTCCTTGCGCGTCCGGGGCTGCATATCGGTTCCGGTACCTCGCGGGAGGCTGGGCCCGAGCACTGATCTCTGAGACGAACCGGGGGGGAACCCATAAGAAAAAATTGGCTGACCCGATCTGACCCGATCCAGCCCGCAACCCCATATTTCAAGCTCCACCCCTGCTGGATGAGACAACAAAAAAATATTCGACAAGACCTGTACAAACCTTGCACTGAATGTGTCGCAGCATGGGACAGGTGCTCAGTTCCGGAAGGTCGTGCTTGCCTGTCACAGGACACACCTACAAGGGCTTGTTCCGCTACCTCTTTGTCTCCCTTGCAGACCTCATGCATTTCCGGTATGCAGACATCCCCTGGCGCTTCTGGGGATGCAAGGATGAGTCAGCCCGGATTCCCTTCTTGCGTGCTCGGATCTCAGGGCATATATTTCACTGGTTGATGGAGCATGCCGAAAAGGGATCAACGCGCAATGCCTACGTACACAGTCTCCATCATTGGTGGGCTCCAGAAGATGCAGTGCCTCTGCAGAACAACGACGAATTTGAAGAAGCAGAGAACGGACATCGCAAGAAAGATGCCGTTACAATCGCCAGCTCCGCAACTTACGAGAGAGATCTTGCGATGGCAGAAGAGAAGCGGCGCGCATCGGGCATGCCTTGGAAGGTTGCGCACCTGTCGCAGGACGGGATCCTCGGGTATAGAGAAGTCATCCTGTGTCCGTGTCTGCACACCCGACACGCTCATAGATTGGCTGTGTATGTTCTTTGCACACAGTTGACACAGCTGCAGAAGGGGTTTGTGCACTGCAACACACAGGACTTCGTTGAACCCATCAGCGCGCCCTACTTCCTGTTCCGGTTCCCCGAAGGACACCGCAAATTATCGCTCTGCTTGTGCAAAATGCCAATCCCGCTGGGGGCGACTTTCACACCATTCGTGTCATCCGAGGCGACTTTGAGCACGCTTGACCAACGCGTACAGCAGGAGGGGGATGACAGTTCTGACGAAGAAGATGAGGCCTGCAGGATGGCTTGTCTTGCCCAAGGTGTAACACAACTACGACAGGCGATGGCCGCACTTTGACACCTCAAATTCTAACCGCTCACCTCCGCAGGTGTAGCCGCTACCAGGAGGATAGGTAGGTAGTCCAGAGTCCGGGGAAACTGACAGAAGCAAAACAAGCCCCTCCCCATCCCTCTTCCACCATGATTTTGCCCCCCACGCCAGTAGACTGTAACTATATCATGGGAAAAATGGATGAAAATAGGTGAAAAGACTCCCGCTAGGGGGAGTCAGACTCCCCCTAGCGGGAGTATAGACTCCCGCTAGCGGGAGTCTGTGACACCCGCTCAGACTCCCGCTCCCAGACTCCCGCTAGGGCCGCTGGAGTCCACCGTGTATGAATTTTCCAATAAATTTCTGGCATATATGAAGTTTCCCCAATATAAAAATATGTTGGAAAAAACCTTCCTAATCCGGCCATTTATAGGGGGACCCTTTTCGAATTTTTTTTGGGGAAGGGGTAAATTGAACGTTTTTGGCCATTTGAAGCCACTGCGAGCATTCCCGGGCCTCGGAAATCAGATTTTTGCCCCTGAAATGCGGTACCGGTCCGGACGAAAATCCGAAAAATTAACCTACCTCTGCTACCAAAGTCCTGGGTAAGACGTTAAACTGCCTGGGGGGGCCGTCCCCGGACCATGACGGGTGCCTGCACCAGGAGTCTAGCACGGCCGTGGTCCGGAGCATGACCTAAAACGGCTTGGGTACCGAGGCTCCCCAGACCAGGAAGGGTGGAGACACCTGGAGTCTAAATAGTCACACCACGTCAGGCCAGACCTTCGCATTGCACTCCGCGAAGACTGCCACACAGCCGCGGGGCAGGTGTGCAGCCTGTGGATGACCTCGTACAGAGAAGACTGTAAGGGACGACAGCCCCGCCGAGGCGATACAGCGCCAGACGCGGCCCGAGTTTCTGGAGACCGACTGGGGAACTGGAACGTCTTCAGGATAAGCGCCTCACAGAGGACTGATCCTCACCTGTGTGAACTGAGAACCCCCAGCCCCAAGATGCTGGTGTGGAGCGGGTGCCTCGACCTCTTTTCGGGTTCTTTATTTCTTTATTTCCTTTTGGATGCGTCCACCAAAGAAAACGTGGCCACCCACTCGCAGAGGCTCCCGAAAGCTCCAGCATCAGCTAGCGGTTCATAGTGTAGATCGGTGTCTCCAGAAGGGGATGTCCGGTCGCAGAAGAAAAACGACGAAGACAACCACACAGCCAGGGGATAAGATAGGTCTGGTTTTCCGGTTTTCAAAACCAGGGTTTCCCGGTTCCCGGTTTTCTGGAAAAAAAAAAAAGGTCGGTCTCATTTTTGGCGGTTTTTTTGTGACTTTGGGACAGTAAAACAGTCAGAAAAAACGCCATAAAAAACTAGAAAGTGACCCCATCGTGATCCGCACAGAGCTCAAATAGTCCAAAGAAGGCAGAGAAGCGGAGAAGAAAAAATGGACCTAGCGGGTGGCCCGGTGGGTGGTGATGCCCTCGTCATGCAGGTCTCTTCTGTTTTGAAGGTGCGCACATGGTGGACTCCAGCCACCATGTCTAAGAGGGAGTCTAAGACTGCAGTCTGTACTGGAGACGGGAGTCTATTGTCCAGCTAATGTACGCTAAGACTCCCGCTAGTTGAGACTCATGGGAGACACACGGTCACGTGACGGTGTACTCCAGCGGAGGTAGGGTAACTTCCGCTGGAGTTCACCGTGTCGTCTGCCTCTGTGCAGCGTCACTCAGTGCCATCGAATACATGGCGACAGCCCACCAAATCGAGACAGATCTGCTTGTCTGGAGGGCTGAGACGAGAACACGAACGACTTTCAAGCAGTCTTGAAGGTCGCCAAGCCTATTGGGGGCAACTAACAGATGAGATTTGTTTGTTGCCTGTCGTCACAGCTAGGTGCCCATCTCCTCGATAACGGAATGTGTGCAGAGATCTCGTGGACCCTTTGGCCATTCTGTCGTGCACCCACTTCACCCACAACGCACACCTGTCGCGAGTGGTCGCTCCCCCGTCCTCCTCCACCCTGAAGGTTGAACCCTCAAGGACCAGTGATCTTCTGCTGGCCGGGCTGCGATACAGCGAAGCCTTCCTACTTACAAGCGAATCCAGACAGTAGGGAACAGATGTTCACTACCGTGGCCGCCGGCGGCTGGGGCTCCGCCCCCCTGCGTAAGAAAATTGCACCAGACCGGTTTTTTGACCGAGAGTCCAAACTTTCAAAGCAGCTGCTGCGCCTGCCCCACCAAGCAGCCTCAGTACGACAGGACGCGCGCAGGCACCGGGCCCTCTCAGATTCTGGGAGGGTTTGCGCGGGTCGCGCGCGCCGAAGGCGCGCGCGAAAAATTTTCAAAACCAGAAAAGCCGGAAAACGGCGCCAGAAAAAAAGTCTATCTTATACCCTGACACAGGCCGCAAAAAAAAAAAAAAAAATCGCGCCAAAAAATGACCCCCAAAGCTGCGGTCTGGGTCCAAAGGATTTGTGCCAAGGGCCGTTATGGACACCCCGTAAACCCTTCTGGGACCAAAAAGTGCACGAAAGGGGTTAAAACGGCCTAAGGGGGGTGTCGATTTTTTCCGTTTTTTTCCGTTTTTTCCTTTTTTTTCGTTTTTTCCGCCTGTGGGCGCTGGCTGCGACTTGGTCAAAAATCGACGAAAAAAATCCGAAAAAAAAATCCGGGTACGCCAGGGATGCCCTCTGCCAACCTCCGCCGCCCCGGTGGAGCGCGCCGAGGCCATTGAAGCAGTTGCACAACTCGACAACCTGCGTAAGGCCGCGGTCCCAGAGCCCCTCCCCGCGAGGTGCCAGGCCACGTTGCTGGGAGCGCACTCCCCACCGGCCTTCGCCTTCTCTCGGGGGAACTGCGCCTTTGACGCCCTGTCGTTCCTTGCCCACGGTCTCGACGTGCAGCTCCCGTCCGCGCGGCTCCGTGAGCTGGCGGTGTCGCGGGCGCTACGGGACCAAGACTTACAGGAGCGCGCGGAGCCCACCCCCGTGGTGTGGGCTCAGTGGATGCGGCTGCACAGTGGGGAAGACCTTCGGTCGACGGCTGACTGGACGGCCATAGCGGCTGCGGCTCGGGTCCTCCAGCTGGTGGTGCTGGTCCTCTCTGACAGCGCCTTTCCACAGGTGTTCCTCCCCGCGGGAGGGGCGCTGTTCCGGGGGGCGGTGGCGTTGCTGCACGTCAGACACCTAGGAGCCGACGGACACCCCCGGAACGAGGAGGGGCACTATGAGCCCCTGCTCATCCCGGCAGCCGTGCGGGACTACCTTCTCGCGCTACCAGCCACCCCAGCCTCCACCTCTGCCTCAACCTGCTCGACCGGGGCGGGTGACCTGCAGGTCGTCGTCGACGGGACCCGCTGCACCACAGAAGACTACACGTGTGCTGGGCCCTGCGGTAAGACGGCGGCCACTCGCGCAGAGCACTGGCATTGCTCGTCGTGCTGGCGCCGCGTCTGCAGTGAGTGCGCGGCATCCTCGAGGACCTGCCCAGCGCGCGGCGGCGGCCCCCAGCGCCACGCGGATGCCCCCCAGGCAGCGGGTGGGCAGCCCCCTGCGGCGGCGGCGGCCTCCCACGAAGCGGGTGGCCCTCCCGCCCACAACAACTTGGCGCCAGGTGGTGCTCAGCAGAGTGGTGGCTCACACAACACAGCCCCAGCCCCCTCTGCCGCGCAGCCAGGTGGTGCCCAGCAGAGTGGTGGCTCATACAACACAGCCCCAGCCCCCCCTGCCGCCCCGGTGCCGCCAGTGCCGATGCCGCGGCCCCTCCCTGGGCCCTTGCCCCGTCAGCCAACCCAGGCGCCGCCGCAGGACCCCCGGGACACCAAACCACCCTTCCTCGCATCCGCTGCCGCGGCTCGTCGGGAGCAGTCTCTGAAGCAGGCGAAGAAGGTACGCGCCGAGGCCCGCAGCCGGATGTGCGCCCGGATGTCTGTGGACGAGGAGCCTCAGACACCGACCACGGGTGGACAGCAGGCGCAGGCAGTTGCGAATGGCGGCTTCAACAACAACGACCCAGCCCCTTCCGACTGCCGCATGACACACGCGTCCACCACCCCAACCACCCCCACCGAGATGTCGATGAAACCGCGCGCCGAAGACGAAGATCTATTCTCATTCGAGAATGCGCAGCGCGGCGTAGAGCGGAGCAACCGCACTCCCCCACGCGTTCCCCAGTTCCCCCCTCTCCCCTCCAGTGTCCCCTACCTCTAGAGGTTCCCCCCAGCCACTAATGGGTTGCCCCCTACCTCTAGGGGTTCCCCCCAGCCACTAATGGGTTGCCACCTACCTCTAGAGGTTCCCCCCAGCCACCAATGGGTTGCCACCTACCTCTAGAGGTTCCCCCCAGTCACTAATGGGTTGCCACCTACCTCTAGAGGTTCCCCCCAGCCACCAATGGGTTGCCACCTACCTCTAGAGGTTCCCCCCAGTCACTAATGGGTTGCCACCTACCTCTAGAGGTTCCCCCCAGCCACTAATGGGTTGCCACCTACCTCTAGAGGTTCCCCCCAGCCACTAATGGGTTGCCACCTACCTCTAGAGGTTCCCCCCAGCCACCAATGGGTTGCCCCCTACCTCTAGAGGTTCCCCCCAGCCACTAATGGGTTGCCCCCTACCTCTAGAGGTTCCCCCCAGCCACCCCCGCCCCGCCCCCCCCCCCCCCCATGACTTCATCCCGTCCCCACCCAAAGCTCAAGCTTCCTGGACACGCTCGTTTGAGCAATCTGGAATCTGTAGAAGGCTCGCCGTGTAGGCGGCCTTGGCTATTTTGCCGGCTTGCTGGTCTGCGGCCCAGGATGCGCCTGCAGCGCCGTGTTGTCCCACGTTCTTGAGGCACGAAGCTTGAGGATTCTCTGGCAGATATGTTCACGATGTCATTCACGTCTCAACGGGTTCTTCGGGTGTCCCATTCAAAAAAACACCCGAAAAATATGACGACTTTCCTAAACTGGACCCAACTCCCCATACTCTTTTTTTTGCCATTTTTCAGCATTTTCCCCCGATTTTTCGGTTTTTTTTTTGAAAAAATTTATTTTTTGTCCAGAATCGACACCCCCCTAATTCGTTGATTTGTTGCATTTCCCAGCCAAAAATCGATTTTTTGGCTTGGCGAGTAGTTGGCGAAAATCGCGAAAAATCCCAAAAATATCGATTTTTCACAGAGGCCCAAAAACGTGTTCCTGGGTGGAAAATGGGACCAAAAACCGGGTTCTGGCCATTTCTGGGTGGTTTTTCGGGGTTTCCAGACAATGTTCGCCATTTTTCTGCCCGAAACCCCAGCCTGCTTGCATACACGTTAAGTCGAATAAATTAGACATAAGCAGAAGAGCAACATCATCATGTTCGTGAGAATGTCACCCCCCAAGCGGAGGCCGAGGGTGACATTCTCTCGGGGTACCCTAGGTAAGTCTAATAAACTAGACATAACCAGAAGACCAACATCATCATGTTCGTGCTAGCACTTTGTGCGCCAAAAAACAGGTTACGCTCTTCATTTGGCTGCGTTCAACGAAAAAAAGACACTTCTTTCTGGAGTTTAGCTAGCACGATTCAGTTGGTCAAATCATTTGTCTGGTTTCTTCTGCCCCCCACCCCCGTGCAAGGTCATGTGCCCCATCCCATCGCTTGTTGTCTTGATTGCAGGGCTCCGCACTTATTTGCTGTGCATGCTTGCGCTTCTCGCCTCCACACACCACCCTGGGGGGAGGGACAGAGGGCGGAGGGGGCTACACACTTACACAACCGATTCGGTCAAACAATGCCACGTCATCCCCATTGGGGTCCTGGACCGCGGCGTCTCTCCCAGCGAATTGGTGTCGTCATCAGGCAGGCTAAGTAGTTGTCTACACAGGACATTGGTTTTAAGGGGGTCTGAGTTCTGCGGAACTGGCTTCAAGGGACGCCCCCTCGTAATGACTGGGTGGATGGAGCCAAGTAATACCAGGTGGTCGGACACCGGAACTCTCGGCATTTATTAGTCGCGGGAACTGTGTCCGTGTGGTCGGGTGTGACCCCTTCCGATTCCACTGATTCCACTCTTGAACATGTAGTGTTGAAAGATACTTGGTGTTCTGATGTTTTACAGGGTACTTGACAAAGGAAAGAGGGTGGTCAGTCTTGTGATCCACCCTGAATCCTTCCTGTGAGCAGCAGATCCACAACACATCGACTTCTTTCAGCGGCTGTATTGATATTGCCTGACACAGCAAACATGATTCAATTGGAGGAACAAGCCTCGTACACCAGCGGCCCAAAAGGTGGATTTCATGTATGGTTTTAGGATTTCCCTTACTACTGATGGTGTAGAGACTACAAAGCCTGACCTGATGACGCCGCCATGAACCTGGGAGACACGCCGCGTGAGAAGGGACCTCGGTGCGGGGTGGCGTGAAGATCCTGCCTGAGTGCCCTCGTCGGGACCCGCGGTAAACCGTGGCGTTCCCCCCGAGGCAAGTCCAGGACGAAGGTTGCAGATAACCGCTGCACCTCTTCGTCCGAAAGGAGCTCACAGGATAGGGGAACTGCCCACACCCCACTCACGACAGTGTATCCGAAAGGTGCACTGCGCGTGTGGTGGCGGTGTCGGGTCCAGACCCACCTCGTTCCCCCATGCCCGTCAGTTGTTGCCCCTGCAGGGGTGGCTGCTGTCTGGCATGGGGGGCGCCCTCCCTGCCTTGCAAGGAAAAATGTAGAACGGCATGCTGCCCGTTTCTTCATTTTTTCACCTTGCCTGGCAGGGGGGGGCCCACCCTCACGGGGGGAAAAAGAGGAACGGCATGCTGCCCGTTCACTCTTTTTTCCTCCCGTCGTGGGTGGGCCCACTTCCGGCCATTTCACTTCCGGAAATTTTTTTCAGCAAAAAATCCATTTTTTGCTGAAAATAGAAAAAATATTTAGGTACCCCAATTCGGGCACCTGAGGTGCCCGGAATGGTGGAAAAGTGGGGTTCGATGGGTTTCCGGACCGATCTGGGGGGGTTTGGAGGGTTTACGGGGGCTTTGGGGCCTCTGCGCCGGTTTTTTGAAAAATCGTGTTTGTCCACGTAAAAGGGTGGCATTTGACCCCCCCTACCCCCCCCCCCCCCCCGCCCCCTTGTCCGGATGTTGTGGAATAGCGGCCACATTATATTTTCTACCCCTCGCCCGTCTGGACACAGGCTGCATAACGAGTGAAGGGAGGTCCAGGCCCTGGACCTGACTTTTCTCTGCGTTTCACTGGCCCCCCCCCCCACACATACCCCCCCTACACCCACCGACCCCCCGCACCCCACCCCCCCCGGCACACGTCACCAAGGCATGGGGTGTGTTCTGCACCTCGGGCTGGTGGCGGTGTTGCATCGATCACTACTCTGTTTGCCACCAGGTAGTTCCTGTAAGGTGGCCCGTGTCAGCAATAGCGCAGTCGCAACCGACTGGATTAGATCTTGCCCATGTGTTTTGGTGGCTCTCTCTTCTACGGAGGTGAAGAGGGGGAGGAGAAGGGAGGGGGGGAGGAAGGGGCGTCTCGCTTCCCGAACCTTCCTGCACCGCCTTGTTGGCGGTGTGGGGAATGTTATTCTCTCCCGTGCCTGGTATGGCTGTTGATTATTATCGTTGTTGTTGTTGTTTTCTAGAGAGAGGCAAAGTCAGTAGAGCAAATTAAAAGAAGACAAATAGCCCCCCTCCCCTCCCCTCCCCCTGGCCCATCCTTGTGCTTCCTTTTACTTCTATTCCGCCCATTCAGTACCCCCCCTGGCCCCGCCAGCAGAAGTGTCGAACTCCGGCAACACCCTCATCCCCTTAATGACGTGGGTACTCTTTTGCTCTCTCTCCGCACTCTCTCCGGTGAACAGGCCATGCCCTTGCTTGATGCCAAGGTTTTCCCCACCCCCGCACATCACACACCCTGCCAGACCAAACACAGCCACTCTCGTATCTCCCTGGGCTTTGCCTCTCTTCGACCCCACTACCCCATCGACATGATGCACCGGGAACTGTGTGTGCTGCTAGGGGCCTCGCTGTGTGCAGGGCAGGCCTTCACTGCGGAGGGGGACGATGCGCGTCGTGCCTTCCTCCGCGATAGCCTGAGCCATGCCAACGAGTGGCTCGGGGAGGAGACCCGCAGTGAGAAGTATGAAAAGATGGGTGCGTCGGCGTCAGGCGTGTATCTATTTCACGGAATGAAAATAGGAATTTGGGGAAAAAATATTTTTTTGCACTATTTTTTTGCACTTTTTTCCTTTGGATTTTATTGTGACCCTACTTGGTATTGGCAGAAAATTTTTATGTTCCCGGTCTTGGATGTGCTCAAACATTCAAAAGAACACATTTTCCGTGGCCAAAAAATTTTTTGCACCCGGAGGTGGGGATGGGGGTGGTGGTCACTACTTTTTTGCACCATTTTCCTTTGGGTTTTCAGCAGAATTCTTCTATGTTCCCGGTCTTGGATGTGCTCAAACAGTCAAAAGAACACATTTTCCGGGTGCAAACAAATGTTGCACCTGGGGGGTGGAGAGGGGGGTCGGAGGGCGGTGGTGTGAGAGGCTTGCTCTCGAGCTCAAACCAACAGATGTTCACTACCGTGGCCTCCGGCGGCTGGGGGGCTCCGCCCCCCAGACCCCCCTGTGGCGTGTCTTTGCGCGACAATTTATCGTCCCCCCATGCGACATGTGCTATCTGTCAGTTGTGTTGTACTTGAGCGTATGCGACTATGGAGCCAGGCCAACAGACGTTCGCTACCGTGGCCTCCGGCGGCTGGGGGGCTCCGCCCCCCACACCCCCCTGTGGCATGTGCCTGGTCTTGGAGCCAAGTCCTTGCGCGTACGGGGCTGCGGCATGTCGGTTCCAGCACCCTCGCGGAAGGCTGGGCCCGAGCACTGATCTCTAAGAGACGAACCACCTTGCGAATGCGATCGGGTTTGCGGGCTTGCGGCCATGACATCTCGAAAGGGTCGTCATGTTTCGGGTTCGACTTGGTGGGCATCCGTGGCATGCAAGAGATGGCACACCAGGAGCCACGCAGCACCAGGTCGACCTGGATCTGATCGAGCTCAGGGGGAAGGAAGCACAGTCACCAAAGTGATATCACCGCCGGCCTCAACCACCAAACTGCAACCGCAGAAGTTCCGCTATTCTCACAAGGGAAGGCGCCCTGGGATGTAGCAGTGATTTGTGTGCAGCGCCATCAAGTGACACTGACCGCCTTGAACAGAGAGGTAGTGTACAGATGGCGATCAGTGAGAGGGCGTGCTGTGTCCTTCCACTTCCCCATCTACCTCCATTCGTTCACCGTTGTTGATAGCGATTTTTTCGCCATTTTTTCGAATCGTATGCATCGGTCAGGCCGAGTGAATCAAAATAGCGCAAAAATCACACCAAAATCTGTGTCTGAGGCACAGAAATCGTGCAAAAAAGCACCCAAAAAAAGTGCAAAAAAAACCAAAATAGGATTTCGAAAATCGGCCAAAATACCCCCAAAATAGAGCCACACCTGGTCGGCGTTCTCCTTCTTCCGTGGCACGGCACACCTGTACTACGCTGACCTGCAGGCACAGGGGGTGCGTGGGCGGAGCAGCTTCGCGCCGGCTGGCACCACAGTGTGGGCGCAGGGGGACATGCACACCGAAAACATCGGCATCTTCCAGGATGATGCAGGTGAGGTTGTTGCGGACCTCAACGACTTTGATGAGGGTGCCGTCACAACCTACCTCAACGACGTGTGGCGTTTCGCCGCGTCCATCGTGCTTGTTGCGGAGAGGCAGGAGTTCAGCGGTGAGGACATCGGCAGTTTCATCGACACCTTCACGCAGAAGTATCTCAGTGCCCTGCAGGGGTACCGTGGGAATGACAATGAGGCGACGGTGAAGTTCACCTCTGCCAACACCTACGGCGGGCTGGACAGCGCGTTGACGGAGGTGCAGGAGAGCAAGAGCCGCGGCAAGATGCTGGAGAAGTGGACGGAGATGACGCCCGAAGGTCGCCGCATGCGGTTCTCCTACAAGAAGCTTGCGGCAGTTCCCCAGGAGCTGGAGCAGGCCCTGGCCAGGGGTATTGGCTTCGAGTACCACCGCAACCTCACAGGCGGCTCTGCACTGCAGGGGAAGCTGGGGCATTTCGCAGTGAAGAGCGTTGCGCAGCGCCTGGGTGCAGGGACAGGGTCGTACGGCACACCGCGGTACTACGTGCTGGTGGAGGGCCCGACGATGTCTGAGGATGACGACATCATCCTGGACGTCAAGCGGCAGACCGACCCGTCGGTGACCCCCTACCTGCAGCAGGCAGAGAAGGATGCTGTTGCGTCGCGTTGGCAGGGCGGCTGCCGCGTTGCCGTCGCACAGGCTGCGCTGCGGAACAACGAGGATGACCACCTGGGGTGCCTGCAGGTGGGTGCACAGTCCTTCTCGGTGCGCCAGCGGTCTCCCTTCAAGGAGGACTTCGACACCACGCAGCTGACGTCAGCGGCGCGGATGACGCAGATGTGCGAGCAGTGGGGTGCCATCATCGCTGCTGCACACGCCAGGTCCGACAATGACTTCAACCCGAATGTCATCCCGCACAGCTTCGAAGAGGGGGTGCACAGCGCCACGACCGGGCGTGTTGCTGCCTTCCAGAAGGATATTCGTGACTTTGCCATTGGATATGCCACGCAGGCCAACATCGACTTCGCGTTGTTCACGGAGATCCTCGCTGGCGAAGGTGAGGGTGAAGGTGAGGGCGAAGGCGAAGGCGAGGGTGAGGGTGAGGGTGACGATTAAGCTCAAAATATCGAGTTGCAGTGACGCTGCCAAATGAGCGTGTTTGCCCAGCACGGAAACCCTCACACCCACCCACCGGTAGTAACCTGCACCCTGACTTGTGCCATGCGAGTTGCATGGCGGCCAACGGCCGGGGTACGCATTTGCAAACCGTACCATATGTGATTGTGGCTGACCACCTGATGTAATCTGGTGAAATGCACAATAGAAGACACAGCGGGCTGTGAGAGTGTTCAGCGTTCGAAGAACACCAACTCGCCTCCCCTCTCTCTCTTGATGCACCCGGGGCTGCAATAGGTTCTGTTTTGCCCAGGATTGGACGCACAAAACGACACAGCCCCTACTATATTTTTCTCTACTACATCACCCCATCCCCCTCCCTTCCGACAGCCATGCAGCCGTGCCGATCACGTCGGTAAGGCAATGCCAGGCAGATCGCATCTCCCCACCCACCCATCCACCCGACTTGCTTTTCTCTACTTCCTCTCCCCCCCACTCCCCTCCCTGCGGCTCTGTGCTTTTTTTTGCCACAACAGGACTCCTTGTCAGTATCAACAAAGATAGCGGTGTTCAGCGCTTTGGATTATGCAACAACAGATTCAACAGATTTGACCCCCATCCCGCTGCAGGCTGAGTTGCTTTTTATTTTCCCCGTTTTGTTTTTATGCCTCGGGACTTCCACCCTTTCGGCGCACACAAACACAACGACAACAGCAGCACCAGCAAAGCCTCCACCGCCTCCATCTTTTTCTCTCTCTCCACAATCGTGACAACCAAACAGCCGAGCCTCCCCCCCTCCCCCACTCCCCGCCTCTGTGAAGCCAGGGGGTCTTGACCTTCTCCCCCCCATATATCCCCACCAATCCCGCCGAGGCATAGGGGTCTCTTCCGCTCTGTGTCACCCCTGCGTGTCCAACTGTGGCCCCGTGCAGCCCGATTTTGTGAGGATCCAATTCCAGATGACATTAGTAGACGCTATTGGTGCTGGGATTTCCGCGGGGTGCTGGCACCAGACTTCACGTCACACCACACGGCTCGCTGATTTCGGCCTTAGCTGCATATCCCGAGACTGAAGGTCCCCCCCCCCCTCCCCCAGGTGCAGCCGAATGCCCTTCTTCTCTTGGGCACCCGCCTGCTGCCTGAGCCTCCGGCACTCTTTTTGCCTTGATTTTGTTGTTATTATCGCCCCCCCCCCCTCTCCCTCCTCCGGCCTCCAAAGGGCCTGAGAGCACACAAACCACATTCGCTTCCTTTCCCCCTTCCCCCCATCTATCTGTCTTCAGCCCGTTGGATTGCAGCAGTGGCTCTGTGGTGTCCCTGTGCTGAGAAGACAGGTGTGTGTGGGTGGGTCAATCAAAGTGCGAGGGAAGATACCAAGGGCAGGGTGCCCAGTGTGTTCTGCGCTTCGACAAGAAATGCCCCGCCTGTGCGCGGTGGATGTCGCACCAAAAAGGGGGAGGTCCTCTTGTGCCCTACAATGCTACAAGAAGATTAACCTGTGCGTGGGGGCGGGGGGGTCGAGGTGATTGTGCACGACGCGGTATCCGGACCCGGTACTCTTTTTCTCATAATCCGGTAGCCGGCTGGCGAGTCCGATTAGCCGGATTGGACGAGTGACCCGGCTAGCCGGGGTGCAGCCCGGGATCCGAACACCGCGTCGTGTGGGTATCCCCCTCTCCCCTCCCACCACCGCACTCACGCAGCTCACAACAATCCCACAACAAGGGTGGTGTGTGTGTGCAGGTTGTCTTGTTGAAGGCAAGCCGAACGCGCTGCTGCTGTCTTGCCCCCCAAGTGTCAGGTTTGCTTGCCCCTCCTAGTGAAGGGCAACAACAGCATACATCACCTTCTCGGTGCCCCTGAAAAAAATCGTTTGGGCGAACTACGTAATAAAGGGCTTTTTAAGAGCCACCAAAGAAGCCAAAAAAAGCTGCGTGACAACCACGGAGCACTGCGTCAAGGTTTCGTAAATTGGCCTTTTCAGGGGCACCGCTTCTGGCAACAATGTTTCCACCACCGCCCTGACGGCGTCTCGCGCATCAGGTTGGTGGTCGTCAATCCCTGGAAAGCAATCATCGGGATTGTGTGGAGGGTTTCTGCTTTTCTTGCCGGCAAACCATGGACACAGCAGACCCCCCCCCCCCAAACACAAACGCATTCACATCAGGTGTGCCCCTGTGGCACACCACCTTTCATATAACGCTTTTCGGGCAGCTTTCTCGCTAGAGTGTACCATCACTCTGGTGAGGCGAATCCTTCCCCTCCGCCATGATCTAACGCTACTGCCCCCACATCGCAAGTGGATGTGGGGGTACTGTACTCCGCCTCTACTTTCCAAAGGGGGTCGGAGGGGACGGCCTGAAAGGCGTGTCCTCCTCGCCCCCGCTTGTTCCTTCAGCCTCCCTCTGTGAATGATGTGCAAAACCCGGATCAGCCGCACACAACCTTGACTGTGTTGCACGAAACTGTGCGGTTTGAAAAAAGGACGCAAAGCAGATGTCAAGTCGGAGCAACCTCTGTCGGCCACCCCCCCCCCCCACCCCACCCCACCCACCGACCCCCCCTCTCTTCCGCAATCTGATTGAGCAGAGGGTGGGGTTGGCTTGACATCCTCTGTACCCACACTGTGTGTCATACCGTGCCAATTTGCAACTGACATATGCATCATTGCAACGCAGGCAAGCTGACACACACACACACCTTCACGCGAGCCCCGAATCCGCGACTATTCGACAGAATTATACCCCAGGTAGCCGCAAACAGCCCAATGCGGGCAGCAATGGCAACCACTGGTCGGTGATAACTGTTGGGGGTGAGGCAGGAGGCAGTTTCCTTAACGCCTTTCCCTGCGTCAGACTCCTGTGATTCTCTGCGGGAGGAGGGTGTCGCAGCGGTTGTAGTGCTCCCCCCCGGGCACAGCGCTGCCCCCAGGCGATGCAGTTCATCCTGAACCACGACCTGTCGCGTGCTACGGATGAAGGGGGTGTCCCCAGGCAGCGGGACATCCGCCCCCAGGGTGTTGCGACGTATGGCAACCGGTTCTGCCTTTGTCAGTGTCATCCCCACAGCGCAGGAGGACACTGCGGCAGTGCATCCTCGCAGGCTATGAAGGCTGCCCCTAAAACCCCCTTGGGATCTTCTCCCTTTTTTTTTCTTCAGTTTTTTCACCAACACACACCCCACACACACACAGTTTTGGAAGAGCCTTTTCTGGATTGCAGCAGCTTTTGTGAGCGAAGAGGGAAGGGGGTGTGCGCTCAACGAAAAGTAGCCCGGATCTGCCTTTTTGCAGTTGCTGGGCAGGGTGTTTCTCTTATTATAGCGAAAGGAGTACGATTTTCCCCTCGAGGCACGACACACCACACGCACACAGCTACCACGACAGCCCATACCGCTCCCGCCGCAATAAAGACTTTGTGACGCCGAAGATATCGGACCCGCCTCTGGTTGGTGGGGGGCTGGCACCGAGCAGCCTGCCGTACCACACGCAGCAGCAGCAGGGGCAGGGGGTGGCACAGGCTGTGCAGCAGGGTTACTCGCCAGCACCGCAGGGCATGGGCCCAGGCATGGCACTGGGAGTGCAGGGTGTGGGCGGCTTCCAAGGCGGGGCCCCCTCCGTCCCCCAAGACGCGGGAGCCAATGCTGTCTGGGAGGTGAAGCACGCACAGCTCAGGGCAGCGGTCGATTCTAACCTCCAGAAGTCAAGGACTTCGCATCTTTTCTAGCCCTGGTGTTACGCCAGAATTCTCACGCGCAATTTTTCGCCCCAGCCAGCACAGCCCACCCCTCTGGCCAGGTCTCTAGCTGGTTGGATCGCTCGAGATTGGTCGGAGGGTGCAGGAGGAGGTGGGGGGGGGTAGAGGGGGGGTTGCTGGAGTCCCCCGCCGCATTTCCACAAGGCGGGGAGAGGGGGGGGTGTCTGTTCCCCGACACCCTCCCCCGCACAGCAGTGCGGTGGTTTTGGCCGGGATGCTGTTTCCGTCTCCATCTCCCCGACCCACACCCGCACCCCCCACACCCACACCCCCGCCTTTCTTACACCGCTTTACAAACTTTGGTTGTGATGTTTCCATCCCCACCAACAAAGCTTGCCCCCCTATTTGTTTTTACTGCAACAGGGCCTCCTGCCAGTGCCAAGTGTCCGTGAGAGGCGTACACAGCGTGAGGTTTTTGCTTGTGAGACATCAGCACAAAAAAAAATCCACCTTTTATTCGCAGCAACACATCCAAAGGGATGGAGACCACCGACTGGGCCCTGCTCCTATTTGTCGCCCTTCAGGTCGGGGTACAGTCCGCCGCCGTGAAGCGCTTCGGCAGCAAGGCCGACCGCTGCGCCTCCGTCCTCTCCGAGAACCTCTGCAAGCTGGTGATATGCCTCGGCATCCTGCCCGATTCAGGCCTTGCCGACACCGACCCATATGAGTCCGCAGCATGCTCCCTGCTCCCCGCCGGGATCTATGCCGTGGCAGGGGTCCTCAAGCTCCGCGGCTATGAGAACACAACTGGGGTCACCTTCAACACCATGAATCAGACCAAGCTTGTCTTCACCGCCATCCTCGCCTATGCTGTCTTGGGGAAGGTCCAGGGCACCCCACAGCTCATCGCACTCTGCCTGGTGCTCTCCGCTGCCATCATCAGCGCAAGGGCTCAGGCTGCGAAGGCAAAGGAGTCAAAGTCAGCATCTGACAGCCTGGTGGCCGGTGTGCTGCCCTGCGTCGCCGCCGCGGTGCTGTCGAGCTTCGCCTCCGTCTTCGTGCAGTACATCCTGCAGAACAAGCAGCGCAACACCTTCCTCTACTCTGCGGAGCTGTCCCTCTGGGGCTCGCTGCTGCTCCTCCCCTCCATGTCCCTAGAGGGGCTCCGGCGCACAGCCCAGCAGGGCCCCTCCTTCATCATCCCCCCGTTCCTCCAGGCTTGCGGCGGCATCGCCATCGGGATCCTGATCCAGCGCCTCGGCAGCGTTGCCTACGGCTTCTCCACCGTGATGGGGCTACTCATCTCCGCTATATTCGAACCCCTTCTCGCAGGCAGTGCGCCTAGTACAGCGGATCTGCTCTGCCTCCCGCTTGTGATTGCCTCGACCTACCTCTTCAACTCTAAGTAGATCATCAGGGTGAGAGAGAGAGAAAGGGAGGGCGGTGGGGGGTGAGGGTCTTAGCTGTCGCATCACGACACCTCCGATATCGATTTGGATGTGGAGGTGAGGAATAGAGCAGGCCTGTCGCTAACTTTTCGATTTTGGAGATTTGGTGGGTTGACGCTCCTGTTTTGGGGGGGGATCAGGGGGGAAAACACTAGGGGTCAAATTTTCTCGCGCGCGCTTCGCGCGCGCTCGTGTTGCCAAATTTTGAATTTTCCCATCGGTGGACCACTAGGTGGGCACGGTGTGAGGCGCTGGGTTCCTTCCGTGGTTCCTCTCCCGCTCGCGCCGTCGGGTGCCGGAGGAAACCAAAAAATGGCTTTCGGGACCATGATTTCGACGCTGCCCCCTGATATGTCACGGCCGTCAAAGCGCAAGGACTTGGTTACTAGACGGGCACGCGAGATGGGGGGTCTGGGGGGCAGAGCCCCCCATCCGCCGGAGGCCACGGTAGTGAGCATCTGTTCATTGTGGGCGTACAGATTCTGTGTGAGTTGGCTGCGTCCTCCTGAGGCTACTGGAGTGGGTGGATTCCCTGACCTGATGGGAATCGAATGACTTGAGTACGAGACATACGCCACAGGGGGGTCTGGGGGGCGGAGCCCCCCAGCCGCCGGAGGCCACGGTAGTGAGCATCTGTTCCTGCAAAACCATACTCTCTTCGACGTCGACCCAGTGAAAGTGGGTTGACGCTTGGTCGACGCTTGGTGAGCGTCGACCCAGTGTAACCGGGCCAACGCTAGGTTAGCGTCGACCCAGTGTAATAAATGGGTTGACGCTTGGTCCAGGCTTGAATGGCAACCCAGTTCCACTAGGTCGACGCTCCAAGCCTCGACCAAGCGTCAACCCAGTCCACTGGGTCGACGCTTTTTTATGGGGGGGGAAACCCAAAATCACTGGGTCGACGGTCGACGCTTAGCGACATGCCTGGGAATAGAGGGCCAAAACAGCGGGGGGGGGGGGTAGGGGGGGTCAAATGCCACCCTTTTACGTGGACAAACACGATTTTTCAAAAAACCGGCGCAGAGGCCCCAAAGCCCCCGTAAACCCTCCAAACCCCCCCAGATCGGTCCGGAAACCCATCGAACCCCACTTTTCCACCATTCCGGGCACCTCAGGTGCCCGAATTGGGGTACCTAAATTTTGTGCCACCGTTTGGTACCGTACAGTGCCACTGTGTGGGAGGTTGGAAAAGAAAATGCCCCAACACACCACATCTGAGGGTTGCAATGCATGTTGCTTGCCAACCACGTCATCCGGTGGGTGTCAGGCGCTATGTAGGTGGCATTAGCCAGGTCTTCGATGTGTTCTGGCTTGTATATATACCTCCCTGCCACCATGCACCGGGAGGCTGCCTGTAGGTACGGAACAGTCCAGATGGTCGTGTGATTCCTGTGCAGCAGTGCTTCACAACCGGGATGTGTTGACAACGACTGTTGCAACACGAGCTGTACATTCCGGGAACACATGAAGTGCGCTGTCGTGGTACCCATTGTGCCAGAATTGGTAGTTGCTGCGGTCTACTTTGCCTGGCCCAAGAGCACTGGTACTGAACGGTGCAATATGCGTGGCGAGGTGAATACAACGGAAGCGCGCAAAGTCAATACAGCTCTCGGATGGCGGGTGGTGGTGCCACTAGTGTGTGACGTTCACTCGAGGATACAACGCATCACAATGAATCAGCAACCGTGGACCGAGTACAATACGCTCTCTGTGGCTGGTGTGGGGGACAAAGGCAGTGCCTGTGCCGCAGGCAGGGAGGTATATATACAAGCCAGAACACATCGAAGACCTGGCTAATGCCACCTACATAGCGCCTGACACCCACCGGATGACGTGGTTGGCAAGCAACATGCATTGCAACCCTCAGATGTGGTGTGTTGGGGCATTTTCTTTTCCAACCTCCCACACAGTGGCACTGTACGGTACCAAACGGTGGCACAAAATTTAGGTACCCCAATTCGGGCACCTGAGGTGCCCGGAATGGTGGAAAAGTGGGGTTCGATGGGTTTCCGGACCGATCTGGGGGGGTTTGGAGGGTTTACGGGGGCTTTGGGGCCTCTGCGCCGGTTTTTTGAAAAATCGTGTTTGTCACCCCCGTTTGACCCCCCCTAGGGGGGGGGGAGATGCTGTTGATGGTGTGGTGGACAGGGTACGGTGGGGGTGGGGTAGCGAGAGAGAAGATGGGGGGTCTCAGCAACGGGAGGGGAGGGGGGGGTTGGTGTTCGAGACCCCCCCCCCGGTGTAAGTGATGAAGGGTGATCATTCTTGTGCTCCCTTCTACTTCGATTCAGTGTGGGTCGGTAGGCCTATGCTGCCCCCGGTTTGAGGGAGGGGAGATGTTGGTGGGGGGTGGGGTGGGGAGAGGTGTTCTTCTTCGATTGCGCAGGGGGGGGGGGGGGCGGAAGGCCACACCCCCACTCTCACACCGGTTGGTTTCCTGCCCGCTGCACCGTTTCGAAACCGCGGGAAGTCGTTTTCCGGTTCCTGTTGTCTGGAAGCCCCAAGATGGCGCCGTGCTCATGGTGTAGGGGAAGTAGATGTATTCCCCTGTGCCCACTGCCAGTCTGCTTGGCTTGAGATTGTGCCATCTCCCGCCGAGAGATCTCCGACCCCGCCACGCGGCAATGAGGCACATCAGTGAGTAGATTGTAATTTGCCCCCCCCCCCCCCCCAAAGGGACCCCCATGTTGCCAACTCAGGAATATTTTTGAAGAAGTGGGGGTGTCGTTGCGCCCCTTCCCTTGAGGTTCGCCGTTTAATAGGTTGTTGAGGGGGTCTTCGCTACGGGGTGGTCGTCGGTGCATTTTAGTGAATTTCCAGTTGAATTGGCTGAAAACTGACGAAGGCTGACGAAGGATTCCGATCAGCGAAGACCCCCTGAAGCTCCCAGAATAAGTTTGCTTGTCGCAGCGAGGGCGTGGTTTGGAGCTTGCTGCGCAGTGTGTGCTTGATTTTAGTTACCCTTGTTTTTTATTGTGACTCTCTCTTGTCTTACAAACCTGAATGTTCCCCAGACCGGTACGTTCAGCTTTCAGAAACATTGTGTTGAACTTAGGACCATGGAAGGACCCGACAACAATGGACCAGCGGAACACTTGGCACAGAACCCGTGCGTTCTGGGTGGATATGTTTCTTGGCCATCTGCGCGTCCTTGTTTGTGTTCTCACAGGATTCACACTCTCTTCCACCCCACTGTCTTGCTCACTTCGAAGCTTAGAGTGCCTGGTTCGCACGGACGAGGCCCGACAAAGCACTCGTTGCCGCCTCCCCACCCCCACACACTATTCAACTTGCTGGGGCAGTGGGGTGGTGTTGGCACAGACCCCCCAGCCCTCACAACCACACCACCTACACCACCACTTCCAGGCGGCAGCTGGTGCCCCGCCCGCCCTCCCTCTGGACCACCCCTTGCTGGGTTGGGGCTGCAGGCAGAATGGACTTTCTCAAGAAGATGGTGGATTTGGAGGAAGACCGCCCGCAGGAGGAGGGGGAGGATTTTGAAGCGCTTGGGCGCGAAGCGCTCGTCGCGAAGTGCACATCGCTGTCACGGGAGGCCAAAGGGAACAGGGAGGAGTACGACTCGCTCTTTGCCGAGACTGCCACCCTCCGCAAGGAATACGACGAATACCGGACACGCCACATCCAGGCGAAGAAGAAGGAAGACGCAGAGCCTAAGGACGAAGAGCGGTTCCGACAAGAGCGACTCGAGCTGGAGTCGCGCATCTCCACCCTGAAGGAGACCTCTGCTGCAGCAGAGAACAGCGCCGCCATCCTGGAGCAGCGCATCGAGCAGGCGGAGAAGGAACGCACCGAACTCGAGGCCACGAAAGACGAGGAGCTGGCACGCCTGCAGACCAAACTCGACGGCTTCAAGGATAAGGCCTCCAACGAGCGCGAGGGCCTGCGCCGCGAGGTGGTGGAGCTGCGCCGCCGCGTGCAGGAGGCTGAGGACGAGGTGGAGGCGGAGCGCGCCAGGGCAAAGGAGGTCAGGCGCCAGGCCGAGCCTGCTGCAGAGGGTGCAGGGGGGCCGGAGGAGGATGGGGGCGAGGCACGCGCAGAGCTGCTGGCGCAGAACCGCGACCTGGAGGCCGAGGTGGCCTCCCTGAGGCAGAGCAAGAAGTCGCTGCAGGCGCTGCTGGACGACGCGCAGGCAGACGCTGCACGCCAGCAGGCGGCACACGCCACGGAGCTGGAGGAGGCTGCCTGGGAGAGCACCGAGATGCAGCAGCGCCTGAAGGAGGCGAGGGCCAAGCTCAGCAACCTCGAGACCCACACCGCCACCCTGGAGACGAAGCACGCCCGCCTCCAGGCAGACCTGGAGGGCAAGGAGCGGGAGGCGAAGGACCTGCTGCGGAAGCAGGAGGACAGCTACAAGACACAGATCCGTGTCCTGCAGGACACGGGGAGCAGCCTGCGGGACGAGCTGGAGGAGACTCACAAGAGGCTCTCTGAGATCGGATCGTCGCAGGCGCTGCAAGCGCATGACATCGGGTCTCGCCACGCCCAGCTGCAGGAGCAGCTGGTGTCGACGCAGGACAACCTCAAGGCGCAGATGATCCTCGCTGAGAAGACGTCGACAGAGCTGAAGCTCCGCACAGAACGCCTCTCCGCTGTGGAGGAGGAGCTGAAGGAGGCGCGTGGAGAGCTCCAGCGGCGGGAGGGAACGCTTGCGGAGCTGCGTGCAACAGCCGATGACTATTCGCAGCGACTCTCCGCGATGGATGACCAGTCCATCGAGACGCTGCGCACGCTGCAGGCGCGTGAGGAGGACATGGAGTCTATCGAGCGGCAGAGGCAGACGTTCCGCCAGCAGGTCGCCACGTCGGCGACCACCATCACCCGGCTGGAGGAGAAGGTGGCCTCGCTGGAGGGGAACCTTGCCGACGCCACAGCGGAGCATGAGAAGCAGCAGCGCGAAGCGGAGGGTCTGGGGTACGACATGCAGGGCCTGCGCCGGCAGATCGAGGCGTTGGAGGAGCAGAAGCATGCAGCCGAGGTGCTGCAGGCGAAGCGGGTATGGCAGTGCTGTCGCCGTGTGCCCCACATTGTTGTGCCCTGCAGGATGAGGAGGCGCATGACCTCCGTCGGCGCCTGGTGGATCGGGACTCCAAGCTCGATGAGGTGCTGCGCATGAAGGACGATCTGAGCGCCAAGGCGCGGGGGCTGGAGCTTCAGCTGCGTGACAAGGAGTATTCTGTCAGTGGTGGCATGCGCAGTGCAAGCCCAATCGGCGCAGCCCTGCGAAGCGGGACCGCGTCGCAGCGCAGCCGTTCGGTGGCTGGGCGGCAGACGGTGTCGCCGCCGCCGCAGCCCAAAGGTGGCCTTGCAGGGCAGGGTGGCCCCACAGGGTTCCTGGGGCTCGGGTGCAGCCGCAATACCACGCTCATTCTGGGGTTTGTGGCCCTTATCTGGGTGGTGGGCATGTACAACAGCTTTATGGCGAACACAGGGAACAGCAGCTCTCACACGCTCGAGTTGGAGAAGCTGTCTGTGCACCTGCGGTCCTCATTGGATGCGACAGAGCGTGCACTTGCAACATGTCGTGCTAAAATGCCATCCAATAGTTAAGCCAGCTTGAAGGCCCTCAGCAGTGCTGCCATCCCCATCGGGACAGCCTGCCGGTGGTCTGCCAAACGGTGCCCGCCAGCACGCACACAGGCAATGGTCGGGAGCGAGGGTGTTCGCACTGTCACCATTGTCATCTGCCAACGTTTCTGATGCACCTATTTCTGGCCACAGTAATGTAGAAATCGGGGGGCCCTCGCTACCAAGTGTGACTGAGTGAGAAAAAGTGAGAAGTCAGCCATGTTTGGCTGAAAACTGACGACTCGTGACTCACAGTGACTCGTAGCGAGGGCCCCCTCGGTTGAGATTTTTTTTGGAGATTGTTGCCAGTTTTGCATGTGACAAATGCAAACCGGTCGGCACAGTCGAGAGAAGATCACAGAGTGCTGTATGTGTTGCCTTCTTTGAGGCAAACATGCCCTGGTCTGATCGTCTCAAACGTCAGCAAGCTGGGTTGGGTGGGTTGGTGGTGTGGGGTTGGGGCTGAGGACGAACCTAATCTAACCCTGCTGCAGCCTGCAGCAGCACTCCTTTCGTTGCCTAGCCCAGTATCTGTGTTGCCTCCTCCCTCCCCTCCCCTCCTAACAGCCAGGGACCGATGTATGCACCGCCGAAGCTCTGAGAGCGCGACACATGTAGAATTGGCCCCACGTCTCCTCCCCGCAACACCCCTCCTCACACCTCCACCTGCTCTGTTGTTGCTGAGACACTGATAATGCGTTACCAAACCTCTCAAGCGGCCCTCAACGCTGCAGCGGCACTCAACGCACAACTCAGCCGCGAACTTATGCAATGGTGGAGTTACAATACATTGTCATTGCCAACAGGCAACAGAGGTGATGCAGACCTCTGCTTTGCGAAATATGCTGATTGAGCATACCACTCTTGTATACCTGAATGCCGACCCGTGGGGGCCCTCGCTACCAAGTGTGACTGAGTGAGAAAAAGTGAGAAGTCAGCCATGTTTGGCTGAAAACTGACGACTCGTGACTCACAGTGACTCGTAGCGAGGGCCCCCCGTGAGAAGGGGTGTTTACCCACGCCAACATCGCCTGCTGTTGCCCACGCCACAACATACCGACACAACACAGGCCAGACAACATTCATGCTGCATGTTGAGTGACTCCTAGGTTTCTCTTCTTCCACTTCGGTACCCCCGGCCACAGGCAACGAATCCGCGCACAACACCCTCCTACACATCACCTGCCATGCTGCGCCCTGCCCCGACTCGATGACCCTGCAGGGCTGTGAGGGACCATGGAGGAGGACCCCCTGGCCTTCTTCCTGCACTTCTGCTACAAACGGGTGCGTGAGGAGGAGCTGGGGCAGCCGAGCGAGTACGACCTGATCCGCCTACCGCAGCACACCGTGCTGTACGACCAGCACTTCCCCAAGCAGTGGCTGTACTATGAAGGCGTGCGGCTATATCGGAAGACAGGGAAGGATATCAGCGATACGTCGCAGATATACCGTGCTTTTGTTGAGGGGACCAACGAGGAGGACCCGAATGAGGTTGTTGCGATCTTTGTGTGCTACACCCGTGACGTGCAGGGCACCGCGTTGAAGAGCAAAGAGGGTTGGTGCGATGACGACGCCTCTGTCTCGAAGGCCGCGATCTCCATCATGACAACCATCGCCCAGTCGGACTTTGCGGATGAGGCTTTTAAGGTGGCGTTCTTCACCCGCTCGCTCCTCAAGCTTTTCCTGCAGGAGCGGGCGCGGCGCACGGAGAAGGGCGTGCTGATGAAGTTCATCCCCCCACGCTCCAAACGCGTCGAGTCGGTGAAGGTTCACTGGACACCCCATGTCTCCACTGCTGTGCACCGGCGGAACCTGCATGTCCCTCACGACCGGAGGGAGGGAGGGATCTACGCCAGGCACATGGCTTTCAAGAACCTGCTCCACCATGTCGAGCAGCATAACGCAGCCCCTGCGCTGAGCGAGACCGTCATCAGCATCTGCAACCGGCTGGTGCGGGATCTGGAGGCGCACAGCGAGAAGGTGAAGGTGCAGGAGGCTACATTCTTCTTCCAGCCGCTTTCCAAGGCGGGGGATGTGTGCTTTCTGTTCTGCAACCACTGCGTCGTGATGCATAAGAAGCCACAGCAGGGCCCAGTGGTTGGTCTGAGGCCCCGGAAGCAGAGCGTGCGGCAGGCGATTCGGGCCTGCCAGAAGGACGTGCTGTTCCCCGCAACCTGCTGTAGCAAGTCGCGTGCACGCCCCGCCACGGCTGCTGAGGAGATCGAAATGTTCCGCTCCTTCCGGCATGCGTCAGTAGCGGAGAAGTTTGACTTCTTCAAGACGCACATCATCCCGCGGTATGCAGAGGCAATGCGGTGCAGCAGCTCTTTCGCCGAGTCTTCCACTGTGACCGATAGGGAGAAGTATCTGGTGCAGCGTTTCACGCAGCTGTCGCGCGAGGTGTCGATGCAGCAGACGCGCAACAACGCGAAGGTCACCATCGGGACGAAGCACGGTGGCGGCATGCTTGACGGGCAGCCGCGCACCATAGCCCAGCTGGTGTGCAACCTGGTGTCGAAGTCGTCGATGGAGCTGGATGACAGCCCTGTCATTGCGACGCTGGTTGAAACTGTCGTCAACAGCTCGCGTGCCGCAGTGGTTGCGGGTCTGGCCATCTTCGAGATATGTGTCGTGACATGCTTCCGCGAGGGGCGTGCCCTTGTGGGCGAGCCGTCCACCCTGCAGGATGTCCAGACCTACAGGGCGAGGGCTCTGTACGTCGCGACGCAGCGTGAAAGGTCGAAGCGTGCTTTGGATTATGACCTCTCGCCAAACTCCAATCTGGTGATGACCTTCAGCCGGACGCCGAACCACGCCCCGGCAATGCGCGACAGGGGGCGGAACATACAAAGCAAATACGACCAGCAGCTGAAGACCGCCCCCAACAGCACACGCATGCCGGGGCGTGCCCTCGCGAAGCGGCAGCACCTCCACCCCGACGAGGGGACTGTCAACAGCCTGCAGGCTCGCACCCTGCACAGGGCCCGCGAGGCCGTCGAGGTTCACAGGCAGAAGCTCCGGGAGGCTGTCACCAAGTCCAACGAAGGCTTTTAGCTGACTGGCAGTGTGCTGAGTGTGGCGGGAGGACCTCAGTGGCCCTCTCTCCCCATCCCCCCACCCCCCACCACCAATTCTACATTCTACTCTTTACCCCGCCACGGATGGGTGTGGATAGTGGAAAGACAACACCAGGAGCAGGTGCTCTGTGTGCGCGACTCTCTTCCAAAAAGCTTCACGTGTGCCTGTGTGCGGTGTCTGTGGTTTGAAGTGGGCTAGCCCTGCACGGATCAGTGTGTGTATGTGTGCGGCGCTTCCGCGCCGCACACTCCAACAGTGCAGAAGGCACGCCCCATATCTGAGGCCCTGCTTGCTAAAAGGGAATTTTTGCGTCACCAGGAGGAGCTGCGCCCACCCCCCCAAACACCCCTCTCCCCCACTGCTGCTAGCCCTGTCTCTGTCACCCACTCACGCCTAATCCCAACCACCCACCCCACACCCAGGCTGTATACTTGCCATACACACCCCCGTCTCCACGTCTCCGACAACCCGACACACGGGCAGATAGAAGATGCCCCGCGCACTGCACCAGGTGGGGAAGAAGGGAGGCACACGGGCCTCCCCCCCTGCAGATGACCCCCCTGCTTGCACCGCCAGCAGCCAGCCGCCTGCGGCAGCGGGGGAACCAGGCGAGGCTGTCCCCCCTCTGGCCCACGGCGAGCTGTGCCCGCCCCAGGCTGAGCCCGCACCGCCACTGCTGACGCAACTGGAGAGCCATCACAGCGCTGAAGGCACGCAGGAGGGGCGTGCGGCAAGCAGCACGCAGGACACATGCTGCGAGGGGAAGACAACTGCATCGCCTGGCCCCCCCCAGCACACCTCTGTCGAGGTGGCGGCACTGCCGTTCTCACCGCTGCATGACTCATCTCAAGCCGAGGCTGTGGCTGCGCCCGTTGTGTGTGCTCCGGATGCCTGCGGCGGTGCCGGCACCTCGACACCCACGCCGCCTGCGTCCCCCCCGCTGCGCGCCAGCAGCCCACCCCCTGCGGCACCCGCGGTGCGTGCCGCCACATCTCCGCAGCACTCCCAGGTGTCCTCGCTGAGCCTCCCACACCGCCTCGACCACAGCGACTGCAGTGCGTTGCCCTGCTCCACCGAGGGTGCGGAAGACCTGCCTCTCCTGGCAGTGGAGGTGGGTGGGGGCGTGCCCTGTGTGATGGCGGCTGAACCCGCCGCCGCGTCTCTTGCGGCGGTGGCGGGTGTGCCTGGGGAAGGGGTGGCGGCGGTGCAGCGCATGGAGGTGCTGCAGGGGGAGGCGCTGTCGCTGCTGCGTGCCCTCACGCAGGAGGTGGCGGAGCTGCGCGCTGCCGTCAAGGCGGGGGTGGCGCAGCAGAAGCAGAAGCCGCAGCAGAACGTGCCCCCCAGGGGTGGAGGCGCAGCAGCTGCCAGCCGTGCGGCCCCCCAGCAGAAGAAGCCTGCAGCGAAGAAGGCCCCGCCTGCTGCGAAGAGGCAACCTGAAAAGGCTGCTGCTGCCGCCAAACCCCCGGCAAAGGCCAAGGCGAAGGCGAAGAAGCCGGACCCCAAGCCCCAGCAGCCCAAGAAGGGGAAGGGGGTGGGTGCCGCAACCGCCACCACCACCACCACCACCGCCTCACCCCCTTGCCCCCGGGAGAGCTGCAGGCGCGACACGGCTGTGGAGCTGGTGAGGTACACCGCTGACAGCCCGCTCCTTTTGGAGCTCCCGGCTGCGATGGTTGCAGCGTGGCGTGGGGGGACAGGTGAGATGTACTCGGCAGCCTCGCCGGGTGTCGGGATGGCCCACCCTGTCCACTGCCTCGTCAGGTGGCGCGACCCCACCACCACCACCACCACCACCACCGACACCCCCCACCCCGGGGGGTGGTGCGAGGTGCTGCACTGGGGGCAGCGCCCCTGCCTCCCGAGGTACCGCGCCCCCCGCTTCGGTGCCTCCCTCCGCCCCACCGAGATCCGAGGCATCCTGTCCGAGGCCCTGCTGGCACACCTCTGCCGGGAGGCCGCCACCCGCTTCGGCACGCCGCGCCTCGCCGCCTCCCTGGCCCCGGGCACCTCGTGGCTCATCCCCGCCGCCTCCGCCGCACACACCCTCGACACCTTCCCTGCCGCCGCCACCTCGGATGGCCTCACCCTCCCCAAGCGCCGCAACGGCACCCTCCACGTGTGGACCCCACAGATGGACGCGATGGAAGCCCTCGTGGAGCACCTCCCTGACGGCGACACCCTCCGCGTCGTCGCATCGGGCTCCGCCGACCCGCAGCAGGTCGCCGCGTTGGCGGGTGGTGGCAGCGGCAGCAGCAACGGCGTCTCCATCGCCGTCGTCACCACCGGGGGCGAGGTTGCCGGAATCGCCTCAGCCGCCCCCTCCAGCTCCACCCCCCCTGCGGGGGGGGCAGCCGGCACCACCCCGCCGTGGGAGGTGGCCTGCATCGCACCCTCTGCAGCACACGCTGGGTGTGGCATGGTGCGCCTGCTCAGCGCTGCGCTCTGCGTGTCTGCCGGGGTAGACTCCCTGCAGGCCCCCAGCGACAGCGTGCAGGGCGTGCCGGGGGAGGCCCCCCTGCTGTCCTCTGGCTGGGTCTCCCAGGCGGAGGCCACCACCCCCAGCCTCGTATTCAGGCTGGAGCTGCCTGCACACCCGACAGACCCCGAGGCCCCGGATGCAGTGGATTCAGCCACAGAGATGAATGGGGTGCTGGCGAAGCCCAGCCAGGGTGTGACGCAAGCTGCAACGCAACCTGCCCCAAAGGCGAAGGCGAAGGCGAAGGCGAAGGGGGGGAAGCGGAAGGCCGGGCAGGCAGAAGAAGGGGGTGGTGGTGGCGGGGTGTGCGAAGCCCAAGGGACCCCCGAGAGGAAGCGTGCCCGGCGGGGCGGGGGTGGCAGCGGCGCAGCGGTGCCGCGGCAGCGTACCCTGGGGGAGCGGCTGGCCAACCCGGTGGCGAACCCTGACCCCCCCGCTGCCATGGCGGTGGAGGGTGCGGTGGCGGTGTCCGGTGGGGGCACGCCGGACTCTCCCCGGGGGCTGTCCCCGGCCCGCTCGCCGCCGTCGTCTGCGGCGGCGGCGAAGGCGTTCGCCTTTGCACCCGACCTCGAGGCACTCTCGCAGCTGCACTCCTCGCAGCTCGCCGAGATGGAGGGTGCAGGGGGTGCCGGCCTCTTCGGGGCGCCCCAAGCGCTGCTTCCCGCCGACGCTCCCGGCACTGCTGCTCCGGAGGCAGACCTGCATGCCGCTGTGCTGGAGGCGTGGGCCGAGGGGAGCGCCGCCTGCCGAAGTGGCGGTGTGGACTGCCTGGCACATCTCGGGTTGGCGCTGATCTGCGGTGCGGTGCCTGCGGGCTCCCGCATGCGTGGCCTGTGTGAGGCGAGCCGCGCGGGGCTGGGGGAGAGCACGCAGGGGCAGGTCGCGAAGCTCATGCTGGGTGTGGGTGGTGCCGCAGCAGTCCCGCCACAGGTGGCGGATGGGATTCTCAAGGCGGTGGTGGGCGCGGTTGGTGGTGGCGGTGGTGGTGGCCAAGTCGACGACAGCGACGCCCCCTTCACACTTGCCTCCTCCCTCGACGAGGCTCTGTCAGCTGCAGGCCTGACAGACGCGCGTGATGCAGTGTGGGAGGTGGTTGCGTCGCTGCCGTCGGGTTGAGGCCAGGGGGTGGTGGTGGTGGAGGATACCATAGGAGCCGTCTCAACTGAACGGAGGGTGTCTCGATTGCCCTTGTTCTTGTTCTTCTTCTTGGATTTACAATCTCGCTTTTTGGGATATGCGGAACCGACATACCCGGCATGGCTTTGCTGAACGACACACAAAATGGCAGCAGGGTATTGAAGTCAGCTTTGCAGATTCCCAGTCGAGCAGTACACCTTTCAGGGACACGTGCGAATTGACGATGGGCGACACAGTCTCTGATCTGCCAAAACCCCCTCCCCTCCTCCTCCCCCCCTCCCTTTTTCTCAAAGCACCGCTTGTCGGAGGGTTGCGCCTTGCCCAGTTGCAGTTTTTTGATACTTCTGTCCAGCGGAGTACATTGCACGTGCACACCACCCACCCACCCACCCCCACCCTCACCACCCCTCCAGGGTTGCTGCACGGCAGCCTCGAGCTCAACCCACCTGCACTGCCAGCAGGCCTACGGCACTGCCGCTTCGGGCCCCACCCCGGTGCGGGGCTGCCGTGCCTCTGCTGGTGGGGCGATGACGCAGGCGCTGCCGAATCTGCCACTGGGCAGGGTGGATGGCGCCAACGGCGGGATGTCCACCGCGCGCACCCTGCAGGCCCTCCACAGCCCCGGGCAGGGGGCGGCACTGACATCGCTCACCCCCAAGGCGCCTGGCGAACGCCGCCCCCGTGCAGGCAGCTATCTCGGGAAGGGCACAGTGGGGCTGGGGCCTGACTGCAATACCCTGCTGAAGAAGTGCGACCGTGATGCTCAGAAGCGCTGGCTCCAGTCCCGCACTGCGGACATCTCGCGGTACAAAGCAGAGCGCGAGAAGCAGCATGAGATTGTCGTGCCGAAGGATCGCTACACCCACCAGCGCAATGAGGCTGACAGGATGCGCACCATGACGGAGGAGGCGATGGAGAAGGTGCGGATGAAGAACGCAAACCTCAAGAAGGAGGCGAAGGAGCAGCACGACAGGCTGCGGCGTGAGGAGCAGAGCCACAAGCAGGATCGGGTGCGCGAGGTGTCGCAGCGCCAGAAGAACACGCTGCAGCCCGTGTGGCAGTGGCAGAACGCGCGGCGGGTGTGGTGCGACTTCGCCACCCCCGACAGCGCGATGCTGGAGGAGACGCACGAGGCGTTCACAGACCAGGGGAAGCCGCTGGAGGTCACCCAGCTGTGCCACACCGAAGGCCCCACCAGCTTTGAGTTCGACCGCAACATGATGCGCGACGCGTCTGGGCAGGAGTTCCCCATCAGGCGCAAGCTCATCATGTGCAGCGTGCAGCGTGGCTTCCTCCGTGGCGACGGCACCACCGACGCATTGGAAGGCTTCCGCAACCTCTGCGATGGGCTGACCCTGCAGATGCGCAACGAGTTGGACACTGCGGTGCAATGCAAGGCGAGCCGCACGCAAGAGGAGCGTGACCGGAAGCGCCGCATCCGGGAGCAGCAGGGGGACAACGTCCGCACTGCAGAGGTGCGCCGCCGCATGCAGCAGGACAAGCAGAAGCTGCAGAAGAAGCACAAGATGCTGAAGGACAAGGGGCTGATGCACCGCGAGAACCAGCGTGCGGAGATCCAGGAGGAGCGCAAGAATATCATGACACGCAAGCAGGAGCGGCAGGAGCACCAGGAGCGCATCCTCGAGCAGCAGTATAAAGAGCTGAAGGCACGCCAGCAGGAGGATGCCAGCAGGCGTGAGGCCAACAGGCAGGAAAGCCTGTCTGAGAAGAAGCGTGCGATCCTCAACATCAAGGAGCAGTCGGTGTTCACAGGCCCCACTTCGGCTGGCACGGTTGCCCTCAGCAAGGGGCAGGCGCGGGTGCGGCAGAACCGCCTCGACAATGTGTCGGAGATCACCTCCATGAAGGAGTGGATCCGCAACACACGCGAGTATGACAACGAGCAGGAGACACAGTGGAAGCAGTATCTGCTGTCCACCGTGAAGTCACGCAGCCCCACGTCGATGACCTCCCGATCCCCGCTGTCGCCAGCATCGCAGATCGAGTCGCCTGTCGTCTAGCCTGTGCCTTCCCAAGATGTGTGTGTGCCGTTACTTTACCCTTTACCACTCCCTGCCCGCCACCGCTGCAGCGGCGGCCAGTGTTTCTTCCGATTTACCGTCAGCATAGGGATTGCCGTGGCTTGGGCTTGGCAGTGATTTTCCTCCTCTCACATACACCACCCCCGCTAACCCGACAAGACCCTTCAAGCCAAAACCCCCTCCCTCCCCCCAGAAGGAAGAGCGGTGAAGTTTTGTTTACCCTCGGGTGCAGGGAGGGGGCTGAATGTACACAACATGTGTGTGTGCGCGTGAGGGGGGGGGGGGGCGGCGGCTGAGCTGTCCATCTGGTGGTGGATCAGACACCTCTCTCTCTCCACTCCATCCTCTCTCTCTCTTTCTCTCGCTCCCCAGCCCTGCCCACCCCCTTCCGGGAGTACGGTGGGAGCGGTTGATGTGCGTGTGCTGTGATTTGTCATGATGCACCAAACAGAACCCCTCTCAGCAATGCTCTTATTTCTTTTGCGAGGGTTGCGGCCAGAGCGTGAGAAGAGAGACAGGGGGAGAGGGAGGGGTGCTGAAGGTGGGGATTTGGGGGGGCGGGAGGGGGCACAGAGGGCTCGGTGTAGCGTTTCCACGCCATGCCGAGCAGCTGCCCGTGCCGTCTGCTTGTACTGTTAGTCTCGGTAGTGCTTATTTGGGAGGGTGTGGTCCGGAGGAGGGTTGTGTGGTATGCAAAAAATAATCAGGGCGGGGTGGGTGGGTGGGGGGTGGGGGTGGGGGGGTTTGTTTTCTGCATTTCCAACCAAAAAAAACAACAGCCGCCAGTTTGTTTGTTCTCTCGATTCCACGCCCTCACGATCCGGCGGGGGGGTGGGGAGGGGGAGAGGGAGAGGTGACGTATTTACCACCCCCCCCCCCCTCCGCCCACACGCCTTTCTGTCAAGAGTTCGAGTTTTGCGCGAAGAACCCCTGTGGCCCACCCACCCATCCACCCCCCTCCTTCCCCACCACCCGCCGCCGGGAACTGTTGTTCCTCGCCCCTATGAGGGTCTTGATATCAAGCCATTGGCATTGCTCCACCCTCACCCCCCACCCCACCCACCCCACAGGCAGCAGTACACAAGGCGGCAGGGCGGGATGGCGTCCGGCGGCGATGACCTGATGGTGGCTGTGAAGGGCATATCCGGAGACGAGGAGATGTACACCCTCCCCTCCGATGCCATCGTCCGCCACCTGAAGAACCGCATCTGCGAGCAGTCGGGGGCAGCGATGGACTCCTTCATCCTCTGCATCCCCGACTGCGGCGACAGCGCGCCCCTCGCGAGCGACATGCCACTCTGCGACACGGGCGCACCCCTCCCGGGCGGCATCCTCACGCTGCAGCAGCGCGTCAGCGACAGGGTCTACGCACAGGGCCTGCTGCATGACGAAGGAATCCTCCCAGGGGGCTACCAGGAACGCCTCTATGCGATCGCCACCGGCGCGCGCGACTCCGTCGACGACGTGCATCGCCTGGAGCTGCTGCTGATGGCTGGCGCCAACCCCAACGAGCAGCCCACCACCTCCTTCTTCACCACAGTCAACCTGGGGTCGCCCCTCCTGGCGGCCTGCAGGCGGCAGCACTCTGCGGTGATCTGCGCCCTCGTCGACCACGGGGCAGACCTGGAGGAGAGCGGGGGCGAGACCCCACTGAGCATCGCATGCTACTACGGCAAGGCGGAGGCTGTCGCCTACCTCCTGAGGGCGGGTGCCGATGCCTTGGTGCCGGGCATCACGTGCCCCTCTGTGCTGGCCTGGGCGTGCTACAGCGGGTGCCCCGACACCGTGCGGCATGTGCTGCAGCACCTGCAGAGGCTGGCGGAGGGGTCGGGTGTCCGGCTGGAGGGTGCGACTCCTGAGGAGCGTATGGCCCACCTGCTGCAGGGGAATGACCCGCTCGACATGAAGACCCCGCTGCACCTCGCGTGCTCGAGGGGGTCGTTGGGGTGTGTCCGGCTGCTGGCGGAGCATGGCGCGCCGCTGTTTCCCAAAAAGAGCGCCCGCATCGCCCCGATCACCATGGCTGTGAAGAACGGCTTTTCTGACCTCGCAGCATGGATGCTGCAACAAGAGGACCCAGGGCACGACTATCTCCTGGATCAGCTGCTGGTGAGCGCCGCCCAAGGCCTGCAAAGTGCCGTGGCGTTCTACGTCACGGACAGGGGTGTCCGTCCGGATGAGGTGATGCGTGGATCATCCGCCCTGACGGCTGCAAAGGGGCATCCGCAGATCCTCAAGTTCCTGAATGCGCAGCTGACAGGTCGGACCTCGTGACGGGGGTGTGGGGGGGGGGGGGTGGCGCAGTGGTGGTGTCCTCGTCTTTCCTTGGAAGGTTCTGAGGGTCGGGGGTAGGGTAGGGTGGGCGGGTGGGTGTGTGGGGTTCTCAAGAACGAAACAAGAACAGCAGGGAGGTGCGGTGTTTGTGTGCCACTCTTTCTCATGCCACAGGGCAGCCTGTCCGTGCGGTGGCTCATTTAAAATAACGCGGCATGGGCTCTGTGAACAGATGAAAGAAACTCAACGCACCCCTATTTTTTGCCAGGTGAAGCCTCAGAAGGGTTGGAGTCTGATGAGAATCGGGCACACTGAACCCAGCACGCCCGGAGCTTGGACTGGCTAACGCATATGAATTTTCCGATTCTCACACCAGGTGCGGTGTGTCGGTTCGAAAATCGCACAGCCTCCTCTTCCCGTTCACCCGTGGGGGTGGGGTGTCTAGTAAGGTTGTGAGTGGGCACGGCTCAGGGGTCGCAGCTGGCAATGGTGGGGCATCCGAAGAAGAATGGATGGCGTTGCGGTGGGTGCCTCGCTGCTGCTCAGCGCCATTGGCACATTCCAGATATAATAGGCACAGTGTGGGCTGCCTGTCCCTGCACCTGGGTGTTCGTCTCAGCATGTCAGGAGGCTGTTTGAGGCAGGAACCCGACCCTGTTGCAGTTCTTGTTGCTGTGTGCAGGTGTGGGGCACAGCGCACACCCAGCAGGCCGAGTGGTTGCTTTCTTTGCAGCAGTCCATCATGACGTTTGTGCTGCGTGATGAGTCTGGAGTGACTGGGGGTCGCGAGGGGAAGGCCCGTGTTGCAGTGCACAAGGACGATGATGTGTTCACGAAGCGGTGCGAGCGGGACATTGTGGTGATGGTGCCCGGGAACCCCGGGGTCAGCGCGTTCTACACCGAGTTCCTGGAGCACCTGATGACACAGGTACCCGGGAAGCGCATGGTGTGCCTGGGCTTTGCGGGCCACACACCCGGCCGCAGCGACGGCGTGTTCTCTGTGGAGGAACAGATCCACTTTGTGCGGTCGCTCGTCGACAGGATCCGTGAGACGAACGAGACGGCACGGCTGCACTTCATGGGTCACTCGGTGGGTGCGTATGTGGGTGTCAACGTTGCCGCACAGCTGCCTGAGGAGCACGTGGCCTCCTTCACAGGCCTCTTCCCCACAGTCGAGCACATCGCACAGGGCAGCAACGCTGTCGTCCGCCCGGTCTTCGTACCCGGCCTCCGTCACATGGCTGCAGGCCTTGCAGGTGCGCTGGGGTACCTGCCTGCTGTGCTTCGCAACCGGGTGGCAAAGATGTTTGCAACGACAACCGACCCTGACCACATCGACACTGTTGCAGGGCTGGCCGACTTCTCACTCATCAACAACCTGCTGTACATGGCAGGCACCGAGATGGTGGACATCACGGACATGCCGCACTCGACCCTCGAGAAGCTTGCACACAAGAGCAACTTCTATTACGCAGAGGTGGACGGGTGGGTGCCCGACCACCTGATCCCACGCATGGAGCAGCACCTGGAAACGCTCACGGGGAAGCAGGTCGGCAAGACCCCGACGTGTGCAGGGCCCCGTGTGGTGCGCGACACGACGAAGGCGCCGCACGCCTTTGTCCTGTCGCACAGCAAGGAGGTTGCGGAGGCGATCGCACCCATGCTGCATGCCTGATGCCTGCCTGTGCCATGCCACGCCGTGCCACACCCCACTCACCACGCCGCAAACCCGCTGCTTCGCCTGCACCAGCCTTGCCTCCACCTGCCATGCGCCACGCCGCCTGCTTGGATGTTGTTCTTGCATGTTGCTCCACAGGCGGCCTCTCTGCGGCAGACCCACTCAGTCCAGCCTTCTCAAACATGGCAGCAGACCCCCTCCCCCCTCCCCACTGTCATGCGACACGTGGCCGTCCCCACCCCAACGCTTGCTCGCTTTGGTGACGACATTGGGTTTGCCCCTGTCGATGCGGACACCATCACACCACACCCTGCAGAGCCACCTGCTACAATGAGCAAGGTGTTCTTCGACATCACCATCGGCGGCGAGGCCGCCGGCCGGATCCTGATGGAGCTGTACGACAAGGACGCACCGAAGACGTGCGCCAACTTCCGTGCGCTGATCACGGGGGAGAAGGGAGGGATCCCCGGGCACGAGGATGTGAAGCTGTCGTACAAGGGGAGCAAGTTCCACCGTGTCATCCCCGGGTTCATGTGCCAGGGCGGTGACTTCACGAACGGCAACGGCACCGGGGGGTGGAGCATCTACGGCGAGAAGTTTGACGACGAGGCGTTCGTGCACACCCACAGCAAGGCGGGGCTGCTCAGCATGGCGAACGCGGGGCCCAACACGAACTGCTCGCAGTTCTTCGTGACCACAGTGGACTGCCCCCACCTCAACGGCAAGCACGTGGTGTTCGGGCGTGTGGTGAAGGGGATGAACACGGTGCGCCGTGTGGAGAACACCCCCACCAAGCAGTACGACGAGCCTGAGGCAGACGTCGTCATCGCAGACTGTGGTGTGATCGCCGACGGTGAGGATGACGGTGTGCCTGTCGACGCGGCTGACAGCCACGAGGACTACCCCCAGGACGCCACCCCGGTGCTGTCCGACAGCGACAAGCTGAAGGCGGCGGATGAGATCAAGGCACTTGGCAACGGCTTCTTCAAGGAGAAGGAATTCGCGTCCGCTGTGCAGAAGTATCAGAAGGCACTCCGGTACCTCGGAGCGACTGTGCCCACGGAGGAGACGAAGGCGGCAATTGTGAAGCAGAAGGTGGCGTGCAACTCCAACATGGCGCAGTGCTTCCTGAAGCTCTCGAAGTGGGTTGAGGCCAAGGCGAGCACCTCCGAGGCGCTGAAGCTGGACGAGTCCAACTCCAAGGTGCTGTTCCGCCACGCACAGGCGCTGTACGAGATGGGCACCCTGGAGCAGGCGAAGGAGTTCGCCGAGAAGGTATGTCCCTACAGTATGGTGGCACGTCAGGCCGCAACACGCCACCAATACCTGACTACTCATGAAGCATACACAAGGCCACGCTGCGAATGAAACACACCCTGCTCACACTTGGCGACTCTCCTGTTCAAATCATGCCATGCGTGCCGATTGTAAAACGGCTTTGCCCGTCACGGTGTCCTTCATCCACCCACCTTGTCGTGGATCCGTGTCTTTTTCACTGTGGCTCATTGCGATACCACAAATCATTCACCCAATATCACCCACCACAGAGCGCAAAGGTTGCGCCTGAGGACGCAGGCCCGAAGGAGCTTCTCAAGAAGATCGGCTCGAAGAGCGCATCTCAGAAGGAGAAGAAGGCGGCAGCAGCCCGGAAGTGGCTGTCGTCCTAAGGAGCAACCCCTCCCCCTGGCGCTGCTCGGGGTATTTTCTTCTCAAGTGATCCCCCCCTCCCCCCCCCCCCCCATTTCCTCTGCCGCCCTGCAATTAGAAATCACCCCCGTGGATATTGCCCTGAAAATCCCCGGGATATATTTTCCCCATCCGTTGTGTGTCTGTGTGCCTGAAGTAACCCTATCCCCCCCCTCCCCACTCGCTGCCGTGCCCACCCGGACACCCCCTGCACCCTCCCCGCCCCCGCCCCGCGCCCCCCCTCCATTTTCTAGCCAAAAAAATATAGTTGACGTGGTAACCGAGTGAGCGAGTGAAAAGGTTTGCAAGGTCACGCAGGGCGACAGGCGGGGGAACCTTTATACAACAGTGGAAAAGTTTCCCCACGAGGCATATTTTTTCTGCCTCGGGTTGGAATGGGTGTGGCCGGGTGTGATGCCGGGGGGTGACGGGGTTCAGTAATCATTTTCCATAACCACCTGAGACAAGCCTCTCAATCTATCTCTGCGCAGAGTGGTGTATCTGGCTCTGCCCTGCGGCGACGCCATCAGGAATTGGCATAGAACGTTGAGCGCGCTGTTTGTGGTTTCAGGTGGGGGGGTTGAGGATTATTTTTTGGCAGAGAAAATATGCTTATATGAAAAAGCTGGGTGGTGACACAGAACAGTCCCGGCCCTCACCCCCCCTCCATGAGGGGCTCCAGGGTGTGTCTGTGTGTATGTGGGGGAACCTGCCTCTCGTGATGATCTGATGGGAGAAGAAAAAAAACAAATGTCGCAGGCTCTACTCTCCCACCCACCCACCCACCCCTTCCCCTCTCCCTGTTGGACGGAGACGAAGGCATCTCTGTCTCTCTGTGCGTTGCTGCCATGCCCCGTCGTCTCCACGGCACACCACACACAGAGGCCGCCTGGAAATGCGTGCGACAAAGCGGCCCAGGCTGGACCCTAAGGCGGGATGGGACTGGGGAAAGACATTCGACCTGGATGAATGCAAAGCCGCATTCGGCTGGGAGGAGTCCGACTGGCTAATCGGAGTCGATGAAGCCGGGCGAGGCCCTGCCCTCGGCAGCATGGTCTACGGCGGTTTCGGCTGCAGGGTGCGTGACCACGCCCGCCTGGTGGAATGCGGTGTTGATGACAGCAAAGCCCTCAACGACGAACGCCGCCGCGCCATCCGCACCTCCCTGCTGGGTGTGGACGAGGGCATGTTCCTCCACGAGTGCCTCGACCTGACAGCAGAGGCTATCTCGCGGCAGCAGCTCGCGCGGGCCGCCGTGTCTCTGAACAAAATATCTCACGCGGCAGCCATCGACGTCATCAAGAAGCTGGAGGCTGCCATCCCCGAGGGGGAGAAGGTCGCAGCACTCTTCGTCGACATCGTCGGCCCGCAGGAGACATACGTCAGGAAGCTGCAGGCAGAGTTTGCAGGCATCACCATTGTCGTGCGCTCCAAGGCTGATGCTATTTTCCCCGTCACAGGGGCTGCTTCTATCATGGCGAAGGTTCTCCGTGACGAGCTGGTTGAGACGATCCCCAAACAGATGCCCTCAGGCCTGCGGCTGCACGGCACCTTGGGGTCGGGGTACCCCGCCGACCCGATCACACAGAGGTGGATGGACACTAACACGCACAAGCTGTTTGTGCTGCCCAACATTGCCCGGTTCGACTGGCAGCCTGTGAAAGACATCGAGGAGTCGAGGTGCATCTCCGTGTCGTGGAACCAGGATGCATCCGACCTGCCTGAGGTGTTCGGTGGGGGCACCTCTGAGACACGCAAGAGGAAGAGGTGGCAGTTCTTCCAGGAAATGTTCCTCTCCCGCCCAGAGGCGTTTTGAGGTTGAGTTTGGAAGGCTTGGAGGGATCGAGGGAGAGCGGAGTGAATGTATAGGGTGGGGGGTGGGGGTGGGTGGGGAAAATTGTGTTATGACCTAGATGTATCCGCATATTTATCGATTTGTGTTATGCTGCCTGCTGCCCCCCCCCCCCGTGCCGCGGGGCACCTCCTCCCGCCCTTTTCATCCTGTTTGTCACAACAAGGGGGTGTGTGTCGTAAGGTGAGGGGTTTGCAAAAAAAAGCGGCACGTTTTGTTTTTGCCTGCCAGCTCTGTGGGTTGGCAGAGCAGAAACTGTTCCACACCCTCACCCTCCCCCCGTATCCCTGTCCCTATCCCCATCCTCGAAGGAGCAGGAGAAAGGGTCTGCGACAGGATCTGGCAGCCTACAGCTCGTCCCCACCCCACCACACCCTCCCTCTGCAGGCAAGTTTGCAACACATCCGGAGGAAACACCAGAGGGGGAAGAGAAGAGACGAGAGGCGAGAGGCGAGACACACGTCAAGATGACGCTGCAGCGGCAGGCCTGCCTGCTGGCCCTGCTGGGCGCGGCAGCGGTGGCACGTGCGGGTGTGGTGTCCGACACGTGTGGGTGCCAGGCGGTGCGCCCTGGGCTGCATGGCACCTTCTGGCAGAATACCCTGACGCGCAACCTGCGGCGTCTGCCTGCCGCAGCTGTCCTGGAGAGCAGGGCGGCAGGGAGGTCTGTGCGCACAGTGGCCAACCTCGCACAGCGCCGCGTATACAAGGCTTGGGAGGGGCTGCCTACCGCCATGCGCGCCAACTACGTCGATGTGCACCGCGGCTTCCTCGACGTGCCCAAGAAGGGGCGGTACACACTGCATCTGAGGTCGGACGACGGGTCGCAGCTGCTGCTGGACGGGAAGGTGGTGGTTGACAACGACGGCCTGCACGGGATGCGTGAGAAGAGCAGTGCCGCCCTCTGGCTGTCGGAGGGGCCGCATGTGCTGGAGGTGTGGCACTTCAACAGGCATGGCGGCTCGGGGCTGGAGCTGCGGTGGACACCGTGTGGGGGGGACAAGGTTGTGGTGCCGCCTGCACAGCTGACGCGCTGCAACTGCAAGGGAGGTGCACCGCCGGCTCCGAAGCCGACGCCGAAGCCGAAGCCAACAAGCCCCCCAACACCTCCGAAGCCCACCCGCACACCTGCACCACGTCCTGTGCGCACACCTGCACCGCGCCCTGTCCGGACACCTGCACCACGTCCTGTGCGCACACCTGCACCACGCCCTGTCCGGACACCGAAGCCCCAGACAGAGACCCCGACCCCGCCGAGGCCCACAAGCCCACCGGCACCCACAGATGCAGAGGTGGCAGTGGAGCAGCTGCGCGCAGAGTTCAAGGCCCTGCAGGAGACGGTGGCGGCCCTGAACACACAGGTGAAGGGGCTGCGTGAGGACGTCGCGGCAGTCAAGGCCGGGGGTGGCGCAGGTGGAGGCGCAGGGGACATGCAGGTGGTGCAGCGCCTGAAGGGGGCTGTGGGGGCGGTGACGCGGCAGCTCATCTCGTACGAGAACCGGATTCAGGAGCGTGTGCGTGCAGAGGGGAACAGCGGGCTGACGGTGGTGCGTGCCTTCGGGCAGGGGACGGACGCATACCACCAGGCGAGCTTCGCCAGGTCTGGCCCTGCCAACGCGCACAACCACGCGAACCTGAAGTACACCATCGGGCTGGGGGAGTTTGGGGCTGTGCTGAACGGGGTGCAGTTCACGACACGCCACAACGACTACTCGCTGGTGCAGCCGAACACGGAGCTGACGGCAGCGCAGTACACCCAGAACTGGCCCCCGAAGACGAGCGAGATCGAGTTCCCCCCTGTCCCCCCGAGCGTTCGGGGGAGCATTGCACAGCAGGTGGCAGAGATGCGCGAGTACTTCCGCGCCTTCCACCTGCAGGACAAGTCGATCCGTGCGGACTACGACAAGTACTTCAAGCCCAACCTGTGCTACCTGGAGGGGGCGTGGACGGAGGCGAAGGAGGAAGTGTCGGAGCCGTTTGCGTCGGACCGGCACCACATCGACGCGGACTCGTGGGAGGACCTGAACGACAAGACGAACTTCCTGTTCAACAACGGGCGGAAGTCGCTGAAGGAGAACCTGCCGTACCTGCCCACAGCCTTCCGCGCCATCCACGAGGCGGCGAACGGGGACGTGTTCGAGCCCCGCATCGGGCAGTGGTTCTACCGCATCTCGTGTGTGCCGATCGCGGAGACGGTATCGACGAAGCGGTTCCGCGTGTCGAACAACCTGCACCAGCAGATGAAGCAGTCGCGCCCCGCCACGAAGGAGGCGCTCGCCAAGACGACGAAGGCGCTGTTCGAGCTGAACCCGACGCTGCGGGAGAAGTACTCGGACAAGGCGGGGTGGCCGAAGTCGAGCACGAGGCTCGAGTTCTTGGACCAGCTGATGGAGCAGGTGCCCGGTTTCGAGGGCCCGCACGGGTACCTGGAGGACCGGTCGTTCGGCCCCCTGACAGGGACGTACAACGCCAGCGGGCCGCTGAACACGGCACGCTACTCGCGGTACTACTCGCTGTTCGAGAACGACGCGATGGGCCAGACGAAGCAGCAGCGTTCGTACAACGACCTGACGTTTGCGGCGCAGACGACACACAAGCGCATCAGCCCACAGAAGGCGTGCATCGACTTCACGTCCAGCGAGTACGGGGATGCGAAGGACAAGCAGCGTGTGGGGACGTGCCGGGCTCTGAAGTCGCCGGCACAGTGCGGGCAGCATGCGGGGTGGAGCACCGACGAGGTGAGCGGTGACGCGGCGGGCGCACAGTGCGTGTGGGCCAAGGGGCGGTGCAGGTACAAGAAGTGCTGGACGCAGCGGTGGTCGTACGCCGTCCCGCTGGAGATGATCTACACCACCCCGCTGACGAACTGGAACCCCTACAACATCCAGTACTTCGAGCGGGGGGACGCGGGGGAGGCCGACGTGGCCAACAACGGGGCGAACGGGAAGACCGCAAAGACAGCGTTCCGTGGCACAAACCGCAAGAACTACTACCGCACCCCCGCCGAGTTCTTCCAGGACCGCACGGACGTGGACGCTGCGGACACGTCTGGCGGGGTGACCTTTGTGAAGGACAAGAAGGGGACGGCGCGCACCGTGCGTGCGTCGGGCCACTGGCTGCTGTTCCCGGAGATCGAGGGTGTGGGGCGGGTGCGGCAGCGCTACCCCATCATGCCTGTGCACGAGCACGGGTCCACCACGTGGAAGGAGGCGAAGGCGGTGCAGGAGCTGGTGGTGGGGAAGGACACCGTGCCGCAGATCGCCAACATCATTGCGGAGACACGCGCTGCCAACTACGGGCAGGAGCTGCTGCTGACGTCGGGGTCGGGGCACGACCACAGGCTGACCATCAGCCCCAACGACATGAACGCACTGCAGAATGGGCAGCGGAGCAGCGTGCGCGTGCTGTCCTCCACGGACACGGCACACGCGCACTACGTGGAGGTGGCGTACGACGCGTCGCGCCCTGCAGGCAGCCAGTTCAGCATGGTGTGGTGCCTGCTTGCGAACGGCAAGAAGGACACATGCCCCTCCTCTGTCGCATCCACCGCCAGCAAGTGCGGGACTACCCGCAGCGGCACCCCCTGCTGCTACGGCAAGTGCCCTGACGGGCACGGCCTGAAGGTGTTTGTCTGAGACTGGTTGGTGTCGACCGATCTTCCCTGCTGTTCAGAGTTCAGACTTCAGCAGCCGGAGCTGCACACAGGGAAGCGATAGAATCATCCGACCCACCGAGTCGCATTGTTGATTTGATATTCTTGATAGATGGCACCTTTGTATGGGGCGTGCTATTTTTGTTCTTGGGCTTTTATGGAACCAAAGCCCTCTTATTGTATTGAACTGAATCATCCGAAACCGGCCCTTCTTCCCGCCATTGCAGCTGCAGTGTGCACGGCACATCGGGGACCCCCTCCTGATTGAATGGAGCGCCAGAAACATTTTTTATCCACATTCCACACCTATTGTATGTTTGGTTGATCCCGTTGGTATATCACTGCTGCGGTGGGCAGGCCGACAGGCCTTGCAGTGCAGCACTGCACCATCACTTCCAAGAGAACGACACAGACATTGATGCAGGCGATATACCAGGGTGCAGGCTTGACTAAGCCCGTATCAGAAATCCTAATTGTTTTTGACCTTCTTTATTTCTTTTGCAGTCCCTTGCCCCTTCACACCTCCACACCCCCACCCCACTTCCACTGACCCCCGCGCCTTAGAGGGCGACGGTGTTTTCTGCCCCAGCAAGTTTACGTTGTGCACACGATGCTTGCAGTGTATTCGAAACAAAAGCACAACGAGGAATACTGCCCGACAGGGCTGTAAAATCACTGCCTGCTCGTGTGTGCACACAAATTCCAGGCTTCTTTCTCGTGAAGTGTCGTATAGTGAACCCACCGGTGCACACCACCTAGGAGGGTGTCCTGCATGTTCCGTACTGCAGGCACTTTCGCTCTTTCGATTGAAACGGGGACTCGGTTCTCGTGCGGCAGCCTCTTCGCGGGCTGATCCTCCTGCTGTTTTAGGTGACATGCATCAAGTTATACAGTGGTCATACCCCATGGTCGTGTGCTGGTTTGCCGCGGTCTTTCGTGGAATGCCGATGACAACAGAAGACAGAGGACAACAAGAAGAACGGCCCACATCACAGGCCACGTTAAAACTATCCCGGCTTGACCGTGCAACAATGCCCACAGCTGCATGCAATGCTATGTGGTGCTGAGTGATTTGAGCTACACACACCCCCTCCCCCCCTCCAACACATCTGCGTGCGTTGAAAAAAATCGTCGGCTGGCAGCCCCTCCCCCCCTCTCCCCTTCTTCCGCAGGCCCTGACTCCGCTCCAACCCGACAGCACAGCCCACCCCCCACCACCCCCCACCCTACAGGACATGCAGGCAGGGATGCTGCGGGTCCAGCCCCTGGGGGGGCGCGCCTTGGCGCGGCTTGCGCGATGGCACTCCGTGGTGGTGTACGGGGCCAACACCGATGTCGGTAAAACCCTCGTCTCCTGCGGGCTCCTCCAGGCCGCCGAACGGACACGCGCCAACGCGCGCTACATCAAACCCGTCCAGACAGGGCCTGACACCGACGAGGGATGGATCCACAGCCACACGCAGAGCGGCGCTGCCACACCCACCGCCACCCTCTTCGCCTACACAGAGCCGCTCAGCCCACACCTCGCGGCGAAGGCGGACGGTGTCACCCCCCCTACCGACGAGGAGCTGCTCGGGCGTATCCACGAGGTCCTGCAGGACCGCAGCTACAGCGTGAATCTTGTGGAGACTGCAGGAGGCGTGCTGTCCCCCTGCCCGTCAGGCACACCCCAGGCCGATGTCTACTCCAAGCTGCCGGAGCTGGATGACGAGTCGGAGAGCATTCTCGTGGGGGACCCGGCGCTGGGGGGTATATCCGCCACGCTGTGCGCGCTGGAGTCGCTGCAGCTGCGCAAGGCACCCCCGCGCCTCATCGTCTTCGTCGGGGGGGAGGACAACGCGGAGGCGGTCCGCGCCGCCTGCACCACACCCGTTGTCGTCGTGCCGCAGCCGCCCCCCATGCCCGAGCCCCTGCTGGAGTGGTACCGCGGGACGCAGGCGCAGTTCGAAACGCTCCTCACCGGTCTGCTCCCGAGGGAGACGTTCGACAGGAGGCACATCTGGCATCCCTACACCAGCCTGGCGGCCCCCGCGAAGACATGGGGTGTGCGCAGCGCGGAGGGGGTGCGCATCACCCTCGACAGCGGCGCCTCCCTCATCGACGGGATGTCCTCCTGGTGGGCAGCCATCCATGGGTACAACGTGCTGGAGATCAACAAGGCCCTGGTGACGCAGAACCAAAGCCTCTCCCACATCATGTTCGGGGGGTTCCACCACGCGCCTGCTGTCGACCTCTGCAAAATTCTGGTGGAGATCACCCCGCCAGGGCTTGAATGCGTGTTCCTCGCCGACTCCGGGTCGGTTTCCATAGAGGCTGCCCTGAAGATGGCAATCCAGTATTGGATGGGCCTGGGGAAGCCGCGGAAATCCCGCATGATGACCATCCGGAAGGGATACCACGGCGACACACTCGGGGCGATGTCGGTGTGTGACCCTGTCAATTCGATGCACAGCCTGTTCGCTGGGGTGCTGCCCAGCCACATCTTCATCGAGAGCCTGGAGAAGCTCGAGGAAGCGCTTAAGGAGCACCACGAGGAGGTCGCGGCGCTCATCCTGGAGCCTATTGTGCAGGGCGCTGGGGGGATGAAGTTCTACCCTGCATCACAGCTGGCAGAGGCGAGGGAGCTGTGCAACCGCTACGGGGTGCTCCTCATTGCTGACGAGATTGCAACAGGGTTTGGAAGGACCGGCGAGATGTTCGCATGCGATCACGCAAATATCGTTCCGGATATTATGTGCGTCGGGAAGGCGCTCACCGGGGGGTATATGACCCTCGCCGCAGTCATCACAACACGCCACGTCGCGGAGGCTGTGTCTGGTGAGTGCGGGACACGCCCTTTCATGCACGGCCCCACCTACATGGGCAACCCCCTCGCTTGCAGCGCTGCGGTGGCCTCGCTCACCCTCCTGCAGAGCAGGCCCTGGCGTGAGATGGTGAGCGGCATAGAGGCGACCCTTGCCCGGGAGCTGGAGCCCTGCCGGGCATACCCGCATGTGGAGGACGTTCGCGTCTTGGGGGCGATCGGTGTTGTGGAGCTGAAGGACCCGCCGTCGGACCCCCAGGCACTCCAGGCTGCCTTTGTGGAGAGCGGTGTCTGGGTGCGCCCCTTCGGACGGCTCGTCTACCTGATGCCCCCCTTTGTCATCGGGGAGGATGATCTGATGGCGCTGGCGCGGGCGGTTGTGAGCGTGGTTGCCAAACCCTGGTGAGGAGCCCCTCAAAGCAACCCCCCCACCACTCCGTTTTCCATACCACCCGTTTTTGCCGCGCCATTTTTTTTGTATCATTCCTTTCGCCCCATCCCCTTGAAGGTGGCCCGGGAGAACAGCTTTTCTCCTATGCATGGTCATAAAGCCGAGTCCTGTCTTCCCCTCCGCCTGCACAACCTGCAATCTTCGCCGGGAACAGGGTGGGGGGGAGGGGGTGTGGGAGTGGGGGGGTATGGAATGTGAGACATGCGGCAGTGCCTCGGGCGCTGCTTCGCTTCTCCCCACCCCACCTCCCACCCCTCCACCCCGCCCCGCGCCCCTCTGTCCCCGTTGAGATTTTGGCGGGGTGTGGGGTCGAGGTGGGGGGTGTGGAGCTGGAGGGGGGGGGGGGTGATTTTAAGTCAGCTAGCCTCGTCTAACCCCAGTCGTTTGTGTGGCCCTCTGCTGGGGGAGGTGCTCGGGGTGGTTCCATCCCGCACCGCCTGGCCACCACACCACGGGCATTGTGATCACGTTTATCGCGTCTATTCTGTCGATGTTGATGGGGCATGCGCGCCCCTCAGCCCCACTAAGGCTGTCAGTCTGCTGTAGGAGGCCGCCAGAAGGCTTTCTTCAGCGCTGCCCCTTAGCATACCCAACGCTTGAAAGACCCGACTCTTCCCTCCCTCGACACAGCAGCTTGGTCTTCGAAATGGATGTCAAAGGTGCCCATGTGTGTTGCGTGGGTGAGACATGCATGCGGCAACAGGGGAGGGGGTGGGTGGGAGTCCCTTGGCAGAAGAAGATCAAAGAGATGTGCCTTCCGCTGCCAAGTCCTGTTAGAGTTGTGGCTGATTTTTGCCTTCTATTTTTTTGCAGGGATCTTCTGCGTTTTCTCATCGTCGATTTCCAGAAAATAAAATACACGGCTTCCCGAGCGCTTGCTCCCAAGCTGCTGCTCAAGTTCCAAGCAGGTGGCCAGGTACGGCATGCCTGTGGCTTCGGCTGTCAGCTTAGCCAGGTCCTCTTCCATGGAGTGCAGGCGCCCTTCACACCACGTCCGAGTGTTGCGGACATCGTCCAGCAGCGTAGCCACCTGATCCAGGAAGGTCATGAACGAGGCAGAGCCGATGGCGAACTCATGTCCACGCAGTGTCCGGCGCGACGGCACGGGGATCTCCTGTCCGTCGCTCAGGACACAATTAGGATAGTGAGGCGGGAACCCGGGTCCCCGGCGGGAGGTGAAGACTGCGTCGTGCACCCCCGACAAGATTGCCATCACCCACCCCGACAACAGGCACCCTTTGAGGAGGGCAGCCCCACCAACACACACCCCACACCACACCACACGTGTGCCCCCCGTGTGTGTTGTCTACCATACCTTCCCTATCCACCTGCCTTACCCCCTTTATTTTCTTCCCTTTGTCACGCCCCCCCGATAGCGCTCTCTCTCTCCATCTCTCCTCAACCTTCTTCCTGAAAGCTTCACCCCTTCCCCTCTCTCGTCCTTCACGCCCCTGAGGTGGGTTGTGAGCTCTGTTTGCGATGTTGGGTGCGGAGCGACAGATGGCGGCAGCGCTCACCCAGCGGAAGGACCGGGGCACGCTGCGGGGTCTCAGCACGCGCATCATCGCCGCTGCGGATGGTGCGCAGCGCCTGCTTGTCGACTTCTCCTCCAACGACTATTTGGGGATGGCACGCGACACGAGCCTGATGCAGGCTGTGCGAGATGAGGAGGGCCGTGCGCAGGAGCTGAATGGCAGCTCCGCCCTCCTGGGCAGCACAGGGTCCCGCCTGTTGACAGGCAACAACGTCTATGCGGAGCAGCTGGAGGCACACATCGCGCAGTGCCACAACCGTGAGGCCAGCCTTCTGTTCACCTCGGGGTACACCGCCAACCTGGGAGTCGTCGCAAGCGTGCCCGGCAAGGGAGATGTCGTTCTGTACGACGAGCTGTGCCACAACAGCCTTATCGAGGGCTTCAAACTCGGCAGGCAGAGTGCCTCCATCCGCTTCAAGCACAACAGTGCTAAGGAGGCAGCGAAGGCCCTCGCGTCACTCCCGGAGCTCCGCCCCGAATCGCAGTCGAAGGCAAATGTCTTTATTATCGTCGAGAGTGTGTATTCAATGGATGGCGACATCGCGCCCATCAGAGATCTGCTCGAGCTGTGCGGAACCTACCCAGAGGGGCGTGTGTGCCTGGTTGTGGACGAGGCGCATGCCTCCGGTGTCTTCGGCGACACGGGGATGGGCGTGGTGAGCGAGCTGGGGCTCGAGTCGCACCCCAACCTGCTGTGCACCGTGCACACCTATGGGAAGGGGTTTGGGGTGCACGGCGCTGCCGTGGTGGGGTCTGCCGTGCTGAAGGAGTATCTCATCAACTACGCGCGGACCCTGGTCTACACCACGGCGCTGCCGCTGCACGGGCTTGCGAGCATCCGCTGTGCCTACAGTGCGGTGGAGGCTGCTGTGCCCCAGAGGGAGCATCTGCGTGGGATGATCCGACTGTTCCGTGACAGGATGGCAGGGCCTGCGCTTCTGCCGTCGCCGTCGCCGATCCAGGCGGTGCTGCTGCCGGGAAATATGCAGGTGGTGGCGGCGGCGAAGCGCATCCGGGAGCAGGGCTTTGACGTGCTGGCGATCCGTGCCCCGACTGTCCCCGCAGGGACCGAGAGGCTGCGCGTGATATTGCATGCGCACAACACGGCGGAGGATGTGCGCCGCCTGACAGAAGTGCTCCGCAGCCTCGTGGCGAATGCAGCCAAACTCTGAGCAGGGTCGTGGAGAGAGGGGGGAGGGGGGGGGGGGTGACGGCGGCTGTGTTGCAAAAAGGAATCAGTCGGGGGAGGGGTGTGGGGTGCGAGAGAGTGTGCTGCAGTGGGGTATCGCATGGGTATCATGAGGGGGTGTTGGTGTGCAGCAGTGCGTTGTGTGATGTGCTGTTGTGTCGGCAATATTTTCTCCTCCGAGGCAGGGGTTTTAGTTTAAAAAAAACAGTCAGTCGACACACCAGCGACGCGTGCTTTGCGCAGTGCAGGGCGCTGTGTGTCGTCGGCTCGAGAGTTGCTGCCCAGCCTAGATTGCCCTTGTGTGTCACAGGAGTTGGGTCGAATCGCAACGGGACTGCACATTCGGTGCGAGCTCTCTGCTGTGTACGATGTCCAGCTGCCAGAGTGTCAACCCTCGACACACCACAGCCCTCCCTTGGGGATCGCATCAAGAGCAGGTACCCATCCCACAATCGGCGCGTTCTGCACTCTGCTAACGTGCGGCACATCGCCACCCCCCACAAGCATGCCTCCTTCCTGCGTTAATGTGCTGCACCGGAGCATGCATGCTGCTAAATGTGAGATTTTTGGGCCAAATTTCGGAATCCCAATACATTTTTTTTGGGGGCGAGTTTGTTAGGAAAATGGGGGTGGCACAGCGTCGTTCTTCCACACAAGAGGGTCGTTTTTGGCATCAACGGTTCAAACTCTCTTCACGGCGACCCTACTCAAATTTTTTTGAGTTATTGGGGGCCTTCGCTACCAAGTGTGACTGAGTGAGAAAAAGTGAGCCACGGCCCACTTCCCCTCACTGGCTGACGAGCTGTGACGAGCCGTGACTGGTAGCGAGGGCCCCCATTGGGGGCCATTTACTGTGCGTCAAAGTGTCGACGATTGGCCACCTTTGGTGCCGTGGCTGGTGGGTGGCCATGGGCACACGCTACAAGGGGGGTCTGGGGGGCAGAGCCCCCCAGCCGCCGGAGGCCACGGTAGTGAACATCTGTTCATTGTGGGCGTAGATTCTGTGTGAGTTGGCTGCGTCCTCCTGAGGCCTGAGGCTACTGGAGTGGTTGGATTCCCTGACTTCATGGATGGGTATCGAAGGGCTCCAGGGGGGTCTGGGGGGCGGAGCCCCCCAGCCGCCGGAGGCCACGGTAGCGAGCATATGTTCCTGCAAAACCTTCGACGTCGACCGTCGAACCAGTGTAGCCGGGTTGCCGCTTTTTTATGGGGGGTGGAAACCCAAAATCACCGGGTCGACGGCCGACGCTTAGCGACATGCCTGCCACCGGGTGGGTGGGTGGGTGGGGGGGCTGCGCCCACCCACCCCCACCCACCCAATCTCGCCCCCAAAAAAAATGCACATATCTCGCCACCAAAAAAAATGCGAGGACCCCGAAAGTCTCAATCCCAATATCATTTAGCAGCAAGCATGCACCGGAGATGCATATTTTTTTGCTGTATTTTCGTTCGCTTCTTTCAGAAGAAATGGCACACTACCCGGTTGGTAGGTCGCAGCTGTGTGCGGGACGCCACATGGCCGCCACACAGGGTGCCAGTAAGGGTGTACCTAGGTGTGACGTGAGCAGAATGACCCGACGGTGTTGTTGTCTGTTTTTTTAAAAGTTTTCCTCCTGGGCTTATTCCACCCCTTTTGATCTCCTCCTCCCACACGCACCCCCCTCCCGCCGCTTTGCTTTGGAATTCCAACTCTTGCTTATACCGACCGGCACGCACGCACACCCCCTCCCCACCTTCCCTGTCATGGCAGCAGAGCCCACCAGGCCTGCCCGAGAGACCCCCTCTAAACTGGGTTGCGACTCAGTTTCGCATCCTCAATAATCCCACCACCATAAGCTCGAGAAGGTATCTTGAAAAAATAGTTGGTGCCGCCAAACCAAGCCCTCTTGGGAGCCCCTCCCAGAGCTCAGTTAGAGCCCATGATTGCGTGTTGCACCCTTCATGAACAAGGGGGCGGGGGAGCCGGTGAGAGTGGGCCCACCACCCCTTCCCCACATGGGACCCCACGGTAAGGATGGGCGCATCCCATTCTCAGTGTGAAAATTGTTTCGACCAAGCCCCCTTCCCCCCCTTCCCCTGTCTTTCTCAAGAAATCACCTTCTGGTGTCCCTCATCCAGAGAGACATGCCCTCCCCCGCAACTCCACGGTGGGATACCAATAACCCCCCACCCCACCCCACCCCCCCACCACGACCGCTGGGTGTATTGCAAGAAAGAAATGTATCGGAAGAAAGTGTCGTTGGCCTGGAGGACCCTCAAAATAGTTATACCACCCCTCCCCCCGCCCCCCCTGGGGGCGGGAGGAACGAGGTGGGGTGGGACACAGGCCCTCTGTGTGGCAAGGCTCTACCCAAGGCGTAGCCCCATGGCTGGCTGGAAGAGTCGGTGAGAAGGCTGCACGCCGTATGCTACGATTGGACAAGTCTGAAGATATCACTCGCCCAGTGTGAATGTGGCCGCATTGCGCGAGTGTATTTTTTTCCTTCTTCAAAACGTTGAGCACGCGAAAGTGCTTCGCAATCAATAAAGGGATCCCGCACGGTGAAACATTTGCCAAGCTGGGCTCCGCCGAGCTGCCAAAAACCCCATAGTGTGTCAGCGTATCTCAGCAGCGCGGATCAGCGACTTCTGGCAGATGTGCACCCCCCGCCCCCCACCAGCCCCTCCACCTCCTCCTGCTCCTCCAGAGAGAGTGGCACAAGGGTGGCAAAAAAGACTGCTCGTGGCGAGCGGTTATCAGTTGGCCTCCACCTTTTTCTTCTGACAACGTTGTGGCCCCACCACCGCCTCTATAGTGCGCTTCGAAGCCTCTGGCACACCACATGCCACACGCAAGCGTCTTCTATCCCAGCCCCTGGGAGAAGAAGTGCTGTGGGGGCAGTGGGGGTCACACCAGTCGCCTCACCTCATAGTTAGTGGTGTGTTGGCACAACCGGGTGGGCGGTGGTGTGGTGGCAGCACCGGGCAGGGGGTGGTGCGGTGGTGTGGTGGCGTGCGAGAGATGGACGAGAGATCTGCCTGCTGTGAGAGACCCCCTCACGAGCGACGGATATTGCGCCCGAAGTTTCGGCAGGAATAACGAGAAGAAGGAAGAACCGCACGGAGAGGAGTGCGACACTCCTCCACACGCCCCCCCCCCCCCCCCCTCGAAGGGTGATCATTCTTGTGCTCCCTTCAAATTTGACTACCCCCCCCCTCGCATTGACACACCCTCCCGTTGTGCATTGATCTGCCTTGTACAACATACCTGGTGTAGTGACTACAAAAAGGACTAACATTGCAAGTAGGTGCTGGGCGTCGGACTTTTCCATTCACCGACGATCAAAAACCCCCCCCCCCTCGCATTGATCGCCTTCTCCTGCCAGGTCGCGAGTTGTCCTTTACCCTCCCCTCCCCCCCCTAACACCTCCACACTTCACAGTTCCCAGGGTGCATCCGGATCTATCCGTCTCCCCTGCCACTGTTTGCCACACACACATACACCTCGAGAGGTGGAGCTTCTGACGAGAGGGTGTCGCACTAGACACCCCGCCTAGACACCCCCCTCCGTGCTTCCTCCCTCCTTTGCTTCTGCTGTACCCCCCACCACTCGATGCTCTCCCTCAACCAGCTCCTGGAAGGGGACAGCTCGAGCGATGCCGATGATGACGGCGAGAAGCCATTTGGCACCCCTGCGGGGCCCGCCTCCTCTTTCGGCACGCCTGCCACCCGCTCCCTCCCTGCCGCCGCCTCGACCATCCCTGCTGCGGGGCTCTCGACGCCGAAGTCGCCTGTCGGGGGACTCGCCACCAACAGCGGGCTCTCCATCGCCAGCAGCAGGACGGAGGAAAGCAAAAAACGCCTCGAGCGCCTGCGCCAGCAGCAGGCAGAGCGGGAGGCCCAGGTGCAGTCGACCTATATGGGGATGAAGGAGGTGCCTGGGGTGCCCAGCCTGATCGCTTCAGCCTCAGCTGCGCCGCTCATCCCTCCGTCCGTTGCCACTGCGGGGGCTGCGAAGCCCAGCAGGGCAGCGCGGCGGCACAGCGATGACGAGTCCTCTTTATCAAGTGAGTCTCCTCCTCGCAGGCGCCGCGGCGGCAGCAGGCGGAGGCGCGGAAGCGATGCGGCTGATGAGGACAGCCTGGAGGAGTGGGGTGTGATGGTGGCGGATCGTGGCACGCAGACGTGGGAGGGGGTGAATGCCGACACGCAGACCGACCCGCACCCCCATGTCATAGCCTGCAAGGAGTGTTATAAAAATCACTTCGGGAGGGATGTCGACACAGCTGCCCTCGGGTCGGGCTGCGAGCACGGCGTGTCGGATCTCACCAGCGGGATCACAGCCTCGGGCGGGCCCCTGCTGCACCCCTCGCTGAACGTCTACTCCGACCCCACGTCTCAGCAGTACCTTCAGGACATACTCCCGTCGCTGGGTGGGGTTGACCCATCCGCCCCGCTGCCCCCCTCTTCCCAGTGGAAGCTGCAGCTCTCCAAAATCCGCTATATGTTTGACAGGACGATGACCACTCTCGCTCCAAACGTGCAGGCGGCGCAGACGATCCTCGCTGCGAAAGGGCATTCCGAAGCCGCTGCGGCAGCGCCGCAGCCCCCTGCGCCTGCGGCGGCAGGCGGTGCCGCGGCAGGGGGTGGCACAGGGGGCCAGGAGGAGGGGGAGCTGTCCGCCCTGCGCAGGGAGCTGGCAGAGCTGAAGGAGGCATATGTCAGGCTGGCGGAGGCACAGCACAGCGCGGGGGGGGCTGCGGCAGCGCCTGCGGCGGCGGCACCGGGTGGGGTGCAGGGCGGTGTGGCTGAAGGGGGGCAGCAGGTTGGGGTGGGGGTTGCTACCCCAGCTGTGAACCCGGTGTATCCGCAGCAGCAGCATCAGCAGCAGCAGCCAGCCCCGGCATATGGGCAGTATCCTGGGTATCCCATGTACCCAGGTGGTGCAGTGCCATACGGCTATGGTTATGTATGTGTTTTGGTTGGTGGGGTGGTGGTGGTGGTGTTTTTTATGCGCAGTGTGTCTTGGACTGGTGGTTCCTCCCCTGCCGCTGGGATGGGTGGAAGGCGAGGCAGAGATAGGGGGGTTTGGCGCGCACACGGCACGACACCCTCCCTACCAACACACGCTACACAGCAGCCGTATGGCATGCCGGTGCAGTACCCTGTGGGGGCTTGGTATCCCCAGGGCAGCTACACAGACTCGCAGAGCGTGGCTGCTGGGGAGACGCGACGAGACGCAGGCTGATAGTAGCACAGTCCGCAAGGGACAGCTTGGGGTAGTGTTGCCCAGCGATGTGGGTGGTCTGGCCCAGGTTGCTGGTGGCGTGACGCGTTCAGCGGGTGGCCCACCGGAGCCGGTGCAGTGACATGGGGGGGCGAGAAATCGTTTTGTTTTGCCGGTTGTCGTGGCCGGCCTTGCCACGCCTGTGTCCTTCTCGCAGGGTGTGCATAGATTGTAGAACCGCATGCCGTGCCGGCAGGTGGGGCAGATGCCAGGAAAGGGGCACCCATCCCCCCACAACCTCACCTTGTTTTATTGTTGGCATCGTCTCCGCCCATCTTGCTGCCGCATCCACCCGACATCTGCAGGTGTAGAATTTGCACAGCGCCAATACACTCTGCGCCGCACCTGCAATGGGGGCCAAGCAGCTGCTTGTGATGTCGGCGCCGCGCTCGACCGGGTATTACGCCTCTGTGTATGGGAGGATCCTCGACTTCCAGGCACGGTACGCGCTGGCCATCCTGGGGCACGATGACGTGCTGATCCTGACGGACGCGAAGGCGCGTGGGGAGCTGCTGGACAGGGGCGTGCCTAGTGAGGTGCTGGTGGAGGGGGCGGTGCAGGAGGACATCTGGATGCGCGACTTCACGACAGTGAACCCGTACAACCCTGTGCAGTTCCGCTACGCGCCTGCGGCGCAGGGTGGCAGCCGGAGCGACGCCAAATACGTACAGAAGAAGTTCAATACCTTCGTCGGGAAGCGGGTGCGGCGCGACTTCGCGGCCAAAGAGGACTGCGTGCTGGACGGGGGCAACGTGGTGGACAACCACTACAACCGTGCCATCACGACGGAGCGCTTCCTGGAGGACAACCCGTGGGTGGGGACGCGGGAGGAGGCGAAGCAGGTGCTGCGCGATATCCTGCAGGTGGACGAGGTGGCCATCATCCCGTCGGACGACCCGGCCCTGGCGCATGCGGACGGGATGGTGATGTGGGTCGGGGACAGCACCCTGGTTGTAAACGACTACTCGGACCAGCCGGCGCTGCGTGCAGCCATCCTGGCAGAGCTGCGGGCCTCCTTCCCGTCTGTTGCCGTGCACGAGGTCCCTGTCCAGTACAAGGACGACGAGTTCGACAGCCGCTTCAGCTCCGCCACGGGGATCAACGTGAACTCTGTGATGACGGAGGACTACATCTACATGCCCACCTTCAACAGCGCGAACGATGCCGTGGTGCGCGACACTGTCGCCGCCCTCACGTCGAAGCAAGTCATCACGGTCGATGCACGCGACGTGGCGGTCATGGGGGGCAGCTGCAGGTGTCTCGTGTGGCAGCTCGGGGGTGCACAGGCTGCTACGGTGAAGAGCAGCCTTGCGCCTGGTGTGTGAGCCTGTCCTGTGAGGTGTGTGGCGTCATGCCACCGACCCTGACTTTGTTACGAACATTGGGCACTGCAAGGTGCACCAGCCATCCACCCCTATCAGGCGGGTGTAGGGGTGTGTGGCGTGTCTTCTGATTCTCCCAACTTACATCAACTCAACACAGCCTCGAACCCACATCACAACCTTTTCTCTCCTGCAGTGACTGGGTTGGTGTTCTGCCGGCACCACACTCACACGGGCAGCGGGACCGCAGTCCGTGGTGGTGGCCAGGCAAGGCCATCCATTCTCAACTGTGCGTATCGTGCGTGATCACAATCTGAAGGCAGCGTCGTGATGTGTGTTGCTGGCTTGCGTCTGCCTTTGCACACACATCTGTGCACTGGTGCACTTGCTTGCTCGTGCCCATGTGCACTGTGCTGTGCTCTGGCACGGCGCGGGTTCACGGCAACACGGAAACACACAACACCGCTTCCCACGTGTGGACCCTCTCTCCTGCGCAGCAGCCCGCACCAGTTGCGGTTTGCATGTCATGCCACCTGTGGCCTGGGTGCAGGGTTGCCAGACACTGCTGTAATGGCACCCGAATTCAGGTCCAGCGGGGCTTGCTGTTGCGCAGCCTTGTAACGACCCCAACTCATATCCACCACAATGTGTGCGGCAGGAGCACAGAAGCAAGGCACGGCACGGAGGTGCGTCCAGGCAGTACTGGCAGCATCAGAGTTCGCTCGGTGTGACCTGACTACACACATCATCCCGTGTGTTGGACGAAACCCATTGTGTGATGTGCCGTGCCGTGGTTTGTGCATGCTGTTGCAAGTCTCTTGTCTTATTTGCTTTCGTGCGTGCGTAAGACTGGATGACTTGGCTCCCTTCGGGAGTCGTATGCACACCAGCTGTCAATAGCAACGATTGTGCCGACGTGCTGTGCAGCAGAATGCTGGAATGAATGGGACCGTGGCGTGTTGGCCGCATCGAGAGGATGTCGCACACACACGCAGGGATCTTACCCACGAACCTGGTGCGTGTGTCTGTGTGGGTCTTTGAAACCAAAATCCATCTCAGTCGCACTGCGACACATGCCACGACTGTCACTGTGCACTTCATAACCTGGCGTCTGCTGTGTCTTTCAATCTCTCAAACTGCCCAATCATTCAGCGCTTTCCTCTGTTTCGTTCACCCGCTCTTTGCTGTCTGCACCGCAGCGGCACGATCTTCTCTAGCCTGCCTGTGTGCCCGTCTGCAGTGTGCAGCGGTGCCTAGTGCTGTGCGGCACGCCTGATTGATGCAACAGGATGCCCACCTCCACAGGTGTGGGGATGAGGGTGTGGTCACAGGCGGCGGTGGATGGGGTCCACCTCCCGGCTGGACGAAGGTGTGCACGGAGGTGCGTCCAGGCAGTACTGACAGCATCAGAGTTCGCTCGATAGGACCTGCACTAAAGACAGTATACCGTGTGTTGGACGAAATCCCACTTGTGCTGTGCCGTGCCGTGGTTGCGTGCTGTTGCAAGTCCCTTGTCTTAGAACCTGTTGGTCGCATCAAGAGGATGTCACACACACACGCAGGGATCTTACCCACACTCCTGGTGTCTGTGTGGGTCTTTGAAGCCAAAATCCATCTCAGTCGCACTGCGCACATGCCACGACTCTCTGTGCACCTCAGGCGTCTGCTGTGTCTTTCAATCTCTCAAACTGCCCAATCATTCAGCGCTTTCCTCTGCTTCGTTCACCTGCTCTTTGCTGTCTGCACCGCTGCGGCATGATTTTCTCTAGCCTGCCTGTGTGTCTGGTGCTGTGCGGCGCACATCTGATTGATTATTAACGAGGGTGTGTGGTGGGTGGGGCCAAGAGCCACCATCCTCGTTCCCGGTGATGTGTTGCTGTCATGGTGTACCCGTTTTCTGCTTGCCTGCAAGAGGCACATAACTAATAGGCTTTGCTGTTGATTCCGCCCGTGCTCCGGGATTCTAAGTGAGAGATCGCTTGGGTGTGTTGGGGCTGCCGCTGCGTTGCGCTTCCACCATCCGGCACCCGCTTTTTCGCTCTTTCGAACATTGCACACACAATGCTTCGATTCAGTTGACAAATACATGTGCAAGACAAGCCCTGATAGTTCAGGTCCAGATGTGTGTGCAATCCCAAAACAACCCGCTTCTGCAAATGCAATGCTTGCTGTGAGGCAAACACACCACACACCCTGCACAGCTTCGCCCACACATCCCGGAAACATGCCTGCCGGGAAGCGCACAGCTGAGAGCCCTGCGTCGAGGTGCAGGAGAAGAAGGCACGCACAGGCGGGCTGCAGCTGCATGTTGATGTTATGGGTCACGACAAGAGCCTGGAGCTGGCAGAGGACTGCAAGACTGCGGCACAGCTGTGCACTGCAGTGGCGGAGACATGCGACCTGAAGCCCGGCACGTTTGAGCTGCAGCAGAACGGCACGCCTGTGGACGATGAGGCTGTTACTGGGCTTGAGGCAGAGACCCGCCTCACGGTGCGGCCTCAAGAAGAGGACATGGAGCTGGTTCTGCTGGTGCTGGCGATCCAGGCTGCTGCACAGAAGGCAGGGCGTGGTGCCGAGGTTACAGTGAACAAGGGCGCCAGCGACGATACGATTGCCAAGCTGGAGGAGGAGGTGGGTGATGTCGAGGTGCCGGCATGTGTCGAGAAGCTCCTGCGCCACTGTGATGGCGTGTCCTTCGGCTGCCCGCAGAGCGGCTGCGGGGCGAACATGCCGTCTGTGAAGGAGATCGTTCATATTCTGGGCTACTCTGACGCTTCAGAAACTTCTCTGATGCCTCAGGAATTCGCCCATACAGAGTGCCTCCCTTGGATGTCGATTGACTGTGACTTCGCATTCCTTGTCCTGGATATCTCTGACACCGCCCCAGTGCTGTGGCTGATCGACCAGGAGTGCCAGTCCTCGACGTGCTTCGGCACCCTGGAGGATGTGCTGAAGGCGGTGCTGAACTACTACGAGGAGAACGTGGAGGGCCAGGAGCTGTCCTTGCCGGAGCGCGTGACATCTGCATCCGCATCTGAATGTGGGCTGCATCTGCATCTCGATGTGATGGGGCACGACAAGAGCCTGGAGCTGGCAGAGGATCTCGAGACTGCGGCACAGCTGTGCACTGCAGTGGCGGAGGCATGCGACCTGAAGCCCGGCACGTTCTTTCTGTACAATGACGGCAAGCTTCTGAACAACAGGGGGGCCTACATGCTTTGTTCAGGGGAGCGCCTCACGGTGGTGAGGGCACGCACAGGCGGGCTGCAGGTGCATGTTGATGTGATGGGGCACAACAAGAGCCTGGTGCTGGCAGAGGACTGCAACACAGAGGACCACCTGTGCGCTGCAGTGGCGGAGGCATGTGGCCTGAAGCCCAGCATGTTTGAGCTGCATCGGGAGGGTAAGTCTGTGGATGATGAGGCTGTCGCTCGGCTTGAGGCAGAGACGCGCTTCACAGTGTTCCCCACACGTAACAGGGGGCTGGTTCTGCTGGTGTTGGCGATCCAGGCTGCTGCACAGAAGGCAGGGTGTGGTGCCGAGGTTACAGTGAACAACGGCGCAAGCGACGATACGATTGCCCAGCTGAAGGACGAGGTGGGACGGAACAGGGTGCCGATGTGCGTCGAGAACCTGCTGCGCCACTGTGATGGCGTGTCCTTTGGCTGCCCGCAGAGCGGCTGCGGGGCGAACATGCCGTCTGTGGAAGATATCCTGGAGATTCATGGGTACTCTGACGTCATGCGTCAGAAATTCGCCAGGATCAAGTGCCTCCCTTGGATGTCGATCGATTGTGACAAGGCATTCCTTGTCCTGGATATCTCTCGACCCGCCCCCATCCTGTGGCTGATCGACCAGGAGTGCCGGACCACGACGTGCTTCGGCAAGCTGGAGGAGGTGCTGAAGGCGGTGCTGAACTACTACGAGGAGAACGAAGGAGAGGGCCAGGAGCTGTCCTTGCCGGAGGGCAGCGGCATCAAGCGCTTCGCCAAGAGATTCTTGTGTTGAGCCCGACTCGGTTTGTGACTACGACGAGGTGAATGGCGAGCAGTCCTTGCGGAATCACACCCGTGTCGAAAAAGACGGCGACTAGGCTTGTGATTACGAACCTAACTACGGAAGGTGCCTTTTTGGGAACAGGCTCCTGCCCACCCTACTTGAACAAACACGACAGGCCCGCTTCAATGCTGCCTGCTGTCTCTTTCCCCTTGCCTTATCTTTCAGCTTGCTGTGATTGGTTCACTCAACCGTAGTGCCGAAGTTCTGTTGCATCTGTGCATGTGCCTGACAGCATTTGTTGGTGTGAGCGAAAACGCTTCGCACAATATGCACACGATAGACACAAGTACGCTCGAGCTACGCAATATGGATCTTGTTAGGCCAACTGAGGTCAGGTGACTGTCCCATTTTTTCCGCTTTTTTGTCGTCACTTACTGTCACTTACGGTCACTTAGCTTCACTTACAGTCACCGCACTGTCACTTACAGTCACAGAGCGTCACTTAGCGTCACTTAAGGTCACTTAGCGTCACTTAGTGTCACTTACCGGTCACTTACCGTCACTTAGCGTCACTTACAGTCACTTAGTGTCACTTACAGTCACTCAGGGAGTCGTTGGTATTCTCGTGTTCTGAGCTGATCAAGCCCCGTAATGGCAGAAAACCGAGCGTGGTCGATGTGAATCCCGCAGGACTGATCGTGAATGCACAGAGAGCTGAGAAGGGACATATTTCCCACCCGACAAGCATGTGAGCCCACTACGAGGGGTCCCGGAGCCCGGAAACGCTGTTGGAGGGGCTCAAACGGGGAAGCAATGCCCACACCTCGACGAGGTTGCCCTGAGATTTTCCACACCCCTACGAGGTTGCCCCGATATTTTCCACACCTCTGCGAGGTTGCCCCGAGATTTTCCACACCTCTACGAGGTTGCCCCGATATTTTCCACACCTCGACGAGGTTGCCCCGATAATTTCCACACCTCTGCGAGGTTGCCCCAATATTTTCCACACCTCTACGAGGTTGCCCCGATATTTTCCACACCTCTACGAGGTTGCCCCGATATTTTCCACACCTCTACGAGGTTGCCCCGATATTTTCCACACCTCTGCGAGGTTGCCCCGAGATTTTCCACACCTTGACGAGGTTGCCCCGATATTTTCCACACCTCTGCGAGGTTGCCCCGATAATTTCCACACCTCTGCGAGGTTGCCCCGATATTTTCGGGGGGCAACCTCGTCGAGGTGTGGAAGATCTCGGGGCAATCTCGTCGAGGTGTGGAAAACATTGGGGCAACCTCGTAGAGGTGTGGAAAATCTCGGGGCAACCTCGCCGAGGTGTGGAAAATCTCGGGGCAACCTCGTAGAGGTGTGGAAAATATTGGGGCAACCTCGCAGAGGTGTGGAAATTATCGGGGCAACCTCGTAGAGGTGTGGAAAATCTCGGGGCAACCTCGCAGAGGTGTGGAAAATGTCGGGGAAACCTCGTAGAGGTGTGGAAAACAGCGCGTTGTGTGCGGGTTTGCGGGCAGATGGCCGGTCAACCGGCGCGGCCACCGGTCTGCCGGTGAACGGTCAGATGGCCGGTCAACGGGTTACTTCCTGACCGGTCAACCGGCCGGTCGGTGTCCAAGTTACCCCACTGCAGTCAGCACGGAGTCAAAGGAACGCACTGGGGCCCGAGACGTGAGGACCTCCTGCAAGCCCCCTCCAGGCGTGTGCATTCAGGATTTTTGGCGTCATTTACCGTCACTTAGTGTCACTTAACGTCACTTACAGTCACTTACCAACACTTACGGTCACTTACCGTCACTTAGTGTCACTTAGCGTCACAGGAGCTGACCTCATTTGGCCTACTTGTTGAAATAAGTATGCGCACGAACTCCGCACGGGATGTGCACGAACTCCGCACAGCCACGCACGAACTATCGAATTTGTACTCTTCGGCAACACCAGTTGTGGTGTCAGTTGTATGAGGTATCGCTTTCCATTCTTCAGGAGTCGCTGATGATGAGGTGTGGCATGGTTTCTGTGTCGAACAGCCAACCCCTTGGCAGTCTGTGGCAGAAGCCCCGATATGCCCGCCTCTGTGACATCTCAGTGTCTGTGTGCCCTGAACAGGACGACGTCTGTGGTGCCCCCATTCCCACCTCCCCGTTGCTGGCAGTCGTTCCGCCCCGCGTTGTCGTGAATGCACTGCATCACATTAGCAAGACTCACACCCACACACAATCCATTGCTGGAACCCGACCCGGCCCATTTCTTGTGCATCATAACCGCACAACCCGGAAACATGCCGAGAACACCTGCCGAGAAGCTCACCGCTGAGAGCCCTGCGTCTGAGGTGCAGGAGAAGAAGGCACGCACAGGCGGGCTGCAGCTGCATGTCGATGTTATGGGTCACGACAAGAGCCTGGAGCTGGCAGAGGACTGCAAGACTGCGGCACAGCTGTGCACTGCAGTGGCGGAGGCATGCGACCTGAAGCCCGGCACGTTTGAGCTGCAGCAGAACGGCACGCCTGTGGACGATGAGGCTGTTGCTGGGCTTGAGGCAGAGACCCGCCTCACGGTGCGGCCTCAAGAAGAGGACATGGAGCTGGTTCTGCTGGTGCTGGCGATCCAGGATGCTGCACAGAAGGCAGGGCGTGGTGAAGAGGTTACAGTGAACAAGGGCGCCAGCCGCTATCAGATTGCCAAGCTGGGCCACTACCGAGACTTTGCGCGTGGGAAGCGAGCGGGGAATTGCAGCAAGGTGCCGGCGTGCGTCGAGAACCTGCTGCGCCACTGTGATGGCGTGTCCTTTGGCTGCCCGCAGGAGGGCTGTGGGGCGAACATGCCGTCTGTGGAAGACATCCTGGAGATTTTGGGGTACACCGACGACCTGCGTCAGAAATTCGGCAAGACCGACACGTGCCTCCCTTGGATGTCGATCGACTGTGACTTCGCATTCCTTGTCCTGGATATCTCTGACACCGCCCCAGTGCTGTGGCTGATCGACCAGGAGTGCCAGTCCTCGACGTGCTTCGGCACCCTGGAGGATGTGCTGAAGGCGGTGCTGAACTACTACGAGGAGAACGTGGAGGGCCAGGAGCTGTCCTTGCCGGAGCGCGTGCAGAACGTGGAGGGCCAGGAGCTGTCGGACTTCCCCGACCAATTCCTGTGCGGCGAAGACTTCTACTAGGCTTGTGATGATGAGCTGCAGAAGGCGTGAGCTAGGATGTCAACACCTCTCGGCGTCCTTGAACAAACACGACAGGCCCGCTCCATATGGCCTGCTCTCCCTTTCCCCTTTCCTTTCGGTTGTTGTTGCTGGTTAATTCAATCTCAAGCCGCGGGTCATCGACACACCGTGCAAGGAGGATGTATGATTGTCCGGATATTCCTGATTCTTCGGAAAAAATTGCCACGAGTTGACACAAGGGCAACTTTCAGTCAAAAATCGAGTTTTCCTGATTCTTGTCACCATCAGTGCATTCGCGGGGGAAATAGGGGCCCATTGGGGGCCCTCGCTCCCAGTCAGGGTCGTCAGTGAGTCAGGAGGGGTTTTTGGCTGGCCTGCTGGGGAGAAGGGTGAATTTTCAGGTCGATTACGAGTCACTACGGGTCACCTGACTCGGAGCGGCCGGTCTGGAACTCTGGGCGGGGACTTGGTACAATATGTGACAATCCCTCCTCCTTTTTAGTTCCGCCTCGCTCCGAGTCACGTGACTCGCAGTGATCCCCACTGCCTCGACTTTGTTCCCCCCCCCACCCACCAATGGGTTGCCCCCACTCTAAGATGGGTGAGGGGGGCAGCGTGAGATGACTCGCGCTGCCCCCACCATCGTCGACCCCCCGAAGTCGCTGGCCTTATCTTTTTTTGTTAGTTCAGCGTAGCCAACTGGTGGAAACTTTCTGTGCATTTAGCTGGATCGTGCGCCCCCACTCACACCACTTCATCAGACCGGGGAGTTGTGTACACAAAGAGTGGGGTCTGCGTTCCAACAAAACAACTTTCGGCAGTGATGGGTTTGTTGTCTCGTTTTGCTGTCACTTTACGATCCAGCGGGGGCACAGATAGTTTTCGTATTGTAGTTGGGGGTAATATTGTTCCCGCAGGAAAGTGTTCAATACCCAGCACCCAATGTAGCCGGAATACTGGGCAAGCGTCATCAATGAACCATGCACAGTGTGTCACTTTCACCTTTTCTTTAATTCCCACATGTCCTTCGGTGGGCTGTCTTCAAGGCACTGTGAAGTGCCGCTTTGCAGAGCCACATCTCACCTCATCATAGGTCGAGGTGTGTGCGTTTCACCACAACATCAATCTTTCCCCATCCCGATCTCATTTTTAGTGATGTGCGCATGGTGTTCTGTTTTGAACGGGAAGTGTCACTGTTATCTCACTCTACCGTGATCCGCAATCACATGCGAGTGGAAGCCTCAGCACAGACGAAACCCGAGAACTCAACAATTCAAATAAACAGGGTAGAGAGACAGTGGCACGTCTTCCTTGCTAGTTAGGCGTAGCCAACTGGGAGAAACTTTCTGTGCCTTTAGCTGGATCGTGCGGCTCCACCCACACCACTTCATCAGACGGGTTTGCGGGTTTGCGGAAACAAATGACGAGCAAAGAGCGGCTGGGCTGTCGGGACATTTTTTGCAACCTCTGTTCTCCGAGTGGGAAACCGAGGTGATTCTTCTTTTTACTAGTTACGAGCGACGAAGCGTAGTAACGAAGTCGCGAAGTAACGAAGGAAATCGTACGACTGAAGCTTTATTGGTGCGCCTGAAACAGCGTTGTTGTGAAACATCTGATCCCCTTCCGATAGAACGGGTCTCAGGAGCACCAGTGTGTCTGAAGCAGCGTCGTGTGATTTGCCCTAAACAAGACGACAGCTGTGTGGTGCGTCCTCACTCTCCCCTCCACATCCGTTCATGCTGGCAGCATTGTGGTGAACACACACCGGGTCAGTTGCAGGACCGCTTATTGTGTGATTGTGGATTGGACTGGATGAATGGACCACACCCACGCTCTCGCACCACACCTGCAGGTTGCCACGCTCTTGTTGGTGCACACAGACACACAAAAGACTCACAAGAGACTTCGACAGAGAGGAGCAGCAAGCAGGCCGTTGCGATGTTGAGAAGGGCAGTGCTCGCCACAGCAGGTGCCGTGCTGCTGCAGCAGCACCAGCAGGCGGCGGCGCTGAAGGTGGGGTTCCTCGGGGACAGCGGTGCCGGGTCGGATGCGCGGAACACATATCGGATCATGCGGGAAAACGGTGTGGACCTGGTGGTGCAGAACGGGGACTACGATTACCGGAACAGCCCGTCGCGGTGGAGCGACTTCCTTGACCGGGAGTGGTACGACACGGGGCGCCCGCACGCGCTGATGTCGAGCGGGAACCACGACGTGGGGAAGTGGGACGGGTCGAGCGGGTATCAGTCGAAGCTGTTTGCGAAGCTGAGCAGCAAGCTGCGGTCGAGCTGCCACGGGCGGGACGGGCGGTCGCTGTCGAGCGACTACGGGCAGTGGACGTCGTGTGCGGTGGACGACGTGCAGTTTGTGATGGTCGGGTGGGACGAGATGGACGGGCGCATCTCGCGTGTGGTCGACTTCGTGAACCAGGAGTTCGAGCGGTCGACGGCGCGGTGGCGCGTGTGTGTGTGGCACCGCCCGGAGGGGTCGCTGAACCCGGGGCACCGGCACACGTCGAACTACGGGGAGTGGGAGGCGTACGAGGCGTGCCGCGAGCACGGAGCCTTGGTCGTGTCGGGGCACTCGCACTGCTATGGGCGGACAAAGCTGCTGTCCCACTTCCAGTCGAAGCGTGTGTCGAGCCGGTCCCGCAGCGACCGCGTGGACCTGTCGTGCGGCGAGTCCTTCTCTGTGGTGGCGGGGATGGGCGGGGTCGGGCTCGACGACCTGGCACGGTATGGCCGTACAAACTACATGCAGTCGACCTACACGACGGAGGACGGTGACGCCGCAGGCGCTCTTATCTGCGACTTCCCGTCATCTGGAAACGCAAAGTGCGACATGCTTGTCGGCAGGTCGCCTGGCCGCAGCCACGACTCCTTCGAGCTGACGACGTCGTGCAGCGGCCGTGGTGGCACCCGTGCACCTGCTCCTGCACCCGTGCCTGTGCCTGTGCCTGTGCCGGGACCCTCGCCGCCTGTGGGCGGTGGCCTGGTCGAGGTGGCGGTGCAGGTTGCAGACGGTGGGGACGACGTGGAGGAGGACGTGTCGCGTGGGCGTCTGTCCACCTCGTCGACAGACCTGGAGCTGCTGACGGACCGTGGGACACGGCAGGTGGTCGGGATCCGTTGGGAGGGTGTGCGCATCCCACACGGCGCCACCATCGTGGATGCACGCATCGTGTTCACGTGTGACGAGATCTCGTCCGGGACCGGCCCGAGTGTGTCCATTGCATTCGACAAGGACTCCGACTCTGACGAGTGGGGGTCGTCCCGCCGCCCGTCGCAGCGCACCCTGACCAGTGCGGTTGAGTGGGACCTGTCGCAGTCGTGGACGCCTGGTGTGACGTACGAGTCGCCGAACCTTGCCGCTGCGCTGCAGGAGGTGGTTGGGATCTTCGACTGGGCCAGGGGCAACGCGGTGTCTGCTGTGGTGAAGCAGGGTCAGCGTGCGTCGTCTGCGTCGCGTGTGGCCGAGTCGCACAACGGTGACGGCATGGGGCCGACGCTGCGTGTGCACTACGGTGTGTGGATGCCTGTGCCGCCGGAGCCGCCTCTCCCTGTGCCCGTGCCCGAGCCTGCCACCCCTGCCCCTGTCACCGCTCCTACACCCCCGCGCACTCCTGTGCCCGCGCCTGTGCCGGCACCCACTCGTGCCCCTGTGCCGACCCAGACTGTGGAGCGCCGGGTGCGCATCAGCTCCGGTTCTGACGACGTGGAGCAGCAGTCGAGCAGGAGTCTGTACAGCACCAGCAGCGACCTGGAGCTTGCGTACGACGGTGTCGACCAGACCATCGGGCTGCGCTTCCGCGACGTGGGTGTGCCGCGTGGGGCCCAGATCACGTCTGCCTACGTCGAGTTCACTGCGGACGAAAGTGACAGCGGGACATCGCCCACTCTTGTGATCCGTGCTGACGACGCCGACTCGTCTGCACCCTTCAGCACGTCGCGCCTCCCTTCACGCCGCTCTGTGACGAGCGCCAGCGTGCGGTGGAGTGACCTGGGCAGGTGGTCCACCGGGCGTGTGTACCGCACCCCTGACCTGTCGCGTGTTGTCGCCGAGGTGGCCAGTCACAGCGGGTGGTCTGCGTCGTCGTCGCTGTCGCTGCTGATCGACAGCATCAGCAGCAGCAGCAGGGCCGTGCGTGTCGCAGAGTCGTACGAGGGGAAGCGGTCTGCCGCCCCGCTGCTTGTCATTACCTACCGGGTGTGAGTGGGGGACGGTGTGCCCTGGTTCGCATCGATACTGCCGTGGCGTGCCTTCACTGGCCCGTGTGCATCATCTTCTGCTTCCTCCACTTCCACCACCCTGCCTCCCCGCCTCTCCCCCTCATTGTGGGCCACGCCTGCTGCATGTTGGAGCGTGGATCCGTGTTGATGATCTGTTGGGGATCACACTAAGACGAGGTAAACGGGGCGTTCTCCTGCAACAAGATTCAGAAGTGAATGACACATGCCCACTGCAAGCGCTGTGTTCGCACCGATGTGTGACTACACGTGGCGTCTTGCATCTGACGAGCTTGCTCTGATTGCTTCAGGTTGTAGCATCCGGCGACACCTTGTCAATCATTACCGATGTGTGACTATCTGCAATATTGACCGTGCCATGCACATCCGGGATGTGTATGTGTCCTGTTGACAGCTGCTGTTGTGACGGCCTTGCCCGCCAGGGCGTGTGCCAAGTCACGGTGGCAGAAAAATCACGGACACATGCTATAGAGATCCCATGAACGGTGTGCATGGACACTGGTTCCCTTCCACTTCAGCAGACACGCATTTCCTTGCACTCCCTCCCTGGAGCCTTTACCTTGGCATAGTTCCTGCAAGGCTTGTGGAAGCCTCCAGACAGACACTTTCACCCGTCCGAGCACCGGGGACTCTCTGTGCCAAGACTGTGCTGACCCTGTTTTCCTGCTTGTCAGCTGGCGTGTCGGCTCTGCCACACGACCTGGTGTTTGGCAAGCCCTTTATTAAATCTGGACGGAATAGTTTGCTCTCTTTCCTGCGGTGTTTTTCGTTGAATCGACCGAACACCTGGTTTGCATTTGGCATGTCTTGTGTGTGCCTGGCTGTATGTAGGCACACACAACATATCCCGACCGTCTTTGCATCACGGACCCATTTTCTTGTGCTGCAACCGGATGCCCCCCCTTCAGGCATTCCCTCCCCGTTCCCCCCAGACCCACTTTGCGTTTTGCTCTGTCCACTTCACGGCACCTCCAGTGGCGGACATGCTCCCTTTGCGGTGCCTGCTCCTCTGCTCTGTGAGGATGATATGAATCCACAACACGCCCTGCTTCCTGTCGCACAGCCGACATTGGCTGGGCTGTGGGTGTCAGAGCCCAGACGGCTGCTGTGCCTCCACCTGCCACCACATGACACCCACCAGACACACCACACGCGCCACGCTGCAAGTGTGCTGTGCAGGCGATGGAGGGTGCGTTGAACTTTGAAAAACACCCTCCCTGATAGCAGAAAATCATGTGCAGACCCACCCCCATCCCCCCCAATGCCCACCCTCCACACTTAGCCCTTTTCGTTGGAACCCCCCCCCCCTCCCCTCCTTTCGTGTGGGGTCTATATGCCTCACACACCACGTGAATCTTATTGTAGTAGTGTAGACACACACCGAGCACTTGCTCTTGATGTGGTCTCCACTGTCACGCACACACAAACACACCCGCAGGGCTCAGGGTCTTCGGGGCCGCCACACCTCTCCGACAACACAATGAGCGACGACGAGGATGACACCAGCTCAGACTTCGCCGGTCCCGGCTCGAAGCTCGGAGGTCTCTTCGGTGGGATGTCCTCTCAGCAGCCCGCTGCGGCAGGCAGCCAGTCCTTTAAATGGAAGCCGCCGGAGAAGAAGAAGCACACTGCGGACAGCACAACCTCGGTTGCCGCGACCAGCGTGGGGGCGGGGGAGGACCTTGTCCTCGAGAGCGCCATGGTGCGCATCTTCCAGGACCAGCAGCTGCGAGGGGTTGTCAGGTGCTCCATCCGAGCCACCCCGCAGAAGGGGCAGCGCCCCTTCACAACCCTCCTCTTCACCGACCAGAGCAATCAGAAGCTGCTGGAGATCCAGCTGTGCAGCACAACCTACTGGATGCAGCAGCCTTACGACGGGCAGCAGCAGTACGTGACTATCCAGGACGCGCAGGGCGCGTGGTGGTCCCTCCAGTTCAAAAAGCCCGATGACGCGACGCAGTTCACCCGCGTTGTCTACTCTGTGATCTACTCCCTCTCCCTCTTCGACCTGGAGAGCCCCGCCGCCTCCAAATTCGACGTGATGAGCGGCGACGGCAACGAGGTGGCCCACGGCGACATGGTGGGGGTGCGCTACCAGACGTACCGCCTGGAGCCCTTCGACAAATGCCCCTGCCTCCTCCGCCCCGCAGCAGGGCCGCCGCTGGAGGAGATCCCGGAGGGCGACACGAAGAAGGTCAAGCTTGCGGAGGGCGGCTCCCGCGGCGTGATGATCGGGATGCACGACCAGCTGATCGGCACCAGCAAAGGGCAGCGCCGCTACATCGCGCTGCGTGCGGAGGAGATGCTGATCAGCGACACCATGGCCCGCCCGGCAGGTGTGGCGGATACAGACGTGCTGTTGTGCCACGTGGAGGTGGTGAAGGTGAAGGCGGGGAATGCAAAGAATGCGGAGAGCCTGCCCAACCTCGCCGCCGCCTCCGCCGCCTCCATCCCGCAGGATGCGGGCGCCCAGCAGCAGCAGTTCGCTGCCTCTGCTGCCTCCATCGCCTCGCACGCCTCTGCAGCGCAGAGCATGGCTGGCTCTGCTGCCTCCATCTCGCATGCATCGCTCGCTCAGTCTAGCAACGCGCTTGTCGTTGTGGAGCAGCCCCCCGCACAGCCCGCTGTGCCGGAGCCCGCTGCAGCGCCTGCCGCTGCCCCGGCGCCTGCTCCCGCTGCGGCGCCTGTTGCGGCTGCTGCTCCGGTGCTGGACACCAACACGCTGCTGACGACTCTGCTGGTGAAGCAGCTGGGTGGCGAGGCAGCGCAGCCCAAGCCGGAGGCCTCGCAGAGGTCGGACCTGGATGACCTGCAGAAGGGGATGGACCGCCTGATGGTGCAGATGGGTCAGCTCTATCAGAAGATCGACCACATCGATGTGACGCGGAAGCTGGATGAGAACAATGAGAAGATTGAGAACGTCTTCCGCCGTGTGCTCGGGAAGGCGCCGAGCAGGGGGTACGACCCCTACCAGACTGGGATCGACAGGGAGTGTGAGGATATCCCCACGCTGCTGGCGGAGGTGGAGAAGCGTGACAAGAAGATCGAGGAGCTCACCGAGTCGTACCACAACGCCCTGTCGTCCATCTCTGATGTGAAGGGGGAGAGCACGTCTCTCAAGACAGACCTGCAGATCGAACGCCAGACAGCCATCGACAGGCTGACGGAGGCTGCAGAGCGCCACAGGCTGCAGGTCGTCGAGATGGACGCAAAACACAGGACAGAGCTGGACCGTGCCTGCGACCGGGCACGCCGTGAGGGCTTCGAAGAGGGCCACAAGCAGGGGGTCACCGAGGGGGAACGCGAGGCCTTCCTCAAACAGGTGTGCTCCTTTTGCAGCTGCGGGGGGGAGGGTGCGGGTTGGTATCGCCTGTAGGATGGGGGGGGGGGTTGTGGTGTGGGAGAACTGCGCTCCGGGGCTTTTGGGGTGTGGGGGTGGGGGTGTGCGAGTCATCCCGGGAATCCCATTCTGCTTCTTTCCTTGCATCTCTGCTCATTATGCATCCGGCTAGCCCACTGCAGCACGCCACACAACAAACCACACAACACACAGGCCGGCGGCAGCACAGACGAGCTGCTGGAACAGCTCCAGGCTGCGCGTGATGAGAACACCAGCCTGCAGAGCGAGCTGCTGGGCCTCAACCAGAAGCTCCTGGTATGTCACAGGGCTGCAGGGGCACATCCTGCCCACTGCACGTCTCTGCGCAGTGGGCACACTGCGGCTGGCAGGCCCTCTTGCAGTTGGCAAAAGGATTGCCTCCCTTGGAACGATTTGAATGACGGCGCGCTGGTGTTGCCTTGATCCCCTATATTCCGCCACCCTGTTCTTCTTATCCTTGGATGAGAGACCGGTGAGATGTGGAGAAGAATGTCTGGAAGTCAGATGCCATGTCCTCGATGCCCTCCGACCGTCCCAAGCAGGTTTTTGTGATCCTCTTGCTTTCTCCGACCTCCCCTCGCCTCCCACCCCGCCCTTGTTCCGGGCCCTTACTTCTTCACTTTGATCCCTTTAATCTTGGCTGAAAGGAAGAAGGATCTGTGGATCTTGGCTCCCTGTGTCGGCGGACCCCGCCGAAGCCGCTTCCGGAGGACCTGGAAGTCATCGAAGTCGCCCGGAAGCGGGAATTTGCCCGGAAGCGAGGACACACCTCGCCACAGATGTCACGAATTTGGAGAGGCAGTTGTAGCCGATGACCGCGGACTCGGTCCCAAAACAGAGAACGTTGCTCAGGTAACAGTCAAGCAGACTGTAGACTCGTTAACCGCCACGATGCCCGTGTGTAGTGTTTCTGTGACTCTGTTTGTCGGCAATGCTCCTGCATATTCCCCATATCCCTCCTCTCTTTCCACAGGATGAGCGCAAGCAGCACGACGAGCAGATCAGCCTCCTCAACACACTGGTGAAGAAGTATGAGGACCGGGAAGGTGCTCCCGCTGCGCCTGGCTCCAGCGAAGCGGTGAACACCGCGCGCGATGAGGCGGGAACCTTGGTGGTGCGGTCGCTGAAGGGCATCATGAACAACCTCTACTTCAAGCTGGAGGAGGAGCTTGTGCCGCAGGACGGCAGCGTGGAAGCGCCGATCCCTGCCAGCCAGGTGCTGCAGACCGCAACGAAGGTGATCAAGGTCTGCACAAAGCAGGCGCTTGCGACGCTGAAGCAGGACCTTGACCTTGCGGGGCGGCAGGCTGCCGCCCAGCCTGCAGCAGCGCCGCAGGTGCCACCCCCACCCCCGCCAGCGGAAGCCAGCGCTGCGGCGCCTGAGCTGAGCCTGCCTCAGCTGCCGTCTGTGTCGTCTGATCTGGCGCCTTCCCCGCCACCCCCGCCGTAGCCGTGCTGCGTCCGGCCTGCGTCCGGAGCGAGTGGTGGGGTCAGATAGCCCAGCCAGCCGTCCCTCTTTGCCTTCCCTTGTCGGAGGGTGCCTCTGCACTCCAGAGAGGTACTCTGTGTCCCACCACGGAGTGGGAAAGCCCTCAGTCAGGGAGTAGAGTGTTGGGCATGCTGTGGTCGAAGCCGCCCTGTGTGGTGGCCGAAGCAGGCTGAGCTGGCTCACTCACCCTCCAAAAGAACCACCCCCGCTGGGGGTGGCTTGAGGTGAACCCCCCACGGAGAGAAAAAATATCGAACGCGTCGAAATGCTCAGTTCGCTGCTCATAGGGACTTGGGGAAGAGGTGGGCAGGGTGTGTGTGAATGAGGAACCCCTCCAGAGGGCATCGGGAGGGCAGCGAGGGGGTATATTGTTTGCCATTTTTTTGACTGCGGCATGTGTGTGTGTGAGTCTCTCTCTCTCTCCCTGCCTCCCTCTTTGTGTCAACTCGGGTGAGATTGTTTGCCAACACGGGGGCTGATGGATGGCTTTTTCGGGTGTTTTTTTTTGTGCCTCACCCGGCGTTCCCTGGAGGATTGGCTGCCAAAAAAAAACAGGAGGTGTGGTGGGCGGGGCCAGGGGGTGACTGGCACTGCCAAATCCGACAACCGGCAGAATCCGCAGAATCTGTCGGGATATATTTCGAGTTTCTCGGCTGCAGAGTGCATATCTGTGTGTGGTTACTGCCGAATTATTCAGTCGCTATATCTTTCACATTACCTTGTCCTATATCCAAAAATAACAGGTGGCATCTGGTGGGGTATTGCAGACGCTGAGGCTAATAGTCTTCTCTGCCTGTATGTTTGCATGTGTATGAGATAACGGGTCTGCACATGGTCACAATCGTGCTATCCATTATTTGGGGCTTTGACTTTGCTCCAGAATGGCAGCATCATCCGATTAGGTGTTGCCAACACGACACGATTGATTTTGAGGATCTCTGAGGCCCAGCTTTTGCTCACGCACATGCAAACACCTCCACCCCTTCCCCCCCCCCCCCTTCTTCAGTATTCTGCTCGTCAAAAAAATTGTATCGCCCCCGGAATTTTGCCATGACTCACGAGCGTCTTCCCGTGTGGTGTGTTGTCTTGTCACCCCCCCTCCCCCGTTACAAAACAAAGACGCTGCATCGCCCGCCCACCCCCACCCCACCACCCCTTGGGAAGCAAACCAAACAAGGGGAAGGCGGGGGTCGTGGTTGTTGTGAGCGTGTGGGGGTACCGAAGCCCGCTGCTTTGTTAACCAACATGCGCAGGCTGAATGGGCCAACCTGGGTTCTCTTCGACCCCCAACATGCTTGTCCTCCGCTCGTGGTGTGCAGGGAGTCGACTCACGAGCAGGGTGTGCAAGGCATCACCTCTCGATCCATCCCGCCAGGTTATACCTACCCGCAGCACCAAAGGGGGAGACACGCAGGCACAGATGCCAGAAATGCCCTGCTATCCAACACGTTCTCCGTCCCCCCCTCCCTTCCCCCCCTTATGTAATGTGATATATGCCCGTGTGCTGCTGCCATGTCAAGGCCTACTTAAGCAACCCCGAGGCTCACCCACACAGTCCCCTGCATCCCTCCCTCACTGGGTGTTCGGGGCACTGCCCTGTTGAGCCGGGGAGGTGGGGGGGGGGGGGGATAGGGGGGGTCAAATGGGGGTGACAAACACGATTTTTCAAAAAACCGGCGCAGAGGCCCCAAAGCCCCCGTAAACCCTCCAAACCCCCCCAGATCGGTCCGGAAACCCATCGAACCCCACTTTTCCACCATTCCGGGCACCTCAGGTGCCCGAATTGGGGTACCTAAATTTTGTGCCACCGTTTGGTACCGGACAGTGCCACTGTGTGGGAGGTTGGAAAAGAAAATGCCCCAACACACCACATCTGAGGGTTGCAATGCATGTTGCTTGCCAACCACGTCATCCGGTGGGTGTCAGGCGCTATGTAGGTGGCATCAGCCAGGTCTTCGATGTGTTCTGGCTTGTATATGTACCTCCCTGCCTGCGGCACAGGCACTGCCTTTGTCCCCCACACCAGCCACAGAGAGCGTATTGTACTCGGTCCACGGTTGCTGATTCATTGTGATGCGTTGTATCCTCGAGTGAACGTCACACACTAGTGGCACCACCACCCGCCATCCGAGAGCTGTATTGACTTTGCGCCCTTCCGTTGCATTCACCTCGCCACGCATATTGCACCGTTCAGTACCAGTGCTCTTGGGCCAGGCAAAGTAGACCGCAGCAACTACCAATTCTGGCACAATGGGTACCACGACAGCGCACTTCGTGTGTTCCCGGAATGTACAGCTCGTGTTGCAACAGTCGTTGTCAACACATCCCGGTTGTGGAGCACTGCTGCACAGGAATCACACGACCATCTGGACTTGTTCCGTACCTACAGGCAGCCTCCCGGTGCATGGTGGCAGGGAGGTACATATACAAGCCAGAACTCATCGAAGACCTGGCTAATGCCACCTACATAGCGCCTGACACCCACCGGATGACGTGGTTGGCAAGCAACATGCATTGCAACCCTCAGATGTGGTGTGTTGGGGCATTTTCTTTTCCAACCTCCCACACAGTGGCACTGTCCGGTACCAAACGGTGGCACAAAATTTAGGTACCCCAATTCGGGCACCTGAGGTGCCCGGAATGGTGGAAAAGTGGGGTTCGATGGGTTTCCGGACCGATCTGGGGGGGTTTGGAGGGTTTACGGGGGCTTTGGGGCCTCTGCGCCGGTTTTTTGAAAAATCGTGTTTGTCCACGTAAAAGGGTGGCATTTGACCCCCCCTAGGCATAGGGTGCGGGCGATTCGCCTATCGCCCTATATTCGCCCAACCGGGTTCGAGCCCCGATTATCGCGTATCGAATCGCCTTATCGCCCATTATCGCCCGATTATCGCCAAATTATCGCCCAGTATCGCCCGTTTTCTTTCACACTTTCTGAAGGGGTTTTCAGCTAGTGGTGAGTGGGTTACCGCTCTACTGACCCTGGGTCCCACAGGGCCCTGTGACCTCGTCAACAACTGGGCCAAGACCTAGGACTCTGCATCAGAAATCAGCTTCTGACCACTGACGTCATGCGGGTGGGTCATTTCCTCGGTCAAAACCCACGTGAGGAACTGGGCATTGTCCCAGATCCTGACCTCGCTCAGGACCTGTTCACTCGCCGTTACTAGGAGCACTCGTGAGCATGAAGCGGGTACACCTTAGTGTTGAAGGAGATGCGTGGTTCTAGTGTAGTCGGTCTGAATGGGAGGAGATGAACTCCGTACATTTGAGATGACTCATTGCATAGCCCACAGGAAGCTTCACGGCTGATCTGAGACCTGGGGCGGTTCTGACCCTGGTCACAGAGTCATGAACCACTGAGAACACTGGAGCAGAGGGCTTGATATAGGTCAGGAACCGGGTCTTCACTGAGGCAATGACCCACTCACCACCTCAGCAGTGATCTGACGTCCCTGGCCGGGCCATTTTGCCCCCAAAAATACGACGGAAACATTATCGCCCACTTATCGCCTTGACAGAATGGGCGATAATGAGGGCGATAATTTTTGCGATTTGGGCGATAACCGAATCGCCCGCACCCTATGCCTAGGGGGGGGGGGTGAGGGTACGTTCTTTTGTTCTCTCCCCCCCGCCCGCCCCTTGGTTTGCGGGTTTGCTTGGTCCCTCCTCCCCTCCCCTTCCCTCCCTCTATGCCACCCCACCCCACCACAACACCGAGCCTGACAAAAATCGTCGAGACGTGATGTTTCTTTACAATATTCTTCCAAGAAACGGGGATTGGGTCGGGGAGGCGGATTTGGAGGCGATTGTGCGGCAGTCCTGACGAATCCTGTGAAAGTGACCTTTTCAAATGAAAAGGTCTCGGGAGGTGAATGGGGTGGGGCATCGTGACTTGGGGGCTCTTGGGGGAGGAGGTGGGAGAGAGAGAGAGAAAGAGACAGACGAAGGATGCCCGGAAAGAAAACCTTCCCGCGACCTGTGGTGCCTCGATTCGCAGAAGCTGGTTCGCATATCACACCCCCACCCCACCCCCACGTCTATCGAACGACTGACATTGCGAGATGCTAGGCGAAGACTTGCTTTTTCCATTCACACCCGACAATCAAATCTCCCCCGGATGGGGGTTGTTCGTCTTCCTCCACCCCCATGCCCTCCAAGTCTCCATCACTGTCACTATCCCCCATCCCCCCCCGCAGTGCACCCGTCACCGTCCATCACCCAATCCTGCAGCATCAACGAGGGCGGCCCCAACCACACGAGGGGCGGCGTTCGGGCCTCTGTCCCTTCATACCCAGAGGGGGTTCTTTGTGTGTGTCGGCCTGCAGGGAGGGGGGTCGCACCAAGGGGGGGCCGCTCCGTGCGCAGCCCTTGCGAGGGGCGCAGGATGAACCGCGCAGCACTGGTGGATGAAGTCAAGAGTCTCCAGAGGAGCCAACAGAACTTCTGCTACCAATGGAATCGCTACTGCGAGGTATGGCACGGCTGGTGGTGGTGGGGGGGGGGGGGTTACTGCAACGAGGCTCCCGTCAGTGTCAAAAAAGATACAAAAGGCAACCTCCTCATCAGGCTGCGGGGTTGCTTTTGTTTTTTGCCCGGATTTGGCGCACAACTCGACGTGTGTGTGGTGGTGCTGCTCATCAAACCTACATGCCCCCCCCTCCCCCCCTCTCTCAGGATCATTCCCCGGACAGCACCAAGGATCCGAACCGCCTTGACGCCCAGTTCCTGAGCCGCGCGCTGCGGGATCTGGGGTACCGATCGCAGAAGGGCGGCGCGTCATCTCAGGGGGCCCCTTCCAGCTCCTACCCCCCTGCGCAGAAGGGCGCCACCGCCGCCAGCCCGACGCCGGGCTACCGCAACACTTCCACAATCCCGCAGCAGTGGGCCCAGGCCCCGCCAATGCACGCAGCTCCTCCGCCTCCGCCACCCCCGACGCACGAAGGGTACCCGCAGTATGCGGGGCCCGAGCCTGCCTACCACAGGACGCAGGGGGTCCCTTCATTCGCACTGCCTCAGCCGCCTGCGCCGTCACCAGCGACTGCGAATCCTGCAT